>OY821520.1:128285936-129485936 GCA_963682025.1 Cordilura impudica | reverse complement strand
AAATATCAATTGATTTTCAGAAAGTATCGATTGCATTTCAGAAAACAATAATTGAATTTCAGGAAGTATCAAATGTTTATCAGAAAATATCAAATGTATTTCAGAAAACATCAAATGTATTTCAGAAAACATCAATTGAATTTCAGAAAGTATCAATTCCATTTCAGAGAACATCAATTAATTTTCAGAAAGTATCAATTGAATTTCAGAAAGTATCAGCTGTATTTCAGAGAACATCAATTGAATTTCAGAAAGTATCAATTGTATCTCAGAAAATATCAATTGATTTTCAGAAAGTATCAATTGTATTTCAGAAAACATCAATTGCATTTCAGGAAGTATCAATTGCATTTCAGAAAGTATCAATTGTATTTCAGAGAACATCAATTGATTTTTAGAAAGTATCAATTCCATTTCAGATGATGTTGATTTTCAGAAAGTATCAATTGAATTTCAGAAAGTATCAACTGTATTTCAGAGAACATCAATTGGTTTTCAGAAAACATCAATTGAATTTCAGAAAGTATCAATTGTATTTCAGAAAATATCAATTGTATTTCAGAAAGTATCAAATGTATTTCAGAAAACATCAATTGAATTTCAGAAAGTATCAATTGTATCTCAGAAAATATCAATTGATTTTCAGAAAGTATCAATTGAATTTCAGAAAGTATCAACTGTATTTCAGAGAACATCAATTGAATTTCAGAAAGTATCAATTGTATTTCAGAACACATCATTTGAATTTCAGAAAGTATCAATTGTATTTCAGAAAACATCAATTGAATTTCAGAAAGTATCAATTCCATTTCAGAGAACATCAATTAATTTTCAGAAAGTATCAATTGAATTTCAGAAAGTATCAACTGTATTTCAGAGAACATCAATTGAATTTCAGAAAGTATCAATTGTATTTCAGAACACATCATTTGAATTTCAGAAAGTATCAATTGTATTTCAGAGAACATCAATTGATTTTCAGAAAGTATCAATTCCATTTCAGATGATGTTGATTTTCAGAAAGTATCAATTGAATTTCAGAAAGTATCAACTGTATTTCAGAGAACATCAATTGGTTTTCAGAAAACATCAATTGAATTTCAGAAAGTATCAATTGTATTTCAGAAAATATCAATTGTATTTCAGAAAGTATCAAATGTATTTCAGAAAACATCAATTGAATTTCAGAAAGTATCAATTGTATCTCAGAAAATATCAATTGATTTTCAGAAAGTATCGATTGCATTTCAGAAAACAATAATTGAATTTCAGGAAGTATCAAATGTTTATCAGAAAATATCAAATGTATTTCAGAAAACATCAAATGTATTTCAGAAAACATCAATTGAATTTCAGAAAGTATCAATTCCATTTCAGAGAACATCAATTAATTTTCAGAAAGTATCAATTGAATTTCAGAAAGTATCAACTGTATTTCAGAAAACATCAATTGAATTTCAGAAAGTATCAATTGTATTTCAGAAAATATCAATTGCATTTCAGAAAACATCAATTTAATTTCAGAAAGTATTAATTGTATTTCAGAAAACATCAATTGAATTTCAGAAAGTATCAATTGAATTTCAGAAAGTATCAATTGTATTTCAGAGAACATCAATTGATTTTCAGAAAGTATTAATTGTATTTCAGAAATCATCAATTGAATTTCAGGAAGTATCAATTGTATCTCAGAAAACATCAATTGAATTTCAGAAAGTATCAATTGTATTTCAGAAAGTATCAATTGTATTTCCGAAAGTATCAAATGTATTTCAAAAAGTATCAAATGTATTTCAGATAATATCAATTAAATTTCAGAAAATATCAATTCAATTTCAGAGTTAAAAAGTAAATTACCCTACAATACCGAAAAGTTGTTATTGTTTCTATTAATGATTTGGAGTCACAGAAAATGTTTGTCATTTGGACTTATTTTTTATGCACTGGAAAATAAACTACCAAGGGCAGACTCGTAATGGTAAGAAGATGAGGACTTCACTTTTTAATCAGCTTCAAAAATAAAAAAAATCGATGCCCGATTTTGTAGTCATAATATTGAAAAAACATGTTTAAAATTTACAAGAAATGTTACAAACCCAGTCTAATACTTAAAAAAATATGTTTTTGTATAGCGTTCTGACTATTTTTCTGAAATTCAATTGATATTTTCTGAAATTCAGTTGGTATTTACTGAAATACATTTAATTTTATTTTTTATTTTTTACAATTCCATTTTCTATTCGACTTATTTAATATTTCATACTTTTTTTTATGAAAACGAACAGTCTTTAATCCTGACGAAAATAAAAAAATGATTTAGTGTACTCCAGAGAAAACTGTTCTTTTTAATGCTAAAAGTCTAAGTAATATAGCGATAATATTAAATGTTTAAAACTTAAACTATAACATTTATAACATATAGACTTAAAATATATATTGTAGAAAAAGAGACAAAAAAAAGTTAACTCAGCAACTTTAGCAGAAAAATTACAATGTTGTGAGACCCTAAAAATGTTTGTGGTGTTCATAAAATATATTGTTAATAGTTGAAATATAAAAATAATATAAAAAAAAACAATCATAAAAACTTGCTACCGAAACCTTTAACTTTTTATTAAAAACATAAATCGTAAATTTCAACGAAATTTTATAAAACAAATAATATTTTACAGAATTAACCACATGTGGCCAACAAAATGTGACACTCAAATTTTTGTACCGTAAACAGCCACATTATATTTATTAAAGCACGCACTTAATAAATTCCATCCTTCATTTTTGCACTTAAAATTCAAAAAAATATATATATAAAAAAAAATAACAATAACAATGTTCGTGTTAGTTTTAGTTACACAGATTTGTAGTATATCATCGTAAAAAATGATATATAGACAAAAAAAAAAAAAAAAAAAAAAAAACAGAAAACTCCTTTAAATGTGTGTGATAACGAAACAATAATTTCAACATTTTACACAAAAGACATTCTATTTAAGATGAAACGGAACACAACGTCAAACTATGGAACAGGAATTTCTATATTCTGTAGAGAAATGCTAACAGGAAATAAATTTGAAAACCATTTTCAGTTCTCATTACCCGGCAACAAATTAGATGTGCTTGATTATATTGTATTCCTTATATATCTGATGCCTTTTTATTGTGAATTATTTTACATTTGAACCAAGATGTACACGTTGTATTCTCTCTGCCATTATCTTCTGACAAACACAATATATATTAACAGCAGGGCAGAACTGATGAACTGATGAAAAAAATAATCCACTAAAAGTGAGTATATGGTTTGATAGCACTATATCATCGCTGTCAAAAAAAAAAAAAAAAGAAAAGCTAATGGAATTTTGGAAATATGGCGATTTTTCACGAAGGGTTAATAGAATTTTTGTTGGCTATTATTTTTGTGCCATTATTATTTTTGAAGATATTTTTTATTTTTTCCGATGTTTTACTTATTTCTTTTTTTTTCGATAAAAAAAAAAGGTTGGGCTTCAAAGTACTCAATAATCTCTATTGAAAGAAAAATCGCTGGAGCAGTTTTGGAGTAACTGCCATTTTATTTAAATATTTTGTTTTTATGTTAGTTTTGTGTTAATTTTTATTTTTTTAAATTATATAGTATTCTTTTTATACCCTCCACACGTCACTGGCATAGGGTATATATAGGTTTGTCATTCCGTTTGTAAAGCACAAAACGAACCATTTTGCAGGGTACGGTTCCAATAATATCATTTGCCATAATTCCCAGCAGGTTGGTATTGAAAATAGGCTAAATCGGGCATCATTGTGCTTAGATACGGGCAAAAATATGTAGATACCTCTAAAAAAAAACATAAAACCCAGTGTGTTTGTTGTAATATATTAGTGGTTGAAGATAATAGTTGTACTACAACATTTACAGTTCAGAAAAGCCACAAAAAATGATGCAATCATACCAAGAAACACAACTACCACGAAGTATGTTAGCAGTATTGCCACATATTTTTTTATCGTTATCACGATATAATAAAAAAAAATCGCCAATATGAAAGAAAAATTACAATTGCAAAATGAAAAATGGAAAATGGGAAAAGAAAATTGAAAAATGGAAAATGAAGATTAAAAAATAAAAAAATGGAAAATGAAAATTGAAAAATGAAAAATGGAAAATGAAAACTGAAAAATGATAAATGGAAAATGGAAAATTAAAATTGAAAAATGAAAAATGGAAAAAGAAAATTGCAAAATGAAAAATGGAAAATGAAATTGGAAAATGGAAAATGAAAATTGAAAAATTAAAAATGGAAAATGAAAATTGAAAAATGAGAAATGGAAAATGAAAATTGAAAAATGATAAGTGGAAAATGGAAAAGTAAAATTGAAAAATGAAAAATGAAGAATGGAAAATCGAAATTGAAAAATGGAAAATGAAAATTGAAAAATGGAAAATGGAAATTGAAAAATGGAAAATGAAAATTAAAAAATGAAAAATGAAAAATTGAAAATGCAAAATGGAACATGAAATTTGAAAAATGGAAAATGAAAATTGAAAAATGAAAAATGAAAACTGAAAAATGAAAAATGGAAAACGCAAAACGGAAAATGAAAGTGAAAATTGAAAATTGAAAAATGGAAAATGGAAAATAAAAACTGAAAAATGAAAATTGAAAATTGAAAAATGAAAAATGGGAAATGGAAAATGGATATTTAAAAATGGAAAATGAAAAATGGAAAATGTAAATTGAAAAATGCAAAATGGAAAATGAGAATTGAAAAATGGAAAATGAAAATTGAAAAATGAAAAATGGAAAATGAAAATTGAAAATTGAAAAATTAAAAATGGAAAATGAAAATTGGAAAATGAAAAATGGCAAATGGAAAATGAAAATTGAGAAATGAAAAACGGAAAATGGAAAATGAAAATTTAAAATTGAAAAATGAAAAACGAAAATTGAAAAATGAAAATTGAAAAATGAGAAATGGAAATTGAAAAATGAAAAATGGAAAATGGAAAATTAAAAACAAAAAATGAAAAATTAAAAATTGAAAATGCAAAATGCAAAATGGAAAATGAAATTTGAAAAATAGAAAATGAAAATTGAAGAATGAAAAATGGAAAATGAAAATTAAAAAATGAAAAACTGAAAATGCAAAATGCAAAATGCAAAATGGAAAATGAAATCTGAAAAATGGAAAATGGAAAATGAATATTGAAAAATGAAAAATGAAAAATGGAAAATGAAAAATGGAAAATGAAAATTGAAAAATGAAAAATGAAAAATGGAAAACGCAAAATGGAAAATAAAAGTGAAAATCGAAAAATGGAAAATGGAAAATAAAAACTGAAAAATGAAAAATGAAAAATGGAATATGAAAATTGAAAAATGAAAAATGAAAAATGGGAAATGGAAAATGGATATTGAAAAATGGAAAATGTAAATTGAAAACTGCAAAATGGAAAATAAGAATTGAAAAATGGAAAATGAAAATTGAAAAATGGAAAATGAAAATTGAAAAATTGAATATGAAAATTGAAAATTGAAAAATTAGAAATGGAAAATGAAAAATGGCAAATGGAAAATGAAAATTGAAAAATGAAAAATGGAAAATGAAAAATGGAAAATGAAAATTAAAAAATGAAAAATGAAAAATGGAAAACGCAAAATGGAAAATAAAAGTGAAAAATGGAAAATGGAAAATAAAAACTGAAAAATGAAAAATGAAAAATGGAATATGAAAATTGAAAAATGAAAAATGAAAAATGGGAAATGGAAAATGGATATTTAAAAATGGAAAATGTAAATTGAAAAATGCAAAATGGAAAATAAGAATTGAAAAATGGAAAATGAAAATTGAAAAATGGAAAATGAAAATTGAAAAATGGAAAATAAAAATTGAAATTTGAAAAATTAGAAATGGAAAATGAAAAATGGCAAATGGAAAATGAAAATTGAAAAATGAAAAACGGAAAATGGAAAATGAAAATTGAAAATTGAAAAATGGAAAACGAAAATTGAAAAATGAAAAATGGAAAACGAAAATTGAAAAATGGAAAGTGAAAATTGAAAACTGAAAAATGAAAAATGGAAAATGAAAATTGAAAAATGGAAAATGAAAACTGAAAAACGAAAAATGAAAAATGGAAAATGAAAATTGAAAAATAAACAATGGAAAATGAAAATTGAAAAATGAGAAATGGAAAATGGAAATTGAAAATTGCAAAATGAAAAATGGAAAATGGAAAAAGAAAATTGAAAATTGAAAAATAAAAAAAGAAAAATGCAAAATGAAAAATGAAAATTGAAAAATTAAAATTGAAAAATGAAAATTTAAAAATGGAAAATGCAAAATTAAATATGAAAAATGGAAAATGAAAATGAAAATTGAAAAATGGAAAATTAAAATTGAAAAATGAAAAATGGAAAATGAAAATTTAAAAATGAAAAATGAAAAATTGAAAATGCAAAATAGAAAATGAAAAATGAAAACTGAAAAATGAAAAATGGAAAATGGAAAATGAAAATGAAAATTGAAAAATGAAAAATTGAAAATGCAAAATGGAAAATGGAAAATGAAAATTGAAAAATGAAAAATGGAAAATGAAAACTGAAAAACGAAAATTGAAAAATGAAAATTGAAAATGAAAATTTAAAAATGGAAAATGGAAAATGAAATACGAAAAATGGAAAATGAAAAATGAAAATTAAAAATGGAAAATTAAAATTGTAAAATTAAAAATGAAAATTGAAAACTAAAAAGTGGAAAATAAAAAATTAAAAATGAAAATTGAGTAATGAGTAATGAAAGATGAAAAATGAATAAAGAAAAATTAAAAATTAATAATTAAAACTTAAAAATTAAAAACTAAAAACTAAAAATTAAAAATTAAAGATTAAAAATTAAGAGTTTAAATTTCTATATTTAGTTTCTAACCTGTTATTTTTTTTTTTTTTTAATTAAATGTAATACAGATAAAAATAAAAAAATAATTCGGATAAAAATATTTTAAAATTAGCTCAGTTTTAATAATAATAATTTTTAGCCAAGAATCATTTGAATTTTGGTATTCGGAATTAATGTTTCAGTATCGGATACAATTTACAACATTGGGTATAATATAGATTTTAAGACGCAGGTGGAGGGTATCAAAAATTCGGCATAGCCGAATTTAACACTCCTACTTGTTTTTATATATAATATGGTTTTTTTTTTTCTAATTCATTTTCTATTTAAACGGCACGGCCCGCGTGGTTCGAGTTTAGTTATATTTTAAGTCGTGTTTAAAGTCGTGTTTAAAATATAACTGAACTCGAACCTGTTTATTGTACATGTTCTGTTTTTTCTTACTACACGAGCCACAACACGACTTAAAATATAACTGAACTCGAACCTGTTTATTGTACATGTTCTGTTTTTTTTTTCAGTACACGTACCAGAACATGAACTTCAAATAAAGCAACACTCAGAAATGTGTGCATTATGTGTGATTGAAACAAAAAGTATGTGATACAAAAATGTTCGTGTAAATAACGAAATATTAAAACGAACACAGTCATGGTTGTGTTGAGCACCGTAGAAAATTTAGAAACGCACATAATTGATATGAAAATAAAGATATGTGTTGGCTGCTTTTGAACAGAACATTGTGTGTTTCATGTGTGTATTTTCTGAACCTTGGTCAAAAGTAAAGCACGAACTCCCCTGAAAGTTTTAGCAGATATCTACGGGTGTGGCGCCCCTCCGTCCACCGATCAAAAGTCAAATATCAGAGTTAACATTAAAAGCGGTCCATCCGTTGTCATACATATAGATGCCATTAGTGATACAATATTAAAATTTGAGTTTACCACGCCCTTGCGCCCACAGACCAACAATCAAAATTCAGATTTCACAGTATCACCCGCCAGGACATTCTAAGGATTCCACGGTCCCAAACTGGAATTGGTTTTAGTACATGATAAAATACCTTTACATGATAAAGTACCTTTGGTGTAACCGTCAATTCCTTATTTGTTAATGCACAAGGTTTAGGTTATTGTTTTTAAAGAGTTCAACATACTTCGCTGCATTCCTATTTAACTTTTCTCTAAAACAAGATCTTACAACAGGGTTGAAGTTTTTTTAAGACTTCCGAGAAAACTAAATATTTGAGAGGAATAATAACCTCAAGAAAACCAACACTTTCCAAAAGGAAAAGGAATGTCAATTCAATGTTCCTCCGTGTATTATTACCTTTTAAAATTTACAAGACTCAGCCCAGCCTAAAGAAATTTCGGAAATCGAGTTTTTTTGCTTTCAATAGGGTTTATTAAGTACTCTCAAGCCAAATTTTTTTTTTTTCGAAAAACAGCCAAAAAATATGACAAACATTTTTTTAAAATAACAACACAAAAACAAACAAAAAAATCCCGCCACAAAATTCTTTAAGTCTTCGCGAAAAATCACCCAAATCGCCATATTTCGAATTTTTTTGAAAGCGGTGATATAGTGCTACCAAATCTTATACTCATTTTATAATTGTTGTTTTAATGATTTCCTGCACAACAAGACTAAGTCTTATAATTACAGTACAGGATTTTAGTAAAATAATTAAAAATTACAAAAAAAAAGAGAAATATGTATATATGTATATGTAAATGAAATTTTACCAGGAGTAGGAATAAATAATGATATAAAAAATTACATAAATTAAACTTATTAAAAATTAGGACATAAAAAAATAATTATGATATAAATAACTATAAAAGAAAAACTACCAGGAGTATTTAACTAAAATAATTAAAAAGGCTTTTTTTAAAACTCATTGCGTTGCTGTTTATATGTTGCCTATGTCGAAGAGCATTCCAAAGACGAGTAGCATTTACAAAGAACTGCCATTCAGAAACGAGACATCGGAATTTGGGAATTATGACATTTTTGCCTCTTGACGATCTAGCAAAGCGTCTATTTTGAAAAAGGTACTTCGGTTTTTGAGAGTATATAATTTTTCGAAAAAATATTAAAGTGCTAATCTTTAACAAGTTTTCAAACGAAACTCTATAGAGAGTCTTCGAATAGGACGATACTTGATCTCGCTTTTTAAGTCCGTAAACATATCGTATAATATTATTATATAAAACTTCAAGTTTTTTTCTTACTTATGGAGTCACAATAAGAAAACAATTCAGAACCGTAAGACTATGGAGTATTTTTTTTAGCGGTTTGTCTATTCCGCCCAGTTATGTATCTATACCATATAGCACTCCTATTAGTCAACGTATAATGAGTTTTGAACTACCTAGACCCACTGATCGATTCTGAGTCGATTTATGGATGTTCGTCCATTCGGTCGTCATCGTTTGTGTATCCAGTAAACCTTATGAGGAAACTATAGGTCGCAAATGTAAATATATTTTATGAAATTTGGTATATAAGCTTTTCTCGGTCGTAGAACGATTGCTATTGAAATTCATGGAAATGGATGGATGTTCCGACTTAACCCCCCACAAAATAATACCTACCAGATCGAGTATCATATAGATATCGATCAAATTTGGTTCATGTGTGTTTATTGCACCCATTAATCAGTAGTTCAAAAATATATCCTCTACAACTATTTTTAGACATAGTCCCCATATGCTTGTAAAGCTGCTTCCTGATTTTCACTTAAATCTATAAAAAAACAAAAAAAAAATGCATAAATTTTTCTCAAATTTGTTTAATTTCTACTTTGGAGAAAAATAGCTGATTTTACTAAATATGTTAATAATCGGTATATTTTTTAAACCCCATATAAAAATAGCATCCGATTTGCACTTTTGCATATCTACAACTCACAAACAATGTCTTTAAAATTTGGTTTATGCTTATTACCTACATCGAATTATGAGTTCAGCTAATTTGTATCAAAGATCCTTTCTAGAAACTCATGGTATAGGGTGTCGTATTGCCGGTCTATACCAACTATAATATTCTTAATTGTTATACCCCACTATGTGGTTAGGGTATAATAACTTTGTGCTAATGTTTGCAACTACAAAAAATATTTGACCTAGATCCATCTTTTATTATACCGTTTTTTTAAATTAACCAGTCCCATTGTTCCTTCAAAACACAAATATTCATAAATGTCATACTCGTATATTAACTAGACGCACCGAGAATACCACACGCAAACACAAACATTCCTGAAATATAATTTTAGTTATTTTCACCAAATATTTCACATATTTGGTTGTTATTGTTGGTTGGTAGGTTAAGACAGGGTTTGCCAGTCTTGCGAATTTTTCTCAAAATTTTTAAAATAACCCAGTAATATTATTTTTTAGTCAATTGAAAGAACAATAATTCTCAAAGGGCGAGGGAGTATTTTATAAAATGTTATAGGATTTTATTTGTAGAAAACAAATTATTATCTGCAATTATTCAATATGAAAGAAGCTCTAATAAAAAAATATGTATTGTTGAGATTGCTAAAACATATGTATATGTTCCTTTCACTCCTCGAGGGAGCATAGGGCCATAACAAGGTGGTTCCAATAATCTTGATCTTCGGCTATACGCTTCATTTCGTTCCACTTCATACGCAATCTCGAAAGTTCTGTTGTCAGTTGCCTCTTCTGGGTATGCGCTGGTCTCCCGACTCGTCTGCCTCCCTGCGTGGCCAATCTAGGCATTTCTTGGTAATATCATCGATTGCTAAAACATTCTACATTACCATTAATGCTATTTTGCATGCGTTTAAAGGCCCTTGTCCCAATAACCTGTAAAACATGACTTTAAACGCATCATCTCCTATAACGAGGTTGCAGACGTTTTTTAAACACATCGATCGTATCTCTTCAGAATTTTCTTGCACTAATTGACAGCAACCTTTATTTAAGCGATTCTCACAATATGTTAAATGATCGTGCACACACAAAAAAAAAATTCACCAACCGATTTTGCTCGACTTTCACGAAATTCGAAATTTTACCGAGATGAATTTACTATAAGCAACACAAAAATCACTCATATTACTAAACTTCCTGAGATTAAAAATTTCATTAAAACTGTCCAACTTTCTGATCTCATGTGTTACGACGTGGCAACACCTTAACACTTTAACTTAAAATACAATATTTTTTATTAAATGATATCATGCTTTCAAAATGATATCGAACTTTACAGTTATTATCAGACTGAGAGTTATTGAAGAAATCTATATATACAAAATTCATTTTCTGTTTGATTGTTTGTTTGTTTGTTCGTTTGTTTTTTTTTTTTTTTTTTAATTAATCAACACTCAGGGGATGCCCCCTACAGATGCAGTGCATTGCGTTGATCTCAGGAAAATAGGTTTTAAGGAGGGAGGAGGGAGGGTGTTCATTTTTTTTTTTTTTTTGCAGCGACAGACCAAAGCCTCTGGTGGGAATCGAACCCACGACCCCTCGCATGATAGGCCAGAACGCTACCTACTCACCTACCGGGGCGCTTACAATTTTTCAACGGATTTCTCTGAAATTTGGTACACACGATCTCCGTGCTCCGGGAAAGGTCGTCATATGATTCTTACCGGCCACGCCTACTTTTACGCCCACTTTTTGTATACAATTCGTTTTCTGTTTTTGGTATATTTGTTCGCTATACAAATTTTTATTTTTCAACGGATTTCTCTGAAATTTGGTACGCACGATCTCTCTACTCCAGGAAAGGTCATACGCTTTGTACTGGCCACGCCTACTTTTACGCCCACTTTTTGTATACAATTCGTTTTCTGTTTTTTGGTATATTTGTTCGCTATACAAATTTTTATTTTTCAACGGATTTTTTTTGAAATTTGGTACGCACGATTTCTCTACTCCAGGGAACGTCGCCATATCCTTCTTACCGGTCACGCCTACTGTTACGCCCCCTTTTTGTATACAATTCATATTCTTTTTTTTTTGGTACATTTGTTCGCTAAAATTTTTTCTTAACGGATTTCTCTGAAATTTGCTACGCACGATCTCTGTACTCCAGGGATGTCGCCATATGATTCTTGCCGGCCACGCCTACTTTTTCGCCCACTTTTTATACAAAATTCATTTTCTGTTTTTTTTGTACATTTGTTCGCTATAGAAATCTTTATTTTCAAGGGATGTCTCTGAAATTTGGTACATACAATCTCTATACTCCAGGGAAGGTCACCATATGCTTCTAACAGGCCACACCTACTTTGCGCCCACTTCTATGTATTATAAAGTTTATTTTTTCCTTTTATTTGTTTCTTTGTTTGATTGCTATACAACCTTTTATTTTTCAATGGCTTTCTCTGAAATTTGGAAAACGTGATCTCTATACTCCAGCGAAGGTCGCATTACATATCTTTCTTGCTACGCTTACCTTTACGGCCACATTTTTATAAAATTCATTTTTTGTTTTTTTGGTATATTTGTTCGTTATAGTAATTTTTATCTTTCAACGGCTTTCTCCGAAATTTAGTACATATTCCAGGGAAGGTCGCCATATCATTTTTACCGACCACGCCTACTTTTACGCCCACTTTTCTTATAAAATTCATTTTTTGTTGTGTGGTATATTTCTTCCCTATACAAATTTGTATTTTTCAACGGATTTCTCTGAAATTTGGGTTACACTGGAATAACTTCACGGTGAACAAATTCCGCAAATTAAAAAAAGGTCCCCAAAAGAAATGAACAAATTCCACATTTTTTTTTTAAAAACGAAATAAAAAATTAACTTACTCCCCAAATTCATTCATAAATTTTTACATATTTTTATTTAATAAATTTTTATATATATTTATTTTAGTGAAAATTTGCATACTGCTCTCAATATATGTCTTACAATAAACGCATTTAAAATGAGTATTTTTTTCAATAGCATCATTTCGGTGCGCGGAAGTTACGCGCACGCGGAGCACAGCTTAGCTAGAATATCGGTATGATCTGAAAAATATATTTTGAAAATTAAAATAAGTTGGCAACAACTGTGCGGCAGCACAGGTGTGACTGCCAAACGCGCGGACGCGACGCGCTCGCGGAACAAAGCTCAGCTAAAATATCGCAATGATCTTAAAAATATATTTTAGCGATTAAAATAAGTTAACGAGAACTGCGCGGCAGCACGGGTGTAGCCGCCAAACGCGAGGTGCGGCGCGAGGACGCAGACGCGACGCGCTCTCGGAACACAGCTCAGCTATAATATCGGAATGATCTGAAAAATATATTTTGAAGATTAAAATAAGTTGACAACAACTGCGCGGCAGCACGGGTGTGGCTGCCAAACGCTCGGAAGCTGACGCGACTCGCTCGCGGAACTAAACTCAGTGAAAAGTCTTATGATAAATTTTATCTACGTATGTGATATAATTTCCTGCTGATCAAAATAGGCCATATAAGCAGTTGCTTAAAGAAAGCTTGCGGCACAATTTGACGTCTCTTATTGAATGAAGTAATTCAATTTTTAAAAGTTCTGATTCCTTTAATTTGCAAACGATTCCGTTATATTTTATGTTTATAAATTAACTTAAAAACAAAACTTAAAGCGGTTTCTCAGCTTATTTTTGAAGCATTTTTGCTGCAGCATCTTATAAAAAACTTCTAAATTAAAAAACCAAAACATTTTAAATTGAAATAAAAAATGAATTTACTGTCCAAACAAATTTTTGGGGAGAAAGTTCATTTTATTGGGGAATTTCTTCATTGGGGACTAAGTACTCAGCTCCTGGTAAGCATAGTGAAGCATTTTTCAAGTCAAAGGCCTTTTTATACCGGACAAGACCGGGTAAAAACAGCAAGTATAATATAATTCAATATTATGTTCAATGAGAAATGTCTTCAAATCTATGAAAAACGGGTTTTTAAATATATAATCACAGATCTGCTGATATATGATCAATTATACGTCATGGCATTTGTTTTCGCAGGGAAGCAAGAATATAATATACGATCTAGGCAGACTGTATGTTGAATTCCGCAAAATGGTCTTAGGCGCTAAAATTAAATGTCCGCCCGTCCGTCTGTGTGTGTTTACATAGACTTTGTAACCAAACTATAGGTCGCATATGTGAACATATTTTGATGAAATTTGGTGTGTAATGCCTGGTTTTCACCATGTCATATAAACTGACAACAAAAAGTTGCCTCAACTGACATCTCGTAATTTTCTTTTAATAACGTTTGCAACACATCTTATAAACTAACACAAAATCCGGCTGTCAAACAAAAATAAATTACCCACATGTTGGCAATTTCATTTTAGATGTCAAATGTTGCCTGAAGTTGCAAATGACAATATATTACAGGCCGTTTTCATACAACTGACAATAATTGACAACAACTGACAATGAAAATGACATAGTCAAAACCGAGCATAAGCTTCTATCAGCCATTAAATAAACACTATTGAAATTGGCGAAAATCCGTACATGTTCAGACATTGTCCCCATACAAATGACACCTATGAAATCGATATAAATTTCCATATCAGTAGTCCAAAAATAAACCCTATAGGACAATTCTATAGGGTCTATTTTTGGACTGCTGATTCCCGATCTTCACTTAAATCTATAAAAAAACAAAAACATTGCACAGATTTTTCTCAAATTTGGTTTTCATATATATTTTGCAAAAAATAAGCGACCTTACCAAATATGGTCAGGATCGGTCGATTTTTCGACCTAATCCCCATATAAATATAGCATCCGATATGAACTTTTACATATTCAAAGGCAAACAAATTGATAGCAATGCCCCACAAATTTGGTCTGAAACTACCCAACCGATGTGACCCAAACCGGTTTCATTAGAAAGGTAATAGTCCAGATTAGGTTAACGGCTATATATCTTTTTGTATTTCAGGTGGGCGTGGCCCCTCCCACATACATTGAATAACATCATATATCTTGACTATTGTGACAGCAATAGTTTTGAAACATTGCAATAGTACATATGTTACTATGGTGAGTAATCAGGACAAAAATGGGCGGGATCGTATAAGTGGGCGTGGAAGCTCTCATACAAAGTAAATATTTAATATCAAATATCTAGAGTTATATAATAGTTAGAGCCTTCAAACTTTGTATGAGTTCATAAGTTATTAATATTAGCAGTCGAAGTGAAAATGGGCGTGGTTGGACAAGTGGGCGTGGCAGCTCTCATAAAGGTTGATTTTTTAGCTATTATATTTTTGGCAACACTGGTTTAAACAGCTGACGCACTTTTCGTGTTTTGTTTCATTGTCCAACATCTTCAGTTTGTTCTATAATTTAACCATGAATCGTCTTACAAACGAACAACGCTTGCAAGTTATTGAATTTTATTATCAAAATGCGTGCTCTGTTAAGAAAGTTCATCGCGCGCTTCTTCCATTTTATGGTCAGTTTAATCGACCCACTGAAGCGGCTATTCGGGCTATTGTGACTAAATTTCGCACCAAATTCACATTGTTGGACATTAAACCACCAACACGCTTACGTAGAGTGCGAACTGAAGAAAATATCGGAGCTATATCGGCCAGTGTTAATTATGACCATCAATTATCGATTCGTCGCCGTTCGCAGCAATTGGGCCTCTGTTACTCAACAACGTGGAAAGTTTTGCGGAAGGATTTAGGTGTGAAGCCTTTCAAAATACAGCTGGTGCAAGAATTGAAGCCGAACGACCTACCGCAACGTAGAATTTTTGGTGAATGGGCTCTTGGAAAGTTGGCCGAAGATCCACTTTTTTACCGAAAAATTGTGTTCAGCGACGAAGCTCATTTTTGACTCAATGGGTACGTAAATAAGCAGAATTGTCGATTTTGGAGTGAATATCAGCCAGAAGCATTGGAAGAGCTACCACTGCATCCAGAAAAAGTCACAGTTTGGTGCGGTTTATGGGCTGGTGGCATCATTGGACCGTACTTCTTCAAAGATGATGCGAATCGTAACGTAACTGTGAATGGTGAGCGCTACCGAGAGATGATATCCAACTTTTTTTTGCCCAAAATGCAAGAGCTTGACTTGCATGACATGTGGATTCAAAAAGACGGTACCACATGCCACACAACACGCGCAACAATGGACTTATTGAGAGGCGAGTTCGGTGAACATTTTATTTCACGTTCGGGACCGGTCAATTGGCCGTCTAGATCGTGCGATTTAACGCCTTTAGACTATTTTTTGTGGGGCTATGTTAAAGCTCATGTCTATACAGACAATCCCGCTTTAATTGACGCATTGGAAGACAACATTGAAGCATTTATTCGTGAGATACCGGCCGAAATGTTGGAAAGAGTATGCCAAAATTGAACTAAGCGGATGGACCATTTGAGGCGCAGTCACGGTCAACATTTGCATGAAATAATCTTCAAACATTAAATTATATGGACCGTACTATTGATTCAAATAAAGATTTCATGCATTCTGAATTTTATGTGTTTTTTTTTGGAAAACTTTCCTATAGCTCTTAAATATTTAATGTCACATATCTAGAGTACTGTAATAGATAAAATCTTGGGAGTTAGTGTGAGTTCATAAGATATCAAAGTTAGTACTCGGAAAAAATGGGCGGGATCAAACCAGTGGGCGTGGAACCTTCCACACATGGTAAATAACTAGAATACTATGATGGCCAGAGTCTCGAAACTTTCTGCACGTCAATTGGTTGTTAATTTTAGTAGTCGTACCAAAAATGTGCGGGATTGGGTTAGTGGGCGTGGCACCTCCCATACAAAAAAATAATTTAGAGAACCATAAACCCGAAAGTCTTGAAACTAGGTGTGAGTCCACGAATGATGGGTGTGATAAGTTATCTGAAAATGGGCGGGATCAAACCAGTGGGCGTGGCAACTCCCATACATGGTAAATACATATCATCATATATCTAGAGTGCTATGATGGCCAGTACTTTCGGCACGACAATTGGCTGTTAATGTGAGTAGTCGTACCAAAAATGGGCGGCATTGGGTTAGTGGGCGTGGCACCTCCCATACAAAATTTTTATATGGAGTACTGCAAACCCGACAGTCTTGAAACCAGGTGTGAGTTCACGTATGATGAGTGTGATAAGTTATAAGTTAATAATTAACAACAAAAATATTCAATAGAAATAAGTTGCATGGCAAAACAACGTTTACCCGGTCAGCTAGTAAAAAAAATAAAATATGGTTCATTTAAAAATAGAAACGTGGTTTCCTCATCTTGGTGCCATAGTATTGCTTTAATATAAAATTTTGATATTTTATATGGTTGAAGAGAATTTGTTTTAATATAAACATTTGCTGAATTTTGTAATTAACACACCAGCCATTTATAATCTTTAGTCCATATTTAATATATAATAGAGAATTCACATCCTATTCCTTTTTTTTACAAAAATGGAGGACGGAAAAGTCAATATATCGCACCTGTACCTCTAAAGTGGCTCACTTTAAAATTTAAAAAAAAAATTTAAAAATTTTCAGTAGAGGAAAAAACGGTTTTTTTTTTTTTTAATATTTACTATAAAATTTAAAAACAGTTGTTTTATTGTAAAGAATTGCGAATAATAGGTATACAACAATAGCAGTAGTAGCGATTTTTTCAGTGATCATCAAAAATAGCAAGTTTTTTGGGTGCAACTAAAAATATGTCTTTTTAGTGGATTCTAAAGAAGCAACTCTTATAACACACAGAGGGTTACAACTGTATTTTTTTACGAGAGACTAGAAAAACCGATGTAAGATTTTTACAGTGAATAGATATGACCACTGTGCATCGTTTTCTTGCAAAAAGTGAAAATTTAAAAATTTTGTGTTGACTCACTGCAGAGATACAGCTGCGATATCTACAAAAAAACTTGATATTTAAAAAAACGGGAATTCTTTAACTGATGCTACCATCAGAATTTATCTTGCCATATCGGAATCTTTTTTAATCAACTTACGCTTCTCACCACGTAAATAGCACACCAAAAAATACATTTTTCCACGCTTTATATCACTTGAACCAGGCACCTCAAATGCTTAATTTTTACTTCTGAATCCAATGCTATAAAGTAGTTAATAGTGTCTATAACGGTTAATGTGACATAATTTTTTTTTAGATAATTGATAGAAAAAATTACTATGAAATTTTACGTCACTTGAATAGCAAACCATTAAAGAACCAACTATGTGTCCCTTTAACCCAAAAAGTTTAAATTTGGCAAGAAGTTGTTCAAATAAACGCCGCTAAAGCACTAAAAAAATAAAAATGAAAAAGCCCCAAAAAAAGCGCTAAATGGAAAAATGCGTTTTTTATGTAGTTAAGAGGCGCTAAATCGTTCGCTTTTAAAGGATCGATAGGTATTCGAAATGACTAATTCATGAAAAAAAAAACTTTGCGGTCATTTATTGAAAGTTTTCTGAGTGATTCAGAGTAGAACGATATAATACAATTACTTTTTTTCTTTCGTAATAACACATACAAGCACAAGCTCAAAAAACCCTATAACACATTTTGGTGTTGATGAAGATGGTTAAAAGTGTGAACGTATAGTTTTATGTTTATGAGTATGTAAATACATACATATGTCTATAATAAATGTAGTGTATGTATGTATATATTTAAGTATGTACGTATATATATTCATATATATTTTGGTTACAATTTTTCCAGACACATTTGCATGCAAAACATAGTAAAGTTATGGGTTTTTTTTGTTTGTTTTGCGTCCCAAAAAATTTGAATACATAAGTTTCATTAAATTAGGTTCTACGTTAAGTAGGTGTTAAGTTATTTTATGGTTACAACAAACAAACATTTGTGATTTAAATTTATTGACGGTTACACTAAATTAAAAAGAAAATCTTGTAGTTTCTTTTATTGATCTATTCTTTTATTCGCACAACAGTTGGTTTAAGTAGTCAGCACAAGAAAAATAAATTTGGGCATTATTTATTTGGCTGTGGAAAACTTAACCTTGAACTTGAAATATTCTCATATACTCATATAGAAATTGAGGCAAAACAAATTTGATAAGATTTCCTGCTTACTAACATTGACTTGTTTAAAATTAAAGTGGTGGAAATATAGAATTTTTAGTGTAAAAAAAAAGAATTAAGGACACTCGGCAATATCAAATTGAAATGTTGAAAAATTAATTAATTAATAAAATTAATTAATATACAATAATAATAATAATAATAAAAAAAAAATAATTTAATAAAATTTAATCTTAATCACATTAGATCCATTTATAACATAATTATTATATCCTCCACTCCAGTGTGCAGAGGGTATATATAAGTTTGTCATTCCGTTTGTAATAGTTAGAAAAAAAATTTTGGACCCCATAAAATATATATATTTGTGATCCTTATAACAACCGGCGTTGATATAGCGATGTCAGTCTGTCCGTCTGTCCGTCTGTGGAAATCACGATGAAGGCATCAATCGGGCAGCTAGGATGCTCATTTTTAGTGAGAATGATTCACCAAATTCATGGGAAGATTTCTATTTCAAAAATCATTAAAATTGGTGGAGCATGTCCAGGGAAATCTCTGAAAAAGTAAAAAAAAAATGAAAAATATGATGTTTCTATATTGTTCTTGTTGTTATTCTAAATGTTGTATTGTTGTCATAGCTGGACTTGTTGTTTTTGTGGTCTTTGTGGTAATAATATAATAAAAACTAACCCTTTGTACATTTTTTTATCAACTCTGGTAGAAAAATTTAAAAGTTTCCATTGTTTTGGCATCACTAAAAAAAATTTACTAGATCATTTCTGTCATTGCCACGAGCCCGCCTGCAAAGTTTCAGATCGATTGGGTCACGGGATAATTCTGAAATATTTTGTTGTGGGGAAAATCACTTCTTTTGCATCAACAGAGTGTTACTTCATTTTGCTCAGCGTGACTATGTCACAGTAGATGGCGCCACAATTTTTGTTATAATTAGCTTTGCAATAGTTATTTCTATTTTAACATGAATGTCAATATTTTCAAATAGATATCATACAGAACAATGTTAAGAGCATACACCGGCTGGTCTTTTATTTCATACGTTTTTTCATTATTCTTTTACAAATATGAACATAAGTTTGGCATATTAACTTTTAGTTGTTTTTACAAAATAGAGTTACCGAGTTCATCAATGAGTTTTTTGCTTTCAAAACAGTTCTACATAGTTACATATATAGAATTATTATTCTGCTTTACATACAAAATATCTGATTGCGATTACATCTAATTTTTAAAAATTGTTTATAATTACTAAAGCATTATTATACACATAAATACAAAATTGCACTTTTTAAATTTTCCATTCAAATTTTAGAAAATATCAATTCTAAAAACTGGAACTAAAATTTCCAATTGTAAATTAGAAAATATTAATTTAATTTCAGAAAATCATATCAAAACGTCGGAAATAATAATTTTAAATTTAGAAGACATCAATTGCATCAAGTTCAAAAAAAAAAAACAAGTAAGAAAATTATAGTCGGTCTAGACCGACTATACGATACCTTATACCATGTACTATCTCTTAGGCCCAACTAACTGGACATAGAAAATAAGCAAAAACCAAATTTGAGTCTGATTTTTATTAATTTTTTTGGCTGCAGATATGAAAAAGTTTATATCGGATGCTATATCTATATGGGGACTAGGTCCGAAAATGGACCGATCCTGATCATGTTTGGTAAAGTCTCTTGTATTTTGCAAAAATATATACAAACAAAATCTGAGAAGAATCAGTGCAATATTTTTGTTTTTTAATAGATTTAAGTGAAGATCGGGAAGCAGCTCTATATGAGGCCAAAGGGATCATTTTTGGACTATTTATTAATGGACGTAATGAACGCATACAAAACCCAATTTGAGTAAGATCTATATGACAATTTGGATCTTATGGCAATTTATGTCGATTTCATAGGGGTAATTTGTATGGGGCCTAGGTCTGAACATGGACCGATTCTCACCAATTTCAATAGCGTTCATTCCATGGCCGATGGGAGCTTATATGCCAAATTTCATCAAAATATGTTCATATTTGCGACCTGCAGTTTGATTACAAGCTTTACATGGACACACAGACGGACGGACGGACATCGTTAAATCGAATCAGATAGTGATTCTGATTCGATCGGTATAATTAAAGATGGGTCTAGGTCAAATATTTTTGGTAGTTACAAACAGCAGCACAAAGTCATTATACCCAAACCACATAGTGGTATAGGGTATAAAAACACCAAATATGTTTACATTTAAAAAATGTTTACATTAAAAAAAATATTGGCATTCAGGAGAAATTAATAGCTTTTCAGTAACTTCTTTTAACGATAGTCGAATCGTTAAAAAAAAGAAAAGCAAAATTATCAGTAAAATTTTTAAACGATATTCGCTATTGTTAAAATCAGCTAAACAACAACCATTTTCGTGTTGTTTATTCAATCGATAAAAACTAAAATTTTTAAGTTGAAATAAATAAAAATCATAAAATAGTGAAAATATTTTGCTTTTATTAAATTTTTTTTTATATATAAAAATAAAAAAATAAATAAAAAAAATTAAATAGCATATTCAATTCATTATTTCATTTTCAAATAAATACACAGAAATATTAGTAAAAAAATAAAGATATTAAACATAAACATAAAATCATCCTGTCAAACACGAAGTAATTTGTTTTTATACCCTATACCAATATGTGGTTTGGGTATAATGAATTTGTGCTGCTGTTTGTAACTACCAAAAATATTTGACCTAGACCCATCTTTAATTATACCGATCGAATCAGAATCACTATCTGATTCGATTTAACGATGTCCGTCCGTCCGTCTGTGTGTCCATGTAAAGCTTGCAATCAAACTGCAGGTCGCAAATATGAATACATTTTGATGAAATTTGGTATATAAGCTTTTATTGGCCACAGGATGAACGCTATTGAAATTGGTGAGAATTGGTCCATGTTCAGACCTAGCCCCCATACAAATGACCCCCTATGAAATCGACTTTAATTGCCATAAGATCCAAATTATCATATAAATCTTAGTCAAATTGAGTTTGTATGTGTTTATTACATCCATTAATCAGTAGACCAAAATGATCCCTATGGGAAAATTCTTAGTCATAGGCCCCATATAGAGCTGCTTCCCGATCTTCACTTAAATCTATCAAAAAACAAAAATATTGCACTGATTCTTCTCAAATTTTGTTTGTATATATTTTTGCAAAATACAAGAGACCTTACCAAACATGGTCAGGATCGGTCCATTTTTGGGCCTAGTACCCATATAGATATAGCAGCCGATATGAACTTTTTCATAACTACAGCCTAAAAAATTAATAAAAATCTCACTCAAATTTGGTTTATGCTTATTTTTTATACGCAGTTAGTTGGTCCAGAGAGATAGGGTCTCTAAACGCATGGTATAGGGTATCGTATAGTCGGTCTAGACCGACTATAATTTTCTTACTTGTTTTCTATTCTTCTTTGTGTTTTTCGCTTATTTTGACAGAGATGCCACTCGTTTACAATTTAAATAAATAGAAAAATAGATTTGTCGACTGTCGTTAAGATGTATGTACTTAGTGAATCACTTAATCCTTAGTGCAAACAACAATAGCTGTCGATATATTTTGCGATTGTCGGATCGTTGAAATTTACAGAATCACACTACAGAAAACATTAATTTAAATTCAATGAATTTTGAGAAAACCTCAAATGATATTTAAGAATTGCGAACATAAAAATTGTTACATAAATAAACGCAATTTGATGAGAATGTTATTTATATAGAAATTTTCACAACTTTTTTTTTGGATGAAGTTTTTCAGAAAATAAAGAAAACAATTTATTTTATTTAAAATGTTTGGGACATTTGGGTTTTTGCGTTTGGCATCCCTAATTTGATTATTTATTATTATAAATTTGTTCTCTATGTTTTCCAAATATGGCAATATTTTAATAAAAAAGTTGAGAGAGCTTTTTTTTGGTTATTATTTTGTTACTCCATCCGACCTATATGGCCGCAATGAAAAAATATTTCGCCAGTTAAAAGAAACTATGCAGCCATCTCCAATTAGCACGATTTAATGCATATAGCCACCCTACACATCCATTACCTTTGCAATGGAGGTTAGGCCGAGCTACTTAATTAGCAAAAACTAAATTAAACGAGAAGTTATGCCATATAACCGGAAACGCATGCATATTTTTCCAATATTTTGCTTACATTTATTATCAATACTCAAACCGAGGTGGAGGGTAGCAAAGATTCGGCACAGCCGAATTTAACATTCTTACTTGTTTTTTAATTAATTTATTGTAGCTGTATTTAAGTTTTGTAAATTTTTAAACACCCAGTCTTTCACCCAGCTTATTTATCGCCTTTGTTTGCTGCTTTTTTGCCAATCTTTTCTTGGCGTTACTAGGTTCAGCTGTTGGTTTCGCTGCTGGTTTCTTTTTTTGAAGTGGTTTAAAAGCATGGTATTGAGCGGTGAAATCGATTGTTATAGCAGCATCGAATCTGCTCTTCAGTGTTTTCAATGTTTCCTCATGATCCTCTTTTCTACTAAAAACTATTTTAGTTTCTTCACAAGAATTCTTTGCCCAATGGAATAATGCAGTCACATCTAAGATGCAATTTTGATGAGAGCACTAGAGGCTATACTTCGCTGCATTTCTTTTGAGTTTTGCTCGAATATCATCACATGCTTCTTTACCATGAGCAGTAGAATGAAAATACCACTCAGCTGGCATTCCAAAATAATTTTTATGAGCTATAAGATTTGCGAAGCTACTTTTTTTTTTTTAATGTTGACGAGCTACGAAACGAGGCATACCTTTTCTATTGTAAATTTAGATGTTAGATATTTTAGTATTATCTTCTGGTACTCATAAACTGCAATGGTATCATGTTTTAAATCGTGGGATATGATTGTGACACTTTTGTGTTCCACTTTTTCATCTTTCATGTAGTAAATAACTACTGTGAATATAGTTGCTTGGCCGTAATTAAAGTGGAAAGCTTGTATGGCATCCTGAAGAACATATTTATAGTTTTCTGCGAAATCAAATGAAACAAGTAAGAAAATTATAGTTGGTCTAGACCGACTATACGATACCCTATACCATGCGTTTAGAGACCCTATCTCTCAGGCCCCACTAACTGGATATAGAAAAGAAGCATAAACCAAATTTGAGTGGGATTTTTATTAATTTTTTCGGCTGCAGATATGAAAAAGTTCATATCGGATGCTATATCTATATGGGGACTAGGCCCAAAAATGGACCGATCCTGACCATGTTTGGTAAAGTCTCTTGTATTTTGCAAAAATATATACAAACAAAATTTGAGAAGAATCAGTGCAATATTTTTGTTTTTTGATAGATTTAAGTGAAGATCGGGAAGCAGCTCTATATGGGGCCTATGACTAAGAGTTGTCCAATAGGGATAATTTTTGGACTACTGATTAATGGATGTAATATATACATACAAACCCAATTTGACTAAGATTTGTATGATAATTTGGATCTTGTGGCAATATATGTTGATTTCATAGGGGTCATTTGTATGGGGGCTAGGTCTGAACATGGACCGATTCTCACCAATTTCATCCTATGGTCGATAGGAGCTTATATACCAAATTTCATCAAAATATATTCATATTTGCGACCTGCAGTTTGATTACAAGCTTTACATGGACACACAGACGGGCGGACGGACGGACGGACATCGTTAAATCGAATCAGATAGTGATTCTGATTTGATCGGTATAATTAAAGATGGGTGTAGGTCAAATATTTTTGGTTGTTACAAACAGCAGCACAAAGTCATTATACCCAAACCATATAGTGGTATAGGGTATAATAACGAATTCACCAGACTTCAAATGTATCTTCAAATCCTTGAAGAATGACCATTGCTCTTTGACTAAAAAGTCATGGGTTCTCAAGTTTAGCAATCCTGTATATATTTCTTCCACAAAATCATCCACATTTAAACTTATTGTTTTCAATGTGCATCTGTCAGTCTGAATCCAAGATTCAAATTTGACCTCCTCTATATATTCTCGATCAAAAGAGTTCATTAAATTCACATAGTCAATTTAAGGCAATCGCGGTAATCGTGTAAATCTTCCAGCGAATCATTTGTTGAGTACTTTATGTTTATTTCCTTCAACATCAGTTTAATCAACAGCTGAACCTAGTAACGCAAAAGCAGCAAATAAAGGCGATAAATAAGTTGGATGAAAGACTGGATATTAAAAAATTTACAAAACTTAAATACTTCATCAGCTACAATAAATTAATTAAAAAACAAGTAAGAAAATTATAGTTCGTTTAGACCGACTATACGATACCTTATACCATGCGTTTAGAGACCCTATCTCTCAGGCCCAACTAACTGGATATAGAAAATAAGCATAAACCAAATTTGAGTGGGATTTTTATTAATTTTTTTGGCTGCAGATATGAAAAAGTTCATATCGGATGCTATATCTATATGGGAACTAGGCCCAAAAATGGACCGATCCTGACCATATTTGGTAAAGTCTCTTGTATTTTGCAAAAATATATACAAACAAAATTTGAGAAGAATCAGTGCAATATTTTTGTTTTTTACTAGATTTAAATGACGATCGGGAAGCAGCTCTATATGGGGCCTATGACTAAGAGTTGTCCAATAGGGATCATTTTTGGACTACTGATTAGTGGATGTAATATATACATAAACCCAATTTGACTAAGATTTGTATGATAATTTGGATCTTATGGCAATATATGTTGATTTCAAGGGGTCATTTGTATGGGGGCTAGGTCTGAACATGGACCGATTCTCACCAATTTCAATAGCGTTCATCCCATGGCCGATAAATGATTAAATACCAAATTTCATCTAAATATATTCATATTTGCGACCTGCAGTTTGATTACAATCTTTACATCGAATCAGAAAGTGATTCTGATTCAGAAAGTGATTCTGATTCGATCGGTATAATTAAAGATGGGTGTAGGTCAAATATTTTTGGTTGTTACAAACAGCAGCACAAAGTCATTGTACCCAAACCACATAGTGGTATAGGGTATAAATAGTTATGTTATAAATAGATCTAATGTGATTAAGACTAATTTTATTAAATTATTTATTTTTTATCTTTATTGTTATTACTATATTTAATTAAATTATTACCTATATAGTAATACGTGAAGGTAAATTTTTAGTTCCCTTTTTAAGCAATATGCGGGAACGGAGGAGTGCGAAAATTGCCACAGTTCATATGGAGAAGAAGCTGAGAATGACAAAATTTATGTTTAATCAGTCTTAAAAATACATTAAATAAAATAAAATAAAATAAAATATTTAAATGATTTAAATTAAATATCAGTATTGAATTGTGAATTGCTAAAATTGTTTAACATGCCTTTAGGGTCATTTAAATATTCATATTTTTTTTATGTGTATATAGATTAAAAAAACATTGGAAGACAATAATTGAATGAAAAAATAATTTTTTCTAGAATTTGCACTCGATTTTCGAGTGCTGGGCTATACTAGTTACAAGTAAACAAAAATAATAATTTTTCAACATTTATATATAAAAAAAATTGATTTTTATCCTGAGGTTAACATATTGCGGGTGTTACAGTATCGAAGGTATAAAATTTTAGTTAGGTATAGTACATACCAAAATTTGTCTAGTTTCTCAGGATACGTTTTATTTTTAAGGTTTTAGAAACACTTACACACTAATAGGAAAAAATTAAAATTAGCATATGCTAAAAATTTAAAAGTCGTTGTCTTGAGTTACAAAACAATTTTTTGAAAGATACTCCCACTCGCATCCCACTAAGCGACCAAAAAGCTCTCAAAGGATAGCTTTCTTTTGAGCAAAAAAAGAAGCTTATTTAATAAAAATTTTAAAAATATTTCATTTTGCAAAAAGAGTAAAAAAAAAATCATGTGAGTCCGATCACAAGGGAGATGTGTAAACATCTAATAATTAAAGAAAACATCAACATCATATATTCCAGTGCATAAAAAATAAGTCGATTATGCTGTTTTCTGAAATTCAATTGATGTTTTCTGAAATGCAATTGATGTTTTCTGAAATTCAATCGATGTTTTCTGAAATACAGTTAATGTTTTCAGCAATTCAAATGATGCTTTCTGAAATTCTATTGATGTTTTCTGAAATTCTAATGATGTTTTCTGAAATTATATTGACGGTTTCTGAAATACAATTGATGTTTTCTGAAATACAATTGATGTTTTCTGAAATTCTATTGATGTTTTCTGAAATTCTATTTATGTTTTCTGAAATTCAAATGATGTTTTCTGAAATACAATTGATGTTTTCTGAAATACAATTGATGTTTTCTGAAATTCAAATGATGTTTTCTGAAATTATATTGACGGTTTCTGAAATACAATTGATGTTTTCTGAAATTCTATTGATGCTTTCTGAAATTCAAATGATGTTTTCTGAAATTATATTGATGTTTTCTGAAATTCTTTTTATGTTTTCTGAAATTCAATTGATGTTTTCTGAAATACAATTGATGTTTTCTGAAATACAATTGATGTTTTCTGAAATTCTAATTATGTTTTCTGAAATACAGTTAATGTTTTCAGCAATTCAAATGATGCTTTTTGAAATTCAAATGATGTTTTCTGAAATACAATTGATGTTTTCTGAAATACAATTGATGTTTTCTGAAATTATATTGATGTTTTCTGAAATTCTATTTATGTTTTCTGAAATTCTTTTTATGTTTTCTGAAATTCAATTGATGTTTTCTGAACTACAATTGATGTTTTCTGAAATACAATTGATGTTTTCTGAAATTCTATTGATGTTTTCTGAAATTCTACTTATGTTTTCTGAAATTCAAATAATGTTTTCTGAAATACAATTGATGTTTTCTGAAATACAATTGATGTTTTCTGAAATTCTATTGATGTTTTCTTAAATTCAATTGAAGTTTTCTGAAACTCGAATGATGTTTTCTGAAATTATATTGATGTTTTCTGAAATTCTATTTATGTTTTCTGAAATTCAAATGATGTTTTCTGAAACTCGAATGATGTTTTCTGAAATTATATTGATGTTTTCTGAAATTATATTGATGTTTTCTGAAATTCAATTGATGTTTTCTGAAACTCGAATGATGTTTTCTGAAATTATATTGATGTTTTCTGAAATTCTATTTATGTTTTCTGAAATTCAAATGATGTTTTCTGAAACTCGAATGATGTTTTCTGAAATTATATTGATATTTTCTGAAATTCTATTGATGCTTTCTGAAATTCAAATGATGTTTTCTGAAATTATGTTGATGTTTTCTGAAATTCAAATGATGTTTTCTGAAATTATATTGACGGTTTCTGAAATACAATTGATGTTTTCTGAAATACAATTGATGTTTTCTGAAATTCTATTGATGTTTTCTGAAATTCTATTTATGTTTTCTGAAATTCAAATGATGTTCTCTGAAATACAATTGATGTTTTCTGAAATTCAAATGATGTTTTCTGAAATTATATTGACGGTTTCTGAAATACAATTGATGTTTTCTGAAATTCTATTGATGCTTTCTGAAATTCAAATGATGTTTTCTGAAATTATATTGATGTTTTCTGAAATTCTTTTTATGTTTTCTGAAATTCAATTGATGTTTTCTGAAATACAATTGATATTTTCTGAAATACAATTGATGTTTTCTGAAATTCTATTGATGTTTTCTGAAATTCTATTTATGTTTTCTGAAATTCAAATGATGTATTCTGAAATACAATTGATGTTTTCTGAAATACAATTGATGTTTTCTGAAATTCAATTGATGTTTTCTGAAACTCGAATGATGTTTTCTGAAAATATATTGATGTTTTCTGAAATTCTATTTACGTTTTCTGAAATTCAGATGATGTTTTCTGAAACTAGAATGATGTTTTCTGAAATTGTATTAATGTTTTCTGAAATTCTATTGATGTTTTCTGAAATTCATTTGATGTTTTCTTAAATTATATTGATGTTTTCTGAAATTCTATTTATGTTTTCTGAAATTCAAATGATTTTTTTACGATTTTTTTGTATGAGTTTTTTTAATGCGGTCGCTAACCCTCGCACAAAAACAGGTTTGAGTGTATTTTTTTATGATACGATTTTCCTACGCTTTTCCTTACTTGGATGCCGGTATTATATATTGCATTTTATATTAAGATGTCGTCATGTGTTAAATTGATTTATGATGTACAATGGAACTTAAAGCTATTATTAACTAATTAAATTTAATTAAAATTTCAACTAACAAAATTTATTTATATTATATCCTAGTTATTGGAAAATATTCCAAATTTATATCAATTTAATGCTTAGTAAGAATAAATTTAATGCTTAATAGTAATAATTACTAAAAATGTTTATTAATGAAAGTTGTTAACATATAATTGTTTATATGGTCTGAGGCGTTGCCAACTAACTATATTGAAAAAAGTACGAACAAAGACAACCATGTCAGTTAACACTGCTTTTGCATTATCTTTACTTGCATTCTATTATTACATCGTCATTCGTACGTAATAAAAACAGAAAAAAAGATTTCTTTAGAACTCAAATAAAACTTAAGAAAATACAGAAATATTTTGGTGGAATTCTACAAATCGTTGTGGTTTGTGAATAAAAACTTAATTATAGTTTATTGAGGAATAAAGTATTTATAAAAATACACATCAAAAATTCCACAAAATGCAGTCGGCTAGTAAAATAAATAATGTGTACACTATTTGACAAATAGTTGGTCAGGTAGTGTTCAAGAAAATGTTTAAAAAGAAAAAATGGTATCAAATATTTGGTCTATGGAGCTAATTTGAAAATTAAAAAAAGTGTTAAAAACACGAGTTACTTAGGTTTGTCTCTCCTACCACAATTCCAATTTCGAATGCATTGGGTAATTGCCCATGAACAGTTTCTCTTGAAAATATTTTTTCACCAATACAATCATAAGTCACACAGCGTTATCTCCTTCAGCTCACACCGATATAAGTTACGCTGTTTTTGTGATTGTATTGTGAAATAGAAATTTACCCCCCTGCGCGTATAGATGTTTACACATCAAAAATTTTTTTTTTTTTATATTTTATTTTTTTTTTATTTTTTTATTTTCTAAATTTTTTTTTTGCCCGAATAATTGTCGTATAGTCAATCTAGACCGAATATTATGATTTTCTATATCCATGATTTTCTAAGCATGACCATTTTTAACTGTTCATCCCTGCGCAAGCTATTATTTTTCGCGATTTTAAAAATATTTATTACAATCTTTTGGAGGAAGAAATTATAAAGTAGTTTGGAATCAGATCAACTTTCTTTCTTTGAAAGTAATTTTAAAACAAACAAAAAATAACTGGAATAAAACATTATATGCATATGTATTGATTTCTAGAAACGTATTGAATTTTATTATAACATTTTTTTCAAATCAGACTTTGTATATAATAAAAAAAATTCAACTTAAAGTTGAAAACACAACTGGGACAAAGGACGAATTTTTCGTTCCGAATATTCGTCGTCAGAAATAAAACACATTTTTGTATACGAAAATGCACACAATCAGTGCGTCGAACGAAATACGTAGTGCGTAACGAACTCTGCGATAGGTTTATTTCTATTTCTAACACCGACGAAAGACGAATAAATTGGTGTAGAGTTACCGTATTTTATTTTAGTTTTTCAAATGTTTTACTAAATAAAGACATTTTTGTCTTTAAGAATTGGTTTATATTTTATTTATAACTAATAAGATAAATAAAATCTATTTTTAATTATATAATTTTCTTTTACATAATTTTTTGTTAATATTTATTCTTTTTCGTTTATTGCTTCTTTTTTTTTTAAATATGGTCACACTATCAGCTACAACATGTAAATAAAAATAATTATGTAATTGTTTCAGAATTAAAAAATTAAACGCTGCCGTACAAAAATTAAAGCTTTTACCATGGTGAACATGATGTTTACAATTGGAATAACTCGTACCAAGTTAAAAATTATTTTATTCATATTTTTCCAATATTTATTTATGTATGTACATTAGGGTTATGACTTTTTTATTATTATTTTTTTTTTTTTTTGCAAATATCAAATTTTACATGCCCTAGCCAAAAAGGCTATTAAAAAATATTAAGAAACGCAATATTACTTCTTCGCTGCTCTCAAAAAAGTTTCCGCACCAAACGCGTTGAAATTTGGTCTATATTTTTTTATTTGATTTACTTTTTAAAGACCTTTGTGTATTTTAGGTTTCAAATAGTCACCATTTATAACATATTTTGTTGCGATTCTAGCAAAATATTTTTTTTTTTCGACGGTCGAGATATTTTCCGAGTTATGGACTTCCAAAGTTTGCACATTAACTTGTATCTAACTTTTTAGTATCGGAATTGAGTAATATATATATCATTTTGAAGCTCATATGAGTGCCTTTTATTTCATATTTTTAAATTTGAAATCCAAAACTTGTCATTATCTCATAAAACGATCTCTGCAATGTTGATATCTACATCAACTGAAGAAAAAAAATCTAGATCCACTAGCTTCATTTCGATGTATATTTTGACCTCTTAACCCCTTCCCTTCATAAATTTCAAAACTATACAACCAATAAGCAATGCTCGGTGGAATTCTAGAACAATTCTGGCAATATTAGCATTTATCCTAATTCCAAAATACCGAGCAGAACTATATAAAATATGTCAATGTATATGTGGTGCATGGTACGTCGTATGGTTTTCAGACCATAGTTTCCGCGAAGATAATTTTGAATTATTAAATTTAAAAAAGGTAATGAGTGTTTTATAAGGCATGGGGTTATGCAGAAGTCGTAAATAATAAATCAGCTACGTAATAATATTTGCGCAGAACGTGCTATAAAAGTTGTTCAGGATATTTTCCATTCTGCAAAAATAGTCGCACTTTAAATCTTAAATTTATATCATACAATATTCAAATAAATATTTAATCATAGCACGTATCAAAATCTACATTGTTTGAATAATTTTTTTACTATGTATATATTAAATTAATAAAAAATATAAAAATAAAAAAAATTCAGTGATGTTTTGAAATTGCATTTGGTGCGGAAGGTTTTTCCGGCAAAATGACCTGTAAACACGATTTTTATTATTAGTTTAGTAGTTCCTAACACATGGTGATAGGTAAAAATTTTTTAAAAAATTAGTCAAAACCCTAATGTACATATTATAAATTAAAAACAATTTCAAATGACGTTACAGCTGTTATGTTAATTCGTCGTAATTGTATTTCATTCGACGAATTTACGCAACGAATTGTTGCCGACAAATTCGTTGAGCTGTGCAAAATTCGTCATTCGTTCCAGTTGTGTTTCCACCTTAATATAGTGACTTTATAATTATTTCGCATAGTGTAGATCATAGAGATCTGGCTAATTCACAATGGAATATGCTGAATATTGTAAATTAAGGAAAGAAACTATTAAAATGATAAGACAAGCTTAGGATAATTTCTACGCTGAAACATCAGGCAAACGGTGAGAAAAATTGATATTGGGAAAACTAGGAGCAATGAATCTGATCTTGATGTAATAAATGTAACATTTGTGAATATTCCTATGGTTGAAGCAGATATCAATTTCTACAATAATTATATTAACAATCACGCTAATTTGCATAATAATGAGTATTTTTTCGCCTGTATAACCAACTCTGATGTTCTATTATGTTGTACATATGTCGATTAAATCAAATGCTGTTGAATATAAGGAATCCATTAAAAATTTTCTACAAAATTTCTACTACAAATTGGAAAAGAGCTAAAATTACACTCATACCAAAAATTAAATCCGAGAACGTTAACCCATTATTTGCCAAGGCCAGCTTTGGATTTTAAGATATTTTTAAATAAAAACTACCGAAAACAAGTTTTTCTATTAAACTCGATGAAACCAGTATTTAGAATTTAGGAAAAGTAATTCGGTTAATTTTTATTTATTTAACCCTTCAGTGCTCCTGGGATCAAAATAATCCATTGTGATATATCTTTTCTGCTTATTGCTCGCAATATAAATTAAAACAACTTTTTACCAATTTTGTTATAAAATTATTTTATGTATAAAAACTATCTATATTTTGTTTAAATAAAATAAGAAGACCCACAAATGACCCGAAGCTAATAAAAGAGATTTTATTCGAAAGAATATGAAATATAAAATTAATTATATTTACTTTGGTGTATTTAAGGATGACATAGTGTGCGATTCAAATTGTTTTCTGTAATCACTTACTACTTGCAATAATTATTGCTTTTCTATAATTACATAATCTATAATATTAATAGGGTAGGCGATTTCTTGTGACCAATGTGTTGTTCTACCGTTTTATATCGATTTTGACCAGACGTATACTCTTAGAAAGGTATTTCTTTTTAGCCGTTTTGCAGATTAACAGATTTTTAAATTTTTTCCTTTGTTTTGAATAAATTGCATTTAAAGTTGCTACTAACACATACATAAAATTATACAATGCTATGTGTGTGTTTATTAAATATGGTAATGTGCTTGTAATAAAAATGAGTTTGTTTTTTGTGTTGATTTGTGAATTGGCTTTAATTGATTAGCATACTTTTAGGGTCTTTATTCAATGAAAAAATAAAATTTCCTAGAATATGCGCTCGAATTTCGAGGGGTGGAATCTCCTAGTTATATATTATTATATTATTTTTTTTTTTTATTTTTTTGCAAAATCTATAATTTTTGTTTATATTTAAAAATAAAATTAATAGGCTATAAAATAAAATTATGGGCTAGGCGATTTTTAGTTACCGATATTTTGTTCTACCGTTTTATCCCGATTTTGACCAAACCTATATTATTTGAAAGGTATTTCTTTTTAGCTGTTCGCCAGATTTACAGATTTTTAAATTTTTTCCTTTATTTTAAGTAAATTGCATTTAAAATTGCTACTAACACATACATAAAATTATTCATTTGCTATGTGTGTGTTTATTAAATTTGTTAATGTGTTTGTTAATGAGTTTGTTATCTTCATTCACAATAATAATAAACCAAAAATGTTTTGTGAATTGGCTAAGTTGAAAAATAAAATTGCCTGGAATCTGCTAGTAAAAATTTTTAAAATATTTTTCCAAATGCATATTTCTATACTCTTAGTCTTGTGTGTAGAATTTCAAATAAATAAAATAAAATAAAATAAAATAAAACAAAATAAAATAAAAAAAAAAATAAAATAAATTAAAAAAATATAAAAATAAAATAAAATAAAATAAAATAAAATATAATAAAATAAAATTAAATAAAATAGAATAAAATAAAATAAAATAAAATAAAATAAAATAAAATAAAATAAAATAAAATAAAATAAAATAAAACAAAATTAAATAAAATAAATTAAAATAAAATGAAATAAAATAAAATAAAATATAATGAAATAAAATAAAATATAATAAAATAAAATAAAATAAAATAAAATAAAATAAAATAAAATAAAATATAATAAAATAAAATAAAATAAAATATAAAATAAATAAAATAATAAAAAAAAAATAAAATAAAATTCAATACAATAAAATAAAATAAAGTAAAAGAGTGGTGAACGACTCGTATCACAGGGATGCTGAGTAGTTCCAGAAAAAAGTTGTTTATGAATTGGTGAAAAAACTAAAACAAGATAAGGCTAGCCTAGAAATAATTCAAGAGCTTAATGTACATAATAACTTCCAATTTATAACATTAATCCAATCTGAACTTTTTTTTTATATAAGTCCTTTAACCTGTTCAATACAGAGTTAAATATTTACGTTAAGCAAAAACGGTTTTAATATAACTCAAACATCATTTGGAAATTACAAAGACAATGAAGCATCCTTTATGGGTTGATTTTAATATCTAATAATCTAATCGTAGTTCATAAATAACATCTCAAGTTTATTTACAGCAAAAAAATATATTGTCTACGTACATATTTCCATTCGAAAAGTTTACTAACCTTACAAATGTTTGCCATTTCTTTCAAACAATTTGCCACAGCTTATTTCCCATTGAATTGTCACTGACGAGTTTGTTTAAGACAAATAAAAATGTAAGAAATAATCAAACAAATAAACAAAGAAATACACACAAATTTAACAATTATAATGCAATCACCTCACATTAATTCAACAAACTTTACTTTGCATTTTTACAAAAAGTTAATATAGAAAAAAAAGTTTTCGATATAAATTTCCCCAAGGAGATTGATTAAGATGGAAAATGTCAATAAACCTTATGTTGTCAGTGATGACTCTGAAATATTAAAAATTAAATTTCTCAATAAATATGTATGCATATCCAAAAAAAAAAAAAATCGCTTAAACAAGCAACAAGTGTTTCGATGGCGAGTTTATCTTAAGTTAATGTCCACACAAAAAAAAAACAACTTAAAGCAGTACATAAACGAGTATTAAGCAAAAATAACACCATAAAGAAAATAAAAATGACAAGTACCCTTACAATTGTTACAAATAACGAACTTTCGTATTTTACTATGACTAAGGGGTTTTTGTTTTGGGAAGAGTTGCCGTATAAAGAAAAGTTATCACAAACATATGGAGTCTGAGAATAGTTATGGATAAAGCGGTTTCAGCTACTACGCATGCTTAAACATAGTAGAGGCAAACAATTTATCTTTGGGGAAATGAGGAGAAAAATAGTGGGAAGAGTTTAAAGCTTGTAAGAGAGTAGGCTAGGAGAGTAGAGACATTTGACAAATTTAAGAGAACTTTTTATCTAATGTTGCGATTTAAAATTTTTATGAATATTAATAATTCCTAAAAATACAAGGTTAAGAAATTGTTTAGCTAACAATGTACCGAAAATTTTACTGAATTAATTGCGCTATACAATATATATATATATATATATTATGAATTATATCTTGTGTGAAAGGCAATATAAAGTAATAAATATTAAAATAGAAAATTGTAAACATAATTTAAATAAAATAAGAGTATTAAATCCGGTTATGCCGAATCTTTGATATCATCGACTTGCGTCTTAATCTCAATATTGCAATCAATGTTGAGAACGGTTACCATATTAAATTTTAAATTCGAATACCAACTAAATCTTAAGTTACTTGGCCAGTTAGTGTTATTTATAATTTCTTCTTATAAGAGACAATGACTTAAGGAAATATCGCCCAAAGAAAACACGCAAGAAAAAAATGAAAAATCGCCCAAAATTTTTTTATACAAATTTGGGTCAAATTTCATATGAAGAAATAAAAAATTTTTTGGGCTTTTCTTCATTATTTTTGGGCTTAATTTCGTTTATTAAAATTAGGATATTTTTCATTATGAAAATCACCCAAAATTTTTGGGCCCAATTTAATTTTTAAAAATTAACATAATAATAATTAAATAATTTGTGCAAATAACGGATCATATTGTAACGAACCGTTCAAAGATTTTTGTTTTGAGTAATTGTTCATCAATAAAGTAGTAATTAGTTTGCGGAGTGTTTGCAAACAAAGTGATTGTGGAGAAGATTGAATATGAATTTGTTAGTGACAAAAATTTTAATAACCAATAAAATCTAAAAAGCAAAATAAAAACAAATAAGAAAATTATAGTCGGTCTAACCCGACTATACGATACCCTTTACCATGGTTTAGAGACCCTATCTCTTCGGTCCAACTAATTGGATATAGCAAAAAAGCATAAACGAAATTTGAGTGGCATTTTTATTAATTTTTTTCGCTGCAGATATGAAAAAGTTCATATCGGATACTATATTTATATGGGGGACTTGGTCGAAAAATGGACCGAACCTGACCATATTTGGTAAAGTCACTTATACTTGGAAAAAATATATACAAACCAAATTTGAGAAAAATCTGTGCAATATTTTTGTTTTTTGATAGATTTAAGTGAAGATCGGGAAGCAGCTCTATATGGGGCCTATGACTAAGAATTTTCCTATAGGGATTATTTTTGAACTGCTGATTAATGGATGTAATAAACACATACAAACCCAATTTGACTGAGATATATATGATAATTTCGAACTTATGGCAATTTATGTCGATTTCATAGGGGTCATTTGTATGGGGACTAGGTCTGAACATGGACCGATTCTCACCAATTTCAGTAGGTCATCCCATGGCCGATAAAAGCTTATATACCAAATTTCATCAAAATATATTCATATTAGCGACCTGTAGTTTGATTACAAGGTTTACATGGACACACAGACGGACGGACGGACATTGCTATTTCGACTCAAAAAGTGATTCAGAGTCGATCGGTATAATTAAAGATGGGTCTAGGACGAATATTTTTGGCTGTTACAAACAGCAGAACAATGTCATTATAACCAAACCACATAGTGGTATAGGGTATAATTATTATACGTGCTACTTAATAAAAAAAGTGTTCAAGTTTTCATCCCTAGAAATATGCGAATAGCAAAAAAAAAACTGAGAAATACAGAGTTTTGGGCCAATCAAAAAACATTTAGAGGTGGCTCAACGCGATTGAAAATTTCAAGTGTGTTTATATGGGGAAAAGATGACTTTCTTTCAGATTTTACGAAAATTTCGTTTTATAGTTTAATTTTTCCCACAAGGTGTTGTAAGAATCGGGATAAGTATTAAATTATCTTTCCAAAAACCTATAAAACTTCAAAATCGAACAAAACCTCGCCAAGATATAGCAAATGCGCCAGACCACTTTTGTGCAAAAAAAAAAAAACTAGGTCATGAAATTTGATGGCATTTTTTCAACATCGAGAAATTGATTAAAGCCATAATTTTTTTTTTTTTTGGTCTCTATACCTGTAAGGACTCAGATATGAAGTATTGTTTTATTACCACGTTGTTAACATATTGCGCATTGAGACCTATAATGGGAAATTTTTTTGATAAAATTTTGAAAACTCCTTTTTCAAGTTTTAAAAAATTTTCTTAAACAAAATTTAAAAAAATGGATCTGGCACTTTAAGCTTTTGTTAAGTACATGCTACAGATTAACTGTCTGAATTCTTAAGTAAAGCCCTATGCCAGAACTTTTTTGACAAGGAGTTTATTTTTGGGGATTTCGAGAAAAATGGGATTTTTGTAACATATTCTGTAAATGTACTATTTCAAATACTTCGTATCAAAAATTCATCTCTTTTCCACTTTTAAATGTTATATTTTATCTTAATAGCCTAGGGTTTCGGAAAAAAATAATATGACCCCATTAACCCTTTTGGAATTGAGGTCACATATGACTCCAAGCTAATAAAAGACAATTTATTAAAAAAAAAAATTCTAATTCTAAGTGCTGTTTAATTTTTAGATGCGACGCTTAAAATATAATAACCAAATATGTAGAACTTCCGTTCCTAAAATTTGGAATAAATCCGAGAACGTTAACCCATTATTTGCCAAGGCCAGCTTTGGATTTTAAGATATTTTTAAATAAAAATTACCGAAAACGAGTTTTTCTATTAAACTCGATGAAAGCTCTATTTAGAATTTAAGAAAAGTAATTCGGTTAGTTTTTATTTATTTAACCCTTCATTGCTCCTGGGATCAAAACAATCCATTGTGATATAGTTTTGGTGCAATTATCTGCTTATTGCTCGCGAATATAAATTAAAACAACTTTTAACCAATTTTGTTAAAAAATTATATTATGTAGAACAACTATTTATATTTTTCTAAAACGTTGCTGCAAAAATAAAAGTGGTAAATAATACAGCAGAACGCGGTGTTAAATTGATTGAAGAGTATAATAACATATTAACAATGAAAGAACAAGAAAAGCAATACTTATTGCAAGTCGTAAGTTATTACAGAAAACAATTTGAATCGCACACTAAATCAGCCTTAAATACACCAAAATAAATAGAATTATTAATTTTATTATTTTTTATAAAATTAAAAAATCTTATTTTCGATCTTTATCAATTTAACGGGCACGCCGTTAACGCTAAATATAAGTTTAGCAAAAACAAAATGTTTTTCTTGTTTTTTCAAGACAAAAACAAACATGTATATTGTAGTATGCAATGTGTACTCGTATACAATCATATTTGTTTCAAAGTTGTTCTATTTTTAGTTTGTTATATTGGAAGAGGCTTAAATAGTATAACTTTTGCTTGAATTCTCATTTGGTTGTTTTCAGCAAATATATATGAATTTAACTTTTTACCAAACAAACTATCTACTGCTTTTGGTTAATGATGAGGGTTGGTGACTCTTCCCGAAACAGCTGTATAACCTGTCATGCAGAATATACATAGATCAATTTTTGAAACAAATGTGCTAATGCTTTTACTTTATTTAAAGTAAAAACATTTGATCTTGAGCCTGAACAATTGCAAACTCAATCAATAAATAGAATTATTTTATATTTCATACTCTTCCGAATTAATTGCCCTTACAAGGACGTTCTCAAGGGGGTAGCTTCTCTGGTACAGACTATACAATATATATATGGGGGATTTCATGTCAAGTGCACCAACTTTTGAAACCGATGTCTTCCGATCGGGATGAAATTTGCACCAAGGTTAGTCCTATTGGATAGTAGTTTAGGCACAATTTTTCAATAAGATCGGTCCAGATCTCTCTGAGTTAGAGGGGATCAAAATTTGACATTTTGGCCAAACAGGTGTTTTTTCTCATCCATGTAACTTATTACCTATTGTTCTTAGAAAATTTTCTCCTAAAGAGTTTAGACTTTTTTTTTTTTTGCTAAATTAAAGCATTTTTTGCCTTTTTTTTTCAAAAAGGGTATTATTTTTTTTTTTTTTTTTCATAAGAAAGCTTAGGATTTTTCCTTTAAGAGCTTTTTGGTCGCTTAGTGGGATGGGAGTGGGATATCTATCAAAATAAATGTTTTGTAACTCAAGACAACGGTTTTTCAATTTTTCACAAATGCACTATTTTGAATTTTTTCCTATTTGTGTGTAAAACCTTACAAATAAAACTTATACTGAGAAACTAGACAAATTAACCTTTCCGAAGGTATGTAACATACCTTCATAACATAACAGAAGAGAATGGTTATCTGTAACCTGAAAGAGTTATTTGCAACATTTCAATCTGAACACGAGGATGTTTGAATTGGCTTCACGAAATTAACCCAAATTTTCCATGAAAATGTTAAACTGATGTTGAAGGAAATCAACTTAAAGTATTCAGCAGATGATTCGGCAGAAGATTTACACGATTACCGCGATTGCCTTAAATTGAATATGTGTCCTAATGCAACAACTTCTTGCCACTTAGGTGAATGTACCAATTGCCCGAAAACCACATTCATCAAAGAAAATTTAATCAACTCTTTAGATCGAGAATATATAGAGGAGGTCAAATTTGATTCTTAGATTCAGACTGACAGATGCACATTGAAAACAATCATTTTAAATGTGGGTGATTTTGTGGAAGAAATGTGTACAGGATTGCTAAACTTGAGAAACCATGACTTTTTAGTCAAAGAGCAATGGTGATTCTTCAAGGATTTGAAGATGCATTTGAAGTCTGGTGAATTCGCTATTTCATATGATTTCGCAGAAAACTATAAATATGTTCTTCAGGATGCCATACAAGCATTCCACTTCAATAACGACCAAGCAACTATATTCACAGTAGTTATTTACTACATGAAAGATGAAAAACTGGAACACAAAAGTATGGCAATCATATCCGACGATTTAAAACATGATACCGTTGCAGTTTATGAGTACCAGAAGAGAATACTAAAATTTCTAAAATCTAAATTTACAGTAAAGAAGGTATACTACGTTTCGGACGGAGCTCGTTAACATTTTAGAAACAAAAGTAGCTTGGCAAATCTTATGGCCCATGAAAAAGATTTTGGAATGCCAGCTGAGTGGCATTTTCATCCTACTGCTCATGGTGAAGGAGCATGTGATGGTATTGGAGCAAACCTTAAAAGAAATGCAGCGAAGTATAGCCTCCAGTGCTCTCATCAAGATCGCATCTTAAATGCGACTGCTTTATTCCATTGGGCAAAGAATTATTGTAAAGAAACTAAAATAGTTTTTAGTAGCAAAGAGGATTATCAGGAAACACTGAAAAGATTGAAGAGCAGATTCGATGCTGCGGTAACAATCGATGGCACCGTTCAATAACATGCTTTTATACCGCTTGTCGATGGAAGACTCAAGTTGAAAAAGTTTTCTGCCTCTATTCAATGCGATTTCTTTCCAAAGACAACAAATAAACCAGCAGCGAAATCAACAGCTGAACCTAGTAACGCCAAGAAAGGATTGACAAAAAAAACGCAGTAAATAAAGGCGACAAAAAAGCTGGATGAAAGACTGGGTATTTAAAAATTTACAAGACTTAAATACTTCATCAGCTACAATAAATTAAGTATAAAAATAGTTATGATATAAATGGATCTAATGCAATTAAGATTAAATTTGAATAAATTATTTATCTTTTTATTTTTAATATTATTATTATTATACATTAATTTAGTTATTATTAAAAATAAATAAAAAATAATAATTATTCAACATTTCTATAGAAAAAAAGCGATTTTTTCCTGAGGTTAACATATTCTGGGTATTACAGTATCGAGGGTATAAAATTTTAGTTAGGTATGTTATATACCTTCGGAAAGGTTAATTTGTCTAGTTTCTCAGTATAAGTTTTATTTGTAAGGTTTTACACACAAATAGGAAAAAATTCAAAATAGTGCATTTGTGAAAAATTGAAAAACCGTTGTCTTGAGTTACAAAACATTTATTTTGATAGATATCCCACTCCCATCCCACTAAGCGACCAAAAAGCTCTTAAAGGAAAAATCCTAAGCTTTCTTATGAAAAAAAAAAAATGTCCTTTTTGAAAAAAAAGGCAAAAAATTATTTAATTTAGCAAAAAAAAAAAGTCTACAAATTTTTTTTTTTTTAGTATTTTTTTCCGAAATATTGAATAAATAGCTATCTAAACTCTTTAGGAGAAAATTGTCTACGAACAATAGGTAATAAGTTACATTGATGAGAAGAAACACCTGTTTGGCCAAAATGTCAAATTTTGATCCCATCTAACTCAGAGAGATCTGGACCGATCTTGTTGAAAAATTGTGTCTAAACTACTATCCAATAGGACTAACCTTGGTGCAAATTTCATCCCGATCGGAGGACATCGGTTTCAAAAGTTGGTGCACTTGACATGAAATCCCCCATATATATTATAAATTATATCTTGTGTGAAAGGCAACATAAAGTAATACGTATTAAAATTGAATATTGTAAACATAATTTAAATAAAATAAGAGTATTAAATTCGGTTATGCCGAATCTTTGATATCATCGACTTGCGTCTTAATCTCAATATTGCAATCAATGTTGAGTACGGTTACCATATATGAAAACTGTTGCCGATACTGAAATTTTAAATTCGAATACCAATTAAATCTTAAGTTACTTGGCCAGTTAGTGTTATTTATAATTTCTTCTTATAAGAGACAATGACTTAAGGAAATATCGGGCAAAGAAAACACACAAGAAAAAAATGAAAAATCGTCCAAAATTTTTTCATACAAATGTGGGTCAAATTTCATATGAAGAAATAAAAAAATTTTTTGTCTTTTATTAGCTTTGGGTCATTTCTGGGTCTTCTTATTTTATTTGGAAAAATATGATAGTTTGGATATTATGGTAATTTAAGTCGATCTCATAGGGATCATTTGTATGGCGACTAGATGTGAACATGCACAGATTTTCACCAATTGCAATAGTGTTCATCCTATGGCCGATAGAAGCTTATGTACTAAATTTCAACAAAATATATTCATATGTGCGACCAGTAGTTTAATTACAAGGTTTACATGGACACACAGACAGATGGACGGATGGACGGTCGTACAGACGGACATCGCTAAATTGACTCAGAAAGTGATTCTGAGTCGATTGGTATAATAAAAGATGGATCTAGGTCAAATGTTTTTTGTAGTTACAAACATCAGCATAAAGTCATTACACCCAAACCACATAGTGGTATGAATATATAAACATTAATTCTTATATGAATAAACTTAAACTTACAAATACATTTGTGTTATTTGCCTTTTTGATTTATGCTTGCTGATAAACTTTTCTTTTTTTTTGCTTTTTTTTACAAACTGGAATTCACTTGAGACTGATATCTTTTGTTACATCATACAATATTTAGTGAATATAGCAAATGAAAATGATGTATCAGATTTTAAAGTGAAAATTATTAACAACAATTTTACACTATTGTTAAGTAATACACGAAACAATAGATACAACGATACAATACCCATTGTGAATTGGCCATATATGTATTACATACATAAATCACTATTCCCAAAGTAAAGAAGAAGGAATCATTTTCAGTCATAGTCCCTATATAAAGCAAATGCCAGCCTTATAAATATTACAATTGTTATTTAAATTTGGTTTCGATATCTGTGTGGAGTTAACAAAAGACCTCAATAAAGATGGTCATGAATGGTTCATTTTTAGATCTAGTCTCCGTACAATAATCACATACGAAATTAATTCTAAACATATATGACAGTTTTAATTAGGTCTATATTTACTTATTTTTATGTAGAATCGTAGTAAGTTTGAACCTAATACCCTTTTCGAAACTCATGGTATAGGCTCGTATTGACTCTATTTGTATTTGTATTTATTTATTTATTTTTTTTTTTTTTTTTTTTTTTTTTTTTTTTTTTTTTTTTTTTTTTTTTTTTTTTTGGAATGTGCCAGTATAACTTTCTTACTCAATTGAAAAAATATCTTTCAAACAATTTTTAATTTTTTTTTACTAATTGCTAATAATTTATATAAATAAACTTCTATACATATATATATATTTATATATATATATATACATATATATATATATATATATATAAATATATAATGACATCAATGCTTTAATTCAATCAATTAAAAACATATTTTTGTGGTTATGTCTCAAAAATACAAAATCTATATATATAAAATTCATTTTCTGTTTGTTTGTTTGACCGCTATAAAAATTTTTTTATTTTTCAACGGATTGCCCTAAAATTTGGTACACACAATCTCTGTACGCCAGGCAAGGTCACAATGAAGGTCTTGCGGCTACGCCCACTTTTTTACAAAATTCATTTTCAGTTTTTGGTTCGCTATACAAATTTTTATTTTTCAACGGATTTCTCTAAAATTTGGTACGAACGATCTCTGCGCTCCAGGAAAGGTCGCCATATAATGCTTACCGGCCACGTCTACTTTTACGCCCACTTTTTGTATACATTTCGTTTTCTGTTTTTTGGGTATATTTGTTCGCTATACAAATTTTTATTTTTCAACGGATTTCTCTAAAATTTGGTACGAACGATCTCTGTACTCCAGTAAAGATCGCCATATAATTCTTACTGGCCACGCCAACTTTTACGCCCACTTTTCATACAAAATTCATTTTCTGGCTTTCGGTATATTTGTTTGCTGTAAAAATTTTTATTTTTAAAGGATTTCTCTAAGATTGGGTACGCATGATCTCTGTACTCCGGGAAAGGTCGCCCTATGATTCTTACCGGCCACGCCTACTTTTACGCCCACTTTTTGTATAAATTTCGTTTTCTGTTTTTTGGGTATATTTGTTCGCTATACAAATTTTTATTTTTCAGCATATTCCTCTGAAATTTTGTACGCACAATCTCTACGTACTGGCCACGCCTAATTTTGCACCTACTTCTAGGTATATAAAATTTATTTTTTTTCCTTTTATTTGTTTCTTTGTTTGAGTGCTATACAAACTTTTATTTTTCAATGCCTTTCTATGAAATTTGGTACACATGATCTCTGTACTCAAGCCAAGGTCAGATTACATATCTTTCTGGCCACGCCTACCTTTACGCCCACTTTTTATAAAACTCATTTTCTGTTTTCTGATACATTTTTTCGCTATACAAATTTATATTTTTCAACGGATTTCTCTGAAATTTGGTACACACGGAAATAACTTTACGATGAACAAATTCCCAAATTTAAAAAAAGGTCCCCAACAAAAATGAACAAATTCTCCTTTTTTAAAAACGTAATAAAAAAATTAACTTACTCCCCAAATTCGTTCTTAAATTTTTTCATATTTTTATTTAATGTATTTTGTCAATATCTGTCCTGCAATACACGCATTTAAAATTTGTATCCTTTTCAATAGCATCATTTCGACGCGCTCGCGGAACGCAGCTCAGCAAGCTTTAAGAGAAGTGGAAATACCTGAATCTACTCAACTTCATCTAGAAATCCAGCGGCTAAGACAAGCTGAATCCAGAGAATCTGAAACTCGTTAAATGACTGTTTTTCTCATAGACAATTTTATGTCGCCTGATCCAGAGTATAATATTTTCGTATATGCACCAGAAGGAAAAACCAGAAATGTTGTTATAGAATAACTAAAATTCGTAACTTTTAGACATCATACACTAATGGTAAGCAGGCGCCGAGAACTTAGTCCCCAATGAATAAATTCCCAAAAAAAATTAACTTATTCCCCAAAAAATTGGGGAATAACTTCACGATGAACAAATTCCCCAAAAATAAAAAAAAAAATTCTCCGCAATGTATTCTTTTCAATAACATCATTTCGGTGCGCGGAATCGGGACGCGACGCGACGCGCTCGCGGATCACAGCTTAACTGAAATATCGGAATGATCTGAAAAATATATTTTGGTGATTAAAATAAGTTGACGACAAGTGCGCGCAGCACGGGTGTGGCAAAGCTCAGCTGAAATATCGGAACGATCCGAAACATATACTTTGGCGATTAAAATAAGTTGACGCTTACCGCGCGGCAGCACGGATGTAGCTGCCAAACGCGCACCGCGGTCGGGACTCGCTCGCGGGGCAGAGCTCAGTGAAAAGTCTTACGTTCAATTTTATCTACGTATGTGCAATAATTACCTGTGGATCAAAATAGGCCAAACATATATTATAAGCAGTTGCTTAAAGCAACCTCTGCGGCACAATTTTAAACGTCGCATTCATTTTTCATTTCTGAAACTTCTATAAATTTATAATTTTCAATTGTTAAAACTTCAGATTCCTTTAATTTGCAAACGATTCCGTTATATTTGATGTTTACAAAATAAAAAAACTTCAAGCGGTTTCGCAGCTTATTTTTGTAGTATTTTTGCTGTAGCGTCTTTTAAAAAAACTTCTAAATTAAAAAATAAAAAAATTTTAAATTGAAATAAAAAATGAATGTACTTCCCCAAAAAACTTAAACATGGGGAATTTTTTTCATCATGAACAAATTTCCCAATCCCATACAAATTTTTGGGGAGAAAGTTAATTTTTTTGAGGAATTTGTTCATTGGGCACTAAGTACTCAGCGCCTGGTAAGCATAGTGAAAAATTTTTCAAGTCAAAGGCCTTTGGATCCCGGGCAAGACCGGGTAAAAACAGCTAGTTTCATATAAATGTTAAGCAAGCAGGCTCTAAATCACACCGGGCTGACAATCGTTGAATGCTAAGGGCATTCCTGCATGACAAAAAGGCAAGTACGACTGTATGAGGGATAAACCACAGGTAGCTTTTTTAGTTCGATAAACGTTTTTCCAATTTCTGATCCCATTTAAATAATACGATTTCTTAAATCCATCAAATAGGCCTTCTTTTTCAACCAAACGATTTCTTTAGGTTCTTAAACAGAAAATAGTAACAAAGGCTAATGCGGTGAATGAGGTAGCAATTTCTACCCAAATTTCATGAAATTTAACCATGAAAATGACAGATGTAACTTTTAACTTGGAACAAAAGTCGTCCTAGTTTTTCGTTTTTCAAGATAATAAAAATGTCTAAAATTGCCTTTGCCTTCTTCGGTGCTATTTCGCCATAAAAGCTCTTTTGGATTGAGCCTTAACATCTGCAACAAAATAATGCCCAAAAATTTTTACTAATATTAAATTTTCATCAATCGCTTGACCCATCTTGCCAACAGCATTCTGCTGCGAAAATGATTTTGCAAATTATAGCCACTCAATTGGACTCATTCAGTCTCACTAATCTCGCAATCACTTTCAATCTCCGTTCATTCATAAAAACATCGTAGATTTTTTCCACCATTTCTGATCTCATTTGGGCAAACTTGGCAGTCATCATCATAAAGACTGGTAAGGCCGCATAAAGTTTTAGCTATCCAATATTTTTCGGTCCCTTCAGCCTTAATCTAATTTTAGATTTTTTTAAACAAATATTTAATCACGGCTCTATCTTAAATTTGATTCACTTATGAAAAAAATACAAAAGTAGTCTACTTTAAGTGGCCGTTAATCATGAATCGAATGATGAAAAGTTGTGTTTTTAATTCTAGTAATGTCATCTCTTCCTAAGGACATCTATTTATCAGATAGCCCTCGTAATAGTATCATAAATAAATTTTATACAAATACAATCATTTAATTATATGATAAAAAATATTTAAATCTATTTACACAATCCTAAAAGCTTAATGAAATCAGTTTAATTGGTATATTTAATATTAATATAGAAAAATTTAATTAAAAACTGAATGAAAAAGAATCATTCTCGATTAAATATTTATTCCTTTATAAGGAATATTTCGTTTCAAAGTCGTAAAATTCAAAGTAGGCCATAGCACAAATATGATGCTAATCAAACTTTTTTTTAACTTAACTTAATGAAATGAAGTCATAAAATTATATTAAAATAATCTAACCCATAAAAACATAGAAACAAAATTTTTATTAAAACTCTTTCTTTCCGTGACTGTGCGTGACTTTGCGTGACTATTTGGATGAGGGGAAATGGGGTTTAAGTGACTCCGTGACTGTGCCTGACTAGGCGTGACTGTGCGTGACTATTTTAAAATTAATCTTTGGTCACAAGTCTATAGACCAAGTTTCAGATTGATTGAATGAGGGCAAATGGGGTTTAAGTCACTTCGTGATTGTGCGTGACTATGTGTGACTGTGCGTGACTATGTCGAAGTCAATCTTTCTTTACAGCAAGTATATCGACCTAGTTTCAGATTGATTGGATGAGGGGAAATCCGTTTTAAATCTCTCCGTCACTGTGCGTGACCATGTGTGACTGTGCGTGACTAAGTCAAAGTTAATTTTTTTTTCGCAGCAAGTGTATGGACCAAGTATCAGATCGATGGGATAAGGGGAAAGGGGCTTTAAAGCACTTCGTGACTGTGCGTGACTATGCGTGACTGTGCGTGACAAAGTCAAAGTTAATCTTTTTTTCGCAGCAAGTGTATGGACCAAGTTTCAGATCGATCGGATAAGGGGAAATGGGCTTTAAAGCACTTCGTGACTGTGCGTGACTATGCGTGACTGTGCGTGACTTAGTCAAAGTAAATCTTTTTTTCGCAGCAAGTGTACGGACCAAGTTTTAGATCGATCGGATGAGGGGAAGTGACTTTGAGTGACTGTGCGTGATTACCCCAAAATTAATCTGTATTCACAACAAGACTATGGGCCAAGTTTGAGATCAACTGGATGAGGGGTAATGGGGTCGCCCCACGACAGACAGAGAGTATGAGTTAAAAAAAAGAGTTTAACAAAATAATATTAATTCTATTTTCGTATTCATTCCTTTCTAAGCATTTTCATCAAGCTTTTGATAGTGTTTTCTTTTTGTTCAGATTTCAAAATGGTTTATGTTATTGTCACTCTGTTTACTGTACTTCAAATCGGTTTTTGCTTAAAGGCCAATATTTTTGAATTGGCCGACATTGTGGAACGTTTTTGAATCATTTGTTTCAATTATTCGATCGGCTAAGAAAAAAGGAGATCCATTTATTGTGAAAGAGCTTTGGTTTGAGGATTTTCTTGATTTAAAAATACTGGCAAATGACATCGGTCTGTTAAATATGGCAGAGCTAAAACTGCCATAAGTTGAAATACTTAAAGTTCAGCGAGAATCACCAAACTCAGTCTTTTAAAAATCCTCATACAATGATGAGCAATTCAAGGAGGTGACTGTCATTTAACAACGGTTAATATAAGCAGAGCTTCTTATTCGAAACTAGAGATAAAAAAATAAAAGAGACGACATAAATGACTTGATTAAAAAGAATCTCATTCCAACTTTTATAAACAATTTTATTAAAACAATTTGTATTTTTTATACCCTCCACACGTCAGTGGCAGAGGGTATATATAGGTTTGTCATTCCATTTGTAACGCATCGAAAAAATAATTTCCGACCCCATAAAGTATATATATTCTTGATCCTTATGACAGCTCGAGTCGATATAGCGATGTCCGTCTGTCCGCCTGTCTGTTGAAATCACGCTCATTCACAAAAAAAAGCCATCTTACTGAATAAGGCTACAACAATATCATTTGCCATAATTCCCAGCAGGTTGGTATTGAAAATGGGCTAAAGCGGGCATCATCGTGATTAGAAACGAGCAAAAATATGTAGATACCTCTAAAAAAAAACATAAAACCCAGTGTGTTTGTTGTAACAGTTTAGTGGTTGAACATAATAACTGTACAACAACATAAACAAATGCCACAAAAAAAATATGCATATATATTAACAATACCAAGAACACATTAACATACCTCTTGTTAGTACTATTGCCATATATATTTTTATCGTTATCCCGTTATAATAAAAAAAATCGCCAATATAAAAGAAAAAATGAAAACGAAAAATGGAAAATGGAAAATGAAAAATGGTAGATGAAAAATGAAACTGGAAAATGGAGAATGGAAAATGAAAAACAGAAAATGGAAAATGAAAATTTAAAATGAAAAATGGAAAATGAAAAATGGAAAATGAAAAATGGAAAATTGAAAATGAAGAATGGAAAATGGAAAATAGAAAATGAAAAATGGAGAATGGGAAATGGAAAATGAAAAATGGAAAATGGAAAATCAAAAAAGAAAATTGAAAAATGAAAAATGGAAAATGGAAAGAGGAAAATGGAAAACAAAAACTGAAATATGAAAAATGGAAAATGGAAAATGAAAATTGCAAAATGAATAATGGAAAATGGAAAAAGAAAATTGAAAAATTAAAAATGCAAAATGGAAAATGGAAAATGAAATTCAAAAATGGAAAATGAAAATTAAAAAAGGAAAATGAAAATTGAAAAATGGAAAATGGAAAATGAAAAATGAAAAAGGGAAAATGAAAAACGGAAAATGGAAAATGAAAAATGTAAAATGGCAAATAAAAAATGAAAAATGGAAAATGGAAAATGAAAATTGAAAAATGAAAAATGAAAAATGAAAAATGAATAATGAAAAATGAAAAATGGAAAATGGAAAGTGGAAAATGGAAAACGAAAACTGAAATATGAAAAATGGAAAATGGAGAATGAAAAATGGAAAATGGAAAATGAAAATTGCAAAATGAATAATGGAAAATGGAAAAAGAAAATCGAAAAATTAAAAATGCAAAATGGGAAAATGGAAAATGAAATTCAAAAATGGAAAATGAAAATTGAAAATGGAAAATGAAAAATGAAAATTAAAAAATGGAAAATGGAAAGTGGAAAATGAAAATTGAAAAATGAAAAATGGAAAATGAAAATTTAAAATTGAAAAATTAAAAATGGAAAATGAAAATTAAAAAATTAAAAATGGAAAATGGAAAACGCAAAATGGAAAATGGAAAATGGCAAATGGGAAATAAAAATTAAAAATTGAAAAATTAAAAATGGAAAATGAAAAATGGAAAATGAAAAATGAAAAATGAAAAATGAAAAATGAGAAATGGAAAATGGAAAATGAAAATTAAAAATGAAAATTGAAAAATGAAAAATGAGAATGGAAAATGGAAAACGCAAAATGGATAGATGGAAAATGGAAAATGGGAAATGGAAAATGAAAATTGAAAAATGGAAAATGGAAAATGAAAATTGAAAAATTAAAAATGGAAAATTAAAAATGAAAATTGAAAAATACAAAATGGAAAATTGAAAATGAAAATTGAAAAAGGGGAAATGAAAATTGAAAAAGGGGAAATGAAAATTGAAAAAGGGGAAATGAAAATTGAAAATTGAAAAATTTAAAATGGAAAATGGAAAATGCAAAATGAAAAATGAAAAATGAAAAATGAAAAATGAAAAATGAAAAATGGAAAATGAAAATTGAAAAATGGAAAATGAAAATTGAAAAATTTAAAATGTTAAGGAAAATGAAAATTGAAAAATGGACAATGGAAAATGAAAATTAAAAAATGGAAAATGGCAAATGCAAAATGGATAATGGAAAATGAGAATTAAAAAATGGAAAATTGAAAAATGAAGAATGGAAAACGAAAATTGGAAAATTAAAAATTGAAAATTGAAAAATGAAAAATGAAAAATGGAAAATTGAAAATGAAAATTAAAAATTGAAAAATGGAAAATGAAAATTGAAAAATTAGAACTGGAAAATGGAAAACGGAAAATGAAAATTGAAAATTGAAAATTGAAAAATTAAATTTGAAAAATGAAAAATTGAAAACGCAAAATGGAAAATGGAAGATGGAAAATGGGAATTGGAAAGTGAAAATTGAAAAATGGAATATGGAAAATGAAAAATGAAAATTGAAAAATTAAAAATGGAAAATGAAAAATGGAAAATGAAAATTGAAAAATGGAAAATGGAAAATCGAAGAAAGGAAAATGAAAATTGAAAAATTGAAAATGGAAAATTGAAAAATGTAAAATGTAAAATGAAAATTGAAAAATGGAAAATGAAAATTGAAAAATGGAAAATGAAAATTGAATAATGAAAAACGGAAAATGGTAAATGGAAAATGAAATAAATAAATATGATAAGTTTAAATTTCTATATTGAGTTTCTTACCTGTTATTATTATGTATTTTTTTTTTTTTGTATTGAATGTAATGCAGATAAAAATAAAAAATAATTCAGATAAAAATATTTTAAAATTAGCTTACTTTTAATAAGAATAATTTTTAGCCAAGAATCATTTGAATTTTGTTATTCGGAATTAATGTTTCAGTATCGACATTGGGTATAATATAGAGTTTGAGACTCAGGTGGAGGGTATCAAAAAATTCGGCACAGCCGAATTTAACACTCTTACTTGTTTCAATTATTTTTGATGTGTAAACATCTATACGCGCAGGGGGGTAAATTTCTATTTCACAATACAATCACAAAAACAGCGTACATGTGAGAGTCACATCTTACGCGTAAGATGTGACCATTAAGACAAATCGGTATGGCTTATGATCGTTTGGTGAAAAAATTATTATATGAAATAACCTTTTTGTCGCTGTTTTCTGCATTTTATTTATTACCAGCTGTTTACACATCTCCCCTGTGATCGGACTGACATGATTTTTTTCTATTTAATTGTGCATAATTCTTGCTATAATTGTTATTTATTGTTACTTATTGTTATTGAATTATAATTTTTTGTTATATATACATATATCTATAATATTAATAGGCTAGGCGATTTCTTGTGACCGATGTTTTGTTTTACCGTTTTATCCCGATTTTGACCAAACGTATGTTATTTGAAAGGTATTACTTTTAAGCCGTTTTGCAGATTAACAGATTTTAAAATTTTCCACTTTATTTTGAGTAAATTGCATTTAGAGTTGCTACTAACACATACATAAAATTATACAATGCTACATGTGTGTGTGTTTTTTAAATTTGTTAATGTTCATTGGGCGATACTTACTAGCTCCGTTAAAAGGGTTTTGGAACATTACGACAATTATTAGTTATATAAATATCTAGTTATATGAAGAAAGGCGAGTACAAGACTTCGTACAGTTCAACTTTTTTGCAATTTCGCAAAAACAAAATATAATAGGTCTTCATACTTTCTTATGCTCTATTCGACATTGCTATGCCATTTTTCCTATTTGAAAAAATTTAAAAAAGTTATATATATTTTCTAATAATTGAAAAGATAACAATTTTGTAAAGTAAGAGAAATATGGAAAAAAAAAATTAAGACAGTGCTCAATGGAGTAGCCGCTTTCGAACAACACGACTTGTTCATCTTCGGCATCCTTCTGCCTATTGCTTCAATTCATGCTTAATCGACTATTTAACTCAAACATTTTAAAGAAAATAACATGAGGATTGTTTTTTTTTTTTTCTTTATACGAGAGTTAGTAAGAACATGCTTAGTAAGAAAATGTTTCCTCCAATTTTAGCTTTCTCTACATTAACATAGCTATATATTTATTTTCTATATATATATATTTTCTAATAATAGAAAAGTATAATATCGAAAGCTTGACATAACAAAACTTCAAATGAAACAAATCACACTTTTATTTAATTAAAGTACTTGAATGAACTGACTGTCATAAAATCAATTAAAATCTACTTATTTGTAGTGATCTGTAAAATATTAGGTCGCCCATTTCGATTAATTTTTATTTATTAATATGAAAAATTTTGTTCTCGATCTTTTTCAGTTTAATGATTGAGTTAGAAATTAATTAGGCTCAAGATCAAATGAGTTCAATAAAGCACATTTGTTTTAAAAATTTATCTATCTTCTCCATGAATTTTTCATGCACTTGCAATACCGAAAAATTTTTGAAGCGACTCCGGCTCCGACTTCGACTCCGGTACAAACACCGTCAATTCGACTCCGACTCCACAAACCTGCTTTAACGTCTTCTGATAGAATCACGATATCGGTCGCATACATTAGTACACGTATATTTATATCATTTACAGAGAGACCGCCTTTTAGATGCAAATCATTAAGATATAATGAGCAGAAAAGTGGTGACATTGTTTGACTCCAGAATTTATATCAAAGTAATCTAATAACTCAGCTCCAGTCTATACTGCAGATTTTGTATTTTCATATACATTTTTTATTAAACTTTTTGTGGATAATCCCATTTGATGTAGTTTATAAGTCACAAGATTCCTTGGGACTCGATCGAATGCGTCTACGTTCAAAAGTTTCTACTGAACTGTTCCCATTTAAAATTCTTGTATTGACTGTAGCGAGAGCCATTAAAAAATCATTACTTGCAGAAAACTCATACGGAATCCTGTCTTCAGCCGGCGCCTTGTTTCTTTTTGCTTTTGCTAGCACTTGCCTTATTTCCTGTTGCGTAAATTCTTTACAAAGATTTATATCAATACTTATGTTTGCAGCATAGGTTAGGTTAGGTTAGGTTGATAAGAGGAGCTATGTAAATACATAGATCATATCCGTTGTGTCCAGATATACAAGTAGGTCGGCTTGTTGTGCCCCTCTACCGACTTAGAAATTCGGTTTCATCAGCAAATTTCCTGAGTGTGTTCCAGCTTATCCCGTCAGGCCTGGTAGGATGTCGTTGGATAGATATCTGACCCTTGTTCTCGCAAATGCAGGACAATAACAGAGGTAGTGTTCTAGGGTTTCGTCATCCTCTCCGCAAGCTCTACAAGTGACCGATTCCGCCCGTCCTATACGGTATAGGTGAGCCCTCAGCTCAGAGTGTCCAGTGAGGATGCCAATTATCCTACTAAGGTTTCACCTACTCAGATTAAGGATTTCCTTAGTTTTCGTAGTGTTGGGAGTACCCCATAGTATCTTTGTAACCTTACCTACATCAGTCTCCTCCCAAATTGATACATGCGAACTGGTCGCCCAGTCTGCCAGTTCCAATTTGAGAGAATTGAAAGGTATTGGGTTTTCCAAATTGACTCTTTCCAGGAAAGAACCCTTCCTGACCAGTTCATCAGCAATTTCGTTTCCCATTACACCACTGTGTCCTGGGATCCAAACGATTTCAAGTCTGCCCCTTCCGGAGAAGTTTGCAATCTCTTCCTTACACTCGAGGATAGTCCTTGATCTAGTTTTGTCTGCGGATATCGCTTTGATGGCCGCTAGACTGTCTGTAAATATTTTCACGTCTTCGGGAATTGGGGAATCCCGTGCGTTAATAGACTTAATACATTCCGTTATCGCGACCAATTCAGCCTGAAAGACAGAGTTGTGGTCAGGTAGACGGTAGTATATCCCTGTAGAACGGTCCTCAGCATAGCAACCTATGCCAGTCTTACCATGCAGACTAGATGCGTCCGTATAGTAGTGTGACCCTGGAAGGTTTTGTAGAATATTTCCGTTCATCCAACTTTTTGCAGAATACTGGATATCAAATGCTCGATTATTGGGTTCTAACAGCGTTTTTAAGTACTCACGAAAACATTCTGCATCTAAATGAGTAATAGAGTTCAATTTTATTTCAAACTGTTGGCAGATCCTTTGGTAAAATTTTAGTTTTTCATTATATTTTCTCTTATCATTAATTATTGCTTATCATTATTAATATGCATAATTCACAGTGGAGTTTATTTTAATAGAATTTTCTTTCAACATTTTTTTCCACATATCATTTGGAGTAACTATATTCCTGATTTTTATATAATGGCCGGCAAACAGTTAAAATTTTTCTTTTTTTAAGTTTTAAAGAAACCAAAATACTTAAAAGGTGTACCGGGCAACTAAATATAACATATTCATTTCGAAGAACAACAAACACAATAACATAAACTAATATAAATCACATTTATCATTTCCATTGAAATACGAGTATCTTGTCTAAGAACTACAACAAAGATGAATGAATCATTCATTGGCATTAACTATTAAAAATAAATTTCATAAAAAATTCTTGTTTTTCTTTTTATTCGTACAATGGCTATTATTCGTATTTCCATAAAAAGTATCCCCATGGGGGGATATCAATAAGTAGGGTATAAACAAAATATATAATGAAAATTATGTATTATTAATCAGCATGAATGGGAATAATTTGAAAATTATGTGCGGAAGAATAAGGAGAAACAATCCACCGCAGCTAACCAATAACAATTGTAATAACAACAACAAAAAATTTAAATAAATATGATGTATTTTGATGTGCTGTTTTTATTCAAGTCAACAAATTAATGTGGACAGAATAAATGACAGCAACAATAAGAACAACAACAACAACAACAAATGTACCATTAAAAGCATTTAGGAAATTACGACAACCAAAGAATCGCTCCACTACAGCGGCAACGGCTTACTATCAAGAATAACAACAATACTCGTAGTAGAAGCAGACAGCATCTCTCTGTTAAAAGACTCGTGTGTTCATGAGTGCATATCGCTATTACCGCACACAACACAGAAAATTTTATTTAAAGTAATTTTCTCACACAAAAAAAGACTATAAATATATACACTGAGAAAGAAAGAGGTGTTCTGTTAATTTCGATTTATTGGTACTTTAAGTAGAAACTTCTCACAAATAGGAAATTAATTTTTATTTATTTTTTTTAGCTTGGCAATTATGCATATACAACTTAATATGAAAGTTATAATCGGTCTTAACCGACTATACGGCACTCTACAATATTAACTTCGGTAAAGGTATAAAATAGAGCGAAAAATGCTTTAGGTGAAATTTAAGGACGATTGGAGTTCATCTTGAGGATCCTAGCAACCATTAAACATTTCAAAAATAAGGCACAGCCAATAACATTTTTCAAAAATTTAAAAATGTATACTCGGTTTTATCAACAGCAATATAACAGCAAATAACTATTTTCAATTTTGATAAAGTATCTACTGCTAAAGTAACAGAATTGTTGTTCTAATAAACTAAAAATTCGATTACTAACTTCATAGAAATTCTGTTTAATGGATGCATAATTTAAAAAATTTTACAAATTCTAAATTTTATTAAATCCATAGTTTTTTAACTGAATGCATTGTGATGAGATAAAATAAATTGGAGTGACATTGTTATTAATTTTGTTGCATTCGGATATGAAAAATTTCATATCGGATGCTATATTTATGTGGGGCTTAGGTCGAAAAATGGCCAGATCCTAGCCATATTTGGTAATGTCACTTATTTTTCGCAAAACATATACAAGCAAAATTTGAGAAAAATCTGTGCAGTATTTTTGTTTTTTTTTTTTTTTTTTGAAGATTTAAGTGAAAATCGGGAATCAGCTTCATATGGGGGCTATAACTAAGAATTGTCCTATTGGGATTATTTTTGGACTACTGATTAATGGATATAATAAACACATACAAACCCAATTTGACTGAGATCTATATGATAATTTTGATCTTATGGCAATTCATGTCGATTTCATAGGGGTCATTTGTGTGGGGACTAGGTCTGAACATGGACCGAATTTCACCAATATATACCAAATTTCATCAAAATATATTCATATTTGCGACCTGTAGTTTGATTACGAGGTTTACATGGACACACAGACGGACAGACGGACGGACGGACATAGCTAAATCGGCTCAGAAAGTGAGGTCGAATATTTTTGGTAGGTACAAACAGCAGCACAAAGTCATTATACCCTAACCACATAGTGGTATAGCGTACGGCCTGCATCTCTGCAAAGTCAACAATATATTACACCGTGCGACACAACTTTTCATCCATGATCCAAACTATATAAAAGTGAAACTAGAGACTATACGTAGTACAACTGCATATTCAGTTTTTCATTTCGTGATCTTGTCTCCTTTTTAAAGGACTTTTAAATTTCAAAGGATATACAAGTTCGTATAACTATTATTCGTACTTTTGCAAGCTCTACAATGGCGATATGGATATCAAATGAAAGAGGATGATCTCTGCTATTTACAAAAAAAAATTGTTTTAAATTACCAGGACGAAAAAATGCGAAAAATATCCTTTGAAATTTTTATCCTTGAATATCCTTTAAGATTTCTAATGAAATTATCTTAAAAAAATATATGTTTAAGCCATTATAATACTGTAAATATAATTCAAATTTCATGCCTTTAGCTGCCTTAGTTTAGTATTAACACCCATTTTAGTTTCCCCCTACCAAAATTTAATACGAAACAAGTTAGATATAACACCTCAGCAAACACCTAATTTGTTGTCACCCATGCTCAAACCTATATACATGTGAAAATAGGGACCACAGGTAGTAAAACAGCGTACTCAGTTCTTTATTTATAGATGTTATGTCGTATCTAAATGAGTATATATTTAAATAAAAAACATTTTTAACACTAAGATAAATTATTTATTTTGAGGAAAAACAAGTGCGTTTTATTTGTCGATTGTGATAAGTATCAGTGTCGCGACATATATACCAACAATATTCAGCCGGCATATGACAGGTACTTTTTCCTCTGAACCGATTTTCAATGGTGGCGAGGTCTTGGTGAAACCGTTCGCCGTGTTCGTCGCTAAAATCTCCCAAATTATCAGGGAAAAAATTAAGATGACTGTCCAAAAAATGATTTTTGAGCGACATTTTTACACCCATTTTCCCGTAGCTTTTCACCAGTTCGCGGACTATCTTTTCGTAGTTTTCAGCTTTATTATTACCTAGAAAATTTTGTATTATTCCTTCTAAACTACTCCATGCATTCTTTTCCACTGGTGTTAATAACTCCGGAAACTCAGTGGACTTCATCAGTTTATTGAATTGAGGGCCATTAAAAACACCTGTAACACATGTAAATGCTTAGTATTAGGGTACTCATCCGAACCATATAACTTACCTGCGATAATTTTGGCATCGCTTAATTTTGGGAAAACCTTCTTTAAGTGGTCCTCCAGTGTCGAATGCGCGCACAAAATTTCTTATGAGTCCCAACTTGATATGCAGCGGAGGAATTATAATTTTAGAAGACGGCACAAGAGGCGTGTTCTCAATGCTATCATACCCTATCTGATAACTGGTTCGAGCCCGCCATTTGTGGTTGGTATAATGATGTTCGCGGCAGCGACCCTCCTAGAGACACAAAAAATATTGATGTTTGCAGTAACTAGCCTTTTTTTAGACCCATGAGAATGGCTACAATTTTAAGGTCGCAACAAATCACCCAACAATGTCTCTCATAACTTAATAGTTCCAGAATTGCTTTCATGTTGTCGTAGTTTTCTACTACATCGATTCCATAAATAACAGGCACTGACGGATACTCATTACCAATATGTAGCAGTACTCCTTTGAGACTCTTCACTGAACCATCTATAAAGAGACGCCATTCATCAGGAACGTACGGGTGGCCGATGGCATCAAAAAGTTGTTCAATGTTCCTTGCATATGTGATCCCAGTTCGCCCATCCAAGAAAAAACATTCATTAAATAAGCTTTTGTTTGAGCGCTTTCGCGAAGATGTTACATGGAAATCTTCAGAAACCAATCTCCACTCCTGCAAACGAGATCCCCATATTTCAGCATTTCTTTGAGACAAATTAGTATCTCGCACGAGATCATTAAAGTCGCACTGGGTTATGAGATGAAACGGAGCAGCTGCGTCTGCTGCACTTGTACTCGGTAAAAACTCGGAAATGTTATCAACGTGACTTTCGGCGCACAGCGATTCACCATCAAACCCATGTGGAATATCTTGGGATTCCTCAGAAGGAGCGGTGGGATTTGTTTCTGATCGCACAACAGCTGGTTTCACTGACTCACAAGTAAAGTACGGTATTTTGTGTCGCGCCTCATATTTGATTCGATTGGTATGTGTAACCGTTTGGCAAAAGTAACACGACTCAACTGAATGTTCATTACGATGGATCCAAATCACTGGGTACGCGTATTTCACAGGATGCTTTTTTTTGCCATCATTATTCGATCCATTTATATTAGGTTAGGTTAGGTTAGGTTGAAAAAGAGGAGCCATGTATACACATAGCTCATATCCGTTTTACCCGGATATACACTTAAGCCAGAAAGTCGGCTTGTTGTGCGCTCTACATCCTCGTGCTCATCCGTTAATCTACTCCTTATTTAACTTAGGAGTTCGGTCTCGATAGCAAATCTCCTGAGTGCTTTCCAGCGTATCCCCCTAAGAGCCGCTAGGCCTGGTATGATTTCGTTGGATAAATTTCTGACCCTTGTTCCGGCAAATGCAGGACAGTAACAAAGGTAGTGTTCTAGGGTCTCGTCATCCTCTCCACAAGCTCTGCATGTGGCCGATTCTGCCCGTCCTATACGGTATAGATGAGCCCTCAGTTCAGAGTGTCCAGTGAGGATGCCAATAATCCTACTCAGTTCCTTTCTATTTAGACTAAGGATTTCCTTAGTCTTCGAAGTGTTTGGAGAGCCCCATAGTATCTTCATCTGCAATCTCGTTTCCCATTATACCACTGTGTCCTGGGATCCAAATGATTTCAAGTCTGCCTCTTGTAGTGAAGTTTGCAATTTCTTCCTTACATCTGAGGACAGTCCTTGATCTAGTTTTGTCCGAGGATATCGCCCTGATAGCCGCTAGACTGTCCGAAAATATTTTGACGTCTCCGGGGCTTGGGATTGCCCGTACGTCAATAGATCTTATGCATTCCGTTATCGCTACCACTTCGGCCTGAAAGACAGAGTTGTGGTCCGGAATGCGTAGGAGTATGCCATTGGAACGCTCCTCATCATAGAAACCTATACCAGTCCTAACATGCAGACTAGATCCGTCTGTGTAGTAGTGTGACCCTGGAAGGTTTCGTAGAAAATTTTCGTTCAACCAGCTTTCCCTGTCAGGTATCCTTATACTGCAGGGTATGTTTGTCGACACTTCCGCGATTCTATCACAGCTAAAATCCACTGTGTTGAATTCCGGTATCTGGTCCAATATTGTTTGGTGTCTGGTCATATGGTCGGTGATGTATTCCCCTGTTACTCTTAGTCGTAACATGGCCAGAGCTGCCTCATATTTAATTCTAATCTCGATCGGGTGTATAGATAGAATCGTCTCTAAAGCCCTCGTAGATATAGTCCGTATAGCGCCGCTGATTCCTATGCAGCAGAGGCGTTGTATTTTTTGGAATGGTTTAATATAGCATTTCCTGTTCATTGATGTCCATGTGACTACGGATGCGTAGGTTAGAATTGGTCTAACGACGCTTGTGTAAAGCCAATGAGTCATCCTTGGGTTTAAACCCCATTTTGAACTTATAGCTCTTCTGCAAATGGCCCATATCCGATGAGCCTTCGCGACTTTGCTCTCAATATGGTCCTTCCAAGTGAGCTTTTTGTCGAGAATCACCCCAAGGTATTTCACCGTTTGTGTGATTCTAATCGTTTTGCCCTGGAAGCGGGGTTCATCGAATTCGACTATTTTCGTCTTCCTAGTAAAGAGGCATATTTCAGTCTTTTCCGGGTTCACATTTAATCCCCTTGGTTGTGCCCAATCGTATGCTATTTCGAGTGCATCCGATGCCCTCCTACATAAATTTCTAGGATCTTTCCCCCTTAACAGTATCGCTACATCGTCTGCGTAGCAGACAGGTTGGAAACCCTTATCGGTTAGAATCCTTAGAAGACTGTTTATAGTGGTCACCCAGAGAAGGGGGGATAGAATTATTTTAATGCCACCAACCTCGCAACTTATCCATGTATTCCCTTGCATGTGACTGATCCAGGCTTTGATATCCCGGTCGATGTCGAAACGTTCGAAACGTTCGTTTATATTACGGTAACAATATTCGCATGCGACTTCAGGAACATACCATAAGTTTTGTGGAAAGTTAATTAAATAAAATTTTTCGTAACCTTCCGCGAAGGTTATCGTTGCACTGCGCGATTTTTTCCGAGGCACAAATAAACCGCAGAGAACACAGAATTTATTTCGGTTTGGGCACTCCATATTCATTCTTATTTCATGTATTGGTTCTTTTTTAGTTTTTGTTCACTTTTCCACAGTTGAAATTACACCTTTTGTAATGACGTATGACGTTTAATAATAATGTCTATTAAATCATAAATGTACTGAACTGGGGAATGAGAAGTTCAGTGAATAGCACAGCTGATTTGGTTTGTTTACAGGGGAATGAGAAGTTCAATGATTACCACAGGGTGACAGCAAATTAGGTGTTTGCTGAGGTGTTATAACTAACTTGTTTCGTATTAAATTTTGGTAGGGGGAAACTAAAATGGGTGTTAATACTAAACTAAGGCAGATAAAGGCATGAAATTTGAATTATATTTACAGTATTATAATGGCTTAAACATATATTTTTTTAAGATAATTTCATTAGAAATCTTAAGGGATATTCAAGGATAAAAATTTCAAAGGATATTTTTCACATTTTTTCATCCTGGTAAATTAAAACAATTTTTTTTTTTTAAATAGCAGAGATCATCCTCTTTCATTTGATATCCATATCGCCATTGTAGAGCTTGCAAAAGTACGAATAAAAGTTATACGAACTTGTATATCCTTTGAAATTTAAAAGTCCTTTAAAAAGGAGATCGCTTTGATGGCCGCTAGACTGTCTGTAAATATTTTCACGTCTTCGGGAATTGGGGAATCCCGTGCGTTAATAGACTTAATACATTCCGTTATCGCGACCAATTCAGCCTGAAAGACAGAGTTGTGGTCAGGTAGACGGTAGTATATCCCTGTAGAACGGTCCTCAGCATAGCAACCTATGCCAGTCTTACCATGCAGACTAGATGCGTCCGTATAGTAGTGTGACCCTGGAAGGTTTTGTAGAATATTTCCGTTCATCCAACTTTTTGCAGAATACTGGATATCAAATGCTCGATTATTGGGTTCTAACAGCGTTTTTAAGTACTCACGAAAACATTCTGCATCTAAATGAGTAATAGAGTTCAATTTTATTTCAAACTGTTGGCAGATCCTTTGGTAAAATTTTAGTTTTTCATTATATTTTCTCTTATCATTAATTATTGCTTATCATTATTAATATGCATAATTCACAGTGGAGTTTATTTTAATTGAATTTTCTTTCAACATTTTTTTCCACATATCATTTGGAGTAACTATATTCCTGATTTTTATATAATGGCCGGCAAACAGTTAAAATTTTTCTTTTTTTAAGTTTTAAAGAAACCAAAATACTTAAAAGGTGTACCGGGCAACTAAATATAACATATTCATTTCGAAGAACAACAAACACAATAACATAAACTAATATAAATCACATTTATCATTTCCATTGAAATACGAGTATCTTGTCTAAGAACTACAACAAAGATGAATGAATCATTCATTGGCATTAACTATTAAAAATAAATTTCATAAAAAATTCTTGTTTTTCTTTTTATTCGTACAATGGCTATTATTCGTATTTCCATAAAAAGTATCCCCATGGGGGGATATCAATAAGTAGGGTATAAACAAAATATATAATGAAAATTATGTATTATTAATCAGCATGAATGGGAATAATTTGAAAATTATGTGCGGAAGAATAAGGAGAAACAATCCACCGCAGCTAACCAATAACAATTGTAATAACAACAACAAAAAATTTAAATAAATATGATGTATTTTGATGTGCTGTTTTTATTCAAGTCAACAAATTAATGTGGACAGAATAAATGACAGCAACAATAAGAACAACAACAACAACAACAAATGTACCATTAAAAGCATTTAGGAAATTACGACAACCAAAGAATCGCTCCACTACAGCGGCAACGGCTTACTATCAAGAATAACAACAATACTCGTAGTAGAAGCAGACAGCATCTCTCTGTTAAAAGACTCGTGTGTTCATGAGTGCATATCGCTATTACCGCACACAACACAGAAAATTTTATTTAAAGTAATTTTCTCACACAAAAAAAGACTATAAATATATACACTGAGAAAGAAAGAGGTGTTCTGTTAATTTCGATTTATTGGTACTTTAAGTAGAAACTTCTCACAAATAGGAAATTAATTTTTATTTATTTTTTTTAGCTTGGCAATTATGCATATACAACTTAATATGAAAGTTATAATCGGTCTTAACCGACTATATGGCACTCTACAATATTAACTTCGGTAAAGGTATAAAATAGAGCGAAAAATGCTTTAGGTGAAATTTAAGGACGATTGGAGTTCATCTTGAGGATCCTAGCAACCATTAAACATTTCAAAAATAAGGCACAGCCAATAACATTTTTCAAAAATTTAAAAATGTATACTCGGTTTTATCAACAGCAATATAACAGCAAATAACTATTTTCAATTTTGATAAAGTATCTACTGCTAAAGTAACAGAATTGTTGTTCTAATAAACTAAAAATTCGATTACTAACTTCATAGAAATTCTGTTTAATGGATGCATAATTTAAAAAATTTTACAAATTCTAAATTTTATTAAATCCATAGTTTTTTAACTGAATGCATTGTGATGAGATAAAATAAATTGGAGTGACATTGTTATTAATTTTGTTGCATTCGGATATGAAAAATTTCATATCGGATGCTATATTTATGTGGGGCTTAGGTCGAAAAATGGCCAGATCCTAGCCATATTTGGTAATGTCACTTATTTTTCGCAAAACATATACAAGCAAAATTTGAGAAAAATCTGTGCAGTATTTTTGTTTTTTTTTTTTTTTTTTTGAAGATTTAAGTGAAAATCGGGAATCAGCTTCATATGGGGGCTATAACTAAGAATTGTCCTATTGGGATTATTTTTGGACTACTGATTAATGGATATAATAAACACATACAAACCCAATTTGACTGAGATCTATATGATAATTTTGATCTTATGGCAATTCATGTCGATTTCATAGGGGTCATTTGTGTGGGGACTAGGTCTGAACATGGACCGAATTTCACCAATATATACCAAATTTCATCAAAATATATTCATATTTGCGACCTGTAGTTTGATTACGAGGTTTACATGGACACACAGACGGACAGACGGACGGACGGACATAGCTAAATCGGCTCAGAAAGTGAGGTCGAATATTTTTGGTACGTACAAACAGCAGCACAAAGTCATTATACCCTAACCACATAGTGGTATAGCGTACGGCCTGCATCTCTGCAAAGTCAACAATATATTACACCGTGCGACACAACTTTTCATCCATGATCCAAACTATATAAAAGTGAAACTAGAGACTATACGTAGTACAACTGCATATTCAGTTTTTCATTTCGTGATCTTGTCTCCTTTTTAAAGGACTTTTAAATTTCAAAGGATATACAAGTTCGTATAACTATTATTCGTACTTTTGCAAGCTCTACAATGGCGATATGGATATCAAATGAAAGAGGATGATCTCTGCTATTTACAAAAAAAAATTGTTTTAAATTACCAGGACGAAAAAATGCGAAAAATATCCTTTGAAATTTTTATCCTTGAATATCCTTTAAGATTTCTAATGAAATTATCTTAAAAAAATATATGTTTAAGCCATTATAATACTGTAAATATAATTCAAATTTCATGCCTTTAGCTGCCTTAGTTTAGTATTAACACCCATTTTAGTTTCCCCCTACCAAAATTTAATACGAAACAAGTTAGATATAACACCTCAGCAAACACCTAATTTGTTGTCACCCATGCTCAAACCTATATACATGTGAAAATAGGGACCACAGGTAGTAAAACAGCGTACTCAGTTCTTTATTTATAGATGTTATGTCGTATCTAAATGAGTATATATTTAAATAAAAAACATTTTTAACACTAAGATAAATTATTTATTTTGAGGAAAAACAAGTGCGTTTTATTTGTCGATTGTGATAAGTATCAGTGTCGCGACATATATACCAACAATATTCAGCCGGCATATGACAGGTACTTTTTCCTCTGAACCGATTTTCAATGGTGGCGAGGTCTTGGTGAAACCGTTCGCCGTGTTCGTCGCTAAAATCTCCCAAATTATCAGGGAAAAAATTAAGATGACTGTCCAAAAAATGATTTTTGAGCGACATTTTTACACCCATTTTCCCGTAGCTTTTCACCAGTTCGCGGACTATCTTTTCGTAGTTTTCAGCTTTATTATTACCTAGAAAATTTTGTATTATTCCTTCTAAACTACTCCATGCATTCTTTTCCACTGGTGTTAATAACTCCGGAAACTCAGTGGACTTCATCAGTTTATTGAATTGAGGGCCATTAAAAACACCTGTAACACATGTAAATGCTTAGTATTAGGGTACTCATCCGAACCATATAACTTACCTGCGATAATTTTGGCATCGCTTAATTTTGGGAAAACCTTCTTTAAGTGGTCCTCCAGTGTCGAATGCGCGCACAAAATTTCTTATGAGTCCCAACTTGATATGCAGCGGAGGAATTATAATTTTAGAAGACGGCACAAGAGGCGTGTTCTCAATGCTATCATACCCTATCTGATAACTGGTTCGAGCCCGCCATTTGTGGTTGGTATAATGATGTTCGCGGCAGCGACCCTCCTAGAGACACAAAAAATATTGATGTTTGCAGTAACTAGCCTTTTTTTAGACCCATGAGAATGGCTACAATTTTAAGGTCGCAACAAATCACCCAACAATGTCTCTCATAACTTAATAGTTCCAGAATTGCTTTCATGTTGTCGTAGTTTTCTACTACATCGATTCCATAAATAACAGGCACTGACGGATACTCATTACCAATATGTAGCAGTACTCCTTTGAGACTCTTCACTGAACCATCTATAAAGAGACGCCATTCATCAGGAACGTACGGGTGGCCGATGGCATCAAAAAGTTGTTCAATGTTCCTTGCATATGTGATCCCAGTTCGCCCATCCAAGAAAAAACATTCATTAAATAAGCTTTTGTTTGAGCGCTTTCGCGAAGATGTTACATGGAAATCTTCAGAAACCAATCTCCACTCCTGCAAACGAGATCCCCATATTTCAGCATTTCTTTGAGACAAATTAGTATCTCGCACGAGATCATTAAAGTCGCACTGGGTTATGAGATGAAACGGAGCAGCTGCGTCTGCTGCACTTGTACTCGGTAAAAACTCGGAAATGTTATCAACGTGACTTTCGGCGCACAGCGATTCACCATCAAACCCATGTGGAATATCTTGGGATTCCTCAGAAGGAGCGGTGGGATTTGTTTCTGATCGCACAACAGCTGGTTTCACTGACTCACAAGTAAAGTACGGTATTTTGTGTCGCGCCTCATATTTGATTCGATTGGTATGTGTAACCGTTTGGCAAAAGTAACACGACTCAACTGAATGTTCATTACGATGGATCCAAATCACTGGGTACGCGTATTTCACAGGATGCTTTTTTTTGCCATCATTATTCGATCCATTTATATTAGGTTAGGTTAGGTTAGGTTGAAAAAGAGGAGCCATGTATACACATAGCTCATATCCGTTTTACCCGGATATACACTTAAGCCAGAAAGTCGGCTTGTTGTGCGCTCTACATCCTCGTGCTCATCCGTTAATCTACTCCTTATTTAACTTAGGAGTTCGGTCTCGATAGCAAATCTCCTGAGTGCTTTCCAGCGTATCCCCCTAAGAGCCGCTAGGCCTGGTATGATTTCGTTGGATAAATTTCTGACCCTTGTTCCGGCAAATGCAGGACAGTAACAAAGGTAGTGTTCTAGGGTCTCGTCATCCTCTCCACAAGCTCTGCATGTGGCCGATTCTGCCCGTCCTATACGGTATAGATGAGCCCTCAGTTCAGAGTGTCCAGTGAGGATGCCAATAATCCTACTCAGTTCCTTTCTATTTAGACTAAGGATTTCCTTAGTCTTCGAAGTGTTTGGAGAGCCCCATAGTATCTTCATCTGCAATCTCGTTTCCCATTATACCACTGTGTCCTGGGATCCAAATGATTTCAAGTCTGCCTCTTGTAGTGAAGTTTGCAATTTCTTCCTTACATCTGAGGACAGTCCTTGATCTAGTTTTGTCCGAGGATATCGCCCTGATAGCCGCTAGACTGTCCGAAAATATTTTGACGTCTCCGGGGCTTGGGATTGCCCGTACGTCAATAGATCTTATGCATTCCGTTATCGCTACCACTTCGGCCTGAAAGACAGAGTTGTGGTCCGGAATGCGTAGGAGTATGCCATTGGAACGCTCCTCATCATAGAAACCTATACCAGTCCTAACATGCAGACTAGATCCGTCTGTGTAGTAGTGTGACCCTGGAAGGTTTCGTAGAAAATTTTCGTTCAACCAGCTTTCCCTGTCAGGTATCCTTATACTGCAGGGTATGTTTGTCGACACTTCCGCGATTCTATCACAGCTAAAATCCACTGTGTTGAATTCCGGTATCTGGTCCAATATTGTTTGGTGTCTGGTCATATGGTCGGTGATGTATTCCCCTGTTACTCTTAGTCGTAACATGGCCAGAGCTGCCTCATATTTAATTCTAATCTCGATCGGGTGTATAGATAGAATCGTCTCTAAAGCCCTCGTAGATATAGTCCGTATAGCGCCGCTGATTCCTATGCAGCAGAGGCGTTGTATTTTTTGGAATGGTTTAATATAGCATTTCCTGTTCATTGATGTCCATGTGACTACGGATGCGTAGGTTAGAATTGGTCTAACGACGCTTGTGTAAAGCCAATGAGTCATCCTTGGGTTTAAACCCCATTTTGAACTTATAGCTCTTCTGCAAATGGCCCATATCCGATGAGCCTTCGCGACTTTGCTCTCAATATGGTCCTTCCAAGTGAGCTTTTTGTCGAGAATCACCCCAAGGTATTTCACCGTTTGTGTGATTCTAATCGTTTTGCCCTGGAAGCGGGGTTCATCGAATTCGACTATTTTCGTCTTCCTAGTAAAGAGGCATATTTCAGTCTTTTCCGGGTTCACATTTAATCCCCTTGGTTGTGCCCAATCGTATGCTATTTCGAGTGCATCCGATGCCCTCCTACATAAATTTCTAGGATCTTTCCCCCTTAACAGTATCGCTACATCGTCTGCGTAGCAGACAGGTTGGAAACCCTTATCGGTTAGAATCCTTAGAAGACTGTTTATAGTGGTCACCCAGAGAAGGGGGGATAGAATTATTTTAATGCCACCAACCTCGCAACTTATCCATGTATTCCCTTGCATGTGACTGATCCAGGCTTTGATATCCCGGTCGATGTCGAAACGTTCGAAACGTTCGTTTATATTACGGTAACAATATTCGCATGCGACTTCAGGAACATACCATAAGTTTTGTGGAAAGTTAATTAAATAAAATTTTTCGTAACCTTCCGCGAAGGTTATCGTTGCACTGCGCGATTTTTTCCGAGGCACAAATAAACCGCAGAGAACACAGAATTTATTTCGGTTTGGGCACTCCATATTCATTCTTATTTCATGTATTGGTTCTTTTTTAGTTTTTGTTCACTTTTCCACAGTTGAAATTACACCTTTTGTAATGACGTATGACGTTTAATAATAATGTCTATTAAATCATAAATGTACTGAACTGGGGAATGAGAAGTTCAGTGAATAGCACAGCTGATTTGGTTTGTTTACAGGGGAATGAGAAGTTCAATGATTACCACAGGGTGACAGCAAATTAGGTGTTTGCTGAGGTGTTATAACTAACTTGTTTCGTATTAAATTTTGGTAGGGGGAAACTAAAATGGGTGTTAATACTAAACTAAGGCAGATAAAGGCATGAAATTTGAATTATATTTACAGTATTATAATGGCTTAAACATATATTTTTTTAAGATAATTTCATTAGAAATCTTAAGGGATATTCAAGGATAAAAATTTCAAAGGATATTTTTCACATTTTTTCATCCTGGTAAATTAAAACAATTTTTTTTTTTTAAATAGCAGAGATCATCCTCTTTCATTTGATATCCATATCGCCATTGTAGAGCTTGCAAAAGTACGAATAAAAGTTATACGAACTTGTATATCCTTTGAAATTTAAAAGTCCTTTAAAAAGGAGACAAGATCACGAAATGAAAAACTGAGTATGCAGTTGTACTACGTATAGTCTCTAGTCTCACTTTTATATAGTTTGGATAATTTTTTATTTATTTATTTATTTAATTCAGCTAAAATAAAGCAACAGCTGAGCAATATTTACAAAAATATTTTTTAAAACTAATACCGACTTTAAATACAGTTATAAACATAATCATTAGAGTTCAAATATGTCATTAATCTTCTTTTAATAACATTAACATCATCGGATAAATCAATTAAAGCATAGTGTCTGTTCACTTCGGTGCAAATTCTTCGGAATGGATCGAAATAAATGAAATTTGATCTGTGGAAATTCAGGTAAAACGGCTCATACGATCGAAGTTGTCTGTTAGGGACATTTATACAAATTTTTCCAAGAAGGCATTCAGAATCAATTTTACCATGAACCAGGTTGAGGAAGGATATTATATTAGAAATGATCCTTCTACTTTTCAAAGTTGGAAGCTTTATTAGAGCCAAACGACTGCGATACGGTGGAAGACTCATTTCCGCAATCCACTCAAGATATCGAAGACAAAATAGTAAGAATTGTTTCTGAACTGATTCAAGTTTTTTGATGAAAACATTGTACTGTTGATCCCAGATTACTGATGCGTATTCAAGTATCGGCCTGACCAAAGACGTGAAATAAATGAATCATGGGTGACAAAAAAATTGAAATTTGTGACACGGTGTTATAGAAGAAAATCTACATTCCATAGTTATAACCAATTACGGAAAAGTATTAAAATTAAAGGTGCAATTTTGATTAATGAAATATTTAAGCTAATCAGTCATTTTTGTTTTAAGTTTTAGAACTAGCCCAATAGCCGACCCAGCGATATATTTGGATCTTTTCTGCCTTTGATAAGAGATTATTCTAGGTTTTTTATGACTTTATTTCTAAACATAAGTACAGACAATCAAAAAGAAAGCTTAATGTCTTCAGAGGCTAAAATTTGCCTATGAAAAATTCATCTTCTGATCCAACAAGTTCCGCGGCATACACAAAAGATGCGGTGCATGTGATTTTCGAGTATAGCAGATCAGAATACATACAAAAACAAGTGAGAAAATTATGGTCGGTCTAGACCGACTATACGATACCCTATACCATGCGTTTAGAGACCCTATCTCTCAGGCCCAACTAACTGGATATAGAATACAAGTAAGAAAATTATAGTCGGTCTAAACCGACTATAGGATACCCTACACCATGCGTTTAGAGACCCTATCTCTTAGGCCCAACTAACTGGACATAGAAAATAAGCAAAAACCAAATTTGAGTGGGATTTTTATTAATTTTTTTGGCTGCAGATATGAAAAAGTTCATATCGGATGCTATATCTATATAGGGACTTGGTCCAAAAATGGACCGATCCTGATCATGTTTCTTAAAGTCTCTTGTATTTTGCAAAAATATATACAAACAAAATTTGAGAAGAATCAGTGCAATATTTTTGTTTTTTAATAGATTTAAGTGAAGATCGGGAAGCAGCTCTATATGGGGTCAAAGGGATCATTTTTGGACTACTCATTAATGGATCTAATGAACGCATACAAACCCAATTTGAGTAAGATCTATATGACAATTTGGATCTTATGGCAATTTATGTCGATTTCATATGGGTAATTTGTATGGGGGCTAGGTCTGAACATGGACCGATTCTCACCAATTTCAATAGCGTTCATCCCATGGCCGATAAAAGCTTATGTACCAAATTTCATCAAAATACATTCATATTTGCGACCTGCAGTTTGATTACAAGCTTTACATGGACACACAGACGGACGGACGGACGGACGGACATTGTTAAATCAACTCAGAAAGTGATTCTGATTCGATCGGTATAATTAAAGATGGGTCTAGGTCAAATATTTTTGGTTGTTACAAACAGCAGCACAAAGTCATTATACCCAAACCACATAGTGGTATAGGGTATAAATATTGATACTCAAAATGCTGACATTGCAGAGGGTGACTGTGCAGAGGGTATATATCAGTTTGTCTTTCCGGCTGTAACGCATCGAAAATATTATGTGCGACCTCAGAGAAGCACATATATTATTGATCCTTATAACAACTCGAGTCGATATAGTGATGTCCGTCTGTCGGTCTACCTGTTGATATCACACTCATTCAGAAATTGAGCCCTTTAACTGGGTAAAATTAGGATAATATTATTTGTCTTTATTTTGAGTAGGTTGGTACTGAAATTGGAGCCTCTAGGCCCAACAGCCTAGGTATAGACGTACGAAAATATAAAGGCACTGCGATTAAATTTCATATAAAATACCTAAAAAGAGAAACATTTTAAAACGCAATAGAACATCAGCGATGCATACACATGCTTGTTTGCTTGTTGTTTCTGTGTATGTTTGTGTTTTTTTTTTACATGTCAACGAATATTTATCCATGAGAGGAAGAGAATGATCTTATTCTCTTTAAACATATAAAATTTAATTATGTCTATTTAAATCAGAGATGTTCAAAAATAAAAATTTTGTTGTGTTGGTGAGAAAATGAGAATTGCACTGCACTGTGGCCGGATTTGCCATATTTTTGACATAAAGTAAAAATTTTCATGAATGTATTTTCTAATTTTTGCTAGATATTCTTAAAGTACATCGTCTTAGTATACTTATTTCAAAATTAAAAATAATCTGATGGCAACTCTGTTACTTTAGTACGGCTGCAAACTGCAATGTTTAATTAACAGCTGTTTTTTTTTTTTATCAAAAATAGAGGAAACTTTTTCTAAACTTCGTGCTACTAGGAAATTGATACAAGTGAACAAAAAAAATTTTAAAAAATATGGAAAATGAAGGTTAAGGTATGTAGAATGTAAATTATATGTAATTTAATGTCGGTGTTTGTCATGTGGTAATTATGTGAATTATATGTGTTAAGTGTTATAATAGAGAAAACCTAACCAACTTGACAATGCCTCGTAGATCGAAAACTAACTTTCTGCCAACTTGTGCCAAAATGTATTTATTTACGAGTAAATTAGAGTCTGCCTATTTTAATATGTTATTAACGTTTTTTGCCCAATTTTGCCCATTCTCCAAATATTTTGGATTTCCCAGTGAATTTAGTTTTTATCCGTTCAACCTTGCTACAGGTTTGGCTGGATAACAAGCGAAATGCAAACGCTGTTTCAAACTGGATATTTGAACAACTTGGCACTAATGGTATTAGTATTGCTAAAAAAAGAGATGTTTTGAAAAAATTAGGAGTTTTGAACTTTATATCAAGAAAAAATTACCAAAATGTACTAGAACTATGTATATCTACTTTTAAAACTAAACATGCCAAATGGCTCTCATCGACTAAGATGGTCAAACTTGATAACAAAAACGCAGAAACAGAACAGCGAAATCAACTAATAGAACGTCCACGCCTGGCATATAAAGATGCGGGACCACGGCTTAAGAGAAAGTTGGAATCCGAACTAGCAGAAACCCACGAACATGACACAAGTCTGCTTGTACATGCTGCCATGGTATCAGCAAAAAAAAATCCAATGAAAAAGATACAGCATTCATTTTAAAGGAATCTCGGCTTACTTCAAATAGACCAGCTGAAATAAAAAAAAATTATTTTTGAATGAACCGATCTCTCTTACACCAAATGAAGCTCTTTCATTTTTTCTGGAAAATTCATTAAGTAAAAGACAATATATTAATATGAGAGAAATAAATAAATTGCATTCTAGTAATATATACCCAAGCTATGACAGAGTAGTTCAAGCTAAATTAAAATGTAGACCAGCTGGAATAATTGTAACAGAAACCGCTGCGCAAGTTTTTTTGCAAAATTTGCTAAATCACACTGCCAGTCGAATACTACTTTTGCAAGAGGAAGTATTTACACAATATCCAGAAATAACTGATGTCATGCTAGTCCTAAGTTATGGATTTGACGGATCAACTGGACAGGCCATATACAAACAGCGATTTCAAGGGAATGAACCTTCATCAATGGATCAATCACTATTTGTAACAACAGTTATCCCACTAAAAATAATAGACAAATTGGGAAAGGTTTTGTGGATGAATCGTACACCTCAGTCTGTACGATTTTGTAGACCCCTTAAAATGGAATTTGCTAAGGAAAGCAAACAACATATTATTTCAGAAAAGTTTTGAATATTTTAACGGGAACTAACTCGTGTCAATTGTGTCCAATCTGTGGCGCAACTGCAAAGCATTTTGTGAAAACTAGAGACATTAATTCGGAAATATTTAAGCCAAAGTCTGGTACCCTGAATTTCGGTGTCAGTCCACTTCATGCTTGGATACGCATACTGGAGTTCGTATTAAAAATTTCTTACAGGATTGGATAAAATAAATGGCAGATAAGGGACAAAAATGAACAGGAGGTGATGAAGACTCGCAAACAATCAGTACAGAAAAAATTAAGGAAAGAAATGGGACTACTTGTGGATATGCCAAAACAAAACGGCAGTGGAAGCACTAATGATGGTAATACTGCAAGGAGGGCATTTTCAAATAAAAAGTTATTTGCATCCATTTTGGAATTTGATTTAGGTGTTCTTCAACATTTTCGTACAATTTTAATAGCAATTTCCTGTGAATAAAAAATTAATGCCCTTAAATTCCACTAGTTCTGCGAGAAAACTATGACATTATATATGTCTAAGTATCCATGGTATCCGATGTCGCCAACAGTTCATAAGATTTTGGTTCATGGTTCCCAAATTATAGCTGTATCTCCTGTTCCTGTCGGATGCCTCGGCGAAAATGCTTCAGAAGGCCGCAATAAGATTTATAAAGAAGATAGGAGATCTCATGCACGAAAAAATAATCGAGTTAATACTATGGCGGATGTGTTCAATAGGTCAATGGATTCTTCGGACCCTTTACTTTCCAGTATTTTTATTAACAGAAGATTAGCCATATCAAAAAAAAATATATTGCCAAAGGAAGTCATTGTGTTACCGATAATGATTCTGATGAGCAGGACATCGAATTAGATTATGATTCTGATAACGAAAATTTATATGAATTTGCGGTTGAGTTAGATGTCGAAGATGATTAAATAAATTCTTAGTTCTAATTCTGAAAAATATTTATGTGAGTAAATTGTTATTATTTTTTATACATATTATGGTAATATCTTTTTTCTTAGCTTACAGATTTGGGGAAATATAACGCATGCTTATATTCCAGACGTTATATAAGAAACGTTATTTAGCTAATTAGAACATCTACCTGCAACTTAGCTTTATACGGACGGTAATTTTTTTCATCAATATTTAGGGGTCGCTACCGGACCCCAAACTTCAGTGGTTTTGAGAAAAATTGCTGTCTTTAAAATTTATTCCATGTATGCGTGTCTTAAAAATAATAAAACAAAACAAATTATGTACACCGTTATTGCGTAAGGCTTTTTAAATAAATAGAGCACAATTTGTTTTCAGAATCTTTTTCTGAGATCATTTAAAAACATTTGTCCGTCTGTCCTTCCGTTTGTAAATTTAAATTCAAATTTAAGAAAAGATATAATTTTTATACAATAAATTTTAAAATAATAATTTTATTCAAGATCACGCAAGACTTAGCCCCATATAATTTCCCCAAGTAGCAAGTAAGCTGGTGAGTTATAAAAAAACATATATATTTAAAACAATATATAAAATAATGTAACAACATATACTTCTACTTTATTAGACCAACTTGTGGATAATTTTTTATAATGGCTTCAAGTTCAACAACATCGGCTACGCGCAACAGAACTAAAATATGGCTCTTCGGACAGGTATCACCACAGCTATGCAAGACCAACCTTCGTACAAAAAAAGAGGTATTAAGTGTATTTTTTTACCACAAAATCTATGACAAATTAACCATAAGAGGCTGTTGCTCTTTAACTGCAAACGATGTCTTAGCTATTTGGGAAATGGCCGCAATACCGACACAAACAAAAAAGCGCGTAATAGATAAAATTGATATAATGTTTCATTCTTGGCAAAAATTAAAGAAAAATAAGGAAAACAAAGCAAAGCGCTCAGGAGGCTTGAACAAAAAAGAACAAGACTGGTCAACTAGTTTGGAAGGTCTTTTCGATATTGCTCACGCTAATGCCTTAAACATAATTGTAAAACAGGAGGATAAAGATTTTTTAAATGCTCAGCGAAAGGTCAGTCGGCATGGAAAAATAGGTAATGTAGACTCAACATTTTTAAGAAGGAATGCTAAATACGGAAAATGGTCCCATATAAAAGAGATTCGCAAAAAGAAAAAATGCTGGAGCGTGAGAGCAAGTCTATCAATCGTATTCATAAGAGGGGTCGAATTGAACTATCGTCTTCGTTAAGTGATGATGACCAAACTTTATCTACTTTAAAAGCTTCTGAACCAGCGGAAAAGAAAAAGATATGCAGAGGCAGAAAGAAAATTTTAAATGAAAATTTAGCTGTGAGTCTTGACGTTGCAAAGCTAAGTAACCGAAAGGCAGCTATAGTTTTGACAGAAACAGTTAAAGACATTGGTGGCGATCCTTCAAACTATAATATAAGCACTTCTTCTATTCGTCGACAGCGAATTGACTTCCGAGAAAGCATGGCCGAGTCATTAAAAAGTAAGTTTAAGCCTGTCGTTCCACTCAAAATTCACTGGGATGGAAAAATCATAGAAAATATCAGCGGAAATAAAATCGTTGAACGTCTTCTAATCCTGGTATATGGAATGGGAATTGATAAGCTGCTTGCAGTCCCAAAATTATCTGCTGGAACAGGTGTTGCAGCTGCGTCGGCAGTTTTTGACACCTTACTAGAATGGAACCTAAGCGAAAAATCAAATGCATGAGCTTTGACACAGCTGCAACAAATACTGGAAAAAGAAATGGTGCATGTATTTTGTTAGAACAAAAGATGGATAAAAATATGCTTTGGCTGGCAGTCGTAATCACATTCTGGAAATAATGCTTGAAGCTGTATTTCGCCAGGCACTTGGTACTTTAACCGGGCCTGAAACATTGATCTTTAAAAAATTTAAGTTGGCCTGGAGCAAAATTAATCGGAAAAACTTTTAGTCGGAAATTTCTGATCTTTTTAAAACCAGTGACATATATTACAGATAAGATAATTTCTTTCGTTCAAACCCAGTTAAAACAGTTTCAGCCTCGAGACAAAGAGCTATTGAAGCTAACTCTAATATTTCTAGGAGGTGTTCCCGAAAATGGAATTTCTTTCAGAGCACCTGGAGGTCATCACCAAGCAAGATGGATGGCCAAAGCCATTTATTGTTTGAAGATTTATTTATTTAGAAATGAATTCAGGCTTAATGAAAGTGAAGCAGAATCAATATATTTGTTGTATATTTGTTGTTACAATTTACGTCAAATATTGGTTTGTAGCCCCTTCAGCGACTTATGCTCCAAGAAATGATATACAGCTATTAAAGGACCTACAAAATTATGATGAAGTAAATGCGTTAATTGGAACTGTAGCCATTAAAAAATTCATTGGTCATCTTTGCATTTATCAGAAGAGTTCGTCGCAATTGCTTTTTTTGACGATCAAGTTTCTGTTGATACAAAACAAAAAAGAAAACGGTGGACGCTTTAGATGTCGAAGGACCTGAGAACCCGTCGAAAAGAATAACATTAGACGCCAGCCTAATAACTAATAAACAACTAGAAGACTTTGTTTCCAAAAATACTTTAAGATTTTTTAGCATAACCGGCATTTCATCCAATTTCATAAAGAAAAACGTTGAAGCGTGGGAAGAAGGTGAGGATTACATAAATAATAGAGGCATAGCTCGTTCTATGAGAGTTGTTAACGATATAGCAGAACGAGGAGTGGCACTGATGGAAGAATATAATAAACTACATACCAACAATGAAGAGCAAACGCAGTATTTATTGTGATTGGTGAAAGAATATAGATAAAATTACCCAGACTCAAATAAATCAACTTTGCTCAAATAATTATTTTAAATAGCTTAATATGCTTAATATTTAAAGGTAAAATATAAATATTTTATGTCTATCAGAATAAGTTTCATAAATGGACTGCATCTTTTTTTTTTTTTTTTAAATTAATTAATATTTGTTTTTACTTTCGTTATACATCTGTAATGAATAAATACAACTAAAGATTTTTAATATAGGATTTCTAAACGATTATATTTTAATAAATCTTAAATAATCTTTTTATATATAAAAAATATGCTTGCTAAACTTTTATTCGAGGGGTTTTAGTACCATTGTATAAATAGAGACCGAAAAACATATATACAAAATTTAAAGGATGGTTGGGGAGGGGATTGGAAGGGGATGCGCTTGCAGCATTTTTTTTTTAAATAATTTTCTTAATTTTAAAGACAAATGTAAACAGATATCTTAGTATTCAATGTTTTAAAATTTTCATCATGTTTCCTGTAAGAACAGACGGACGGACGGACATGAGTTGCTAAATCGTTTCAGAAAACGATTCAGAAAAAAGTTTTATACGTTCTGTTTTACAAATATCATTCAATAAAAGTGATCAGAAAAATATATATATATATATATATTTTTTTTTTATACATACATATGAAAAAAGGAATAGAGGCGACGATTTTTATCAAAAATTCCAATGTTTTGGATCCGGTAGCGACCCCTAAATCCTTCTTAAAAATTTTGAAAAAAATCATGCGTTATTTTTTCATGGTGGTTAATATAAATTGCGGTTGGCCCATTACAAAATCCAATTTATTATTTTATGAACCGCCCTAGTGGGCGTGGTCGTATCGATTTGAAAATTTTAATATTTCTTAAGAATATCATTATTAGTATATGTACCAATTTACAGCTCTGTAGCATCTTTATTAGACTTTATGCCAAAAAAAAAAAATGCATTTCCGGCCATAGTGCACTGTAAGAAATGTGCAATGGGTAAATAGCAGTGTCAGTCTCTGTTTGAATTTATTTTTTATTGAAAATATGAAACTGTTAATGTTGTGTGTCAAACTGTTTTAAAAAAATAAAAATTAAACAAAAATTCATTTTTTGACAGGAAAAGGATAAATACATATAAACATTAAGCTGTCTTTTTTTTCATTCTATAAAAAACAAAAAGTTATAGATTTTTTCCATCAATATTAATGATTTCATTATCCTGATAAAAAAAAAGTAAAAAAATATACTTTTTGGAAGGAAAAGAAAATACATTCAATGAACGAATGAATGAACGATCCGACTCAAATTTTTAAAATCATTTCAACTTTTATAATAAAAAAATTATTTTTTTTTAATAATTCAAGACTTTTATAGATCTTGTTTATAAATTTTTCAATATTTGTTCTTTCGCGACAATTGCGTATTAGTAAAACATTTTTTAAAATTGCAGAACTTAATGTGGTACGTTGTTTAGAACAAATAAATTTTAAATCTGAAAAAAAAAATATTCACAATTTTTATTTGTCGTTCGTGGTTTCCAATTTGATCAACGATTCTTTTAATTTTTCAAAGAGCTTTTCGTTTTCATTTAAATTATTTTCATTACATGTTTTATAACACATTACCAAATACATTTATACTCATAAAAAAATTTTCGTATATTACTACTAATTTTTTTCGGTGCATTTAAAAAATATCAGTACATCCACACACGTTTTCATTCGTCGCTGTTTCAGTGACGACTAAAAGCAAGAGCGTAAGAATACATGTAAGTTGAGCATGAACAATTGTTCTATGAAATGAACAGCACAGATTTAAATCAGTGATGTTCAAAAATAAAAATTTAGTTGTGTTGGTGAGAAAATGAGAATTGCACTGTAAGAAATGTGCAATGGGTTAATAGCAGTATATCTGTATGAATTTATTTTTTAATGAAAATATGAAAGAGTTTTGTGTAAAATTGTTTAAAAGATATAAGAGTTAAAAAAAAATTTTTTTTTTTAAGGAAAAAAGTAAATACATATAGACATTAGGCTTTTTTTCATTGCTTAAAAAACTAAAAGTTGTAGATTTTATCAATCAATATTAATGATTTCATTGTATTTACATATTAAAAAAAAATATCTTTAATATGTTTAAAAAAAAATTCATTTTTGGAAGAAAAAAAAACCTATCGATCGGACTCGCATTTTTATAAACATTTCAAATTTTATATTAAACTAGATGAACCCGGTGTACTTCGCCACCCCTCATCGTTATAAAATAAAAAAAAATAAAAAAAAAAATATTTATACATTAATAAAATATTATTTATTTAATTTAGAATTAATTATTGCAATACTTTAATATATACAATATTTTTAGTTTGTCCATCTGGAGCATAAACATATAAGTCGGTGGGTTTCCCTACACGTGAGAATGCAACATAAAGCTGTCCATGCGAGAAATATGGATTTGCTAAATTTAAGCCGCAAACTTGATGAGATTGACCTTGAGCTTTGTTAACAGTCATCGTAAACGCTAATCGAACAGGAAACTGTAATCGTTTGAAGTCGAATGGTAAATCAGTTGGGATCATTGGAATGCGAGGCAAAAGTACATCTGTTCCTTTATATTTTCCTGTTATAATGGTCGCTTCTATTAAATTATTTAGCATTTTTTTTACTGCAAGTCGAGTGCCATTGCAAAGCCGTGGTGGATCGATATTGCGCAGTCAAATAATGGGCACTCCAATTTTGAGTTGTAGCACATGTGGTGGAAAGCCTGGCACATCAATAATCGAATATAAAAAATTGTATGTAGTGAGTGAAAGTTTCGCACTGTGAAAGTTTAAGGAAGAATGGTGTACAGGTCAGGCTTCCTACAAATCGGAAACAAAGGGACGTGGCCCGCCGACTTTCGCATGGAATGTATACCTATTTAAGAAAACACCTTATTAAGCAAATCAATCCATGCCAAATATTGAGTTATATGGGCGGGGCCTCGCCCCTTTGTCCACTAACAACTTTATATAGTCAAGGGCTTAATAGAAGTTATTATGAATTTTAATTTTTCTAAAAAGGACGTGGTCCCGCCCAGTTTTCTTGTAGTACTATTTCTATTAGGTTAAAAAATGGCCGAGATATGACGATTTTAAATTTTGGGTTATATGGGCGGGACCACGCCCCCTTGCCCACTAACAACTTTATATAGTTATGGACTTAGTATTTCACAAAAATATCCTGTTGTGAAAATTTCATGACGATCCTTCCAGTCGTTTAGAAGATATTAAGATTTTTATTTTTCTAAAAGGGGCGTGGTCCCGCCCACTTTTCTTCTGGTATGTATTTCTATTCATGCCAATACCATATGTATCAAATATGACCGCTGTATGTCAAAAAATTCCCGAGATATGACGATTTAAAGTTTTGGGTTACATGGGCGTGGACCGCCCTTTTGTCCAATCAAAAATTTATATAGCCTATTATTCCTTCCAGAGTCACAGTAACACGCTGTAAAAATTTCAGGAAGATCGGTTCAGGGGTTTGGCCTCCTATATAGCACAAACAAACACACATTCATTTTTATATATATATATGTATATAGATTGAAAGCAGATTAATTATAATTTAAGGTAAAATGGGGCGAAAAAGGGGGATTTGGTAATAAAAAAATGTATGACTACCTTACCTGTAGATAAAAAGTGTATAAAACTATAGGTAAATACATATTACAAAAAAAGTATTTTGTATAGCAAACATTGTTAGTGGTATAAGTAAGTATCTGAATTAAAAAAAGGGGTCGGTGAAGTGGGCGAACAAAAAGAGAACAAAAAGTTTAAAACTTTCAAACAAAATTTGGCGTAAAAAGGGGCGTGAAAGGGGGCGTGGCATAAGAAATGTTTATTTCTACCTCGCCTGGAGTATAATGTGTATACAATTTGAAGTAAATCTGTTAAAAACTATATGGGAGCAATTACATAATTTTAAAAAAGTGGGCGTAAAAGTGGGCGTGGTCGAAAAAAAAGTACCCTATTAATCATGCCAGAGTCCCAGTTAAATGCTGTGAAAATTTCAGGAAGATCGGTCCAGAGGTTTGGTCTCCTATAAGGTACAAACAAACAAATAAACAAACAAACACACATTCCATTTTATATATATATATAGATAAATGGGTTTTTTTAATAATTCTTTAAAGATTTTTATAGATCTCGTATTATAAATTTTTGCGTGACAATTGCGTATTAGTAAAACATTTTTTAAATTTAGAAAATTTTTTGTTTAGAACAAATAAAATTTATATCTGAAAAATTTTTTTCACAAAGGTAGGTTGTTGGGAAATACGATAACACTTTTAGTTAAATTGCTTGTTAAAAATCTATAATTTCCATTCTGCTTGGTGCTTGCACTCCACTTCGAAGTATTATCAGTTCTACTTGTACTTGATAATTGTAGTTGGTAACTTCACATGAAAATGGATTCTCGAAGTGATGAGTAATGGTTTTTATATTTTGAAGATCTTTAAACCTATCATCAAAATTATAAACAAGGGTTTCAAATATAACTGAATGTTAAAATTTTTTAAAGTTATTTTAATTGCCACATATTTGTAAAGTTTTAGGAAAATTTTAAATATTGTCGGACTGGATTTGGAGTAGTGGCTTATAATAAATAATATTCTTCCATGTTTTCAGTTTCTAAAAACTCTGTAATATCTCCTTTTAGATCACAAAGCCTATTAAGACAATAACCACGGCTTAACCACCGGACTTTGGTAAACATTTTTAAGTCACTGTGGGAAGCATTATTATTTTTAAAAATTGTTTTCAATTGATCAAACATTCTTTTAATTTTTCAATAAAAATTTGTTTTTTTGAATCCTGTTTTCTTTTTCATATAACTTATTAATGTCATTATGAAAATAATGAAAATGTCGTTTTAAATGTGTTTAAATTATTTTCCTTAAATGTTTTATTACAAATGAGGCATTGGGGTTTACCAAACGCATTTATAATCATAAAATATTTTTCATGCATCGCTTTTAATTTTTTTCAGTGCATTAAAAAAAGATCAGCATACATCTGCTACACGTGTTCACTCGTAGCTGTTGCAGTAACGACTAAAAGCAAGAGCGTAAGGAATACATGTGAGTTGAGCATGAAAAATTGATCTATGAAATGAACATGCCCGATTTAAATGTATGCTGATTACATTTAATAATTGCGTTCATGAAAAAAAAAAACACGAAAATACCTAAAATTTTTGTTAATTAGCAATTATTTGTCTCAGGGATGACAACCTTGGTTATAATATTGTGTTTGGAACATGGGTGGAAGGTATTAAAAATTTGGGACAGCCGAACTCCTCCCCCGGTTTTTTTTTTTGCTCAGCTTTATTATTCCCTTGTATATCTATTTCGTAGCCAGATTACATAAATAAACCTGAAAAAGATTGAGAATCACAACGACATTTAAGGATAAAATCATAAATAATGTTTTATTTGATTTTTGGTAAAGGACCTTAAAAGCTCATTCAATTGATTACCAGAAGTGTTATATAAAAAATATTAAATTAAACTTTATTAAGAAGTTCAGTCAGAGTTATTTTTTCTGGCAGTGCTTATTTTTAAGTACACATTTGTGTTTTTGATAGTATTCATAGAAGAAAAATACAAAAAAAAATTAAGTTTCTACTAAAAAGGATTCTGTGGTGTGCGCATATGGAAAATTCGAAGTTGTCTGTTTGTTTTCCTTTCTTTTTTTCATTTTTGTTTCCTCGTAATTTTTCCTTATTGTTCTCCAGCATTGTTTAAATTAATGCCGATTATTGGCAAATGTCATTTTTTGTAATCTTCTTTAAAGGAAACTGGAAATGTTATAAACAATTTTTAAAGCGGATTTATTTTATTTTATAAAGATATGTGGCAAGTTTTATAAGATTTTAAATTTCTCGAAACTCTTTATGAAGTTTTCTAACCATAGATATTGTCAAAGGGGGAAAAAAATTTAGAAACTCATGATTAAATGGTGTACAAATATTTCTAAAGCGAATTCAACTTACATGGATTTATAACAAAAACATCGGCTTAACCTTGTAGAATTTATATGATAAAATTTTAGTATTATTGTAAATTTATATTAACTATGTGCAGAAATTATTACGCAAATATATTGGAACAATTTCTGTTCGAAGTTTAAAAAGCAGCACAGAGAAGAACTCAGATTTTATTCGATAGCAATGACTTAAAAAGGTAAACATCTTATCGAAAATCAGAGGTTTAATATAGTGGAGGAGAAAAAATATCCAATATCCAATATCCAAGTCAAAAAAAACAAGTAAGAAAATTATAGTCGGTCTAGACCGACTATATGATACCCTATACCATGGTTTAGAGACCCTATCTTTCGGTCCAACTACTTCGATATAGAAATTAAGCATAAACCAAATTTGAGTGCGATTTTTATTAATTTTTTTGGCTGCAGATATGAAAAAGTTCATATCGGATGCTATATCTATAAAGGGACTAGGTCCAAAAATGGACCGATCCTGATCATGTTTGGTAAAGTCTCTTGTATTTTGCAAAAATATGTACAAACAAAATTTGAGAAGAATCAGTGCAATATTTTTGTTTTTTAATAGAATTAACTGAAGATCGGGAAGCAGCTCTATATGGGGTCAAAGGGATCATTTTTGGACTACTCATTAGTGGATGTAATGGACGCATACAAACCCAATTTGAGTAAGATCTATATGACAATTTGGATCTTATGGCAATTTATGTCGATTTCATATGGGTAATTTGTATGGGGGCTAGGTCTGAACATGGACCGATTCTCACCAATTTCAATAGCGTTCATCCCATGGCCGACAAAAGCTTATATACCAAATTTCATCAAAATATATTCATTTTTGCGACCTGCAGTTTGATTACAAGCTTTACATGGACACACAGACGGACGGACGGACGGACATTGTTAAATCAACTCAGAAAGTGATTCTGATTCGATCGGTATAATTAAAGATGGGTCTATGTCAAATATTTTTGGTTGTTACAAACAGCAGCACAAAGTCATTATACCCAAACCACATAGTGGTATAGGGTATAAAAATCGGAGGCACCCCAATGATTGAATTTGAAGTGTGATAAAAAAAAAAATTATTAGATTTGACGTCATTTTTCAGACATATTCCAATTGATACTGTAGTTAATATGCACATTTGTTGATTTTGTTTCAATGGTGCGTGGTACAGAAGAAGAAAGCATATATTACTAAAATTCATAACTACGCTGTACTTTTTTTTAATCAGACTAGTTTCTGGCATTTCAGCCTTCATCAGTGATTTTATTGAACATGTGATTATTGTTATGTTATAATTGAATAGATTGTTTCTATACATACACTCGTACTTGCAATAAAATCACTGATGAAGACTGAAATGCCAGAAATTAGTCTGATTAAAGGTACAATGTAGTTATGAATTTTAGTAATATATGCTTTCTTCTTCTGTACCATGCACCATTAAAACAAAATCAACAAGTGTGCATATTAACAACAGTATCAATTGGAATATGTCTGAAAAATGACAAATTTAAATTCAATCATTGAGGTGGCCTCCGATTTTTTTTTTTACTTGGATATTTATCTTGAATATTTTTTCTCCTCCACTATATTAAACCCCCTGATTTTCGATAAGATATTTACCTTTTTAAGTCATTGCTATCGAATAAAATCTGACTTCTTCTCTGTGCTGGATTTTAAGTGGGATAAAAAAGAAGTACTTTCTTCTTTTCCATGCGGTTTGTGATCAGTTATGTTTGAAAACGTATTTTTTGTTTTCAGGCTCTTGCGCATTTACTAAAGAATGTTATCTACATATTTTATACATGATTTCCATATGATATCTAGAGGCAATCTAAGTACATTTCTCAGATTTTTGGAGGAAGCACCAGAACTACTAACGATATTTTGAGATCCTTCTCCTTCTCTGCCTCTTTCTCTGGTCCCTTATCAGCATATTTGACAATCTTTGTATAGCCAGATACCAGAGTATTTTTCGGCACAGTTTTAAACCTTTTTTGTCGGAAATTCGACAAAATTATTCCTAAAAAATTCTGTATTTTTACTGAAACAGACTTTTTATATGGAATTTTGCAGCTCAAATTTCGATATATTAAATTGCCAGGCGGAATATAACTGTTTCCAAAATTTCAATTCTCGAGGAAGTGGGAAGTGTGCCATAACTTTAAAAGAAATGGACAAACAAACGGTTACGACTTAGAGGCTGTGAAAATTAACGTAGTGAAAAATTTGTTTAGTGTAGGAAATCTCCCAAAAATTGTGCATTGATTAAATTTAATTCGTTAGTTAAAAGTATATTCAATAAAAATTATAATATATCAGCCAATTAATTTTCCAAATAGCATACCTTTAGACTCTTGTAAACTTACTTGTTATAAACATTTTATTATATTTAATTTAATATATTTTTAAAACATATTATACATAAATTTTATCATTCTGCTCTTCTCCCCCATATGAGCTACAAAAATGCCAAATTTCCCACTCCTCCGTACGCGCATTTTGCTTAAAAACTGGTCGAAAGGTTTACCTTCACGTATTAATATATAAATATAAAGTAACGTATGGGCAAAGATATACGGAAAAACGCAAAATATTTTAAAAAAGATATATGTAAACAAATTACTTTGGTACTAATTTCTATTTATTTATTATAGACAGACTACTACAGACTAGTAGACTACTTTTACGAAAAAAAAAAAAAAATAAATATTGACCACGTATTTTTATACCCTCCACCCAAGTGTACAAAGGGTATATATAAGTTTGTCATTCCGTTTGTAATAATTAGAAAAAAAAAAAATAGGCGGTTAATGCGTGTGACCACAGAATTTTCTTACTTGTTTATGTTATGTTTCAATAAAATTGAGTTAAAACTGGATATACACATGTGATTTTATTACTATTATTATTTTTATTTCTTTAAAATAGTTTTTTTTAACAAAAAAAAGTTTTTTTTTTTCAGAAATTGCCAGTTTTTCTAAAAAAAATTATGGCAACACTGATACCGGTCTAAGCTAATAAGACGCGAGCAATATAAACATACATACACACTCATGATTCAACTGCTACAAAGAAAATGACCACAATAACAACAATTATGGCTATGACATACATTAAAAATTTTTGAATAACAACAATAACAAAAACAACTTTTTCCAGCCTTTTTTACTTAATCATTAATATCCCGGAACTTATTAACCCAATGTTGATGATTTTAAGTAACAACTCTCTCATCGTGTCAGTGAATCATTTTCAATTAAAATGTTCAACCCAGTTGACTTATTGAAGGCGTGATCGGGATTTTCGTAGACGGACAGACGGACATCGCTATATCAACTCCGCTTGTTATAAGGCTCAGGAAGATATATATATATATATATATATATATATATATATATATATATATATATATATATATATTTCTTTTTAATTATTACAAACCGAATGACCTTTTTTTATTTTTATTAAAAAATATTTATTAAGTTCAGTGTTTTCTTCAAAAAAAAAGTTGATGTGCAGTTTAGACGGCTTTTTATTGTTTATTTCTATATATTTTTTAATAGTTGAAGTTAGCTGAAAGTGGAACTCTTTTTGAGGCATATGTTAAGATATATGATATCGTCACATAACGATGAATATTTTTGTCCAATGTTACTTTTATTGTGTTACTCAAATTACTCAAATTACCGGACTATTGATAAGAGTGTGAAAAGAAATGCACGTAATGACAAACGCAGATGGTTTGATGATCTTGCTAGAGAAGCAGAAATCGCATCTGTGAATAACCGTACTAAGGATCTATATAATATAACCAGGAAACTTACTCAGAAGAACTTTACAACGGCAAAACCTCTTAAATCCAACAACGGCGAAATAATTACATCAAAAAGTGGCCAAATGGAATTATGGTTGCAACATTATTCTACTATGTTGTCAGATACAGTATCCATACAGCACGATCCTTGTGACTGCGACCACCACGATATAAAGAATGATATACCTACAGAATGCCCTGATATACCCGAAATTATAGAATCCATAATTGCCCTTAAGAACAACAAGTCCCCAGGTATAGATAACATCTCCCCCGACCTTTTCAAAACAGCGACACAAACAAGCGCCCGTTTTATGTATAAAATTATTGAGGAATTTTGGAGGACTAATCAACTATGCGATGAACTTAAGGAAGGGTTAATCATTAACATCCCAAAAAAAGGAAACTTATCTCAATGTAGAAATTGGCGTGGTATCACGCTCATCAACATAGCAAACAAAGTTATAACACAGATTATAAACAAACGACTCTCAGCAGCATTCGTTTCAAATCTTCGCAATGAACAAGCTGGCTTTCGACCCCAAAAATCCTGCATAGACCATGTGAACAGCCTCCGGATTATAATAGAACAGTCCGTCGAGTGGAGATCCCCTTTGTACCTCGTTTTCATAGACTTCGAGAAGGCCTTTGATACCCTCTCACACTCGGCTATTTGGAATGCCCTCGCATGTAAAGGCACACCCACCAAGATTATATCATTGATTCAATCCCTCTATAATAATGTGTGCTGCAGAGTGATGCATGAAGGTTGCGTGAGTGCAAGGTTGCATTTTATCCCCCCTGCTTTTCAACATAGTCTTAGACAACATCATGAATAAAGCAACCCGTGAAGAAAGAGGAATTTCATGGGGATTTCATAGAAGGTTTGAGGATCTCGACTATGCTGATGACATTTGTCTGCTTTCACATAACTACAACGACATGGCGGCAAAGATCACAGCAGTACAGAAAGAAGCAGAGAAAGCCGGTATGAAAATAAACATAGCAAAGACCAAGGTAATGCGCATCAACTCTTCAAACAACAGAACGTTTTCCATAAATGATATAGTGTTAGAAGATGTTTCCAAATTCACCTACCTGGGTAGTTTATTAACAACAACGGGTGGTTCCAGTAATGATATACAGAGTCGCATTAATCTTGGTAAGCGATCATTTGGTCTCTTAAATCCCATTTGGCGATCTCCTCACATGTCAAAAAGAAAAAAAATTAACACTTTCAATTCTTGCATTAAATCCGTGCTTCTTTATGGATGCGAGTCTTGGAACGCAGCAGTTCGTGATATAAACTCATTTCAAGTGTTTATAAATCGATGTCTACGAAGAGTTCTAAGAATATTTTGGCCTCAAACAATTTCGAACGAAAGGCTATGGAGAGAAACAAATCAAACCCCCATTAGTAATGAAATTCTTAGAAGAAAATGGCGTTGGATTGGTCATACCTTGCGAAGGCCACTGAATGATACCACAAGAAATGCTATTGAATGGAACCCTCAAGGTAGCCGAAGAAGAGGAAGACCATCACACACATGGCGTCGCCAAATTGAATTGGAAGCTGCCAGAATGTACAAGAGCTGGAACGAGATTAAGGCACTTGCGTTGGACAGAATTGAATGGAACAGATATGTTATGGCCCTATGCTCCTTATAGGAACGACGGGAATTTATTATTATTATTATTAAATTACAAATTAAACAATTAAACTATTATTCTTTTTCATTAAAAAATCGGTTAACCGACACACGAAAAAGAGAAAATATTTAAAAACCGTTTTTTTTTTTTTTTTTTTTTTTTTTTTTAATAAAAAAAAATCCGGTTAATCGTTTTTCTGTTCTTGACCACTATACTTTTGAGAAAATTAGGCTCATAATAGCAGCAGCAACATTTTTTGTTAAAATCTTACTAAATATTCTTTTCCACAGAAATGTCTTCCTTATACGATCTTCCCATAGACTTTCTTTGATGTGAAACTAATCGAATGACAAATCTTATCGCATATGGTGAATGACAAAAACAAAACAAAAACAAAAACTAACGAAAACCAAAAATAACTTTTAAGGAAGTAATCCATCTTAATTACCAATAATTTTAAAATCATCATTCATTATTTTTTTTTTCTTCACAAAGGAAAGACACATAGTTCTCATATTTCATCAAGTATTAATTTCCTTTCAATACAAATACAAAATGTTTGTATGTTCGGTACGGCACAAAGTTGTTTTTAATATCAATGCAAACATTTTTGGGTAATTTCCTTTATCCTGTTTGGAAAATGACTGAAATCAATACACTAACATTTATTTATTTATAAAGTTAAAAGATAAATCTTTTCTTTATTCACCATATCCGTTTGATTTTTTTTATACATTACGAGCATTTGGTATTTTTTTTTTTATTTTGTAATCTTCTGTCGTTGTCATTTCATATTTTGGTTTTGTATTGTATTTAACCATTGACATTTGATGATTTATTTAAACTTGAGAATATTTATTGTATGTTGCCGTGACGTTCAATTGCCGCTTACTTATTGTATGAGTAGCGATATTAAATGATAAAGAAAACATAAATACAATTTTAATCTATCAATTGGCCATTAGTAATGTTTTATTACCTTCTTTTCTTTCGTTTGCATTGACATATAAACATTCGTATTTACAATAAACATTTAAGCAACAAATTTCCTAGTTTCGGGCTAAGTAGTTGCTATAGTCATTGTTTGAAAACTAGACATAAACTTTTATTTCATTGTTAGCTCAAACCAATGAAAAGGATTATGTTTTTGGGGCTATTCAAATATTAAAGCTGTACAACAGTATTAAGTATATTTCATGTTGAATGTAATCCTTTCAAGGAGTCTTAGAAAATTTCCAAGTAAATACATTGACCATTGATATAAGAAAGGAGATTTTATTTCTTTTAATAAATAACCATTGAGAAATATTTGTGAAGTATATTCAATTCACAAACATCTTAAATTTGAACATCACCTCGTTAGCAATTTAATAAAAATAGACATATTTTTCAAAGCTTTTAAATTATGGTTTTCAAAAAATTTGAGAAAAGTTATATTATAAAAACAGACTGATTCCATGACGCTGTATGATGAAAAATTATTTTTTTTTTTTTTTGAAATTAAAATGTTAGGGGAATAAAAAATTTCCAAAATTGCTTTACTAAAGTATCTTGGAATATATAATTTGGTATATTTTCAAGAGGGAATTTATTTTAAATACGACGCCTTGGGAGGTAAAAAGGACCGAAAATTTTTTATTTTTTAATCTAGGAATATAAAATGTCTTTTAAAATTACCTTTGTAAAAAAATAGTACCTGTACTTTCAAAACGCCCTTTTCTTAAAAAAGTGTACTTTCTTAAAAAAAGCAGCTTTCATTAAAAAATTAGACTTTCTTAAATTAGTAAACTTGTTGTGGAAAAAATTAAGTTCATTAAAAAAAAATTACAAAAACCTACTTTCAGCTACAGGAGCTACTTTTTTGAATAAAAAAGGTACATATTCTCAAAATATTGAGTATATAGGTTCCTTAAAATGAACCTTTTCCTGAAAAATGTCTTGTCTTAAAAAAGTACATTATTTTAAAAAAAAGTACGCATTCTTAAAAAAATGTTTTCTTTAAAAAAGTAAGTTTTTTTTTTAAGTATCGTTTCTACACCTTTTCTTAAGATTAAAAAGTACTTTAATGATATAAGGTACTTTAGAACAAAATATACTTTTATAATAAAATTTATTTTTAGAATAAAAAGCACTTTTAGAATAAGAGGTATTTTTAATAAAAAAGTACTTTTAGAATAAAAAGTGCTATTAGAATAAGAGGTGCTTTAAGAATTCAAGGTGCTTTTAAAATAAAAGCTACTTCTAAAACAGAAGGTACATTTAGAATAAAGGGGACTTTCAAAATAAAAGGTACATTTAGAATAAAAGGTACATTTAGAACAAAAGGTATTTTAGCATAAAAGGTACTTTTAGAATAAAAGGTACTTTTAAAGTAAAAGATACTTTTATAATAAAAGGTATCTTTAGAATAAAAGGTCCTTTTTGAATAAAGGGTAAGTTTGGAATAAAAGGTACTTTTAGAATAAAAGACACATTTATAATAAATGGTACTTTCAGAATATAAGGTACTTTTAGATTTAAAGGAACTTTTGGAACAAAATATACTTATTGAATAAAAATAAATTTTTGATTCAAAGGTACTTTTAGAATAAAAGATACTTATAGCATAATTAGAACTTTTAAAATAAAAGGTATCTTTAGAATATTTTTTTTAATAAAAAGTACTCTTATAAGAAAAATAAATTTTATCGTAAAAATAACTTTTAGTATAAATAGTACTTTTAAGATAAAAGGTACTTTTAGAATAAAATATTTCTAGAATAAGGAGTACTTTTACATCTAGAATAAAAAGTGATTTCACAATAAGAGATATTTTTAATAAAAAGGTACTTTTAGAATAAATGGTACATTTGAAAAAAAAGGTATTATAAGAATAACAGAATACTTCAAGAAGCAAAGGTACTTTCAGAATTTAAAAGAACTTTTGGAATAAATGGTATTTTTAAAATAAAAGATACTTTAAGATTAAAAAGTGCTTTTATGATAAAAAGTACTTTAGAACAAAATATACTTTATAAATAAAATTTATTTTTAGAATAATACATATTTTTAGAATAAAAAGTACTTTTAGAATAAGAGGTATTTTTAATTAAAAAGTACTTTAAGAATGAAAAGTGTTATTAGAATAAGAGGTGCTTTAAGAATAAAAGGTGATTTTAAAATAAAAGCTACTTCTAAAATAAAAGGTACATTTAGAATAAAAGGGACTTTCAAAATAAAAGGTACATTTAGAATAAAAGGTACATTTAGAACAAAAGGTATTTTAGCATAAAAGGTACTTTTAGAATAAAAGGTACTTTTAGAATAAAATGTACTTTCATAATATAAGGTACTTTTAGATAAAAAGGGACTTTTGGAAAAGGCACTTTCTTTTAATAAAAGACACTTTTTAAGAAATAATACTTTTTTTAAAGAAACGTACTTTTTTAAGGAAAAACTTTTTTTTAAGAAAGGGTAGTCTTTTTCTTAAAAAAGTACCTTCTCCTAAAAAGTGCCTTTTTAAAAAAGCACCTTCTCTTAAAAAGTGAATTTTTAATTTTTTAAAGTACTTTTTCTAAAAAAAAGTTCCTTGTCTTAAAAAGTAAGTTTTTATAAAAAAATTTCATTTCCTTAAAAAAATTTTTCTTTAAAAAAGTACGTTTTTTTTAAAGTGCCTTTTCTTAAAAAAAAAAACTAATCCGAAAAAGTAGTCTTCTTAAAATATCACCATTTCTTAAAAAGCATTTAAAAAAAAAAAATCTCTTTACTCTTTCCTTTTCTTAAAAAAGTACCTATTCTTAACAAAAAGTCCCTTTTTTAAAGTACCTTTTATTAAAAATATAACCATTTGTTAAAAAAGCATTTTTTCCCAAAAAAAGCACATTTTCTTAAACAAGAAAATTTTCTAAGGAACCTCTTTTTAAGTATGTTATAAAGGGTCCGCCATCTAACGTTTTTTTTTTTCAACTAGTGCTTATTTCGTGAATGGTAACACTTAGCTCATGTCTGACTTGACAGATAATTAGCTTTATCCTTCCGCTGAACGAATATGGTTGTGTATACGCTTGAACAACGCTGGGAAATATTGCGACATTACTTTGAAAATCATGGTAATGTTGCAGAATGTGTGCGAAAATTGCGTACGGATTTTGGAAGAAGAGAAGCACCGTCAGCTCCGTATGTTCGTTATCTTCTGAAAAAAGTGAAGGAAACTGGCATCCTCATCGATACATCAAAGCGTGAAAAGTCAAAAACAGTGCGTACACCCGAGAATATTGCTGCTGTGGCAGAAAGTGTGCGTGAAGCGCCATCAACATCAATTCAAAGTCATTCGCAAGAATTGAACATTTCGGAGGCATCATTGAGACGAATTTTGCATAAAGACCTTGGTATGACGCCATACGAAGTCCAATTGGTTCAAAAATCATCTTTTCAGATGAAGCTCTTTTGATCTTGGTGGGTATGTATACAAGCAAAATTGTCGCATTTGGGGCACAGAAAACCCGCACGCAGACATCGAAAAGCCGATACATCCAAACCGAGTCACTGTTTGGTGCGGATTTTGGTCCAGAGGCATAATTGGGCCATTTTTCTTCGAAAATGAGCAAGGAGTGGCCGATACAGTCAATGGCGATCGTTATCGGGCCATGTTGAACGAATTTTTGTTCACAAAAATTGAAGAGGAGGATATTGGCAACATTTGGTTTCAACAGGACGGCGCTCGATGTTTTGCACCCTGTTTTTGAAGATCGCATTATCAGCCGCAGAGCTGATGTCGTTTGGCCACCTCGGAGCTGCGATTTGACACCGTTGGACTATTATTTGTGGGGTGCCCTCAAAGATAAGTGTTACGCCAACAAGCCAGAGACAATTGACGCTTTAAAGGACAATATTCGTGAAGCCATTGGTGAAATACAGCTGCACACAATCGATAATTAAAAATTGGACCGATCGTGTAGGCTACTGCATGGCCAGCCGAGCCAGCCATTTCAATGAAATTATTTTCCATTATTAACCGGAAGGATTGTACTTTCAGATAAAAAAAAGAAATTTGAGATAATATTCAGTAGTTCTTTTTTATATAATTTTCAAAAAAAAAAAAAGTTATTTGGCGGACCCTTTATATAAAACAGATCTTTTTCTTAAAAAGTACTTTCTATACATTACTCTTCTTAAAAAAGTACATTTTCTTTAATAAATTACCTTTTCTTAAAAAAGTGTTTTTTTTTTCTTAAAAAAGTACCTTTATTAAAGGAATACTTTTCGTTAAAAAAAATACCTTTATTAAAAAGGAATATTTTATCCAAGAAGTACATTTTATTAAAAAATACACTTTCCTTAAAAAGTACATTTTCTTAAGAAAAAAATAGTACCATTTCCTAAAGAAGTACGTTTTTTTTTAAAGAAACTTTTCTTAGTAAAGTACTTTTTCTTATAAAAAGAACCTTTTCTTAAAAAAATAAATTTTTTAGAGTTCCTTTTCTTAGAAACAGACTTATCTTAAAAGAAGTACCTTTTCTTAAAAAAAAATACCTTTTCTTGAAAAAGTATTGTTCATTAAAAAAAATTTTCATTTTCTTAAAAAATTACCTTTTTGAAAGTACCTTTCTTACAGTACCTCTTTTTAAAATTCCTTTTTTTAAATTGCCTTTTATTAAAAATGGACCGTTTCTTGAAAAATAATCTTTTTTCTAAAAGTGTTTTTTCTTTTACGAGTAACTTTTCTTAAAAAGTACTTTTTTAGAGTACTGTTCTTCGAAAATAACCATTTGTAAAATAAGTATTTTTTTCCCCAAAAAAGTACATTTTCTTAAAAAAAGCAAATTTTTTAAGGAACTTCTTTTAAAGTGCCTTTTATTTAAAATTTAAATTTTCTTAAAAAGTACTTTTTTTACATTATTCTTCTTAAAAAGTACCTTTTATTAAAAAGTCTCTTTCGTTACAAAATGTACATTTATCAAAAAAGAAAATTTTATCCAAAAATTACATTTTATTAAAAAATACTCTTTTCTGAAAAAAGTATGTTTTCTTAAAATAAATTATAATTTCTTAAAAAAAAAAGAACTTTTGCTTAAAAAAACCTTTCCTTCAAAAAGTTAATTTTTTAGAATTCCTTTTCTTAAAAACAAAGTTTTCTTAAAAAAGTACCTTTTCTTAAAAAATACATTATCTTTAAAAAGCATTTTTTATTAAAAAATTACCCTTTCTTAAAAAGGGTTTTTTTCCTAAAAAAAAGTTCATTTTCTTAAAAAATTACCTTTTCTAAATAAATTACCTTTTTCTTTGAAATGTACCTTGTCCTTAAATATTACGTTTCTTAAAATAGTACGTTTTATTAAAAAGAGTACATCTTGTTTAAAAAAAAAAAAGTACTTTTCATTAGAAACGAACATTTTATCAAAAAATCCCTTTTTATGAAAAAGTAACTTTTCTTTAAAACGTATATTTTCTTTGAAAAAGTACCATTTCTTTAAAAAAAATGTAACATTTCATAAAAAAGTAATTTTTTTCATATATGAATCTTTTCTTAAAAGGTAAATTTTTCTTAAAAAAGTACCTTTTCTTAAAAAAGTACATATTCTTAAAAAAGTACCTTTGTTGAAAGTTAATTTTCTTTGAAATTTACCTTGTCTTAAAATAGAACCTTTATTAAAAAAGTACATTTTGTTAAAAAAATACCTTTTATTAAAAAAAAACATTTCATTCATTTCTTTAAGTAACTTTTCATAAAAAATTACCTTTTCTTTAGAAAGTATTACATATTAAAAAATAACCTTTTCTTAAAAATCATTTTTTTCTTAAAAAAAATACTTTTTTTAAAAAGTAAATTTTTTAAAAGTACCTCAAGTACCTTATCTTAAAAAATACCTTTTCTTAAAAAGTAAGACAGCTAATTGTAATGAAGCAATTAATTTCTCTTATATTAGACATGATGCTAGCATTACAAACAGAGATTTTTGTAGATCACAAAGATCGAAAACCAAAAATTTTGTTTCCTTTTTGTTTCTTTTTTTACTTCTTTGAATATAGTTTTAATATCTGCCAATATAAATGTGATATTTGAAACAATTTTTTCATCCCAATTAAGCTTTAAAAATAATATATTCTTTAATTGAAGTACGTCATTAAATCCTTTATTTAAAAATATATATATATAAATATCTTTATTATACTCGAAAGCTCGGACTTTGTATAAAGTAATTTAATAAAACATTGTCGCAGGTTCCAATTTTTAAATATTCTGAATTAATAAAACAAAAAACAACAAAAAAAAACAACTAGTAAATTTCTTTAAAAAGTACCTTTTCTTAAAAAGTACCTTTTCTTAAAAAAGTACTTTTTCTTATAAAAGTACGTTTTCCTTAAACATAATTTCAAAAGCAAAATACATTTGGCAAATTTTGAAACAAAGAAATATGACGATGTCGAAAAAGGTTGGATGTGACGTTGATTTACTCATATATACCCTGATTAGTTAACTAATATGTATAAAATACTGTTAACCAAAAAATGATTTGAATTAAAATTTTGAAAATCAAAATTTATGCCTGTTTCTTTTCGGACAAAAAATGTTGCATTTTATTTGCACTTTTTTTTAAAAAGCTTATTTTTTATATATTCTGAATCAAGAGCAACCTTATCTTATACATCAATCGAAAGGTCTCAAAGTGCTGTGTTCATAAAATGCAAAAAATTTTGATAATTATTCTCTTTGAAAGGGTGAAAATATTCAAAAAAAGGTGAACAATGGGGAAATATTCTCGCACTACGACCTTAAAGCAGTCAATGGCTGCAATTTTTTGGGATTTACGAGGGCTCAACTTTGAGATCTTTCGAATGATGTATGAGATAAGGTTGCTCCTATTTCAGAATATATAAAAAAATACACTTTTCGAAAAAAGCGCAAATAAAATGCGACATTTTTTGTCAGAAAAGAAAACGGCATACATTTTGATTTTCAAAATCTTAATTCAAATCATTTTTAGTTTAACAGTATTTTATACAGATTAGTTAACTAATCAGGCTACATATGTATGAGTAAATCAATGTCACATCCAACATTTTTTGACATCGTCATATTTGTTTGTTTCAAAATTTGCCAGATGTATTTTGCTTCTGAAATTATCGAACATGTTTAAGGAAAACGTTCTTTTATAAGAAAAAGTACTATTTTAAGAAAATGTACTTTTTAAGAACAGGTACTTTTAGTAAGAAATGAAAAAGTACTTTTTTAAGAAATGGTACTTTTTAAGAAAAGGTACTTTTTTACATTTTTGTCAGAGAAGAAAGTGGCATTATTTTTATAAATTACACTCCGCTCCTGCAACATTCATTAGTTTTATTATGGCAAATAACCAGTACAATATTTGAAGTGATGTTACTTCCTTACATTCATTTTCATTTAATTGGTTATATATAAAAATATGTTTGTATGTATATATGTATATATATATATATATTTTTTTTTTTTTTTTTGAGGTTGGCTATTGTTATTAAAATTTGGTACTGGAAGATTGAAAAAAAATTTCCATATGTAAACATTTCTTAAAAAAAAACTGCCGCAAATCAGGATTCTATAGAATATTTGGAAAAGGGTTCAATATAAAATTGGTGAACTTTTCTCACAACCGAAAAAAACTAATTAATAATTCCGTTTTATATTTTTTAATGGACTATTCGACTGTGCTATAAATGATAAAAGGTTCTAACCCTAATGTACATTCAATTTTCTCTTATTTGATTTGAACAAATTGTTGTTATTTGTTTTAATGGATTAAGGTAATTATTTAATTAAAAGATTAAAACCAAATATTTGTCAAGCAACAAAAATTGGCATTCTACAAATAACTTTGTATTGAAAACAAAAAACAAACTAAACCAAAAAAAAACAAAAAAAAACAGCAAATAGAATGCTGAGTTTTCATAAAAATATTTCGTCTATTTTCTATATCCACTGAAATTGGCACTTATTTCCAGCCTCTTTAGACTGTTGAGCTTATTAAGGATATATCCACAATACGCCTTTTATACTAAATGGCATAATGAATTTTAAATAAAATAAAAACAATACATTTAAACCCAAATCAACGATAGACAACAATGTTAAAGTTTTTCTTTCTGTTGCTTAAAGAAGAAATGTTTTTATTTCGTTCTTAAGTATTATTAAAGGTTGGCAGAAAAAGAAAAAAACACACAAAAATTTGATTTAACGACCATAGGGAGTTAAAAATGATTGCATCTTAAAAATGGTAAAAAAAAATGAAAACTTTTAAATTTAAATTATACCATCAGAATTCCTGTTGTCTTTATTACTATTATCATCGCTAAGCAGCAAACACAGATAAAAAATAAAATATCTATACATTTCTTTAGAAATTCGAAAGAATTAGATAGATGTAGAATATGCAAATGTGAAAATAGACTTGCAATGTGGGATAAAATATTATATTTTTCTAAAGTAAACTCTTACATTCAATGGCTGAGACTGAGATAAGACAAAATTTGTTCAGGTCTCTAGATTATCAGTTGTCTATACCATTCCGTGGTCAGAGTTTAATGAATTTTTATCGCTCCATTTGAATAACTTTCTGAGACGATTTAAAGATTCTTCATTTGCTAATTTAAAATCATGCAATTCGATAAAAGAAATCTCATCAAAAAATGCTTAAACAAATTAGTAGGTAAATCTTTTTTTTTTTTTTTTTATTTTCGACTTGAATAAGTAAGTGTTTTTAAGTAATATAAGTGCAAGTTATAACAAAATATATATAACTTAATGAATGTCATGACTACCGCCATCGGTAGCGGTTACACGAAATATGCTTTTTTTTTCATATAGACTATTTGAACATTCATAAAAACTGTTGATCACAACTTTCACATTTTAAGTTGTTTGTAAAAGTAATTTTTTTTTTTAATCGACCAAAATTGACCTTAAACTACAGACAAGCTTATTCTGCTAAGGATGACATAGAAGTTTCAAGGACAAACGTTTTTTTTTTTTACTGTCCTTTCATTACAAAAATCTAAAAATCATACTTTGAGCACGTTTCAGCTATTTTCCAATCATCATTTAACTAACAGTACCAATGAATAGGGGGAATTTTTTTTACTATGGTGCAACAGCATTAACCCCTTAAAGTTCAAACAGCTTTTGGCTAATTAGCGAATACTACATATAAAAGATTTTATATCATTATATTAACTTCATACCATATAATTGTCTAAATCAGATGTTTTTTATGTTGACAATTGGACTACATGAAAAAAAGACACAAAAAAAAATGAATTGGACTTTCCTTATATCTATAATAAATATTAATAGGCTAGGCGATTTCTTGTCACCGATGTTTTGTTCCACCGTTTTAGGCCGAATTAGACCAAACGTATATCATTTAAAAGGTATTTCTTTTTGGCTGTTCACCAGATTTACAGATTTTTAAATTTTTTATTTTATTTTGAGTAAATTACATTTAAAGTTGTGTTAGTAATACATATATAAAGTTATACATATGCTATGTGTGTGTTTATTAAATTTGTTAATGTGTTTGTTATCTTCATTCACAATAACAATAAACCGAAAAAGTGTGGGTTTTGAATTGGCTAAGTTGAAAATAAAGTTGCCTAGAAATTGCACTCGAATTTCGAGCGATGGAATCTGCTCGTTCTCTTCGTTTGTAATAATTATCAAAAAATCCGTAAATAAAACAAGTAAGAAAATTATAGTCGGTCTAGACCGACCATATGATACCCTATACCATGCGTTTAGAGACCCTATCTCATAGGCCCATAGAAAATAAGCATAAACCAAATTTGAGAAGGCTTTTTATTAATTTTTTCGGCTGCAGATATGAAAAAGTTCATATCGGATGCTATATCTATATGGGGACTAGGCCCAAAAATGGACCGATCCTGACCATGTTTGGTAAAGTCTCTTGTATTTTGCAAAAATATATACAAACAAAATTTGAGAAGAATCAGTGGAATATTTTTGTTTTTTAAAAGATTTAAGTGAAGATCGGGAAGCTGCTCTATATGGGGCCTATGACTAAGAGTTGTCCAATAGGGATATTTTTTGGACTACTAATTAATGGATGTAATATATACACACAAACCCAATTTGACTAAGATTTGTATGATAATTTGGATCTTATGACAATATATGTTGATTTCATAGGGGTCATTTGCATGGGGGCTAGGTCTGAACATGGACCGATTCTCACCAATTTCAATAGCGTTCATCCCATGGCCGATAATAGATTAAATACCAAATTTCATCAATATATATTCATATTTGCGACCTGCAGTTTGATTACAAGCTTTACATGGACACACAGACAGACGGACGGACGGACGGACTGGCATCATTAAATCGAATCAGATAGTGATTCTGATTCGATCGGTATAATTAAAGATGGGTGTAGGTCAAATATTTTTGGTTGTTACAATCAGCAGCACAAAGTCATTATACCCAAACCACATAGTGGTATAGGGTATTATGAATTGGACTTTCTTTATATCTATAATATTAATAGGCTAGGCGATTTCTTGTTACCTATGTTTTGTTCCACCGTTTTAGCCCGAGTTGAAGCAAACGTATATCATTTGAAAGGTATTTCTTTTTAGCTGTTCACCAGGTTTACAGATTTTTAAATTTTTTCCTTTATTTTGAGTAAATTATACTTAAAGTTGTGTTAGTAACACAAACATAAAATTATACATATGCTATGTGTGTGTTTATTAATTTTTGTTAATGTGTTTGTTATCTTCATTCACAATAACAATAAACCGAAAAAGTGTGGGTTTTGAATTGGCTAAGTTGAAAAATAAAGTTGCCTAGAGATTGCACTCGAACTTCGAGCACTGGAATCTGCTAGTATATATATATATATATATATATATTGTCCTTCCGTTTGTAATAATTATCAAAAAATCCGTAAATAAAAAATATATTTTTATTAACTATAATAAGCAATAGTTAACAATTATAATATTAGTTAGATATATACATAGTCCCAAACCCGAGCTATCTAGTATTATTAGTATTAGTAGTATATTTTCTTTTAAAAAATAATTTACATTTTCCGTATTTCAAATGAAGACTATTTTATATATTTTGTTCGTAATGAAAAATTTTGATAAAAACATTACATAAATAGCAAAAGGGTATAAAAAGTCAAGAGTTAAAATAGAAAGATGTAGAAGTTACTAACATAGCCACCAATACTTTTTGGTTTTTGATCTTTGCGAAATGTAAACATATTTATTAGATGTACTGGTGGCTGTATCTGCTGTATTATTGCAATTAACTGCTTTGATATTGGCACGTCTATATATGTGATAGAATACTGGGGGTGCCATTTTCATTTTGGATCATCCTCATTTTATCGAGGTATAAAAAAGCCTCAGGTACCCTTTTTGTAAGGAATTAATTATATAATCTTCATTTGCCTAGTACGGTGCCAATATTAAATTATTTTCTTTACAAGATGTACATCTTACAATGTTATTTCTTATTAAATGTATTATAAAATAAGTAAGAAAATTATAGTCGGTCTAGACAGACCATACGATACCCTATACCATGCGTTTAGAGACCCTATCTCTTAGGCCCAACTAACTGGACATAGAAAATAAGCAAAAACCAAATTTGAGTGGGATTTTTATTATTTTTTTTGGCTGCAGATACGAAAAAGTTCATATCGGATGCTATATCTATATAGGGACTTGGTCCAAAAATGGACCGATCCTGATCATGTTTGGTAAAGTCTCTTGTATTTTGCAAAAATATATACAAACAAAATTTGAGAAGAATCAGTGCAATATTTTTGTTTTTTAATAGATTTAAGTGAAGATCGGGAAGCAGCTATATATGGGGTCAAAGGGATCATTTTTGGACTACTCATTAATGGATGTAATGAACCCATACAAACCCAATTTGAGTAAGATCTATATGACAATTTGGATCTTATGGCAATTTATGTCGATTTCATTTGGGTAATTTGTATGTGGGCTAGGTCTGAACATGGACCGCTTCTCACCAATTTCAATAGCGTTCATCCCATGGCCGATAAAAGCTTATATACCAAATTTCATCAAAATATATTCATATTTGCAACCTGCAGTTTGATTACAAGGTTTACATGGACACACAGACGGACGGACGGACGGACGGACGGACGGACATTGTTAAATCAACTCAGAAAGTGATTCTGATTCGATCGGTATAATTAAAGATGGGTCTAGGTCAAATATTTTTGTTGTTACAAACAGCAGCACAAAGTCATTATACCCAAACCACATAGTGGTATAGGGTATAAATATATACATACACGACCTTTTATTAAAAAGTACCTTTTGTTAAAGGAGTCTTTCTTCTTAAAAAAAAATACTTTTTCATAACAAAGTACTTTTTCTGACATAAGTGCCTTTTCTTCAAAAAGTAAATTTCCTTTAAAAAAAAGTAACATTTCTTAAAAATAGATTTTTCTTAAAAAAGTACTTTTACTTAAAAAGGTGCCTTTCTTTACAAAGTACTTTTTCCTAAAAAGATTCCTTTCTTAAAAAGTGCTTCTTCTTAAAAAAGTACATTTCTTTAAAAAAAAAAGTATCTTTCCTTAAAAAAGCGTTTTTTATTAAAAAAAAAAGTACCTTTTCTTAAAAATGCACCTTTTCTTAAAAGTCTTTTTTTTAAGTACCTTTTTAAAGTACTTTTTCTTAAAAAAGTTTCTTGTTTTAAAAAGTAAATTTTTATAAAAAAAAAATACCATTTCTTTAAGAAGTATCTGTTTTTTAAAAGAACATTTCTTAAAAAGAACTTTTTGTTAAAAAAATTCCTTTTCATAAAAAACCACGTTTTCATAAAAAAGTACCTTTTTTTCTTTCAAAAGTACATTTGCTTAAAAAATGTAAAATATTTTTCTTTAAAAAAATATTTTCTCAAATAGGACCATTTCATAAAAAAAGTGTAGCTTCCTATAAAATAACCTTTTTTTTATAAAAATGTACCTTTTCTTAATAAGTAAAATTTCTTAAAAAGTACATTTTCCAAAATACAAATACATTTTCTTAAATAAAATGAAAAATGCTTCTTCTTAAAAAAGTACATTTGCTAAAGAAAACGTACGCGTTCTTCAAAAAAATAATTTCTCAAATAGGACCTTTCCAGTATAGTTTTCTATAAAATAACCTTTTTTAATAAGGCAACATTTCTTAAAAAACACATTTTCTTCAAAAATACCCTTTCTTAATAATTAAAATGTCTTAATAAGTACATTCTCCACAATTAAAATACATACTCTTAAAACGTAATTTTTTTACAAAAGCGCCTCTTTTTAAAAAGAACCTTCTTTAAAAAAGGACCTTGTTAGAATGGTACCTTCTCTTAAAAGGGACCTTTTCTTGAAAATAATCTTTTATTAAAAAGTGCCTTTTTCGGCAGAGTACATTTTCTTCAAAAAAAAAATTTTTTTTCTTAAAAAGTTCGTATTTTTTTAGAAGAAGTAATTTTCTTAAAAAAGACCTTTCCTAAAAAATTATCTTTTAATAAAATCGTACATTTTCTTTAAAAAAAAAAAAACATTTTCTTAAAGAAGTACCCTTTAAAATAGTAGATTTTGCGAAATAAAAATAAATTTTTAATACATTCTCAAGAAATGTCTCTTCTTAAATAAGCACATTTTCTTACAAAAGCGCCTTTTCTTAAAAAAGCCATGTTCTTCAAAAATATTTTTCCCTCAAAATGTACCTTTTCTTAAAAAAAAATTTTTCCTTTCAAAAGTATTTTTTCATGAAAAGTGCCTTTTCTTAAAGAAGTATATTTTCTTAAAAAGTACCTTTTCTTAACAATTCGAGTAGCCAAACGTAACTCCTAAAAACTTTTCTGTGAACAGGTTGATAGCGTAATGACGTCTCGAAAATCAAGAAATTCTAATCGAAAACCCATTCCCAGCCTGAAACTCTAGTCGATAAGGACGGGATTCGGGCGGAGTCAATGGAACAGTCCTTAAGAATATTGATGAAAACACACTTTCTTACCAAAGAACATGGGCCGAATAGGAACCCTTTCTGGGGTTCCGAACAAACTGGAACCAACGTGGAACAGCAGTCGGGATCCGATAGGGAACAATATGAAGGGCCTAATGTGGAACAATATCGAGAGGAAAGAAATGATAGAATAACCGAAAATATGGTAATTAGGCAATACAAAGTTTTGCCCCCTTTAAGGAAGCAGGCCCAGATGAAATCTTTCCTGCTCTATTACAGAAAAGCGGGGACTTAATTGGTAGTAGTCTGGCTGGCATATTCTTTTCTTGCCTAAAATTGGCGTACACGCCCAGGGCATGGCAGGAGGCCAAAGTGGTCTTCATACCAAAGCCGGGAAAGAAAAGCTACGCGAAAGGCCTATCGACCGATAAGTCGATCCTTCCTACTGGAAACCATGGAGCGAATAGTTGATAACATGGTTAAATCTCAAATCCCAAATGAGTTGTTGAAGTTCAAACAACACGCTTATTTAAAGGGACGCTCAGTGGAAACTGCACTACATGAGGTAGTTCACCACATCGAAAGATCTTTTGATTTAAAAATTTTCACTCTGGCTATATTCATTGATATAGAAGGAGCTTTTAACAATGTATCAACCAATACGCTACTCCAATCCCTAGAACGATTCGACATTGACCGGAATATCAAAGCCTGGATCAGTCACATGCTAGGGAATAGATGGATAAGTTGCGAGGTTGGTGGCATTAGAATAAGGACAGTGTTTGTTGTGGAACATCTCAAGGGGGAATTTTATCCTCCCTTCTCTGGGTGACCACTATAAACAGTCTGCTACGGTTTCTAGCCAATAAGGGTTTCCAACCTGTCTACTACGCAGACGACGTAACGATACTGTTAAGCGGGAAAGATCCTAGAAATTTATGTAGGAGGGCATCGAATGCACTCGAAATAACATACGATTGGGCAAAATCGAGGGGTTTATATGTGAATCCAGAGAAAACTGAAATATGCCTCTTTACTAGAAAGACGAAAATAATCGCGTTTGATGAACCTCACAGGGGTGAAATACCTTACGGTGATTCTCGATAAAAAGCTCAATTTTGAAAAACCATATCGAGAGCTGGGTTGCGAAGGCTCATCGTGTATAGGCCATTTGGAGAAGAGCTATAGGCTCAAAATGGGGTTTAAGACCGAGGATGACGCATTGACTATACACAAAAGTCGGTTGACATATTCTAACCTACGCAGCCGTAGTCATATGGACGTCAATGAACAGGAAATGCTACATTAAACCATTCCAAAAGATACAGCGCCTCTGTTGCATAGGGATCAGTGGTGCAATAAAGACTACATCTACGAGGGCTTTAGAGAATATACTATCTATACACCCAATCGAGATTAGAATTAAATATGCGGCAACTCTGGCCATGTTACGATTAAGGGTAACAGGGGAATATATCACCGACCAAATGACCAGACACCAGACAATTTTAGACCAAATTCCGGGACTCAACACAGTGGATATTAGCTGTGATAGAATCTCGGAAGTGTCAACAGGTGTACCCTGCAGTATAAGGATACCAGACAGGGAAAGTTGGATGAACGGGAATATTCTACAAAACCTTCCAGGGTCACACTACTATACGGACGCATCTAGTCTGCATGGTAATACTGGTATAGGTTTCTATGATGAGGACCGTTCTACAGGGATACACTTCCGTCTACCGGACCACAACTTTGTCTTTCAGGCTGAATAGGTCGCGATAACGGAATGTATTAGGTCTATTAACGCACCGAATTCCCCAATTCCCGAAGACGTGAAAATATTTACGGACAGTCTAGCGGCCATCAAAGCGATATCCGCGGACAAAACTAGATCAAGGACTATCCTCGAGTGTAAGGAAGAGATTGCAAATTTCTCCGGAAGAGGCAGACTTGAAATCGTGTGGATCCCAGGACACTGTGGTATAGTGGGAAACGAAATTGCTGACGAACTGGCCAGGAAGGGTTCTTTCCTGGAAAGAGTCGATTTGGAAAACCCAATACCTTTCAATTCTCTCAAATTGGGACTGGCAGAATGGGCAACCAGTTCGCATGTATCAATTTGGGAGGTGACTGACGTGGGTAAGGTTACAAAGATAATATGGGGTACTCCCAACACTACGAAAACTAAGGAAATCCTTAATCTTAGTTGGGGAAACCTTAGTAGGATAATTGGAATCCTCACTGGACACTCTGAGCTGAGGGCTCACCTATACCGTATAGGACGGGCGAAATTGGCCACTTGTAGAGCTTGCGGAGAGGATGACGAAACCGTAGAACACTACCTCTGTTACTGTCCTGCATTTGCGAGAACAAGGGTCAGATATCTATCCAACGACACCCTACCAGGCCTGACGGGTCTTAGGGGGATAAGCTGGAAAACACTCAGGAAATTTGCTGATGAAACCAGATGAACGTAGAAATGTAGAGTGCACAACAAGCCGACGTACTGGCTTAGGTGTATATCCGGACACAACGGATATGAGCAATATATTTATATAACTCCTCTTATCAACCTAACCTAACCTAACCTAACCGAACAAGTGCAGTTTCTTAAAAACTATCTTTCCTTAAAAAAGTACATTTTCTTATAAAAAATAACTTTTCTCAAAAAAGTACATTTTCATAAAAATAAATAACTTTTCAGAAACAGTACTTTTTCTTAAAAAAATACGTTTTCTTAAAAAAAGAGCATTGTTAGAAATGTAACTTTTATTATAAATAACCATTTATTAAAAAGTACCTCTCATTAAAAAGTACCTTTTTCTTAAAAAAGTACCAATGCACAAAAAAGTACATATTCTTAAAATATTACTTTTTCATAAAATTTCATATTTCTAGAAAAGTTAATTTTCTGAAAAAAGAATATTTCTTAAAAAAGTAGCTTATCTTAAGAGGGTAATTTTTCTTAAAAAAGTAAATTTTCTTAAAAACAATTATTCCTTAAAAAAGTAAATTTTCTTATAAAAAATAACTTTTCTCAAAAATGTACATTTTCATAGAAAAAAGTACTTATTCTTAAAACAAGTACATATACTTTAAAAATTACTTTTTCTTGAAATGGTACTTTTTCTTAAAATGGTACTTTTTCTTAAAATGGTACTTTTTCTTAAAATGGTACTTTTTCTTAAAATGGTACTTTTTCTTAAAATAGTAATTTGTTTTAAAAAGTAAATTTTCTTAAAAATTTCATATTCTTAAAAAAGTACCTTAGCTTTAATAGGTATCTTTTCTTAAAAAAGTAAATTTTCTTTAAAAAAAAATTTCCTTAACAATTTACCTTTCTTAAAAAAGTATCTATTTTGAAAAAAGTACGTTTTCTTACTCCAATGAAATATCCGCATAAGTAAGTCGTTTTTGGCAGCGTTAAGCAAGGCACTGTATGAGTGTTGTCTTTTTGGTTTGCAACACAGCAATCAACTAAATATTATTAGGTAAATAATTTCATAATTACATAATTAATATGTTTTTGCATCCGTTTGAAACAATTGTGGATTAACTCTTGCCGCTTAATTGAGCTACCTCTAACTCATGCATTTTAAATGCATATCAACCGCTACTTCAGGCGTCGGAAGACCTCTATCACATAATTTAGTTTCGATACTCTGCCACAGAAAACACATTCATTACCCTCCGATTTCTGATGAAGTGAATAACCGAATACGGTTAGGGAATTTTTAATGTGTATGGTATAAAAAGAAGACATTTGTTGCCAAATCAGGATGATATTGGCGGCGGATGAACCATTAATTAGATGTTTTGGCCGCTAAAATTGCCAGCTATTTGAGCCAAAGTGGAAGAGCTTGTATTTTTGTGGTCTCGAATTATCCATGTTCTGCAGTTAGTTTAGCTTATTTCTGTAAGGAGTACACTTGGCAAATACTCGGTTTAGTCGAGGAAACCGGCGCACAGTGGACCATATTTTGAGAAGGCGGCCAAAAATCATTTTTTTTTTTGTTACCGATTTCAAAGTTATGTTATTCATTTGAAAGTAAATACTAATAAACCTCGGGAGCCAAAACATTGCGACTCTATCTCAACTATATCACAGCGAACAGGGTCTTCGAAAATGGGCTTTCTCAGTATTTTGCTAAAATTAAAAATTTCTTTGTAAATTTTTATTTTTGAATGACTGTAACTTTTTTGATTTAAAAGATTTTGAAGTGAAATAAATTTTGTATAATTTTGTGGCTTCCACACTATTAATGTTAAAAATGTAAAATCACTGACTCATTCCGAATTTTAAAAAGGTCCAAATTTCCCGAAAATATCCTACCTAATAGAGCATAACTCCTGCCAGTCAAAAGCAGTCAGAAAAAATCTTGCACTCTTCTATAGTCCGAACCCTACCCTATACTCCTATACCCCATTATACACACGCCAGTTTCCGCCCGTGTGCACCAGAACAATTTTTCTGACCCAAGGTTAGATATTTTCTGCAAAATTTATGAATACAAAAGTTGTCCACTATGTGGTTAGGATATATTAAGTTTGAGGTGATGTTTGTAACTGCCAAAAATATTGGACCTTTATTCATCTTTTATTATACGGATCGACTCAAAAACACTTTCTGAGTCGATTAAACGATGTCCGTCCGTCCGTCTGAGTGTTATGAATACAAAAGTTGGTCGTACCGGTGCACCGCGATGTATTTTTTTGCGTGTCGGTAGAGTTGTCAGGAGTTGTTATATACTTATAAAAAGGGGTTGAGATATAATGCGCTTAATCGTTACAGGTACATTTACATAGGTATCTTTCAAAAACATTAATAGTCTGAATAAGAGTTATATAGTTTAAATACCTGACAAAATGGGAAACAATTTAAATAACAGGTAAATGGTAAAAAAAAAACTATTGCGACATAGCCCTTTAAAATATGAGCAGGTATGCTTTACCTTTTAAAAGGGGTTAGGGTGTGGGTTTTTTATGATTCTAAGAGTGGTAATAAAAGATAAAAATTTGTAAATGGTAAAAAAAACTATTGCGACATAGCCCTTTAAGATATGAGCAGGTATCTTTCGCCTTTTAAAAGGGGTCAGGGTGTGGGTTTTTTATGCTTCTAAAAGTGGTAATAAAAGATAAAAATTATTATTTTACATAATTGCAAGAAAGAGTATTTATAATAATGTTTCCACAATTATTATTCATTACAATTTGTGCAATGGCTAAGTACTGTTACAGATATCTGGCAGATATTTATTTTCAACGAAATTATGTAGACGATGTAATGTTGCACATAGTGAGCAACGACTTCTTTAAGAATTGTAACCTAGAAGACATTGAAATGCACAAAGGAAAAATTACTAATTTTGCATCGAATTTGAAAAGACGGTACATTGAATGCTCTCATAGCAAGGCAAAGATGTACAAACGTTACCAAGACTGGTTAATAAAGGACCTTATTTTTGAGAGTGCATCTACAACTGCCAACGAAAGTGGAAAAAAGGGTCGACCAATTGACGGATGTAGTGAAAGATCTCGAAGGCGCAAGCTGGAGAATATCAATGAAGAAATTTCTCAAAGAATTATTAAGGATTCATAATTTTTGTACCAAATTCAACCAACCCAAAATAAAAAAAATAAAATTGAAAAAATAGTAGAAGCGAGCCCAAGGCGCACAAAGAGGATTTTGAAAAGCATTCCTACACCAATTGAAGATAAGAAATTTACGCCGGAAGAAGCGTTCGCCCTATTTTTGGATTTGAACTTGACCAAAAATCAATGTAAGGAATTGCGGAAGCGAACCAAGGAAAAGAATTGTGGGATTTTTCCAGAGTATCGAGATTTAGTTTCTGCCAAAAAAAAGAATGCTTACCTTCACAATCTGCTATTAGTGTCACTTCAACATCAGCAGAAATAAAATTGCAAAATCTCCTTGAACATACTGCAGAACGATTGCTATATACGCTTGATACTGATCGTTTAAAAAAAATTGGTAATGGCAGCATTACTTTAATTTCTAAATGGGGATGTGATGGATCCTCTGGTCAGAAACAATACAAGCAATTTAATGCCGAAAATTCATCAGATGCTAATTTATTTATGGTGTCTTTCGTTCCATTGCGCTTAACAAAAAGGTATAGCGTCTTAGAGCCGTCAACTAGTAGAGCAACAGAAATTGATATTTGGATTAATGAAATTCCTTCTTCAACAAAGTATTGCGGACCAATAAAATTTGCATTAAAAAAGGAAACCAAAGATGTCATAACTGAAGAAGTTCAAAAAATAAAAGATCAAATTAAGGAACTTCAACCAGTAATATTTAAATTTGATGACCAAGACATTGAAGTACATTTTAAAATGTGTCTCACAATGATTGATGGAAAAGTTGCACAAGCTGGAACAAATTCAACGTCAAGCTGCATTATATGCCAAAAGACATCAAGTCAATTAAGCCAACCCCCACCAGAAGTCGATAGTTTTAAGGAAGCCTACGAATTTGGAATGTCCCCTCTTCATGCTAGAATACGTTTCATGCTGCATATTCTTAAATCGGGTTATGATTTGGAATTTGGACCGTTAGGCGCAACAGTGAGAAAGAACAAAGAAAATGAAGAAAAAAGAAAGCAAAAAAAAAACAAATTCAACAAAAATATCTTCAGCTAGGCCTCGTAATCGACCAACCAAAACAAGGGGAAGGAAACACAAATGATGGAAATACTGCAAGGAGATTTTTTTCCGATCCGAAAACTGCAGCATCTATCACAGGTGTAGATCATGAATTAATAAGACGATTCAAAATCATATTACAAGTTCTAGCATGCAGCAGAAAGATAAATGCAAAAAAATTTGGAGAGTACGCCAATAAAACAGCAATACTTTACAATGAAAAATACTTTTGGAGATATATGCCATCCACAGTTCATAAAATTTTGTACCATGGGGAACAAATAATTCAAAACAATATGCTACCAATAGGTGATCTATCTGAAGAAGCGCAAGAAAAAAGAACAAAGACTACAGATTCTTTCGCGAGCACAACACAAGGAAAATGTCCAGATGTTGTACTAATGAAGACCTTATCACTATTTTGTTGTGCACTTCAGACCCATATATGTCCAACATTCGTCAAAAATGGAAAACTACCTCTATTGAATTAGACGAAGAAGCTACACTACTTCTAGAAGATGAAAATCAAGGCTATTTAGAAGAAATTGTTACTAAAATTGGTTGATTTAAAGTACTTTTTCATTACACTAACAATAAGTTACACTTTTTTTTTATATAGTTAAAAAATTTTCTTGATTTAAAAATTTATATATTTTGTAAATTTACAATAAAAATTGTTATATTTCATAAATTTACCATAAAAATTGATATAGAAATATTTAAAGACAATAAAAAACAAGTAAGAAAATTATAGTCGGTCTAGACCGACTATACGATACCCTATACCATGCGTGTAGAAACCCTATCTCTTAGGCCCAACTAACTGGACATTGAAAATAAGCAAAAACCAAATTTGAGTGGGATTTTTATTAATATTTTTGGCTGCAGATATGAAAAAGTTCATATCGGATGCTATATCTATAAAGGGACTAGGTCCAAAAATGGACCGATCCTGATCATGTTTGGTAAAGTCTCTTGTATTTTGCAAAAATATGTACAAACAAAATTTGAGAAGAATCAGTGCAATATTTTTGTTTTTTAATAGATTTAAGTGAAGATCGGGAAGCAGCTCTATATGGGGTCAAAGGGATCATTTTTGGACTACTCATTAGCGGATGTAATGAACGCATACAAACCCAAATTGAGTAAGATCTATATGACAATTTGGATCTTATGGCAATTTATGTCGATTTTATATGGGTATTTTGTATGGGGGCTAGGTCTGAACATGGACAGATTCTCACCAATTTCAATAGCGTTCATCCCATGGCCGATAAAAGCTTATATACCAAATTTCGTCAAAATATATTCATATTTGCGACCTGCAGTTTGATTACAAGCTTTACATGGACACACAGACGGACGGACGGACGGACGGACGGACGGGCGGACATTGTTAAATCAGCTCAGAAAGTGATTCTGATTCGATCGGTATAATTAAAGATGGGTCTAGGTCAAATATTTTTGGTTGTTACAAACAGCAGCACAAAGTCATTATACCCAAACCACATAGTGGTATAGGGTATAAAAGAATTAACTCAAGCAAAAACATACGAGTTTTTCATTGAAATTTCTCTATCTTGAACCAATATAAGATAACTTTTAACCCGGGATCTTAAAAAAAAAAAAACAACCTTTGCCCCTTGTGCACATTAGGACTAAAAAGTTTACGGGGGCCAAAGTTTGGCATTTTCTGAAAAAATTAACTTAAAAAATTGTTAAAAAGTATTAGTTGTAAAATTAACTGGAAAAATAAGACATTATATTAAAAAAAACCTTTTTTTACATTTTAACACTTCACTGTTGTACTAAAATTCAACTACAAATGAAAATGTATTTTAAACCCTCCGTAACTTTTTTTTATTTTCGGTAGAGAATTACGTTTTATAGCAAAACTTAAAGGCTAAAGTCTCACCTACCAAAAAAAAAAAAAAAACAGCATATCAAAATTCCAATCCAATCAAAATTTATAGATTTTTGACCGCCTTCCCGTCAAATGGTCCACTGTGCGTCGGAAAACCTCTATCACATAATTTAGTTTCGATACTATGCCACAGAAAACACACTCATTACTATCCGATTTCCGATGAAGTGAATAACCGAATACGGTTAGGGATTTTTTTATGTGTATGGTATAAAAAGAAGACATTTGTTGCCAAATCAGGATGATATTGGCGGCGGATGAACCATTAATTAGATGTTCTGGCCGCTAAGATTGCCAGCTATTTGAGCCAAAGTGGAAGAGCTCGTATTTTTGTGGTCTAGAATTATCCATGTTCTGCAGTTAGTTTAGCTTATTTCTGTAAGGAATTTTGGTTAACAAATGGTCGTATGCCATTTTATATGGTACGGTACTCGAATGATACAGTTGGCAAATACTCGGTTTAGTCGAGGAAACCGGCGACTATTTGCTTCAAAGTGATTTATTGACGATTTATCTCATCCTAAAAGACCCATGCAATCGAATGTTTTGTAATTTCGTGATTACACACATTGAGCCGTGATTCGTCACCTTTTGTGATCTCACAGAAGTTGTTAAGAAATTAAAACTGTTACTTTTTAATTTCAGTTCTTGGACGAGATGAACTTCTGCAGTCACTGCAAACAATACAAATATCTCTTGTATTATAAAAATGTCAAACTGATATGATAAACCATTCTGGTTTGCGGTATATTTTACGATGATGATGTACCATTCATTCATGTTCAAAAAAAAAAAAAAAAACAATTTAGAATTAATTTGTTGCAATTACCAAGTAGTCTGAAGTCTCGGTGCATTACGTATTCAAATTTCCGTACTCAAAAATTACATACTTTAAAGCCAATTGAATATAAAGAGATATACACATATGGTAAAAGAAAATGTTTTTTTAACAAGAAACTAAACCGTTAGAGGGTTAAATAAACATACTTCAATATTTAAGAGTTAGTTGTTGCAGTAAAACAAAAAAATGTCGTAGCCAAAACAAAAAAAAAAACCTATTTAATGTAAAAAGCAGCTTAAATAATAAATAAGGAGTATCGTTAAAAGTACAAATACTAATAAAGTACGACTTAAGTACTTCTAAACTGTAACTGATGGTCATCAATGATTGAAATTCTGTGATATTTATCTTGTACTACGCTGTTATTAAAGAAGTTTCGCTATAATTTTTTTTTTTTTTTTTTTTTTTTTTTTTTTTTATTATTATTTACAAATATGTTTAGTTTAAGAATAAACTTTATGCATGTTTATCTACAGTTATTTTTTTAATCCGTCCAATACTCGTGAGTATAGCAATGCAAGGAACGCGTTTAAATTGTTTGCAAAAGTTCTGCAGTTTTTAAACACACAAGTTGCAAAGTAGTGAAACGATAAAAGTTTCTTGTAAAAAATCAATTTAAATATAACAACGTTAAGTTTATGTTTAAACTATGTTTTAACACATAGTCTTAACAAATGCTCGTGCTACGATAAAAGTTTTAAAGAAATTTTACTGTATCTGGAAAATAGTAATAAAAAAAAATTTAAATAATAAAATATTTTTTTAACGTACATCGTTTCGAGTGCAAATATTCGTTTAAGAAAAAACAACATAAATATTGAATAATAAATTTATGTATTTATTCAGAAATTTTATTTACTGTTAAAAAAAAACCGAATTTAGATTTTAAAAAATCCACTTAAACGTATGAGCAGTGTACATTTTAGTTATATCACTCATACGTTTAGCAGGACCTACAAGAATCAAATCTTATCAGGCCAGATTTGAATTTTCAGAAAATTGCACTGTAAAGTGGTGGCAATTAAAAGAAAAAGACCGTTTTATTGCTGACAGTTTTAATACCGTAGAAGCGTTCATATAGGATTGCCTAAATCATCCGTATGAAAACATAAAGTATTAAAGAACTTTCATGACAAACAATGTAACCATATGGTGCGATTACGGCCAACATAATTTCGACAAATCCTACAGAAACGCTTGTAATGCAATATTAGAATACACAAATATGCATTGACACAAACATGCATTAATACATACCTCGAATTCCCAATTTACCATCAAAGAGTCAATTAAAGACTTCTTCTACCACTGACCAATTTCTTGTTGGGCTTAGGCGTTTTTGGTTGAGACCAAAAGAAAGAAAATTATAGTCGGTCTAGGCCGAGACCCTATATCATAGACCCAATTAATTAGCTATAAAAAATTAGCACAAACCCAACTTGGGTGGCATTGTTGTTAATTTTTTCCTTCGGATATAAAAAAAATTCATATCGAATGCTATATTTATATGGGGATTATTAGGGCGGCCCTTAATAAAAAAAAAGTGTTCAAGTGTTCATCCCTAGAAATATGCGAATAGAAAAAAAACTGAGAAATACAGAGTTTTGGGCCAATCAAAAAACATTTAGAGGTGGCTCAACGCGATTGAAAATTTCAAGTGTGTTTATATGGGGAAAATATGACTTTCTTTCAGATTTTACGAAAATTTTGTTTTGTAATTTAATTTTTTCGACAAGATGTTGTCATGTTAAATTATCTTTCCAAAAAGCTATAAAACTTCAAAATCGAATAAAACCTCGCCAAGATATAGCAAATGCCCCAGACCACTTTTGTGCCAAAAAAAAAACTAGGGCATGAAATTTGATGGCCTTTTTTTCAACTTTGAGAAATTGATTAAAGCCATAATTTTTTTTTTTGGTCTCTATACCGATAAGGACTCAGCTATGAAGTATTGTTTTATTACCACGATGATAACCTATTGCGCATTGAGACCGAAATTGGAAATTTTTTTGATAAAATTTTGAAAACTCCTTTTTCAAGTTTTAAAAAATTTTCTTAAACAAAATTTTTAAAAAAAAGGATCTGGCACTTTAAGATTTTGTTACGTACATGTTACAGATTAACTGTGCGAATTTTTAAGTAAATCCCTATGGCAGAATTTTTTTGACAAGGATTTTATTTTTGCGGATTTCGAAAAAATTAGATTTTTGTAAAATATTCTGTAAATGTACTCTTTCTAAATACTTTGTATCAAAAATTCATCACTTTTCTACTTTTAAAAATCATATTTTATCTTAATAGCCTAGGGTTTCGGAAAAATAATATGACCCATTAACCCTTTTGGGATTGGGGTCACATATGACCCCAAGCTAATAAAAAACAATTTATTCAAAAAATTCAAATGTTTTGTAAGTGCTATTGAATTTTTAGATGCGACGCTTAAAATATAATAACAAAATGTGTGGAACATCCGTTCCTAAAATTTGATATAAATCCGAGAACGTTAACCCATTATTTGCCAAGGCCAGCTTTGGATTTTAAGATATTTTTAAATAAAAATTACGGAAAGCGAGTTTTTCTATTAAATTCGATGAAACCACTATTTCGAATTTAAGAAAAATAATTCGGTTATTTTTTATTTATTTAAGGCTTCAGTGCTCCTGGGATCAAAATAATCCATTGTGATATATTTGCTGCAATAATCTGCTTATTGCTTGCGAATATAAATTAAAACAACTTTTAACCAATTTTGTTAAAAAATTATTTTATGTATAAAAACTATCTATATTTTTCTAAAACGGAAGTGATATTATTGCAAAAATAAAAGTGGTAAATAATACAGCAGAACGCGGTGTTAAATTGATTGAAGAGTATAATAACATATTAACAAAGAACGAACAAGAAAAGCAATACTTATTGCAAGTCGTAAATGATTACAGAAAACAATTTGAATTGCACACTAAATAATCCTTAAATACACCAAAATAAATAGAATTAATTTTATATTTCACATCCTTTTGAATAAATTGTCTTTTATTAGCTTTGTCATTTGTGGGTTTTCTTATTTTATTTTATTTAGGGACCATATTTGGTAAGGTCACTTATTTTTTGCAAAAACATATACAAACCAAATTTGAGAAGAATCTGTGCAATCAGCTTCATATGGGGCTATGACTCGGAATTGTCCTATAGGGTTAATTTTTGGACAACTGATAAATGGATGTAATAAACATATACAAACCGAGTTTGGCGAAGATCTATAAGATAATTTGGATATTATGGCAATTTAAGTCAATCTCATAGGGGTCATTTGTATGGGGACTAGGTGTGAACATGCACAGATTTTCACCAATTGCAATAGTGTTCATCCTATGGCCGATAGAAGCTTATGTACTAAATTTCATCAAAATATATTCATGTGTGACCAGTAGTTTAATTACAAGGTTCACATGGACACACAGACAGACGGACGGATGGACGGTCGTACAGACGGACGGATGGACGGTCGTACAGACTTAGAAAGTGATTCTGAGTCGATTGGTATAATAAAAGATGGATCTAGGCAAATGTTTTTGGTACTTACAAACATCAGCATAAAGTCATTACACCCAAACCACATAGTGGTATGAATATATAAACATTAATTCTTATATAAATAAACTTACCGATGTATTTGTGTTATTTGCCTTTTTGATTTATGTTTGTTGATAAACTTTTCTTTTCTTTTTTTTTTCTTTTTCTTACAAACTGGGATTCACTTGAGACTATCCTTTGTTACATCATACAATATTTAGCGAACATAGCAAATGTTGTATTAGATTTTAAAGTCAAAATTATTAACAACAATTTTACACTATTGTTAAGTAATACACGATACAACAGATACAACGATACAACACCCATTGTGAATTGCCCATATATGTATTACATCCATAAATCACTATTCCCAAAGCAAAGAAGAAGGAACCATTTTCAGTCATAGTCCCTATATAAAGCAGCCGCCAGCCTTATAAATATTACAATTGTTATTTAAATTTGGTTTCGATGTTCATGAATGGTTAATTTTTAGAACGAGTCTCCGTACAATAATCACATACGAAATCAATTCTAAACATACTTACAGTTTTAATTAGGTCTATATTTACTTATTTTTATGTAGAATCTTAGTAAGGTTGAACATAATACCCTTTTCGAAACTCATGAATATGCCAGAATAATTTTCTTACTCAAAAAAAAAAAAAAAAAAAAATATATCTTTGAAACAATTTTTAATTTTTTTTTCTACTAATTGCTGAAAATATATATCAATGCTTTAATTCAATCAATTACAAACATATTTTTGTGGTTATGTCTCAAAAATACAAAATGTCATATAAGCAAACTGGCTTTAAACCACACTGGAATGACAAGCGTTGAATGCTAAGGGCATTCATGTATGACAAAAAGGTATAAAACATAGGTGGCTTCTTTAGTTCGACAAACGTTTTTCCAATTTCTGATCCCATTTAAATAATATGATTTCTCAAATTCATCACAACAGGCCTTCTTTTTCAGTCGAACAATTTCTTTAGGTTTTTAAACAGAAAATAGTAAGAAAAGGCTAAATCCGGTTATTGCGGTGAATGAGGAAGCAATTCGTACTCAAATTTCATGAAATTTAACCATGAAAATTGCACACGTGAGTAATCACGCATTAAACTAAAAGAGGACTATTTGCAATGTAATATTTGTCCTGCTACACTCGTATGTTGTTGTAATCTGCCAATAACTTGGAATAATATTCGTCCTAGTAATAGAAATGCCTTCGCCTTCTTCGGCACTATTTCGCCATAAAAGTTCCACAGCTTTGGCATTTATTTAATATGTGGTGTAGCGTAAAGAATTCATGATTTGTCCAAGTCAAATCGCCTTTGGATTGCACCTTAACACCTGCAACAGAAACTGCCTTAAAATTGGTACTTATGGTAAATTTTGATTTTTTTCCACCATTTCTGATCTCATTTGGGCACACTTGGCGGTCCTCATCGTAACTATAAAGAAGGTGCAGAGCTTTTATCCTTTAAGCCTTAATCTAAGTTTTTTAGATTTTTTTTTTTTTTGACAAATATTTAATCAGGGCTCTATGTTAAATTTGATTCACTTATGCAAAAATACAAAAGTAGTCCACCTTAAATGGCCGTCAATCAAGAATCGATGATGAAAAGTTGTGTTTTTAATTCTAGTAACGTCATCCCTTGCTAAGGACATCTATTTATCAGAAAGCCCTCGTAATTGTTTCATAAATAAATTTCATACAAAAACAATCATTTAATTATATGATTAAAAATATTGAAATCTATTTACACAATCAAGTGGTTATCAGATGTTGCATAGTGTTAATAACAAAAAAAAAAAATGCGGAACGAACGTCAATCTTTTTCAAAGATGCAAGGAATGGGATCCCAAAAGAAAAAAATCAAAAGAGGCAAAAGCCTCAGTAAAGCAAAGGATAGTTATAAAATCTAGGTCAAGAAAGTTGTAAGATCTTTAAGGAAATAAAAATTGCTGCGTTGTTATGGGTGAAGATACGTTAAAAGTCAGATTAAACTGGTTTTGAAAGAGAGGTACTTCCAGATTCGGGTAAATAAAGTAATTGCTTTTATGTTAAATCCACGATGGACCAATTTTATTTGAACCTGTTTTAGCTATCTTTTCGCTGCAGCAACTTTAAATTTGCGTTGGAAAAATAATAATTTAAAAAAAACCGATTTGAAATACAGTAAGCAGACTGACAATAACATAAAAGATTTTGACTTTTTAACAAAAAACACAATCAAAAGCTTGATGACGAATATTGGGAAAATGCTTAGAAAGAAATGAACACGAAAATAGAATTTATATTGTTTTTGTTTAAATGGTGATAAATGTACAAGGAAAAGGCGAAGATGTGACAATGCATCCTCTCCATCTACGATTGATGTCACTAATCTATATGACAATGCCAATGTTACTTCCTCTCAATGTTATAATCGATTTGCGTTACTTGGCCAATTGGAAATTGAAGACGATAGTGATAACATCGCTCGCAACATCAATGACAATCGCAGCAATACTAAAAATAAAAACGATTTAAATTCAATCAGAAAACCGTTTTGTCCACCAATAATTCTATACAATGTCAACATAAAGACCCTCGTAGACCAGTTGGAAGCAAAGACCCCAGAAATTACATTTAAAATTAAAAATGTTAACAAACATAAGAGCAAGCTTTTTATTTCAGATATCAAGGTGTACACTGAAATGATGTCCCTCCTTAGAGATAAGAAAATTAATTCGTACTCCTTCACACCTAAAGAATTACAGCAATTGTCATTTGTGGTTCGTGGTCTATATTATAAATCAGATACAGAGGAAATTAAAGTGGCTCTTGATGCAGTGATTCCCAACGTCGTTTCAAAAGTCACAAAATTCAACACCAATTATTCCATCAAAAGTAAAATAGATACAGGTCTCTTTTTAATAACTATTTTACCTGGTAAAGGACTTAAGGACATTTCCCACGTAAAACATCTGTTAAGCCAGACGATTGTATGGGAGAGGCCTAATCGTAAAGAACGTGAAATTCAATGCAGAAGATGCCAACTTTGGGGCCATATGGCCAAAAATTGTAACAGAGAATTTAAATGCGTCAAATGCGATCAAAGCCATGAACCTGGAAAGTGTTCTAGAATTAATAATGAAAGTTCTGATGTAGTATGTGTCAATTGCGGTGATTCTGGTCATCCAGCAAATTGGAAGGGCTGTTCATCATATAAAAAATATGTTGGAAATAAAAATGCTAAACTAAAGGAAGCGCGAGAGAGAAAAGTAACTGCAAATTTCAAAATTGCCAACACAATTTCAACTTCTGCTGTATCTCCAGGTATATCGTATGCCAGCCAATTTTATGGGCAACGAAATTTTGACTTGAATCTTAACCAACAAAATGGTAAGCCATCCATTATAAATCAATTTTTAAGCCTTGCAAAATACTTTATACAACCAGATGAAATGACTCTAGAGCAGGAGATCCAAAAGTTTTTAAATGAATATACGACATTGACGAAGGAGGTGGCCAAAGCTGAGTTTAAACGGTTACTAACAAAAGTGCAAAATTCTTATGAACCGTAAATGTCTTAATTTTGTAACATACAATGTAAGGTCGCTTATAGATACAAGTCGGCGTTTAGAAATATCAAATTTCCTATTTCATAATAAAATTGACATAGCATTCATACAAGAATGTCACCTTCGTGGTACATCAAATATTATAATTAACGGTTACAACTTTATATACGACTTTTCCAATATCGGCGTTGCAATAGCTATTAAAGACTCAATAGCCTTCAGCCGGATTAACATAGGTATGGGTAATTCCATGTCAAATCAACCAATGGGTGTACACTACCTTCTCCAAATTGTATGATTTTTCGTAGGAAGACAGATTATTACAGAACTAAAATAAGTGCAAAGTTTGAGGGCACTGGCGCTTCTGTAACCGGAAATATGTGGTCTTGAAAATCGTAAAAAAAGGTCAAAATTTACAAAGTTGTACTTACTTAATTATCATTTTCTTGAAAAGTATTATAGTTACGCAACTCATCAAGGTTGCATTTGAAAGGCTAATTAATTACCTTTAATTTGATATACAACATGATTTTTTTTTGGAAAGGTCCAAGGTCACATCTCTTGACCTATAATTCGGGAGGCTATAGCTGTAAAAACGAAAATTTTAAAAATCTGAAAAAAATATATGTTTAAGATTGGTTCCTTCCCTAAAGTTCCAAAAAATTTCAGACTGGGGGTATGCTTGGATCCAGAAATATTTATCATAGAGTAAAGGTAGATATTTAAAAAGTCGGTGCTGTTACTGTTACTGTTTATGAATGTGGTTGGTTGTGCTCGTGAGCGTCGGCGGTCTATGCACGCACGCCGCTATTTGTTTCTGGTTCTTTAGCTCTGTACTGTACTCAGTACAGACCTGTGTTAGGGTTGGTTTGACAGGTAATTATGTTAGAGCGAGACAACAGTATAAATGTTGTCGGGTGTGGTTCGTAGTGTCAAATAACTTGGATATAGAGAAATTATTGAAAAACGAGAAGTCAAAGGAAGCACCACGAAAAAAAAACCATTCTAAGCACGTTGCTTTAAAAAACCACATGTGTTGCTATAAAATCAATATTTTTAAATAAAACCAAAAGTGTTCAAAGTGATTGTTTTTTGCCTCTGTAAACAATATGTCATTTAATACAATATATTGTTGTAATCCATTTAAAAAAGTTGCTCATGTCCGGAATGCAAGAGGACTTCGAAAAGTTCAGCAATGGATGACTGGAATTAGTAATAACATTTCAATATCAAATAAAATATGTGATATATGCAGAAGAGAACTTTATAAATTAAAAGGAAGTGTAAACAATAATATTCAATCTATGAACAAGCCAGAAAACAAGACTTCAGACTCGGAAAGTGAAGCATCAGTTTCGGGAGATGTTCGAATTTCTAAGTTAAACGAAAGTTTAACATATTTACAAGAATCTCCAATATGTTCGAGAAAAATTCCATTAAAAGGGTTGTATACCCTAGAAAGTTAGAAAAAATAACAACATCAATTAAAACCAACATTTTCCCAAATTCAACACCTTCAACCTCTCACGTATGCCCAGAATCGGAAATAATCGAACAACTAAAAGAAAAGTTTAAATCAATAACTAAAAACAGTGATAAAATTCAACTTTTAACTATTTTACCTAAAAGCTGGACATTGAAAAGAATGGAGGAGGAATTTCAAATAACAAATTTCATGGCACGAAAGGTAAAAAACTTGGTTGAGACAGAAGGCGTATTGAGTACACCGAATCCAAAACTTGGAAAACGATTGCCATTAGAAATTGTTGATGTGGTGAAAATCTTTTATGAAACTGATGATGTCAGCAGATGTCTACCAGGATGTAAAGACTACGTGTCAATAACAGAAAATGGTGTAAAAGTAAAAAAAAAATAAAAGACTTTTACTCGGAAATCTTCGAGAAGTTTATGCTTTATTTAAAGAAAAACATGAAGGGATAACTATTGGAATTTCTACATTTTGTGAACTTCGGCCAAAAAATGTGGTTCTAGCAGATGCGTCAGGAAGCCATAATGTATGTGTTTGTAAAATACATCAAAATACAAAACTAATGCTCCACGCAATAAACCTGAAAAAATTGACAGAAAATGTGCAGGATTATGTGCTGGAAACTTATAAAGATTGTTTAAAAAGACTTATATGCAATCCCCCATCACCAAATTGCTACCTTGGCAGATGTAGCATGTGTCCAGATATACAAAATTTTAAAGAGAAACTTGGTGAATTATTATTAGAAAATGAAATTGATGAAATCATATATAAACAGTGGATAAGTGTAGATAGAGACTCTTTGGAAACTATTATTAAAGAAACTGATTCTTTTCTGGATTCTTTATGCGAAAAACTGCAAACTCTTCTACCCCATTCATTCGTATCTAAAGAGCAGGGTGCATTTATGGCTCACAAAAAGTCTGCGTTGGAAGAAAATGAGTATTTAGTAATTTGCGACTTCTCCGAAAATGCAACTTTTGTGGTTCAGGATTCTGTGCAAGGCTTTTTATGGAATAATAGCCAGGCCACACTATACCCAATAGCAATTTATTACAAATCAAATGGAAAATTAGAAACTACAAATTTTATAATAATATCAGACTGTCTAATACATAATACCATAGCAGTTCATTTATTTCATCGCCACCTAAATGAGTTTTTAAAAAACAAGTTTTTGAAAATACCAAAGAAAATTTTTTATTTTTCGGACGGTTCTTCCGCTCAATTTAAAAATAAAAAAAACTTTGCCAATTTATGCCATCATAGCGAAGATTTTAATTGTTCCGCTGAGTGGCATTTCTTTGCTACCAGTCACGGCAAAGGACCTAGTGATGGTCTTGGGGGAACGGTAAAGCGTGAAGCACGAAGAGCCAGCTTGCAACGTCCATTCGAAGATCAGATAACTACTCCTCTCCACTTGTATAATTGGTGTCAGCAAACTCTTCAGAACTGCAACTTTGCATATTTAACGGAAAAAGATTATGAAGATTAGGATTACGTACAATTCCGGGAACTCAAAATCAGCACAGCTTCATACCAATTTCAAAAACACAATTACAAGCTAAAATTTATTCCGCTGATAGCAAATTTGTAATTGAAAACATTTATAATAAAACTAAACAACAACAACAGCATTCATCATAATAATGTCAACAACAACAACAACAACAACAACAACAACAACAACAACAACAACAGCATTCATCATAATAATGTCAACAACAACAACAACAACAACAACAACAACAACAGCATTCATCATAATAATGTCAACAACGCCAACAACAACAACAACAACAACAGCATTCATCATAATAATGTCAACAACGCCAACAACGCCAACAACAACAGCATTCATAATAATAATAATTCACTTGTTGAATATCTACCTTTACTCTATGATAAATATTTCTGGATCCAAGCATACCCCAGTCTGAAATTTAGGGAAGGAACCAATCTTAAACATATATTTTTTCAGATTTTTAAAATTGTCGTTTTTACAGCTATAGCCTCCCGCATTATAGGTCGAGATGTGACCTTTGACCTTTCCAAAAAAAAAAAAACATGTTGTATATCAAATTAAAGGTAATTAATTAACCTTTCAAATGCGACCTTGATAAGTTGCGTCACTATAATATTAATCAAGAAAATGATAATTAAGTAAGTACAACTTTGTACATTTTTATAGTTTTTCCCGATATTCAAGACCTCATATTTCCGGATCCAGATGCGTCAGTGAACATAAATTTAGGATTTTTCTTATTTCTCGGATACACTTTAATCCTGCCAAAATTCAGCCAATTTGGAAACAGTGATGTAAAAAACAGCCATATTTTAAGTTGAGTTCAGATGGTTTAACCCATATACCCGAGTTCAATAGTGTCTTTATTCAAATGGAGTTAAACATCGAGAGCGAACGTAAAACTTTTCTGTTCGGTTCAATCTTCCTTGCAACCTTAATGGGAACAAGATTTATGAAGGTCTTAGTAAAATCGTCAATTTTTCAATGCGTTATGATGGTGGATGGAGGTGACCTCAACTCCGAAAATACTGCATGGGGAGATCAAACAGAAAATGGCAATGAGAACATTATTTAAGTGGCTTGAGGACAACATATTAGACGTTTTTCGACTAGCAGACACCAAACCATCTTTTCCAAATGGATCTTCCTTCCTGGATCATTTCTTGGTAAGCCCCAAGCTTTTCAATCCAGTTTCTTCAACTTTTAATATATCATCTTTGTCAACATTTTCGGACCAATTCCCAATCAAATTGGAAATAATTTTTAACGCATTTGATTTTATTACGAGTTCTCCTAGATTTTTTACATCGTACAAGAATACGAACTGGAGAAATTTTCAAAGAGACATGGAAATTGACACCTTTTCTATAATGCCCCCCACAAACCTAAAATTAGACAACGACGAAATAAACATTCTGATTGATGAATTCACATTGGTTTGCAACAGAATTTCAAATTCTCACTCTGAAAAAATCCAGATTAAAAATCATAAAATTCTTATATCGGATAAAATTAAAAAGTTCTTCATTATTAAACATAGGTGGCAAAAGGATCTTCGGAAAATATACCACCGTGCTGGCAACAGACTTGGTCATGATTATTTAATCCTTTCAAAACAAATTCAATTACTAAAAATTATTATAAAGGAACTTGTAAGTCTGGAGCATGCCGAAAGGTTTAGCCAACGTCTCATGAAAATTAAACCTGGTCCTACAGCCTTTAAGGAAATTTTTAGAATCACCGGCAATAGGAAAACACCATTTTGCAACAGCCTTACAATCGGCAACAAAACCGTTACAGATGACAAAGAAAAGTGTGAGCTATTTAAAGAATTTTATTCGAACATTTACAAAGAAGTATTACCAGAAAATCCTCCAAATGATCTTGAATGCTGTCTACCATTATATATTTCCAATGTACCACCTTCAATTTATTCTTTTGATGGTTCGTTCAGTGCTCTAGACATTGAAGACTCTTTACATTTTGTAAATTTGGATACAGTAAAACACATTGTAAAGAATATTAAGAACAAACACTCATTTGGTCTGGATGGCATCTCCAATTTCCTAATAAGAAAATTCCCCCATAAATCTTTGGAATTCATAACAATTATATTCAATAACTGTCTAAATAACGTATATTTTCCGAAAAAATGGAAATTAGGAAAAATCCTACCATTGAAAAAAAAGGAAAAATGTCAGAGTCTTGATGATTTCAGACCTATTTCTCTGCTTTCTAACTTAGGAAAAATATTTGAACACATCATTAAACAAAAACTTGAAGATCAGCTGATAATTGACCCCATATCTTGTTTCCAATTCGGGTTTAGACAGTCTCACTCAACGCAGCATGCACTTTTGAAATTTCATGCAGATGTAACAAACAACCTGAGGAACCAAAAGTGTACAGTAGAAAGCATTCGACACTGCATGTCATAAGGGCAATTTATATAAACTTGTAGGCCTGGGCGTTGACCCCTATCTCGCAAAATTGTTATCCAGTTTATTTTTCGAACGTAAATTCTGCATCCAGATAAACGAAGCTTGCTCAGGTATGGGTCCAGTTAGCAGTGGCGTCCCCCAAGGAAGTGTACTAGCTCCTTTTCTCTTCAATCTATATCTTCATGATTTCCCACACGAGGTTCAGGATTCCAAAGCTTTGCTCTATGCTGATGACTGCTTAATATTTTCTCATGACGAATCACCCAGTGCGGCTCTTAATAAATCGGCATTCCATCTCTCAGTAATATATGAATATTATAAAACCTGGGGTATATGCATAAATTCAAATAAATCAGAAGCTATCTGCATAAGAAACGCTTCTGGTAAATGCTCAAGATTTGTTGTTCCCGAAAGCAAACGTCTTCATCTTTTTCTCAATGGAACGGAGATTCCATTCAGATCCAACATCAAATACCTTGGAGTTACATTTGAGAAGCTGTTGAAATTTAATAAACATGGCAGAGCCATATTAGCCAAAAGTAAACGTATTGCTGGAATGTTTTCACGACTGCTGAATAGCAACCATCTTCCCCAAAATACCAAACTCCTCATTTATAAAGTTGCCATAAGGTCAGTACTTTCCTACGCATTTCCAATTTCACCATTTCCCCATCAGTTGCCAAAGATATATAAATTTTCGAAAGGCGAATCTTGCGACGGTGCATTAATAGGAATTTCGAAACCTACACAAAACGTTATTCCAATAAATTTATCTACAAGAAAGCAGCTGTAACCCCTTTTTGTCAGTATGCGTTTTCTCTACAGTAAAAGTTTATTGAAAAATTGGCTAATCATGACAACGTTTTGATGAACGAGATTTACGACCTTGAGGCTGATTTTAATTGGTCAGATACAAATTACTTGTCCCCAGTGGGCATAATTTCATATTGGCATAAGCTCACCGAATCCAGACTCATGTCAACTACCAGAGTTTTACCAGAAAACTTCCCCAAGAACCCACAGATGTTGAGTTCCACCGGGTATGCAGTCGGTATAATTAAAACTTTCATCTGCACCTATCTTTCTTTTTTTTTTTTTATCTAATTTTTACCAATATTTTTGTGATTTAGTTTAACCCATTAATTGTTAAAATTCTGTGATAGCTTCTCTTTTTTATATACAACATTCTGTTCAACAGCTGTGTATAAGTATTGTGAAGTGTTAATTAGTTTAAGGAATTTTTTTTTTCTTGTTATTGTTATCAGATCTACTGTGAAAGACACTGTCAATGTCGGGAGCAAACATTGTAATCTATATATTTGAAAGATACAACAGTATATTCGAAATTATCTTATTTTTAATTAGCAAGTAGCATTTTCATTTAGTGTGTATTAGAGTAAAACATTTATAACTTTAAGAATTCCTATGTGATTTTGACTATTGTATCCATCGTTATCGAAAAAAAGGCTCAAATAAAAGTTTACTTACTTACTTAAATATAATTCTATGACTTCATTTCATAAAATTAATTTTTAAAAAAAAGTTTGCATACCATCATATTTGCTGCATAGCCTGGTTTGAATTCTACAACTTTGAAACGAAACATTCCTTCTAAATAAATAAATATTTAATCGAGAATGATTCTTCTTCATTCCGTTTTTTAATTAAATATTTCGACATTAATATTTAATATTTCAATTAAACAGATTTCGTTAAGCTTTTACGAATGCGTAAATACATTTTAATAATTATAATCATATAATTAAATGATTGATTTTGTATGAAATTTATTTATGATACAATTATCTACGTGGACTGTCTGATAAATGTTTGTCCTTAGCAAGAGATGACGTTACTAGAATTAGAATTCAAAAATTTTTTTGTAAATACAACTTTTGCATCATCCGATTCATGATTGACGGCCATTTAAAGTGAGCAACTTTCGTATTTTTGCATAAGTGAGTCAAATTTAACATAGAGCCGTGATTAGATATTTGTTTCAAAAAAAAGGCTGAAGGGACCGAAGCTCTACACCTTCTTTATAAATAGAAAAATATTGTACAGTTGAAATTTTATGCGGCCGTACAAGAATTAATGATGGGGACCGCCAAGTTTGCCCAAATGAGAACAGAAATGGTGAAAAAACTCTACGAAATGCTTATGAATGACCGGAGATTGAAAGTGTGTGAGATTATTGAGAACGAAAGCTCCCAATTGAGTGGCTATAATTTGCAAAATCATTCGCGCAGCAAAAATCTGTTGGCAAGATGGGTGATAAGTAGCAATTTTAACCCATTTTCTGTTGCAGGCGCAGGCCAAAGGAGTTTTGGCTTGGACTAAACATGAATTCTTTATGCTACACCAATTATTAAATATTAGCCAAAGCTGTGGACTTTTTATGGCGAAATAGCGCAAAAGAAGGCGAAGAATTTCATCGGACTACAAGTACACGTAGAATTATTCATTTTTATTATCTTGAAAAGCTAAAAATCAGGACGAATACGACATACGACTACAGCAGGAAAAATATTGCATTGCACTTGTGTCATTTTATGGTAAAATATTGAAATTTAGGTCTAAATATGTATAATTTCGGACGTAAATATGTCTCTCAAAATACATTTCTTACATTAACATTTCGACTTTTTTCCGACAGCGACGAGCATGGTAAACGATTTCACTAACAACTTAAGCCCATGGAGCAACGTTATCAGGAATTGTGGAACAAAAACATGATGGAAGATTTTATTTGGTTCCTTATAAGAAAATCAAATCTTGAAGTTCACAGTAGATAAAACAAAAGTCAAAATCATTTTATTTAACAACTAAACAAAATAATAATTCGCATTTTTGGCAAAATCAGGTATTTGCACCTTATTAAGAATAAAATCAACATTTATTCATAGAGTTTCATGATATATGACTCGATTTATTTGCAGTGTATTTAGCGTTATGATTAAGTAATAAAAATTTCATGTTTTGCCAATTTAGATTTTTTGACGATTTTAAAAAAAATATTTAAATTTTTTTCTTTCATTTCATTATCAATAAATTCAAAAGTGTCGGCAACATAACAAGTAAATATTAACGTAGCTTAGAGGTTATTTAAATTACAATTATTTGATGTTTTTTATAACAAAATTGGTAAAGTTTTTCTGAAGTTATAATAAAACCGATGGTTAAAAAAAATTCAGAGTTCAGAAAAAAACACACACTGAATAAAAAACTCGTACATATATGTAAACAAACATAACTTAGACCAACACACACATATTTTTATTTTCATACCAATTATGTTTGTTTTTAAATTTTCTTCGGTGCCCAACACAACCATGACTGTGTTCGTTTTAATATTTCGTTATTTACACGAACATTTTTGTATCACATACTTTTTGTTTCAATCACACATAAAGCACACATTTTTGAGTGTTGCTTTATTTGAAGTTCATGTTCTGGTACGTGTACTGAAAAAAAACACAGAACATGTACAATAAACAGGTTCGAGTTCAGTTATATTTTAAGTCGTGTTTAAAATATAACTGAACTCGAACCTGTTTATTGTACATGTTCTGTTTTTAAGTCATGTTTAAAATATAACTGAACTCGAACCTGTTTATTGTACATGTTCTGTTTTTAAGTCATGTTTAAAATATAACTGAACTCGAACCTGTTTATTGTACATGTTCTGTTTTTTCTTACTACACGAGCCACAACACGACTTAAAATATAACTGAACTCGAACCTGTTTATTGTACATGTTCTGTGTTTTTTTTTTTTTTTCAGTACACATACCAGAACATGAACTTCAAATAAAGCAACACTCAAAAATGTGTGCTTTATGTGTGTTCGAAACAAAAAATACGTGATAGAAAAATGTTCGTGTAAATAACGAAATATTAAAACGAACACAGTCATGGTTGTGCTGGGCACCGAAGAAAATTTAAAAACAAACATAATTGATATGAAAATAAAAATATGTGTGTGTTGGTCTAAGTTATGTTTGTTTACATATATGTACGAGTTTTTTATTCAGTGTGTGTTTTTTTTCTGAACTTTGTTGAAAAGGCTTTCGACTCGATCTGGCAGGTAGGTCTTATTTATAAACTCCATCAAATGCAACTACCTTTATATCTAGTCAAACTTATTAAGAATTTTCTTAAAGATAGAATCTTCGTAGTGGAAATTGAAGGATGTCAGTCCAATAAAAAGCCGATCCCTGCTGGTTTACCACAGGGATCTGTGCTATCACCACTCCTATATTCATTATATATTTCTGATTTCAAACCTCTCAAGGGTAACGACGTAGCTTTCTATGCAGATGACAGCGCATTTGCTAGCTACGGAATAGTTTCTAATGCAATTGTTAAACGTATGCAAAGATGTCTGAATTCAGCGAGCAAATACTTAACTAAATGGAAAATTAAGATGAAGATAAATATCAAGTAACAATCTTTCCTTTTTAATAGATCTCCTAAGAGACATCCATCTCGACCATTCTCAGTACAAGACAAACTGATTCATTTTTCAGATTCTATAAAATAACTAGGGGTCACACTTGATCGTAAACTATCGTTTAAAGAACATTTAGAAACAAGCTGTTCGAAGGCAATCAAATGTGGTAGATCACTCTTCCCGTTTCTAAATAAAAAAAGTAAACTAAACATAAAGAATAAACTTCTTTTATATAAAATGTGTATTAGACCAATACTTACTTACGCATGCCCAGTATGGAAAAATTGTGCAAAAACTCATAAAAGAAGATTACAAATTATCCAGAAAAAGAACCTGAAAATCATATACAATCTCCCTTGGAGATTCCCGACCAAAGACTTACATATAATTTATAAACAAAAAACTATCAATTCCGTAATTGAAGAATTGACTCTTACATTTAAACAAAAATGTAGAAGCTCAAATCACGAACATCTGAGGAGTTTAATCTGACGACTACTAACAAATCTATTAAATATAGATGACTTTAGTGGTTGTATTATAACCTCCTTCTCTCATTTTTCCATGTTTAATTTCCTTTTTTTTTCTCTTTTCTTTCTTTTTATGATCTAGGATGTAGGTTTTTTACTATCTTTTTCCTATAAATTTCTGTTGAGTTTACCTATATGTGATAAATTAATCCTTTTAATTTTTGTAAGTAGTTGTTGTAATATCTTTAGATAAAATCTCACAATTAGTTAAGTTCTTTTATAAATATTTGTAAACTAATGATAGATACTAAATAAATAATAATAATAATAAAAATATTATTCCAAAAAAATGCACCAGATGGTGCACATCTGTAAAAATGGTGCACATCTGCAAATAAATACCTTTGAAATGGTATATTTTTTGTCAAAATCAATTCATAACTAAAAACGTAGAAGGGGTCATTATAAATCGCCTTGCCTAATAATATTATAATATATCACAAAATATAGTGGTCATCAGATGTCACAACAAAATTTTAATTTGGTTGCGTTATCGTTTTATTGAATATCAACATGTGGATGCTAATTTTTTGAGCGGTGAAAAGTTTTCACATTGTTGGCTTCGTTAATCGTCAAAAATGTTGCATTTGGAGTTCAGAGAACCGATATGTGTTTGTCGAAAGCCAAAAGGTGTTATTGTGTGATGCGGATTTTGGGCTGGCGACTTCAATGGATCATTCTTCTTCGAAAATTAGACTGATCAAGCAGCGACTATTACTGGTGCTCGATATCGAAATATAATAACAAAGTTCCTTTTGCTTAAGCTGGATTTTATGGATATGGACTATATGTGGTATCAACCAGATGGAAAGATTTTTAATTAATAAATTACCACCCTCTGATCATCCTAAGATGTACATATATGAATCTCTTGCTTTATATTATGCATGCAATATAATTATACCCTATACCACTATGTGGTGTGTAACTACCAGAAATATTTGACCTAGACCCATCTTTTATTATACCGATCGACTCAAAAACATTTTCTGAATCGACTTAGCGATGGCCGTCCGTCCGTTTGCCGTCTGTCCGTCTGTGTTTATCCATGTAAATCTTGTTATCAAACTACAGGTCGCAAATATGTATATATTTTGATAAAATTTTTAGTATATAAGCTTCTAGCGGCCACAGCGTGAACTCTATTGAAATTGGAGAAAATCGGTTCATGTTCAGACCTAGTCCCCATAAAAATTACCGCTTTGAGATCGACTTAAATTACCATAATATCCAAATTATCATATAGATCGGTCAAATTAGGTTTGTGTGTGTTTATTATATCAATTTCTTAGTAACCATAAAATATTGCACAGATTTTTCTTAAATTGGGTTTGTATATGTATTTGCTCAAATAAGTGACCTTACCAGATATAGTCGGAATCGATCCAGTTTCCGACCTAGTCCCCATATAAATATAGCTTCCGCTATGAACTTTTTCGTATCCGAAGGAAAAAAAAATTAATTACAATGCAACTCAAATTTGGTTTGTTTTTTTTTTTTTTTTTCTATATCTAATTAGTTTTATCCGCGAGATAGGGTCTCTAAACGCATGATATAGGGTATCGTATAGTCGGTCTATTGATATTATTGATCCTTCTGGAAAAATTCTTCACTTATTGTTTTTAATTTCATTTAAAAATTTTAAATGATTTTCTTCTCGAAAATTTTAACATTTCTACAAATGTGAGTGCAAAATGTTTTAATTTTTTTTTTTTTTTAAGTTTATTTGTATTTGTATTTATTTATTAAATGCGATTTTCCATTACAACAAGACAAAGTATAAATTACAGTAATGGGATCAGATAAGTTAATCACTATATATTTAACATCAGTAACTCTTAATCTAAATTTAAAATATTATAAATTGCGATTAAAAAACATAAAAAAAATCAAATAAAATCAATTAAAGTATTGGTATAGTAATACCCTATTACGTTGCTTGTATTTTGCAACACATTAGGAAGCTGATTCCAGAGACGAATAGTTAGAATAAAAAATTGACATTCAGAGGCATGGTCCCGGTATTTAAATTGTATTATTCGATTCCCTCTGGAAGATCTTGCGAACTTTAATCATTCAAAAGGATATTTTGGAACATTTGTTATAATAATTTTATGTAGAAATATACAGTCGAATTCATAACCAATATTTAGCAGTCTCTTAGCAAGTGTGTTATTTATAACGCACTTGTTAAATTCATTTTGAAGAACTTTCAAGCACTTGCTAAACATGAGATGAAATGCCAACCTATTTGCATAAAAATAAATGGCGTCACAAAATTCAGAGTTGATATTTTAACTTTTAGTTGACAGAATAAAATTGGGTATGAATAAACTCTGTGCTAAATTACTGCTTGGCTTAATCGGTATTCTATTCTAAAGTTGGCTCGGACAACGCGGAATTGCAACATATTATGGGAAAGCATGGCATTGGCGAATGAATGATAATGGAGAACGGCTAGTTGAGTTGTGTGGAATAAACGAAATGAAAATTGGTGGCACCCTATTTCCCCACAAACGCGTGCATAAAATTACATGGATGTCAACAGACAAAACCAAATAGATCATATTTGTGTTAGCGCCATATGGAGAATCTTTGTGTGATGTCCGGAACCAGAGAGGAGCGAATATTGGAACAGATTACCACTTATTATCTGGAAGGATTGTTTTTAAATTAAAAAATGTGAAGTCAACCCAAGGCCAGACTAGAACCAAATACAACATCGAAAGACTAGAGTCCCAGCGACATCGAGAAGCCTTCCTAGAGCAAGTGTGGAATAACGTAATCGAACCATCAACGTCGGCAGAAAATGTGAATGAAAAGTGGAAGAATATTAAAGACGCTATAATCGATGCCTGCGTTTCAAAGCTTGGAAACAAGGCAAAAAAAGAACGAAGACTTTATATCTCCGCAAACATGGGATTTGATTGATCAACGTGCAAGTCAAAAAGATAAAATGAATTCCATCAACGATATAACTAAAAGAAAGGAAGCACAAAATCAATATCGACTGCTAGACAAACAGGTAAAACGGTCGGTCCGAGAAGATAAAAAGAAAGAAATACGCGATATGACCATAGAAGCGGAAAATGCAGCTAAGGCTCATAACATGAAAGACCTGTTTGTTATTACAAAGAAAATTGCCGGCACTGGTAACAAACGCGCATTACCAGTGAAGTCCTCTGATGGAACGCTAATACCCAACGTCAATGAACAGTTGAAGCGTTGGAGAGAACACTACATGAATGTTTTAAATATTCAAAACGAAAATGTGACCGTTACAAGAAACAATAACGGTACCACTCTGCCCATTAGAACGGATCCTCCTTCAAGGGCTGAAGTGATTGACGCCATTAGAACTCTAAAAAATGGCATAGCAGCAGGAATAGATAACATAACAGCTGAAGTTCCTAAAACTGACACCGAACTATTTGCAAACATATTACAACCACTCTTCGTACAAATATGGAATTCTGAAACGTTTCCGTCTGACTTGACAAGTGGCATAATTGTAAAACAGCGAAAGAAAAGTGATGCAACGGATTGCAACAATTGGCGTGGTATTACGATTCTCTGCACGGTGATGAAAATCTTCATGAAAATAATTCTGGAACGAATGATTCATCAATTAGACGTACTGTTGCGAAAAGAGCAAGCAGGTTTCAGAAGTGGCAGATCGTGCGTTGATCAGATAAATACGCTTCGAATCATTATAGAACAATCTGTTGAAATGCGGTCATCCCTGTACCTTCTTTTTGTGGACTACGAAAAACATTTGACTCCATCCACAGAGAGTGCATTTGGGCTGAATTGGAGAACATAGGTGTGCCTAACAAAATCATTTCTATAATCAAAAACAGTTATGAGAATTTTAAATGCACGGTTCTACATTAAGGAAAGATGTCCGAGCCTTCTCAGACAATTTCTGGGGTTAGACAAGGCACTTCGTGCGAATGAGAACAAAGCACGTGGCATTGTGTGGAATCCTTTAGAACCTGGTTCTCGACTGGAGGGCCTAGATTATGCTGACGACAAATGTGAGCTCTCCCACAGGTTTATTGATATGCAAAGCAAACTTAAAGACCTGGAACTTGAATCCTCCAAAGTTGGGCTTAAGATAAATGTAGGAAAAACCAAAGAAATACGGATAAACACAACGTCAACAGAGCAACTAAACTTCTTGGAGCATCAAGTTGAACGTGTTGAGGAGTTTACTTACCTTGGAAGTATAATATCTGAAAATGTTGGTATCCTAAAAGATGTGCAAAATAGAATAAGGAGTCAATACAAAACAAGCTGCGTGCTTTTGTCAATAGATGTCTTCGCAGAATCCTTAGGGTGTTCTGGCCCAATAGAATAACAAACGAAGAACTCTGGGCGAGGGCGGATATGTACGACATAAATGTGGAAGTTCGGCGGAGGAAGTTTGGATGGATAGGACACACATTTCGTAAGCCATCGGACGAAGTATGTCACCAAGCTTTGGTATACAACCCCCAAGGAAGTAGAAGAGTAGGAAGACCAAGAACTACCTCGCGAAGATCAACATTGGGTGAAATAAACAGGCTTGAACAAAACGGTCTTGAAGCAGACGGTCCTGGACGAAGATAAAACAACATTGGGGAACTCAAAGAAGTTGCTGAACGAAGAGATAGATGGAGTAATCTTGTAGACAACCTATGCCCAGTATAGAGGCGGCTTGTAATCGAAAGCCGACGGGCGAGGTTATATTATTATTATTATTAATCGGTAAAGCAGCTCGTTGTGTGCGATGTATATGTGGCTGCTAAAATTTGGTTATGAATCCGGCTGATAATGTTCTTGAATTTAATATAGTTGTCAAGTGACATCTGTAAGACATGACACGAGTATTGGGATACATGATCAAATTTTCTTAATCCAAAGATATAGCGAATAATGTTGTTGAAAGTTACAGTTAGTTTTCTGTTATCCCTAGAGTTGAAACCTGTGAAAACCTCAGATGCATATAGTAATGTTGGTAATAGATATGTTTTAGCAAGTAGCAATCTTATTTTCGGTGGAGTAAAGTGCTGTGTTAACCATAAGCTTCTTAACATATTATAAATTCTGCTACAGGATTGATTAATATGATCTGACCAAGTCAGAGTTCCACTAAACACAACACCGAGATTTTTTACAGAGTCCACGATGGCAATTTTAGAGCCCCCAAGGAAGACATTTATCTCATTCTCAAAATGCATCACTTTCTTCTTTATTATAATACACTTAGATTTATTTGGATTAAGTCGTGCCGTTGCCCAATTTAGAATACGTTTGAGATCATAATTTAGTTCTTGAGTTTTGGAAATAATTGAATCCTTGGTACCACTTAAATATAGCTGAATGTCATCAGCGTACATCTGCATCTTAGAGAATTTAATTTGTTGTGGAAGATCATTGGCATATATCGAATAAAGTAGTGGTCCAAGGATTGAACACTGCGGTACCCCTCTTATAACTTGCAGTGAGTTTGAGATGGAGCTACCATTAGCAACAGATTGGGATCTGTTTATGAGATATGACGACATGAATCTAACTGCTAATGCGGAAAAGTTAAAAAACTTTTTCAGTTTGGGGCATAAAATTGAGTGGTGTACCATGTCAAATGCCTTTGAGTGGTTCAATAAAACCAAAAAAGATATTTTACCATCATCCATGTTGCTTCTTATCTCTTCAACTACATCAGATAAAGCTGTTATACAGCTATGTTGGGGTCTGAAACCGGATAGACACTCTGTAAGCAAGTTGTTGTCGTTTAAATACGTAAAGATTTGTATGTGTAAAAGGTGCTCGAAAACTTTTGAGACATATGGAAGAATTTCAATCAGGCGGTATCCGTTACCCGTTTTTGGTACTGGTATAATTTTGGCATGTTTCCACTCCATTGGAAAGATGGTAGTAGTGATTATGGAGTTAACAAGTACATTATGAAACGGACAAGCCATGGTAAAATCATTTTTATAAATCTGGGGTGTATATTATCAAGGCCCACTGCATTCGATTTAATAGCATTGAAACTTTCAACTACGTCTACGTGTTACACACTGAAAGTTAAATTTGGGAATGTTTAAATTATTGCAGGAAAAATCATCATAAAATACGTTATTTACAGCTGGTAGAGGAATATTTACGAAAGCTTCATTTAGCGCATTAATTGATTAATTGTCTTATTTATTCCAATTTCGCGTATTTGTTTCCAGGTTTTTATACCCTATACCACTATGTGGTTTGGGTATAATGACTTTGTGCTTTAATTATACTTTAATTATACCGATCGAATCAGAATCACTTTTTGAGTTGATTTAACAATGTCCGTCAGTCCGTCCGTCCGTCCGGTCCGTCTGTGTCTCCATGTAAACCTTGTAATCAAACTAAAGGTCGCAAATATGAATATATTTTGATGAAATTTGGTATATAAGCTGTTATCAGCCATGGGATGAACGCTATTGAAACTGGTGCGAATCGGTCAATGTTCAGACCTAGCCCCCATACAAATTACTCCTATGAAATGGACATAAATTGCCGTAAGATCCAAATTGTCATATAGATCTTACTCAAATTGGGTTTGTATGCGTTCATTACATCCATTAATGAGTAGTCCAAAATTGATCCCATTGGGCCCATATAGAGCTGCTTCCCGATCTTCAGCTAAATCTATTAAAAACAAAAATATTGCACTGATTATTCTCAAATTTTTATACCCTATACCACTATGTGGTTTGGGTATAATGACTTTGTGCTGCTGTTTGTAACAACCAAAAATATTTGACCTAGACCCATCTTTAATTATACCGATCGAATCAGAATCACTTTCTGAGTTGATTTAACAATGTCCGTCCGTCCGTCCGTCCGTCCGTCTGTGTGTCCATGTAAAGCTTGTAATCAAACTGCAGGTCGCAAATATGAATATATTTTGATGAAATTTGGTATATAAGCTTCTATCGGCCATGGGATGAACGCTATTGAAATTGGTGAGAATCGGTCCATGTTCAGACCTAGCCCCCATACAAATTACCCATATGAAATCGACATAAATTGCCACAAGATCCAAATTGTCATATAGATCTTACTCAAATTGGGTTTGCTGCTTCCCGATCTTCACTTAAATCTATTAAAAAACAAAAATATTGCACTGATTCTTCTCAAATTTTGTTTGTACATATTTTTGCAAAATACAAGAGACTTTACCAAACATGATCAGGATCGGTCCATTTTTGGACCTAGTCCCTTTATAGATATAGCATCCGATATGAACTTTTTCATATCTGCAACCAAAAAAAATTATAAAAATCCCACTCAAATTTGGTTTTTGCTTATTTTCAATGTCCAGTTAGTTGGGCCTAAGAGATAGGGTTTCTAAACGCATGGTATAGGGTATCGTATAGTCGGTCTAGACCGACTATAATTTTCTTACTTGTTTTTGTATATATTTTTGCAAAATACAAGAGACTTTACCAAACATGATCAGGATCGGTCCATTTTTGGACCTAGTCCCCATATAGATATAGCATCCGATATGAACTTTTTCATATCTGCAGCCAAAAATATTAATAAAAATCCCACTCAAATTTGGTTTTTGCTTATTTTCTATGTCCAGTTAGCTGGGCCTAAGAGATAGGGTTTCTTACTTGTTTTTACTTCCAATAGCTGTATTAAATTTATTAAAATAATAGGAATGCCTTATTTTGGAAACAACCGCTTTCCTAGCCATCTTATATTCGTCGTGATATTCTGATATCCTGTAACGTTTCCACTTCTGATACAGATTATCACGGTGTTCTATTAGCATCTTATTTTTAATAGTTTTCGTTTTGTTGAGGACATGTTTGTTGTAAATTCCTAAAATTTTACCATTAAGAAATGACAGTTGTTTTCCAACAGTCGGTAAATAGAAAATTTGATCCCATGGAGTAGAGCAAAGATCATATCCCAAAGCCAAGATATCCATATTATTAAAATCACGATAAGTAAATGCTTGGGGCTGGGTTTCTATTGCAAAATCATATGTGACCCTCTCCGAGAAAAGGGATCTAGTGTGTCAAAAAACGGGTTGTGTCAAAAACGGTGGATTCTCGTACCTAAAAGGGTGTAGAAACTTTAAATGCGTTTTTTTTTCTCAAAACTTAATTTTCACACACTAAGACCCTCTTCTCGGAGAAGGTCACATATGATAAGAAGAGTAGATCGTGCTTCGAGAATGCTGGTGCTGCTAACTGACCATAATGAAGGACTTTACTTTCATTACTGGTAAAGAAAAGATCAAGCAAAGTGCTATTTGTTGACGTGAAGTGTGTAGGTCTCGTTGTGTTGACAGCTGACAAGTTTAGCATCGACATTATAGTGGTAAGATTTGAGTCAGCGAAAAGATTGTTATTAAAATCACCTGATATAATGACTTCGGAGTATGACATTGATGAAAGCTCCAGCTTCGTGATAAGACTGCCAAACTTTATCCGTTTATGTGGACTGTATACACATCCAAGAAGAAGTTTATCACCACGACAGTTTACGTCTATAAAAACATATTCCACGTCATTAGCTATATTATGTGTACTATTTAATTGACATGACATTCGTTCTGTTGGCACGAAAGACACAGTACCCCTTCAGCTAATAGATATTGTCGCTAACATTATCACAGAACCATGTCTCAGAAACACATATAGCGTCAACACCCGACTTTTCAAATAAAAGACGAAACTCATCAAGTTTATTACATAAACTTTGTGCATTTAAATGACAAATACTGAAACCCTGTCTATGATTAGCCAGGATACGTACCATGTTATAATTACCATCTCTGGAGCCAAGTTGTTCTTTTGTTTTTTTACAGTCCATCTGGCAACCCCAGTCGCAAACCTGCTAATAAAAATTGGTGACTTGATGCCAAATAAATACCTGTATAACCTCTCTTGTAGATATAGATACATTTTTTGAACATAAAAGTAAATACTGATAAATTCCAAAAAAAAAAATCACTTTTGCATTAAGAAGAGGTGACTGCCCTGTAATAATGATCAACGGTGATGTTATACCGAAAACTGACACCGTATATGGAAAGCACGTACAAAATTTAAATCATACCATCTAATGGTGAAAACAAGCAAATTAAACTGGCTAATAGGGCTAAAATCAAATTTAAACTTAGACAACAAATTAAGAATTTATAAGGTTATATGGAAACCAGTTTAGACATACGGTATTCAGTTGTGGGGTACTATTTACAAACAAAGATAATCTTAAAGATCTCAATATATCCACAGTAAAGTAAGGAATGCGAACTTTCAGTGAAAAGTATTAAGTAATCACACAAATCCTCTTGTGTGAACTACATAATTTCTGTTACGTATTGTGTGGTTAAAATCGGGATAAAACGGTAGAACAAAACATCAGTCACAAGAAATCGCCTAGCCTATTAATATTATAGATATGTGATCTACGTTTAAAACGGCACACTTTAAATTAATAACCAAAAAATTAAAGATTGCACTTTGCAATTTTTTATACATGGTAAAATGGCCACGCAGTAGTAAAATATTCATATGCGGAAGTCATATGAATCTATGACCCATACAATATCCTGGCACACATTTTTTCAAGATTATTTTATGTATAATAAGCGAAACGTAAAGTTTCTGCAAAAATAAATTTAGTATATTAACATGTGAATTTTTGAAATCAAGAAATAAAGAAGAGAAGGAAAAAGAGATATTTAGTAATAGATAAAAGAATGAATCAAAGAATTCAATAATCAATCATAAACAATCAATAATCAATAAAAGTAATAAATAAACATCCTTATGATTATTGTTTAACTAGATTTATAATAAAATAAATACCAGACTGAACCTACCTGCAGGGTAGAGTGCTTTGGGCTGTCTGGATATTTAATGTAATTAAGATATAAAAATTATTTCAAAACTGTAAATCAGTCTCCTTTCAAATTAAAATGAAAATATGAATAAAGAACCAATTTTTCATTTAAATGAAAAACAATGCAAATCCAAAATTGGTTTCCTTCCGAGTACTTCCAAAACATTATCATTATCTTACCAATATCCTTAATAACATTACAATATAAACCATCAGTTAAGTCAAAGAAAATCTCGTAAATCCATGTGTAAACGGTATTTGATTTTGTGGCAAAATGTCGAGATTTTAAACCAAATTGTGCAACTTTACATACTGATTTTTTCGAAAAACATATTAAATTTTTTAATGCAAAAGAATAGAACTAAATCTCTTTTAGTAAATATTCATATCCAAGTTTCAAAGTTTCTTTTACAGAAAATACTTAAAATTCTTCTTTATAAAATAAAAATTTAATCTATGCGTTTAGTAGCCAGAAATCTTAGATTTTTTTAACGACCTTAACAAAGTTTAGCTAATTTTTAAAAATTAATTTATAAAGTCTCCGGAGAGAATTGTGTGCGACAATAAAGACAACATTGTCTGCCTAACAATAAAATTGAGTCCAAAATCTATTATACGCTTGAGGAAATAAGTAACTTGAAATAATACCAAATGTCGTTAGATATTAAAAGGAAATATACAGAGCAAAACTAATCAAATTAAATTGAACTTTATCTTAAGTATAGAAAATTTGTAAACAGAACACAAAAACGTTTTTTTTTTCTTTTTTGGCTACTGCAAAAAACTTGCCGTTAAAAATGACATCATATGTCTGCATACAAATGGTTTTAAACGCTCTACTGGGAATTACTAAGACCAAATATTCCAAGTGATAAATAATGGACTACTTTGTAAAGTGTGAGACATAAATACATTAAATATAAAATTGTATAAAATGAACAACAACAACAAATATTCACATTAAAAAACTTGTAAGGCGCTTAAGGTGCTTTTTGATGAAAAGGTACTTTTAATGAAAACGAACTTTTTAAATACTAGGTGCACATTTAAAGAAAAATGTACGCTCTGAATAAATGGTTGTAAGGTACTTTTTTTTTAATAAAAGGTACTTTTTTAGTGAAATGCACTTTTTTAAAAAAAAGATACTTTTTTAATAAAAGGTACTTTTTAAATAAGACTCTTTTTGAATGAAATGACTTTTTTAATAAAATTTACTTTTTTATAATAAAAGGTACTGTTTGAATAAAAGGTACTTTTTTAAAAAACGTACTTCTTTAATAGAAGGTATTTTTTGAATAAAAGGTACTTTTTTTAATAAAAGGAACTTTTTTAGTAAAAGGTACTTTTTTAATCAAAGGTAATTTAAAAGTTACTATTTTAATGAAAGGTACTTTTTAATAAAATGTAAGTTTTTAATAAAAGATATTTCTTTAATAAAAGGTACTTTTTTAATAAAAGGTACTTTTTTAATAAAAGGTACTTTTTTAATAAAAGGTACTTTTTTAATAAAAGGTACTTTTTTAATAAAAGGTACTTTTTAGTAAAAGGTACTTTTTAATAAAAAATACTTTGTTAATCAAAGGAGCTTTTTTAATAAAAGGTACATTTTAATAAAGGTACTTTTTAATAAAAGGTACTTTATTAATAAAAGGTACTTTTTTAATAAAAGGTACCTTTTTAACAAAAAGTACTCTTCTAATAAAAGTTAACTTTTAATAAAAGGTACTTTTTGAATAAAAGGTACTTTTTGAATAAAAGGTACTTTTTGAATAAAAGGTACTTTTTGAATAAAAGGTAATTTTTAATAAAAGGTACTTTTTTAATAAAAAGTACTCTTCTAATAAAAGTTAACTTTTAATAAAAGGTACTTTTTGAATAAAAGGTACTTTTTAATAAAAGGTACTTTTTTAATAAAAGGTACTTTTTTAATAAAAGGTACTTTTTTAATAAAAGGTACCTTTTTAACAAAAAGTACTCTTCTAATAAAAGTTAACTTTTAATAAAAGGTACTTTTTGAATAAAAGGTACTTTTTGAATAAAAGGTACTTTTTGAATAAAAGGAACTTTTTTAATAAAAGGTACTTTTTGAATAAAAGGTACTTTTTGAACAAAAGATACTTTTTGAATAAAAGGTACTTTTTAATAAAAGGTACTTTTTTAATAAAAGGTACTTTTTTAATAAAAGGTACTTTTTTAATAAAAGGTACCTTTTCAACAAAAAGTACTCTTCTAATAAAAGTTAACTTTTAATAAAAGGTACTTTTTGAATAAAAGGTACTTTTTGAATAAAAGGAACTTTTTTAATAAAAGGTACTTTTTGAATAAAAGGTACTTTTTGAACAAAAGATTCTTTTTGAATAAAAGATACTTTTTGAATAAAAGGTACTTTTTGAATAAAAGGTAATTTCTTAAAATAAGGTACTTTTTAAGAAAATTTACTTTTTGAATAAGATATACTTTTTGAAAAAAAGTAGTTTTTCAAGAAAAGGTACTTTTTTTAAGAAAAGATGCTTTTTAATAACTTTTTAATAAAAGGTACTTTTTTAATATAAGCTTATTTCTTAAAAAAAAGTTACAATTTTAATGAAGGGTACTTTTTAATAAAAGTGCGTTTTTAATAAAAGGTACTTCTTCAATAAAAGGTACTTTTTAATAAAAGGTACGTTTTTAAGGAACGGTACTTCTTTAGTAAAAGGTAATTTTTTAAAAGAAGGTACCTTTCTATAAAAGGTACTTTTTAAATAAAAAGTACTCTTCTAATAAAAGGTAATTTTTTGAATAAAAGGAGCTTTTTGAATAAAAGGTACTTTTTGAATTAAAGGTACTTTTTGAATTAAAGGTACTTTTTGAATAAATGTCACTTTTTGAATAGAAGGTACCTCTTTAATAAAAGGTACTTTCTTAAGATAAGGTATTTTTTAAGAAAAATTACTTCTTGAATAAGATATACTTAAAAAAAAGTACTTCAAAAAATAATTTTTTAAGAAAAGGTACTTTTTAAAGAAAAGGTACTTTTAATAAAATATACTTTCTTAAGAAAATTTACTTTTTTGGCAAAATTTACTTTTTTTAATAAAAATGTTCTAGTTTTAAAAAAGTTATAAAAGGTGTTTTTAAGAAAATGTAGTTTATAAGAATTTACTTTTTTAAAGAAAAGTACCTCTTTAATACATTTATATTTTTAAGAAAAAAATTTTTAATAAAATGTACTTTTTAAGAAATGCTATTATTTTAAGTAAAGGCAAGTCTAAAAAATTACTTTCTTAAGGAAATGTACTCTCTTAAGAAGGGGGTTTTTTAAGAAAAGGTACTGTTTTAAGAAAACGACTTATTTAAGGAAATTTTCTTTACTTTTTAAGGAAATTTTCTTTTTTTTTAGGAGAAACTTTTAGAATATATACTTTTTTCAGAAAGAGTACTTTATTAAGATATGGTACTATTTTAAGAAAGGTTACTTCATTAAGAAAATGTATTTTTTTTTTTTAAGAAATAATACTTTTTTAAGAAAATGTAATTTTTATTTAGACAATGCACTTTTTCAGAAAAGGTAATATTTTAAGAAATAGTTTTTTTTTTAAGAAAAGGGTTTTTATAAGCAAAGATAAAAAATTGTACTTTTTCTAAGAAAGTACTTTTTTGTTGAAATGAGCTCATATTGAGTCACGGGATGTAACCGATTTTAATGCTCGATTAAGTATAACTAAAATAAGTTAACATAATTCGGATGGTGTGCTTCAGAGGCGGCAAAAGACGTATTTTTTAAAACAAAATATTTTTTTTTTACAAGTATATTCTGTTCTATCGTTTTATCCCGATTTTGACCAAACTTATATTATTTGAAAGGTATTTCTTTTAAGCCGTTTTGCAGATTTACAGATTTTTAATTTTTTTCCTTTATTTTGAGTAAATCGCATTTAAAGTTGCTACTAACACATACATAAAATTATACATACGCTATGTGTGTTTCATTAAATTTCTTAATGTGTCTGTTAAAGAGTTTGTTATCTTCATTCACAATAATAATAAACCATAAAAGTGTTGGTTTGTGAATTGGCTAAGTTGAAAAATAAAGCTGTCTAGAAATTGCACTCGAATTTCGAGCGCTGGAATCTGCTAGTTACAATTAATTTAATATCAGGTATTATTATTTTCGTATTTTTCTTTTATTAATTATGTTCCATATCAACAAAATTTTCATTATTGTATAGTGATTACATCATACTTCACACTTATCATAATCATCGTCACTTCCATAGTCATCATTTTCATATTCATCATCATTAACCTCTTTTTCAACTGTTGTGTTTGGCAAAATTATTAAATCTAGTGCCATCTCTGGTATGATTAATTTTTAAATAAAATTTTTTTCTTATAAATTTTACCTTTGGTGGTATGTAATGGATCTGAACTAAGTAGAAACCTATTAAATATGTCTTCATTCGACTTCTCTCGACTGCATTTACGCGCATAATCATCTCTATAATTTTTTAAATTTTTGTTTCGAGCTCCTTGAGCATCCTCAGATAGTTGGCCAATTGGGAATAATGCTTGTGGTACTATTTCTGGCCTGTGAATAAAGAATCTATGTGTGTTGTGAGTATAGTTTCTAAACTTTTCAACTTGAATCTCATGTCTACAGGATACAACAATAAGTTCACATGCATTCGTTCCATCAATTCTTTGTCCACTTTTGTAATTTGTGCAGAAACAACGGCATTCTGAAAAAAAGTCGACTAGTGTTTCCAAATCCTGGCTTCAGTTGGTCAACGATCAGTCTAGTTTTCCCCTCTAAACTCTTTCTGAATCCGTAAATTTGTAGCTGAAACAATTTTCTTATCATCATCTGGTCTAGCCTGACACTTTTTTATTGGAAGTTTGTATGATAAGTGAAGAAGACGTTCTAGCCATGAAGGATAGATAAACCAAACAGTGAAGATTCTTTTTTAAATCCTATACAAATCATTCTATCAACGGAATTTAAACCATTACTTGTGGCACTACAAACGTAACACTTTTGTGTAGATGTTGTATTTATTATAGCATTATAGACTTTTCCATCAATCATCACCAACATTAGCTTGTGATTAATTTTTATTGATCGTTTTGCTAATAAATGCATATAGTAGAATCCAAAAGTAGTTCAATTTCGTTTTCTATACGTTATTTTTCAAGTTTTGCAATGAAAAAGGAACAAGTGTCAGATATTGCATTGGAGCATTTTTTTATTTGCAACTGGGGATTTTTAAAAGAAAGTTAAATATTTCGCGTGTTTGCAAATATACGCAACATGTTTTACTGGAATCCACAAGCTGAAATCCCATATGGAACCAGTTTTACCTGATCTTACTTGATAACACTTTGAAACTCTATATTTATTTCAAAAATAAATTTTTATACCCTCCACCCCAGTGCGCAGAGGGTATATATAAGTTTCTCACTCCGTTTGTAATAATTACAAAAAAAATTTGGACCCAATAAATTATTGTGATCCTTATAACAAGCGGAGTTGATATAGCGATGTCTGTCTGTCCGTCTGTGGAAATCACGATGACAGCTTCAATCGGGCATCTAGGTTGCTCGTTGGCACAAAAAATGATTCATTAACATCCTGAGAAGTTTGCTATTTAAAATCGTCCAAATCGGTTGATTAGGTCCCGAGAATTGAATGAAGAAGTAAAAAAGGTGTTGAAAAAATATGATTTGTATATGTTGTTCTTGTCACGATCACCCCCTCAATAGGATAACTGGGGCGCTCGTTTTTAGTGAGAATGGGAAGACTTCTGTTTCAAAAATCATGAAAATCGGTTTAATAGGTCCCGAGAAATCACTGAAGAAGTACAAAAAATTGAAAAAAATATATGTTCTGTATTGTTATTGTTGTTCTTCTAGATGTTGTATTGTTGTCAAAGCTGGACTTGTTGTTTATCTGGTCGTTGTGGTAATAATATAATAAAAACTAACCCTTTGTACATTTTTTTATCAACGCCGGTAGAAAAATTTTAAAGTTTCTATTGTTTTGGCATCACAAAAAAAGTTTGTTAGATCATTTTTGTCATCGTCACGAGCCCGCCTGCAGAGTTTCAGATCGATTGGGTCACAGTAAAGGGGTTAAAAATCGATCCAAAATGTTGACTACAAGCAGACAAGCGGACACTACGAGTTAATATAAAGGGAGTAAAAATTCACCAACGTCTAAAACAAATAATGCTAAACTACCTCTTGCTAATAAAAAAAAAAAATTTACCGGAAAAAAAAATCATGTGAGTCCGATCACAGGGGAGATGTGTAAACATCTGGTAATAAATAAAATGTAGAAAACAGCGACAAAAAGGTTATTTCATATAATAATTTTTTCACCAAACAATCACAAGTCATACCGATTTGTCTTAATGGTCACATCTTACGCGTAAGATGTGGCTCTCACATGTACGCTGTTTTTGTGATTGTATTGTGAAATAGAAATTTACCCCTCTGCGCGTATAGATGTTTACACATCAAAAATTGTATGTATTAATTTATTTAAAGAAAACACAACAATGACTTTTGATGTTGTATTTTTTGTGTGCAATATTTACATATACATCATACATATATTAAATAATAAAATAATATACATATATAGAATAGAAATATATGTTAGAAATAAATTGGTATATTATTTTATTTATATAAAATTCTGCAATATTTTGTTTTAGGGAAAATATATTTCTTTTGCATTAACAACCAATGTCACTTCATTTTGCTCAGTGTGACTATGCCACAGTAGATGGCGCCACAATTTTTGTTCTAATTAGCTTTGCAATAGTTATTTCTATTTTAAAATGAATGGTCAACATTTTCAATTAGATATCAAACACAAAAGTATACACAGAGCTAAGTAAAGAAGAATCAATGTGTTTTTTTTGCTTTAAAATCAGTTCTACATAGTTATGTAAAATTATTATTCTGATTTATCTACAAAATATCTGATTGCGATTATATATAATTTTTAAAAATTGTTTATAATTACTAAAGCATTATTATTCACATAAATGCAAAATTGCTCCTTTTAAATTTTCCATTCAAATTTAAGAAAATACAAAAACTGGAATTCAGATTTCCAATTATAATTTAGAAAATATCAATTGAATTTCAGAAAATCATATAAAAACGTCGGAAATAATAACTAGCAATTTAGAAGAGATCAATTGAATTTTAAAAACATAAATTTTATTTTTTAAACACAAATTGAAATTCAAAAAAAAAAAAAACTCCAAATATGTTTACATTTAAAAATGTTAACATTTAAAAAAAAAATATTACTATTCAGGAGACATTAATAGAATTTCAGGATAAGAAAACATTAATTTAAATTCAATGAAGTTTAGAAAATCTCAAATGATATTTAAAAATTGCGAACATAAAAATTGTTACATAAATAAAGCGCAATTTGATGAGAATGTTATTTACATATTATTTTTGACAACTTTTTTGGATGAAAATTTGAAGTTATTCAGAAAATAACGATTATTTTAATTAAAATTATTTTAATTAAAATTTTTGGGATATTTGACTTCATAAGTAACACCCAAAAAATTTAAGTTCGATAATAATTCCCAGATAGTTGTATTTGGAGTCAATAAATGAAAATATATTTTGTTAACTTAATTTAATTCAAAATCAATAGTTGGCATCACTGGGTTAGTTTTTGTATTGCTGAAATAATTTGGTATTAAGTTTAATAAATTGTTTACTTTTTCAAATATTTCGTTTAAATTTATTCTCAATACTCAAACCGAGGTGGAGGGTACCAAAGATTCGGCACAGCCGAATTTAACACTCTTACTTGATTTTGGATAATCTTAAACAAAAATAAATAAAAATTTTTTTCTAAAAAAAAATATCAACAAGATAGACCGATGCCTGAAGTTAAAGCTTCCATTTAAAAAGTTTTGATTTTAAAATAGACAATGACATTCATAGTTTTTTACTATTTACCACTTTGCACTTAATTAGCGAAAATTATTGAACTTTCAGAGAATATAACAAAAAAAAAAGTAAACAACGTGGAACATTTTTTTCGACAATTTTATCTGTTTTAACCCGGTATCAGTACATATGACAATATATTAACTTAAATTTTTAAATTTATTCGAACTTTTGACACATTTCAACCCAATATGCGACGCCTAGTTTTCGATTTTTTTGTTGCCCGTCAAAATTAATATGTAGGCGTATGAGTGATACTTTTATGAATAAATATTAGTTAGTCACTGAATTACAGAATCAACAAATCAGTTGATCAATGATGGACGTCTCTACGAGTATTATAATAATATTTCACATTACATATAAGAATTAATTTATTATGCTTGCACTAGTTTCTAGTTATTTTAATAAAATTAATGTAAAAGTAATGTATTCTAGTAATGTGATTCGATGTTTGCTGCTAGTATACGTGCTATATAAACCATACGCTACATAAAGCATATAAAGATTTTTCGTTATTCCGTAGTAGGGTGGCCCTTAATAAAAAAAAAGTGTTCAAACACTCGGTCGCACCCCCTAGAAATATGCGAATAGCAAAAAAAACTGAGAAATACAAAGTTTTGGGCCAATCAAAAAATATTTAGTCGTGCCTCAACACGATTGAAAATTTCAAGTGTGTTTATATGGGGAAAATATGACTTTTTTCAGATTTTACGAAAATTTCGTTCTATAGTTTAATTCTTCCGACAAGTTGTTATATAATTCGGGGTCAGTATTAAAATATCGTTTCAAAAAGCTATAAAACTCCTAAATCGAATAAAACCTCGCCAAGATATAGCAAATGCCCCAGACCACTTTTGTGTCAAAAAAAAAACTAGTCATGAAATTTAATGGCCTTTTTTTTCAACTTTGAGAAATTGATTAAAGCCATAATTTTTTTTTGGTCTCTATACCGATAAGGACTCAGAAATGAATTATTGTTTTATTACCACGTTGTTAACCTATCGCGCATTAAGACCGAAAATGGGAAATTTTTTTAATAAAATTTTTAAAACTCCTTTTTCAAGTTTTGAAAATTTTCTTAACAAAAATTTAAAAAAATGGATCGGGCACTTTAGGTTTTGTTAAGTTCATGTTACAGATTAACTATGTGAATTTTTAAATTAATCCCTATACCAGAATTTTTTTGAGAAGAATTTTATTTTTGCGGATTTCGAGAAAAATGGGATTTTTGTAAAATATTCTGTAAAAGTACTCTTTCTAAACACTTTGTATAAAAAATTCATCACTTTGCTACTTTTAAATGTTTTATTTTATTATCTTAATAGCCTAGGGTTACGGAAAAAAATAATATGAACCCATTAGCACTTTTGGAATTGGGATCACATATGACCCCAAACTAATAAAGGACAATTTATTCAAAAAATTCAAATATTTTGTAGGGTGCTGCTGAATTTTTAGATGCGAAGCTTAAAATATAATAACGAAATGTGTAGAACTTCCGTTCCTAAAATTTGAGATAAATCCGAGAACGTTAACCCATTATTTGCCAAGGCCAGCTTTGGATTTTAAGATATTTTTAAACAAAAATTACCGAAAACGAGTTTTTCTATTAAACTCGACGAAACTATTTAGAATTTAAGAAAAATAATTCGGTTAATTTTTATTTATTTAGTGCGACTGGGATCAAAGTAATACATTGTGATATATCTTTGGTGCAATAATCTGCTTATTGCTCGCGAATATAAATTAAAACAACTTTTAACCAATTTTGTTATAAAAATATTTTTTATGTATAAAAACTATAATATATAATTTGTATAACTGAAACATGGTTCAATCCGAATAAGATAAAAAACTTTCAGGTCAAAATAGACGGCTATGATTTATTTCGAGGAGGCGTTGCAATGTATGTCAAGAAACAATTAAGTTCTCGATTTGTTTGCAAATCTATCGATGAAGAATATGATTTTGTATTTATTGAACTTCCTTGTGACGTAAGCAAATGTCTCATAGGAGTTTTATATAGGCCTAATGATTCACTAGATATTTCTCCGGTTGTTAATATGTTAGATGAAAACTGTTTATCTTATAGTGATATTATTCTTTCTGGAGACCTAAATGGAAATTTGCTCATTGATTCTGATCTAATTTCACTTTTCCAACCGATTGGGCTTATAGCTGTAAACACTACTATCCCCACTCACTACACTTCAATGAGTAGTACCCTTATTGACGTGTTCTTTGTCTCAGATATTAGAAAAGTTCTTTTGCATGACCAGTTTTCTTCTCCTAATTTCTCAAAACATGACGTCATTTATATGACCTTTAACCTTCCTTATTTTAAACATGAAAAACCACAGCATATTATTTTCCGTGTTTACAAGAATATTAACTATGATGCTCTTTTAAATGAAATTAATATAATCAATTGGACCAGTATCTACAGTAATCCTGATTTAAACCAACAGATATCCTTTTTTTATGAAGCTACCACATACCTATACGACAAATACGTACCGGTTAGAAAGAAAACTGTTAAATCTTCTACTAAGCCTTGGTTTAATCAAAATATTTGTGATTTAATAGTTAAAAGAAATTTTGCTTACGATAAGTGGAAAAGATATAAAACTACACAGTCAAATGAAATTTTTAAATCACTACGTAGATCTGTTACTAGGGAAGTAAAGTCAGCTAAGCAACGCTATTATAGTCGTGTATTTTCAGAGGCTATGGATACTAAAAATATTTGGAAAGAGATAAAGAAAATTGGTTATAAAGATGAAAGTGAATCGGTAAATCTTTCCAATTTTGAACTAAATGAATTGAATAGACAATTTATCAAATGGCTCAACTCCTCTTCGTTCTGACTCTTATGCAAATCTACCAGATTGCAATCTGGATTCTTTATTTAGTTTTTCCTGCGTTAACCAGGATGATGTTCTGGAAGCTTTTCTTTCCATAAAGTCAAAATCTATTGGTCTAGACGGTATGAATCCAATATTTATTAAAGCTATTTTACCACAGGTTTTACCCTATATCACTCATATTTTTAACACTATTTTTACAAAATCTATTTTGCCTGATTTGTGGAAATGGGCAAAAGTAATTCCATTGCCGAAATCTAATAAAGAATACAGGCCAATTTCCGTACTTCCTTTTCTTTCGAAAGTTTTCGAAAAAATTATGAGCAAACAAATGAATGAACACTTATCCAATAATAATCTTTTATCATCTAAGTAATCTGGTTTTCGCAGGAAAAGAGGGTGTATCACTACTTTAATTGATGTATCGGAAGATCTTCGTTATATCGTTGACAGTGGTAATATTGCTTTTTTGACTTTATTGGACCACTCTAAAGCTTTTGACTCAGTGGACCATGATATTCTTGTTAAAAAGCTTAAACATATTTTTGGTTTTTCTGAAACCTCCTCTAAATTGATTAGCTCTTACCTTCGGAATAGAGAGCAAGTAGTTGTCTCTAAAGACAAGTCGTCTAATTCTGCGTCTTTAAGTAGGGGTGTTCCGCAGGGGTCTATACTTGGCCCTCTTTTGTTTTCTATTTACATAAATGATCTACCACGCGTAATTAAATCATGCCAAATGCACATGTACGCTGACGATGTTCAGTTATACACATCATGTAACGTACGAGATGTGAAAAATTGTGTACAGAACCTGAATACTGAACTGAACCACGTATTTGAATGGGCTAGGTTGAATTGTCTTACCTTAAATCCGAAAAAATCTCAGTGCCTTGTTATTTTTAAAAAGATATATGATACCACTTGTCTTCCGAAAGTTAGTATTAATGGAGTGGATATCGCCTACGTTGCGAATGCTAAAAACTTTGGAATGATTTTTAATAATACCCTAACGTGGAATGATCAAATTAACAAAGCTTCTGGAAAAGTTTATAGTATTCTCCGTAGTCTTTGGTCTTCTCAGTACTTCACACCGCACAAAATTAGATTTGTTCTTGCAAAATCGTTTATCTTACCTACGCTTTTATATGGTTGTGAATTGTTGTCAGGTTGTGATAGTGCAGACATGGGTAAACTTACACGCGTCTTTAAAAGTGTAGTTAGATATGTTTACGGTTTACGCAAATATGATAGTATCTCCGCTTTTCTAAATAAAATTTATGGCATTTCATTTGAAGACTATCTTAAATTTAGAACTTTACTTATGGTTCATAAAATTATTTTCACTAAAGAACCCGTTTACCTTTTCGAGCGATTATTATTTACAAGATATAACCGTAATAACTGTCTTGTACCAATATTGTACAATAGACTAATATCCGAAAGACACTTTTTTGTAAATGGCATACGTCTTTGGAATTCGTTACATACTTTAAATAATCAACTTCACAAAATATCAAATGCAACATCATTTAAGAAAGAACTATTTAAACTTTTTCTCAATTGATTTTTAATACTTCATTTTAATTTCTTTAGTTAATTTAATTTTAATTTCTATATAATTTTTACCTGCTGTACGGATATTTTTACACTTTATTTTTACATTTTTATTTTATTTTTTTTATATATTTTATATTATATTTTATTTTATATTATTCTCCTAATTTTAATTATAAATTAAACTTACATACATTCTACTTATTGAAAATTAATTTGTTATGACTAATGCTGTTTTATAAGATTAGGATTTTCATTAATAAAAATTAATAATAATAATAAAAACTATCTATATTTTTCTAAATAAAATAAGAACACCCACAAATGACCCAAAGCTAATAAAAGACAATTTATTCAAAAGAGTATGAAATATAAAATAATTCTATTTATTTTGGTGTATTTAAGGAATATTTAGTGTGCGATTTAAATTGATTTCTGTAATCACTTACGACTTGCAATAAGTATTGCTTTTCTTGTTCTTTCTTTGTTAATATACTCTTCAATCAATTTAACACCGCGTTCTGCTGTATTATTTACTACTTTTATTTTTGAAAAATATCACTTATACATAAAATAATTTTATAACAAAATTGGTTGAAAGTTGTTTTAATTTATATTCGCGAGCAATAAGCAGATAATTGCACCATATATCACAATGGATTATTTTGATCCCAGGAGCACTGAAGGGTTAAATAAATAAAAATTAACTGCTTTATTTTTCCTAAATTCTAAATAGTGGTTTCATCGAATTTAATAGAAAAACTCGTTTTCGGTAGTTTTTATTTAAAAATATCTTAAAATCCAAAGCTGGCCTTGCTATATAATGGGTTAACGTTCTCGGATTTATTCCAAATTTTTTGAACGGAAGTTCTACACATTTGGTTGTTATATTTTAAGCGTCGCATCTAAAATTTCAGCAGCACTTACAAAATATTTGAATTTTTTGTATAAATTGTTTTTTATTAGCTTGGGGTCATATGTGACCCCAATTCCAAAAGGGTTAATGGGGTCATAATATTACCTAAAAATTCACACAGTTAATCCCAACATGTATTTAACAAGACCTTAAAGAGCTAGATCAATTTTTTTAAATTTTATTTAAGACAATTTTTCAAAACTTGAAAAAGGAGTTTTCAAAATTTTATCAAAAAAATTTTCCATTTTCGGTCTCAATGCTTAATAGGTTAACAAGGTGGTAATAAAACAATACTTCATATCTGAGTACTTACAGGTATAGAGACTAAAACAAAATATTTGCTTTAATTAATTTCTTATAATTGAAAAAAAATGCCATCAAATTTCATGACCTTGTTTTTTTTTGGCACAAAAGTGGTCTGGGGCATTTGCTATTTCTTGGCGAGTTTTTATTCGGTTTTGAAGTTTTATAGCTTTTTGGAAAGATAATTTAATACTGATCCCGAAGTATATAACAATTTGTCAGAAAAATTAAACTATGGAACGAAATTTTCGTAAAATCTGAAAAAAAAAACTCATATTTTGCCTAAAACACACTTGAAATATTCAATCGCGTTGAGCCACTTCTAAATGTATTTTGATTGGCTCAAAACTTTGTATTTCTCAGTTTTTTACTATTTGCATATTTCTAGGGGGTGCGATCGAGAGTTTGAACACTTTTTTTTCTCCATGACGGGCCACCCTAATGGACATACCGATATCTGTTACCGAGGTATGTGGATGTAAGATGTGTAGCTGTATTTGAGAACTTGAACATCTATTTCTTTCCTTATTTCTTCAGCAACATCTATAAAGTGCTCTATGCAACTGTGTTTTTTTCTAAACTCAGATTGCCTATCAGTTAACAGATTATATTCGCTTAAATATAATGACATTTGATTACGAATTATACGCAATAAGCAATAAGCAGATAATTGCATCAAAGATATATCACAATGGATTATTTTGATCCCAAGCGCACTGAAGGGTTAAATAAATAAAAAATAACCGAATTATTTTTCTTAAATTCGAAATAGTGATGAAACGAGTTTAATAGAAAAACTCGTTTTCGGTAATTTTTATTTAAAAATATCTTAAAATCCAAAGCTGGCCTTGGCAAATAATGGAGTTATCCCAACTTTTAGGAACGTAAGTTCTACACATTTGGTTATTATATTTGAAGCATCGCATCTAAAAATTCAACAGCACTTACAAAATATTTGAATTTTTTGAATAAATTGTCTTTTATTAGCTTGGGGTCATATGCGATCCCAATTACAAAAGGGTTAATGGGGTCATATTGTTTTCTTCCGAAACCCTAGGCTATTAAGATAAAAGATAACATTTAAAAGTAGAAAATTGATGAATTGTTGATACAAAGTATTTAGAAAGAGTACATTTACAGAATATTTTAAAAAATCCCATTTTCCTCGAAATCCGCAAAAATAAAATGCTTGCTAAAAAAATTCTGGCATAGGGATTCACCTAAAAATTCACACGTGACATGTACTTAGCAAGACCTTAAAGAGATAGTTCAATTTTTTTTAATTTTGTTTAAAAAAATTTTTCAAAACTTGAAAAAGGAGTTTTAAAAATTTTATCAAAAAAATTTTCCATTTTCGGTCTCAATGCTTAATAGGTTAACAAGGCGGCAATAAAACAATACTTCATATCTGAGTCCTAACAGGTATAGAGGCTAAAACAAAATGTTGGCTTTAATTAATTTCTTAATGTTGAAAAAAATGCCATCAAATTTCATGACCTAGTTTTTTTTTTTGGCACAAAAGTGGTCTGGGGCATTTGCTATTTCTTGGCGAGTTTTTATTCGATTTTGAAGTTTTATAGCTTCTTGGAAAGATAATTTAATATTGATCCCGAATTACATAACAATTTATCGGAAAAATTAACCATAGAATGAAATTTTCGTAAGATCTGAAAGAAAGTCATATTTTCCCCATATAAAACACATTTGAAATTTTCAATCGCGTTGAGCCACCTCTAAATGTTTTTTGATTGGCCCAAAACTTTGTATTTCTCAGTTTTTTTGCTATTCGCATGTTTCTAGGGGGTGCGACCGAGAGTTTTAACACTTTTTTTTCATAAAACGAAGGGCCACCTATTCCATAGGATATCCAAACTTTGAATGTTATAAATTTTTTTTATAAAATTTGCACCAGTAAAGTTTTTAACAATTCAAAAAAAAAAAAAAAAAAATTACGAATAAATAGGTCGAGAAAGAAATTGAACTTAATGAAATAGTGGAACTGTGGTTTAAATCATGTTCTTTCAAAATATAAACTTACCAAAAAATTACTGAGTCCTGTATGAAACTGCAATTCCTGAAAAAGATAAAAAATAAATTTTAATTCATTTCTAGAAATTTTAAGAAAAAAGATAAGAAAACAAATATATATAAGTAGTTGCATCAGTGTGATTATGAAATTTATTAAAATACATTTTGTCATATAGAAAGCTTGTAAGATCAAGATTTACATTTATAATGTTTGTACGTCAGCTAGGAGATATTTGCGGTTTGAAAGGATTATTACGTCATTAGTAAATTATTAATGCTATTAATGTTCAAACAACCAAATCTTAAACGCAAATGTGTTATAAAATGAGATAATATGAGTATGTGACAAAGAGAACAACCCCATCCCCAGCACATTCATATAAAATTTGAGGAATGTTACACAAAGTGAAATAGTAAATAAAAAGTGAATAGTAAAATAAAATAACCGGACTTCTTCAACTCGGTTCTGCAGACCCATTAAAATAGTTTTTGAAAAGAAGTCAGTGGATTTAGTTAGACCTGAGATAGAAAATATAAATAGAGAAATTGCACAAATTCTGCCGACAAAATTAAGCTTTTTTGAAGTAACACACGAATTTCATTTGACCATGATCGATAGAAAAGTGTTTAATACCATAGCGGAGTCATCATCACTAGCTTGTGGAATATGTGGGGCGACACCAAAATGGATGAACAATCTAAATTTAGTTCAACTGAGGCAGCCACAAAACCACTTATACGAATATGGATTGTCGATATTTCATGCTTGGATACGGTGCTTCGAGTGTATAATTCATATCGCCGACAGAATACCGATACAAAATTGCCAAATTCGTGGACAAAATAAAGAAATTGCTCAACAAACCAAAAGAAAAATTCAACTTGAACTAAGAGAAAAAATGGGTATATTGATAGACATTCCAACGGCAGGTTCGGGGAATACCAACACTGCGAATACTGCCAGAATTTTTTTCCAGCAGCCAACCTTGGCCTCTATAGTAACTGGCGTACAAGCAGAACTTATTAAAAGGTTTGGTTTAATATTGCGCACAATGGTATATGGGTATGCAGTTAACGTAGAGGCTTTTCGCTTATATGCCTGGGAACGGCAAAAATATTTGTTTCGGAATACCCTTGGTTTTATATGCCTCCATTTGTACATAAAATATTAATACATGGAGCAGATATTATTGAAAAGGTTTCGCTACCAATAGGAATGATGTCAGAACAGGCAGTTATAGGCTGAACCACACGCTAAAAGACTCGAGATTGCATACAATGGAAGACTTACTGCACGCTCTATTGGTTTCGTCCCATCCTTTTATTACATCTAAATCTAAAAGCACCTCGAAATACTCAAAAAAAAAAAACATCAAGCAGCATCTTTTAAATATAAATGACCTACCGGACAGCCTTAATTTTGAAAGCTCCGACTCTGAATAGTTTTCTTTTATTTATTTTTTATTTTCTTGTAAACTGTGAAAAAAAAATATGAAGCAGAAACTTTTTTTTTAATTTACTCGTGTAATGAAAAAAAAATATTCTAACATTTTATTTTATTGGTTGGATATATATGGATCTATATGGATCTAATATTAATAGGCTAGGCGATTTCTTGTGACTGATGTTTTTTTCCACCGTTTTATCCCGATTTTTGCCACACATATATCATTTGAAAGGTATTTCTTTTAAGACGTTTTGCAGATTTACAGATTTTTAAATTTTTTCCTTTATTTTGAAAAAATTGCATTTAAAGTTGCTACCAACACATACATAAAATTATACAATGCTATGTGTGTGTTTAGTAAATTTGTTAATGTGTTTGTAATAAAATGAGTTTGTTTTTGTGTTGATGTGTGAATTGGCTATAATTGATTAGCATACCTTCAGGGTCTTTATTTAATAAAAAAACAAAATTTCCTAGAATTTGCGCTCGAATTTCGAGAGCTGGAATCTGCTAGTACTTAAAATAATCTAACCCATAAAAACAAGTTTTTATTAAAACTCTTTCTTTCCTTATGCATATGAGTTTTTAATATCTCCGTGACTGTGCTTGGCTGTGTGTGACTATCTTAAAATTAATCTTTGGCCACAACAAGTCTATGGACAAAGTTTCAGATCCATCAGATGAGGGGAAGTGGAGTTTTAACTCTCCGTGACTGTGCGTGACTATGTCAAAGTTAATCTTTTTTACAGCAAGTTTTAGATCGATCGGTCAAGGGAAAATGGGTTTTAAATCACTCCGTGACTTTGCGTGACTATGCGTGAATGCGCGTGACGTGAAGTTGATCTTTCTTTATAGCACGTATATCGACCAAGTTTCAGATCGGTCGGATGAGGGTAAATGACATTTAGATCACTCCGTGACTGTACGCGACCACGCGTGACTGTGCGTGACTACCCAAAAATTAATCTGTTGCCACAACAAGACTATGGGCCAAGTTTCAGATAAATTGGATAAGGGGGAATGGGGTGCACCCATGGCAGACAGACAGACAGACAGGTCAAAAGTCGGGACATCAGAATTCATTTTAGAAGTATGGTTCCTTGGGCAAAGTTCCTTATTTTGATCCCTAGAATATGATATTCCTTGTCACAGAAGCGATTTTTTTGCCTACCTACAAATCGACCCGCCCTACTGTATACATATCCTAGAAGAAGCTTATCACCACGGCAATTTTCGCCTATAAAAACATATTCCACGTCATTTGGTTTCTTGGTTTCAGTCCAAAAACGGTCCCTATGGGACAACTCTTGGTCATAGGCCCCATATAGAGCTGCTTCCCGATCTTCACTTAAATCTATCAAAAAACAAAAATATTGCACTGATTCATCTCAAATTTTGTTTGTATATATTTCCGCAAAATACAAGACACTTTACCAACCATGGTCAAGATCGGTCCATTTTTGGACCTAGTCCCCATATAGACATAGCATCCGATATGAACTTTTTCATATCTGCAGCCAAAAAAATTAATAAAAATGCCACTCAAATTTGGTTTATGCTTATTTTCTATATCCAAAGTTAGTGGGGGTCGATCATACATTTGGACTCGATTGGGGCACGCTAAATGGGTCAAAGTGAGACAGACAGACAGGTCGGGACATCAGAAAGTCGGGACATCAGAATTTGTTTTAGAGGTATGGTTCCTCGGGCAAAGTTTCTTATTTTGATCCCTAGAATATGATATTCCTTGTCAATTGGCCGATTTTTAAATCTACCCACCCTAGTATACAGTCTACATAAACGGATAAAGTCATTATATCAGGTGATTTCAATAACAATCTTTTCAAAGACTCAAATATTATAATATGCTTAACTTGTCAGCTGTCAACACAACGAGACCTACACACTTCACGTCAACAAATAGCACTTTGCTTGATCTTTTCTTTACCAGTAATGAAAGTAAAGTCCGTAATTATGATCAGTTAGCAGCACCAGCATTCCCGAAGCACGATCTACTGTTTTTATCATACGATTTTGCAATAGAAAGCCGGCCCTAAATAATAATAATATTGATATCTTGGCTTTGTGATATGATCTTTGCTCTACTCCATGGGATCAAATTTTCTATTTACCGACTGTTGGAGAACAACTGTCATTTCTTAATGGTAAAATTTTAGGAATTTACAACAATCATGTCCTCATCAAAACGAAAACTGTTAAAAATAGAGATAGACCTTGGTTTACAATGGAAACCAAGATGCTAATAGTGTTCAAGATTAGTTGAACATGTTTTATGTTATATTATATTTAAGTAGAATTATGTAGACTAATTGTATTTCCCTAATTACCAATTGTTCAAGATTAGTTGAACATTTTTTATATTATCTTATATTTCAGTAGAAGTAGACTATTTGTATTTCCCTAATTACCAATAGAAATGCAAGTATTCATAACTGCATTCTGGAAAAAAGGGACATAAAATTATCACTCGAAAATTATGATTATTAAATGAGTTTGTATGTTTAGGTCTTAGCATGTGGTACGCACATGTGTGAGGTACTGAGATACTGATAAGGCATATTACATATAGATATAGCAAAAAATAAAAAAAGGTTTTATGGTTGCTTCGCTTATCGTAAACTCATTAGAATTCATCCCTTAGAGGATAGTAAATATAGCTAATAGGTAGCCTAATTTAGTTTTAAGAAATTTATGTTTAGTATTTAAGGAATTGTATTTTCAATAAATAAAACAGTATCATACAAATACTCAAAAGAGACGGTAGTTTCTAAATTATTAAGTTGAGTGTCTTACAAACATTCAAAGAATATAGTTTAACTTGATTTAGTTGAGTTCAATTATAGAGTATCTTATAACTACTCAAACGGTACGCGTTTTATTTTAATAGAATTTAATTCGTACAAATAGAACACCGTGATAATCTGTACCAGAAGTTGAAACGTTACAGGATATCAGAAAATCACGACGAATATAAGATGGCTAGGAAAGCTGTTATTTCCAAAATAAGGCATGATAAGTCATCCAATTATTTTAACAAATTTGATACAGGTATTGGAAGTAAAAAACCTAGAAGCAAATACGCGAAATTGGAATAAATAAGACAATTAATCAATCAATGAATGTTGACATTAATGCGGTAAATGAAGCTTTTGTAAACATTCCTCTACCAGCCGTAAATAACGAATTTTATGATGATTGTTCATTTAACAATCCAAACATTTCAAAATATAACTTTCAAAGTGTAACACTAACAGAGGCAGTTGAAAGTTTAAATGCTATTAAATCGAATGCAGTGGGCCTTGATAATATACAGCCCAGATTTATAAAAATGATTTTACCATGATTGTCCGTTTCATAATGTACTTGTTTAACTCCATAATCTTTCCAATGGAGTGGAAACATGCCAAAATTATACCAATACCAAAAATGGGTAACGAATACCGCCTGATTGCAATTCTTCCATATCTCTCAAAAGTTTTCGAGCACCTTTTACACAGACAAATCTTTAGGTATTTAAACGACAACAACTTACTTACAAAGCGTCAATCAGGTTTTAGACCACAACATAGCTCTATTAGAGTGTTTTTCGATTTTTATATTTTTTTAGAAGGTTTTTGCTTCAATAAAAATAATGGCGTTTTTATTTTTAAAAAATTCCAACTCCTTCAATCGCCTCTCGGCCGCTAAAATCGCGAATTTTGGGTACCTTACTTTGTAGAACAAAAATAGCTAAATATACTTAAAACCTGACTTTACGAATCTATTCCACATGAAAAATTAGGCTTATAAGCATTTTTTTTTACGCTTTTACAATTCACCTGATAGCCATTAGCGTGGTCTGAAAAAATCGATTTTTTTATTCTTTAATTTTTATTATTTTTTTAATATACACATTAAAGAGGACTCTTTCCTGAAAAAAATGGTATACTATACTTATTTTTGTTACTACCCGTTAAAAAGTTATTAAGCCTTAAATTTATTTGCAAGTATCAACAACATTTTTTTGTTTTGTAATTTTTATTGCAAAGTACATTTTATTTAATAAAACATTTTATTTATTAGAAACAATAAATAGGAATTATTTAATTAATTATCCTTTTTTCAATTGCTGATAGAGCTAAACAATTCAAATTATCTCTATTTTTTACTAACCCATAAGTGTTCAACCGTGAAATTTTACCAACAAGTTGTTCGGTATAAATACTTGTTGATTGAATATTTCTGGAGGTTTCAATTGCATTTAAAAAACTTTTCTGGTCTGCCCACTCAGCTGCATTAAAAAGCATAAATGAGATGTTTATTCCAAACTAACTACAGTTTTTAAACTCTGAGGAGTTATAAAATCAAACGGCGACTTAGAAAAAAGGAATCACTATACGTCATCTTGTGCATTGCATCTACTTCAACATTATTAACCACTTGCTCAACTTCTTCGATTTCAATGAAATCTTTTTCGTAAAGCATTTGGTCTGTTGTATTAATTAAATTTATAAAATCTTCTGTGTTTTCCTTCACTGACATAATGGATATTTGATTTGTATCTTCTTCTAAATCACTTGAAAAAAGGCTTATGTTTGGATCAATTTTTATGAGTTGCATTAGTTGACCTTGACTATTAATTCCTAACAACTTAACACGTAGATTTTCTTTTTCTTCCACTGAAATTCTGCCATCAAATATTGAAAATATTGCATTTTCTTCGGTTAAATAATCCATATGACGTAGTTGAGTAGATTTAGCACTACTTGCGGTCAAAGGAAAATATTTTCCTTCAATTTGGGAAAATTCATCAAGCTCCGTTAGGAAATCTAAATCATTTTTTGGCGCATATATAGTAGATTCACAAGTAATACTTTAAATATACTGTTATGAAATATATAAGCATCGACTCGAAATGTTCTACTAAGATTTCCGATATATTAAAATGCTCTTTAAATAGCAAAATTTTGAAAATGTACATAACCTTAGAGAGCATGGTGATCTGCTCCAAAAGATTTAATTTTGTAATTTGAGTTCGCATTTAAATGCACAAGTGCTAGTTCCGCTACTTCCCGGTGATCTGCTCTGCGATGATTAATTTTGGTCTGTTTTTCATAAAAATCTATCAATGCTTGTTTATTTTTTTCCAGTATTGGTTTAAGTGTTTTGGAATGTAAAGCCGGTGTAATTTTCAAACTGCTGTTTTGGTTGAACCATTTTCGAAACTGGGCAAATATCGGAATTCCAGCACCAACACTTTTCATGACAACAGCTTTGAATGGATTTGCTACACATAATTCTTTCTGATGTAGACGGCATGGTCTTCGGTTTAAATGTTTTGGGTTTGAATCCAAACTAATGGATTTTTCAAACAATATTGCTGCTCCACTTTTTCTACCGGAATTTGATGCTGTTGTATCATACGAAAGCCCAACAATATTGTGTGTAATTTTTAACTCTTCGCACTGTTTTTTCAATTCATTTGCAATAGTTTGACCTGAACCATCTTCAATGAAATTGCAGGATATTAGCTTTTGCAGTCCATTTGGTGCAGATACGCTGATCACCAATCTTTCCACCATATCGTTACTGTTGTTCTGCATCTTTTTACCATCCCAATGCAATATTAAATGGTTTGGAAATTTAAATTGGTGAAGCCTTCTAAACGATTCCTGGCGTTCGTTATTTCGCATATTCAATACAGTGGATTTCGATGATTTTCCTCTCACATTATTGAGCTGTTTAAGATCTAAGAAAAGGCGCGACATAGAAGTGGAAGAAATTCCCAGACTATCCAAGAGTCCACAGATATTTGGACTAATAAAAACAATCGTGGAAACTTTTGACTTTGCTTCATCAAGCAACCAATTTGGGTCATTGGTTTCACTATCAGATTCTTCGTGCGCTTCTCCAACATCCAGTTCCTTTTCAAGACAAAGTTCTAATTCTCGTTTTGGTGTCGCTCGCTCACGTTCTTGGGTACAAGGAAATGGATCAGAGAGCTGGTCGTAAAATCTTACAATGTATGGTTTTTGAACTAAACTTCTTGGTTTAAAATTCTTTTGAACATTCTTAAAGTTTTTGTAAATTTGAATGATTTTATTACGCAGGTAATAACGCTGCTTGGGATATAAATTCAACTTTTGCACATCTTCCTCTATTTCGGATACAACAGTAGAAGCTGTTACGAAAATATTGTGTTTTCCAATAGGATTAAGGATTGTATAAAATCGACGTAAAACGTCTAACTTTGTACACGACCGAATATCTTAGGGAAAAACGTAACTAGTTATATAATTTTATTAAAATAATATATAATGCATTTACATGGAATCCGTCTAATTCTTTTTTCAGTTATTTTCTTAAGATCACACATTTCATAAAATAATGTTAAAATTACGAATACGTAAAACTCAAAACCTAATTCAATGAAAATTTAAATAATATAAGAATAACAAAATTTTTGAACTCTAACAACTTTTAAAAGTGTTACTTAGTTTATAATTTTTTTAATACAAAACAAGTATAGTATACCATTTTTTTCAGATAAGAATCCTCTTTAAATGTGTATACGAAAAAATAGTTAAAATGAAAGAATTAAAAAAAATAATTTTTTCCGACCACCCTAATGGCTATCCGGTGCATTATAAAAGGGCAAAAAACTGCTCATAAGCCTAATTTTTTATGTAGAATCGATTCGTGTAGTCAGATTTTAAGTATATTTAGCTGTTTTTGTTCTACAAAGTAAGGTACCCAAAATTCGCGATATTAGTCGCCGAGAGGCGATTGAAGGATTTGGAATTTTAAAAAAACAAAAACGCCATTATTTTTATTGGCGCAAAAACCTTCTAAAAAAGTAATGATATCAAAAAATCAAAAACAAAAACCAAAAAAAAAAAAAAAACACTCTAAGCTATACAACAGCTTTATCTGATGTAGTTGAGGAGATAAGAAGCCACATGGATGATGGTAAAATATCTTTTTTGGTTTTATTGGACCACTCAAAGGCATTTGACACGGTGCACCACTGAATTTTATGCCTCAAACTGAAAAAGTTTTTTTAACTTTTCTACATTAGCAGTTAGACTAATGTTGTCATATCTCACAAACAGATCCCAATCTGTTGCCAAGGGTAGCTCCATCTCAAACTCACTGCAAGTTATAAAGGGTTTTTCAACAGGGACGCTACAAAAGTAGAAAGACAGGGACAGGAAACGACGCCATATTTCTTGCCGCTCTTTTGCCATTTCTCTTAAGCAAGGTTTGCCATTTCAAGATGGAAAGATATACGAGCCAACAACGAGTCGAAATTATTAAAATTTACTACCGAAATTCGGAGTCAGTGGCCTCAACGTTAAGAGCGCTACGTCCAATTTATGGTCGTCATAATCGTCCTAGCAGATCAACAATTGAGCGTCTAGTGGAAAAATTTGAATCCACAGGCACAGTACAAAATGTTCCCGTGCCAGTGAGACAAAGAAGTGCCCGTAGTGTCGAGAATATTGCTGCCGTTGAGGCTTCAGTTGAAGAAAGCCCAAATGTGTTTCTCACACGTCGTTCTCAAGCGTTGGGCATCTCTGTGACGTTGTTGTGGCGAATTGTGCGAAAAGATCTACATCCTTACAAGATCAAATTGACGCAAGAACTGAAGCCGCTTGACCACCAGAAGCGTCGTATGTTCGTGAATTGGGCTGAGCAACAACTTGAAAATGATTCGGATTTTCATCGAAAAATCATCTTCAGCGATGAAGCTCATTTCTGGCTGAATGGCTTCGTCAATAAACAAAATATTCGTTATTGGTCAGACAGCAATCCACACGTTCTCCATGAGTCATCATTGCATCCCGAAAAAATTACGGTTTGGTGCGGTTTATGGGCCGACGGCGTCATTGGGCCGTACTTCTTCAGTGATGATCAAGACCGGCACGTTACTGTGAATGGGAATCGCTACCGCTCAATGATAACCGAATATTTTTGGCCCCAATTGGATGATATGGACTTGGAGGACATGTGGTTCCAACAGGACGGCGCCACAAGCCACACAGCGAATGTCACAATCAATTTATTGGAAACCAAGTTTGGGGAACGTGTTATCTCACGCCTCGGTCGTGCGATTTGACGCCGTTGGACTATTTCCTGTGGGGCTACGTCAAGACTACGGTCTATGCCAACAAGCCAGCGACGATTGATGAAGTTCGTACGAATATCGAACGTGAAATTGCAGCAGTATCGGCCGATTTATGCTTGAAAACCGTCGAAAATTGGGTTCAGCGTCTGGACTTCTGCAAGCGTGCCCGTGGTGGCCAAGCAAAAGAGATCGATTTCCATACATAATGGCATCGAACATACTTTCACAGGAATAAAGAATTTCATTGATATCCAAAATCGTTTTTGTTTTATTTAAAAAAACTTTTGTAGCGCTCTTATTGAAAAACCCTTTATTAGTATAGATTAAAAAACGAGTTATTGAACCAACAAACAAAACAGTAACAAGTAAGAAAATTATAGTCGGTCTAGCCCGACTATACGATACCCTATACCATGGTTAAGAGACCCTATCTCTTCGCTCCAACTAATTGGATATAGCAAATAAGCATAAACCAAATTTGAGTGGCATTTTTATTAATTTTTTTCGCTGCAGATATGAAAAAGTTCATATCGGATACTATATTTATATGGGGACTAAGTCGAAAAATGGACCGATCCTGACCATATTTGGTATAGTCACTTATACTTTGAAAAAATATATACAAACCAAATTTGAGAAAAATCTGTGCAATATTTTTGTTTTTTGAAAGATTTAAGTGAAGATCGGGAAGCAGCTCTATATGGGGCCTATGACTAAGAATTTTCCTATAGGGAGTAATTTTGAACTACTGATTAATGGATGTAATAAACACATACAAACCCAATTTGACTGAGATCTATATGATAATTTGGAACTTATGGCAATTTATGTCGATTTCATAGGGGTCATTTGTATGGGGGCTAGGTCTGAACATGGACCGATTCTCACCAATTTCAATAGCGTTCATCCCATGACCGATGAAAGTTTATATATCAAATTTCATCAAAATATATTCATATTTGCGACCTGTAGTTTGATTACAAGCTTTACATGGACACACAGACGGACGGACGGACGGACATGGCTATTTCGACTTAAAGAGTGATTCTGAGTCGATCGGTATAATTAAAGGTGGGTCTAGGACGAATATTTTTGGTTGTTACAAACAGCAGCACAAAGTCATTATACCCAAACCACATAGTGGTATAGGGTAGAAAAACAATTTCAAGACCCTGTGAATACCAGAATGAGTTTCAACATAATTAATATGGAAAATCACTTTTTTTAAATGTAACGTTAAATTATAACGATGTTTTTTTCTTGGTTTAATGTCATTTTCCAGACAGTTTGCAAATAATACTATAATTAATATGCAAAATTTGGTATAGCTTTTTTTAAGCAGGGCGTGGTAGAGAAGATGAGAACATATATTTCTAAAAATCATAACTACTCTATATTCTTAATCACACCGGTTTCTTGTTTTGAGCCTTCATCATAGATTATAACAAACATTGTAATAATTGTTATATTATATGCTGATTAGATTGTTTCTATATGAAGGTTTTCTACTTAGGACGATTGTGAGATTTGAACCTGTTCATTTATTCAGCTTTTCAGTACATTTTGATTATATCCTTTGGGATACCTTCCTTGTAAGTCTGTTCAATTGTTCACCATCAAATAAGACAGTAAGCACAATGTACTATATATAGTTTAATAACATATGCTTGTATTTAAATCATCATCATTATTACCACAAAAATTATACTAAAATTATACAAAACCACAAATTTGTGGAATTAGTAATAATGCTCGCACCATACAAAGTTTTCTACGAACAAATCAAATGTACTGCGAATGAATAACCACAATTCAATATACGCAAAATTATAACTTATACGCATTTGACTGAATGTCCAAGTACCAATGTTGTGGTAAGTGCTACTGACTGACAAAGCTGCAAAATTAAAAACAAACAACAAAGAAAAAAAACATTTATGTAAATATATTCATTTATTTATCAGAAATGGTCATGTCAACAGCAATCAAGAACAAAGAACGGAACAATTAAAGGTGGAACAAGAGAATGAGACAATAAGAGTGAAAGCTAAAGTAACAGGAAAATGTTTAAATAAGAAAGAAGCGCAGTCTAATTTTGGGCCACTTTTTCGAGCATTGCTGGCCATCTGTCACGAATAAAATGAACAGTGTTGGCCTCCAAGACGTCAATTGTTGCTGGTTTAAACGCTGTTGGCATCATCGAATCTTATGTCATCAAAAACGAAGCTGGTGCTCACGTTACGGGTAATGATTATCGTTACCGCACCATGATCAATAAATTTTTGTTTGAAAATATGGATGGCATTGATCCGGGCAAGAGGGGTTGTGACAGGATGGCATTACGTGTCATACGGCGCCCGCAACCAACGTGCATTTTCGTGCACACAATTTTGCGATAAAACATCGTCTATAAGTTGCGCGAATCGATGACTGATTTTCAAAGTAAATTTATATAATTTGGTAGCTCTATTTAAGCGCGAATCTATTAATGATGATTTGCCGGAGTATACTGATCACAAATGTCAAAAAGTGAGCGCGGTAAACAGGTCGTTTGACAGCTAACCTTTCCTAATTTCTATTGAAGCAAATAGACGCATTTTTTACATGTTTAGTAATTTTAGAGGTTGCTGAGAAATCTATGCTTGACACTACTTTTGACATATGAAATTATATTAAAGCTTAAAGCAAAAATATGATTTTTATAGTTGTAATCACTACTTGTGAACTTATGGACCTTTTCCAGAAATCCTTCCATTAGAAAGGCCTCACAAGAGCCTAATATTTCTACACTGGGCTAGGCTCCGGATAGTTTGGAGGATTTGTCTCCCTTGATACAAAAACCACCAAAATTGTGTCAAGAGCAACCGTAGTGACAGGATGCCAAATCGCGCCAAAAATATGTGTACCCATTATGTGGGCCTGGAAAGGAAGTAGTCTTTTTTTTGCAAACAGTTCTTAATATAAATTTCGGAATTTATAGAGCTCGTTGTAACAAATGACTTGCTTCTTTTGCCGCAACGCCCTATTTCTTTTATTTATTTATTTGTATTAATTTATTAAATGCGATTTTAAATTACAACAAGACACAGTATCTTATAAATTAAAGTAATGGAATCAGATAAGTTATTCACTATATATTTAATATCAGTAACTCTTAATCTAAATTTTAAATATTATAAATTACAATTAAAAAACATTAAAAAAAATCAAATAAAATCAATTAAAGTATTGGTATAATAATTTTCTAAACCCTATTGCGTTGCTTGTATTTTGCATGACATTAGGAAGCTGATTCCAGAGACGAATAGTTAGAATAAAAAATTGACATTCAGAGGCATGGTCCCGATATTTAAATTGAATTATTCGATTCCCTCTGGAAGATCTTGCGAACTTTAATCGTTCAAAAAGATATTTTGGAGCCTTTGTTATAATAATTTTATGTAGAAATATACAGCCGAATTCATAACCAATATTTAGCAGTCTCTTAGCGAGTGTGTTATTTATAACGCACTTGTTAAATTCATTCTAAAGAACTTTCAAACACTTGCTAAACATGAGATAAAATGCCAACCTATTTGCATAAAAATAAATGGCGTCACAAAATTCAGAGTTGATATTTTAAGTTTTAGTTGACAGAATAAAATTGGGTTTGAATAAACTCTGTGCTAAATTACTGCTTGGCTTAATCGGTATTCTAGTAAGCAGCTCGTTGTGTGCGATGTATATGCGGCTGCTAAAATTTGGTTATGAATTCGGCTGATAATGTTCTTGAATTTAATATAGATGTCAAATGACATGTGTAAGACATGACAAGTGTATTGGGATTCATGATCAAATTTTCTTAATCCAAAGATATAGCGAATAATGTTGTTGAAAGTTACAGTAAGTTTTCTGTTATCGCTAGAGTTGCAACCTGTGAAAACTTCAGATGCAAATAGTAATGTTGGTAAAAGATATGTTTTAGCAAGTAGCAATCTTATTTTCAGTGGAGTAAAGTGTTGTGTTAACCATAAACTTCTTATCATACTATAAATTCTGCCACAGGATTGATTAATATGATCTGACCAAGTCAGAGTTCCATTAAACACAACTCCGAGATTTCGTACAGAGTCCACGATGTCAATTTTAGAGCCCCCAAGGGAGACATTAATCTCATTCTTCTTTATTATAATACACTTAGATTTATTTGGATTAAGTCGTAGACCACTTGCCGTTGCCCAATTTAGAATACGTTTGAGATCATAATTTAGTTCTTTCATACCAGGAACCTTTTTCTTTGAGATTTCCTTTATCTTCGACATTTCGTCGAGCATAAGCAGCATACACATTTTGACCCGAAAGCTGCGAAAAATCTGCCAGTTCATACGTTTCGTCGTTCATTATGCAACACTTTTTTACAAGGTTCAGAAAATACACAACTCAAACACACAATGTTCTGTTCCAGAGCAGCCAACGCATATTTTTATTTTCATATCAATTATGTGTGTTTCTTAATTTTGTACGGTGCCGAACACAATCATGACTGTATTTCGTTTTAATATTTCGTTATGTACACGAACATGTTTATATCACGTATTTTTTGTTTCGATACGTGTTCTTGTACGTGTACTGCTAACAAAACAAAACATGTTCTTGAACGTATACATTAAAACATTATCCACTTGCGATTTGAAAAATCTGAAACACCCTTATAATAACGACAACAATTGTTTCAACCAAATTTATTAAAAAATCTAAAATAATTCTTTAGCGGTTATAAAAAAAAAAAAATAAAAATAAAAAGATAATAATAAAAAACAAAATAAAAAGATGGTAATAAAATAGAAAACAGAGAAATTTTATATGTTGTTTATGACCCAATTTCGTTTTTTCCGATCGCGAGTGGATAATGTTTCAATTTTTAGATGTTCGCGTTGAAGAACATGTTCTGTTTTTTTTTTAGCAGTACACGTGCAAGAAAATAAACTTAAAATAAAGCTACACTCGAATCTGTGTGGTTTATGTGTGTTCGAAACAAAAATTACATGATAGAAAAATGTTTGTGTAGATAACGAAATATTAAAATTTAGCTGTCTACATAGTGCGATGTAGACGCAACTGAAAAAAAGGAAATACATGGTAATTCTGGAAATCAATGCTAATAAACTCGGATACAATGGATCAGATGATTGATACATAATCTTGCAAACGATAAACAAACCGCTGGCCACTTTCAATGTTCTGCACTTATCATATACTGTATAATGAAATGAAGCCAGTAAAAAAAACCGATAACCGACGTTCATTTGTGGAATTTCTCACGACACAATTAGCACTGCCTAGCATTGAAGAACGAGCCACCAATGGACGTATACGAGAAATCCCATGATTCAAAGTGCTATGGAAGATTGAATGCTTCCATAGGTAAAATAAATTAATTTTTAAACACAAAAAAGCGGAAAAACTAAATATTTTTTGTCCTTGTAGGTAGTAGCAGGACCGACGGAAGGAGTTGCACTATCTTTTGCGCCTCGATCAAATCGCCCGTCATGCGAATTACATACATATATCGTGTGAAGTACGGACGCCAGTATAAAACTAGATCGTATTACTTTACTTGCAACAGGGCAGTTTGTGCTAAGCATTCAACCAGAAGCATCACAACACTGATTTATTTCATTTTCTCATATATTTTTTAGTCTATACTAATATAATAAAGAGGTAATGTGTGTTTGTTTGTTTGTAGGAGGTAATCTCCGTAACTACCCATCTGATCTTCCTGAAATTTTCAAAGAGTCTTACTGCGGATATGAGAAATGCTATAGGCTATAATTTTTTAAATATTTTCAGTGGGCGTGGCACCTCCCACATAAAGTAAATTTTTAATATCATATACATATATTGAGTACTATGATAGGGAGAGCTTTGCAAATTTGTGTGAGGTCACCTATTGTTAATATTAGTAGCTACGTCGGAAATGGGCTTGAACGGATAAGTGGGATTGGTACCTCCCATACAAGTAATAATTCAATATTACATATCTCGAGTTACTGTGATAGAGAGAGCTTTTCAAATTTGTCTGATGTCACTTATTATTAATGTGAGTAGCCGGACAAAAAATGGGCAGTATAGGACCAATAGGCGTGACACCTGCCATACAAAGTAAATACAAAATGCCACATATCTGGAATACTTTAATAGCGAGAGTCTTTGGACTTTGTGTGAGCCCAGAAGTTATTCATGTGATTAGTTAGACAAAAAATTGAGAGTGATCGGAGCAGTGGGCGTGGCACCGACCCGTACAAAGTAAATATGTTACATCATATAACTGGTGTACTAGAAAAGGGAAGCTTTGACACTTTGCACGACCCCATCAGATCTTAGTATGAATAGTCAGACAAAAAATTGGCGGGTTCACACCAATGGGCGTGGCACTCCCCATGCAAAGTAACTATTTAATGTCATATATCTAGAGTACTGTAAAAGAGAGAGCTTTGTGGCTTTGCGTGAGCCCAAAGGTTCTTTGTCTGATTAGTTGAACAAAAAAATGGGCGCGATCGAAGCAGTGGGCGTAGCACCGCCTATGCAAAGTAGATATCTAATATTATATAACTGGTGTACTATAAAAGGGAAAGACTCGACATTTTGCACGAGTCCATCAGATATTAATGTGAGTAGTCCAATAAAAATTGGGCGGGATGAGATTAATGGGCGTGGCACCTCCTATATAAAAAATATGAAGTACTACGAAAGCGATTAGTTATCAATGTGATTTGTCGTGGAAAATATATCACCAAAATTAAAAATCGCCAACCCAAAAATCGCGAAAAATAAAAATCGCCCAAAAACAAAAATCTTCAAAATCAAAAATTGGCAAAATCAAAAATCTCTCAAAAGAAAAATTGCCAAACTATATTTTAAGTTCAAGGCCAATAGTTAAGTGTTTCCAGATCTAATTTGGAAAATCCATGTTCTTCTTCTGGAGAAAGGCACATGTACTTTCTCCAGGGTAGGAACGCCGAAAAATCTGATAATTGTTGTACCGAATGAAAAACAAAAAAACAGTGTATATCAGCAAGTGAACCCTTTCATTACGATTCCAGGGGGGGGGAGGGGTAGCGAAGCACTGGCTGGATTTGATATTTAAGTTTTGGCTTTAAGATTTGAATAACTTATTGTTAGTTCACAAACCTATGTGGAGATTCAATAAATAAAGATGAATTTAAAAAAATATATAATTATTCTAATTATTCCAATACTAATTATTCCAATACACATCAACAATACATAACAATAACATACAACACATGAGGTACAATGCATTTGTGTAATCTGTTAAGATTTCACATGCCATTACAGTTCCATCTAGAGGACAATGGCAAAAACAAAGAGCTGTTCACATTACAAGACTTGTAATTGATCTGGCTATGTTAATGTAGAGAAAGCTAAAAATTAGAAAAGCTCAGCTTGTTCATACAAACTCTCGTATATAAAAAGAAAAACATTTCTCATGTTCTTTTCTTTCAAATGTTGAGTTAAATAGTTGATTAAGCATGAGTTGAAGTAATAGGCAGAAGGATGCTGACGATGAACAAGTCGCTTTGTTCGAAAGTAGCTACTCCATCTAGCGCTGTCTTCAATTTTTTTCTAATATTTCTCTTACATTACAAAAATTATTATCTTTCTTTCATTAGAAAAATATATACATGATCTTAAACCGAACAATAAATGACTAATTAAAATATATAATCTAAAATTAACAATCAAAACCATCGAAACACACCCCATCAAGCAAAATGCCATACAATTTGTTATAGGTCCCTGCGGACCTTTTCACTATTTGAAGGCCAATGGGAGACTCAATAATCAGAGGGTTTTATTAGTTTTGATAAATACTTTGAAAACTGCACACGAGTTTGCATTTTATGTGTTGCACTGTTATATTTTAAATAATTCCATTTGAATGAACATGTATTTATTTATCTATTTTTTATACCCTATACCACTATGTGGTTTGGGTATAATGACTTTGTGCAGCTGTTTTTAACTACCAAAAATATCTTTTATTATACCGATCGGCTCAGAATCACTTTCTGAGTCGATTTAGCGATGTCCATGTTGACCTTTTAATCAAACTACAGGTCGCAACTATGAATATATTTTGATGAAATTTGGTATATAAGCTTTTATCGGCCATAAGATGAACGCTATTGAAATTGGTGAAATTCGGTCCATGTTCAGACCTAGTCCCATACAAATGACCCCTATGAAATCGATATAAATTGCCATAAGATCCAAATTATCATATAGATCTGAGTCAAATTGGGTTTTTGTGTGTTTATTATATCCATTAATCAGTAGTCTAAAAATAGTCCCTATAGGACATTTCTTATTCATAGGCCCCATATAGAGCTGCTTTCCGATCTTCACTAAAATCTATCAAAAAACAAAAATATTGCACAGATTTTTCTCAAATTTGGTTTTATATATTTTTTCAAAATATAAGTGACTTTGCCAAATATGGTCAGGGTCGGTCCATTTTTCGACCTATTCCCCATATATATATAGCACCCCATATATATATATATATATATATAGCAGGTGATAAAAACATTTGGTGGCTTAACTAAAATCTCCCCTTCCTACTTTTACCCCTTGACTGAACCTTTTATCACATAAATATAGAAGTGACTTTTTTCAAATTTTTTTGTTACATTATATCATATCGATTATACTTATGTATATAAAATAAATCTTATGTATATAAAAAATATATCTAAAACTTCAGATAGAATTAGTATACTTGAGAGCCCAATTATGGGACTATGTATAATAATAATTTATAGTTACTATTTGTTTATTTATAGTTCTAAATACATACACGAATTTTCTTTAAATAAACACTTAAAAAAAAAAATAAATAAATAAATAAATATATATATATATATATATGGCACCCGATTTGAACTCTTTCATATCTGCAGCCAAAAAAAAATTAATAACAATGCCACTCAAATTTGGTTTATGCTTATTTTTTATGTCTAATTAGTTGGACTTAAACCTATGGTATAAGGTATCGTATAGTCGGTCCAGACCGACTATAATTTTCTTACTAGCTTTTTTTTTTTTTTTTGATAAACAAATAAAAATTTTTAATTAAATTTTCTACTGTTCTATCTTTTTTCTTTTATCGATACAATTGTTTCAAAGTAGCTCTGAATATGTTGGCTCGAAAAAATAACATCTGAACCCTGAACTTGTTTAACCCCTTAACCCTTTATCTATCATTTTATTGAGCCATGTTGCTAGGAGCATGTTTATATATTTCCGTAATATGTTTTCTTTTACAATGGTATCTCAGACAAGCTTTCACTGTGCCACATACATAAATGTTATTGCTAAAGTGAACAAGAGTATAAAATATGAACAACTAATAATAAAGTTAGCAAGTCGCAAAGTTATTGTTGTAATAAATATTCAGAACTTTTTGTGTTGAACATAATATTTTATTAACATTTAACCCGCTACATGGCAAGTTTATCTGTTAAGAATTATTTATGAACCTGAGCAGTGGGAGGATTTTGTGTCCTTTGAAGAAATCGCATATTTAGTTAAAAACAATAATTACATGTTAAAAAATACTAGTTTTCATTCTCAACTAAATATTGTAGTTTTCAGAAATCTCTTTCTTATGTCACTAGAGTGTTCTTATGTCACTATATCCCCAACTCCAAGTTAAAGCTTGGCATAATATAATTGAATTCTCTATTGTAGTTTCTTAAATAATCTCGATTTAATAATTAAACAATAAATTATTTGTTTACTTCATACCAAAAACATTTATATAAGCAGAGATAAAAGTTTTATAACAAAAGAAATGAGTGGGCATTCATTTTAGTTTGTCAACGGTTTTTTATTTCCATTGTAGTCATTACATTTTTTGAAATGCACGAAATAACACTGTCAATAGTTTGACAAGCAGACGACACCCAAATAACAAAACCAAATTGTAATCATTACAAACAGTTGAACGGACAGATGGACAAAATCAACATACACCACACTTTGTAAGTGTTGTTGTAGTCATTATGGATTTTATTTGGTTGCCTAGTTTGTTGTGTCAATGTTTGATGTTTCAGTTCAGTGGACGTTCGTGCCATTTAAATTTTATAGTGACAATAGAAGGAAGTTTTATTGGGGGCCTAAATCTTACTTTTCAAAATCCGCTTCAATATAATTTTGGGACTTTAATTAACTATTAACTGTTAACTATTTTTTAAAATTCATCTATGAGGGCGGATCAATAGATCCGTGACCGTTGGAAAAAAAAACTAAAACAATTAAAGATGCCATCCCTATACCATGCGTTTAAGGACCCTATCTCTTATGTCCAAATAATTAGATACAGAAATAACCACAAACCAAATTCGACTGGCATTGTTGGTAATTTGTTTGCCTTCGGATAGGAAAAAGTCCATATCGGATGCTATATTTATATAGGGACTATGACAAAAAATATACCGATCCTAACTATATTTCGTAAGATCACTGAGTTTTTGTAAAAACATACCAAATTTAAGAAAAATCTGTGGAATATTTTTGCTTTTTGATAGATTTAAGTGAAGATCAGGAATTTGCTTAATATGGGGGTTGTGACTTGGAATTGCCCTATAGGGTTTATTTTTGGACTACTGATAAATGCATGTAATATACATACACAACCCCAATTTGACCGAGATCTATATGATAATTTGGATCTTATGGCACTTTACGACGATTTCATAGGGTCATTTGTATGAGGACTATGTCTGAACATGAACCCATTTTCAGCAATTTCAATGGCGTTCATCCCACGGTAGAAGCTTATACACTAAATTTCATAAAAATATTATCATATTTGCGACCTGTAGTTTGATTACAAGGTTTACGTGGACACACAGACGGACGGACGGACGGGCATAGCTAACTCGACTTAGAAAGTGATTCTGACTCGATCGATATAATAAAAGATGGGTCTAGGTCAGGGGTCGCAAACCTGCGCATAGTGGACCATATTTTGAGAAGGCGGCCAAAAATCATTTTTTTTTTTTTTTTTTTGTTACCGTTTTTAAAGTTATGTTATTCATTTGAAAGTAAATACTAGTAAACCTCGGGAGCCAAAAAATTGCGACTCTATCTCAACTATATCACAGCGAACAGGGTCTTCGAAAATGGGCTTTCTCAGTATTTTGCTAAAATTAAAAATTTCTTTGTAAATTTTTAGTTTTGACTGACTGTAACTTTTTTGATTTAAAAGATTTTGAAGTGAAATAAATTTTGTATAATTTTGTGGCTTCCATACTATTAATGTTAAAAATGTAAAATCACTGAGTCATTCCGAAATTGAAAAAAAAAAATTTTTTTAAAAAAGATCCAAATTTTCCGAAAATCTCCTACTTAATAGAGCATAACTCCAGCCAGTCAAAAAAAGTCAGAAAAAATCTTGCACTCTTCTATAGTCCGAACCCTCCCCTATACTCCTATACCCCATTATACACCCGCCAGATTCCGCCTGTGTGCACCAGAACAATTTTTCTGACCCAAGGTTAGATATTTTCTGCAAAATTTATGAATACAAAAGTTGTCCACTATGTGGTTAGGATATATTAAGTTTGAGGTGATGTTTGTAACTGCCAAAAATATTGGACCTTTATCCATCTTTTATTATACGGATCGACTCAAAAACACTTTCTGAGTTGATTAAACGATGTCCGTCCGTCCGACTGAGTGTTATGAATACAAAACTTGGTCGTACCGGTGCACCGCGGTGTATTTTTTTGCGTGTCGGTAGAGTTGTCAGTAGTTGTTATATACTTATAAAAAAGGGTTGAGATATAATGCGCTTAATTGTTACAGGTACATTCACATAGGTATATTTCAAAAACATTAATAGTCTGAATTAGAGTTATATAGTTTAAATACCTGACAAAATGGGAAACAAAATAATAGGTAAATGGTAAAAAAAAACTATTGCGACATAGCCCTTTAAGATATGGGCAGGTATGCTTCACCTTTTAAAAGGGGTTAGGGTGTGGGTTTCTTATGCTTCTAAAAGTGGTAATAAAAGATAAAAACTTGTAAATGTTGAAAAACTATTGCGACATAGCCCTTTAAGATATGAGCAGGTATGCTTCACCTTTTAAAAGGGGTTAGGGTGTGGGTTTTTTATGCTTCTAAAAGTGGTAATAAAAGATAAAAATTTTTATTTTACATAATTGCAAGAGTATTTATAATAATGTTTCCACAATTATTATTCATTACAATTTATGCAATGGCTAAGTACTGTTACAGAGATCTGGCAGATATACTGCAGAACGATTGCTAAATACGCTTGATACTGATCATTTAAAAAAAATTGGTAATGGCAGCATTACTTTAATTTCTTAATGGGGATGTGATGGATCCTCTGGTCAGAAATAATACAAGCAATTTAATGCCGAAAATTCATCAGATGCTAATTTATTTATGGTATCTTTCATTCCATTGCGCTTAACAAAAAGGTATAGCGTCTTAGAGCCGTCAACTAGTAGAGCAACAGAAATTGATATATGGAAAAATGAAATTCCTTCTTCAACAAAGTATTGCAGACCAATAAAATTTGCATTCAAAAAGGAAACCAAAGATGTCATAACTGAAGAAATTCAAAAAATAAAAGATCAAATTAAGGAACTTCAACCAGTAATATTTAAATTTGATGACCAAGACATTGAAGTACATTTTAAAATGTGTCTCACAATGATTGATGGAAAATTTGCACAAGCTTTAACTGGAACAAAGTCAACGTCAAGCTGCATTATATGCCAAAAGACATCAAGTCAATTAAGCCAACCCCCACCAGAAGACGATAGTTTTAAGGAAGCCTAGAATGCGCTTTATGGAGCATATTCTTAAATTGGATTATGATTTGGAATTTGGTCCGTTAGGCGAAACAGTGAGAAAAAACAAAGAATGTGAAGAAAAAAGAAAGCAAAAAAAAACAAATTCAACAAAAATATCTACAGCTAGGCCTCGTAATCGACCAACCAAAACAAGGGGAAGGAAACACAAATGATGGAAATACTGCAAGGAGATTTTTTTCCGATCCGGAAACTGCAGCATCTATCACAGGTGTAGATCATGAATTAATAAGACGATTCAAAATCATATTATAAGTTGTAGCATGCAGCAGAAAGATAAATGCAAAAAAATTTGGAGAGTTCGCCAATAAAACAGCTATACTTTATAATGAAAAATACTCTTGGAGATATATGCCATCCACAGTTCATAAAATTTTGTACCATGGGGAACAAATAATTCAAAACAATATGCTACCAATATGAGATCTATCTGAAGAAGCGCAAGAAAAAAGGAACAAAGACTACAGATTCATTCGCGAGCACAACACAAGGAAAATGTCCAGATGTTGTACTAATGAAGACCTTATCACAATGTTGTTGTGCACTTCAGATCCATATAAGAAGCTAAACAACTTCTAGAAGATGAAAATCAAGGCTATTTAGAAGAAATTTTTACTAAAATTGGTTGATTTAAAGTACTTTTTCATTACACTGACAATAAGTTACACTTTTTTTTATATAGTTAAAAAATTTTCTTGATTTAAAAATTTATATATTTTGTAAATTTACAATAAAAATTGTTATATTTCATAAATTTACCATAAAAATTGATATAGAAATATTTAAAAAGACAATAAAAAAAAATTTAACTAAAGCAAAAACATACGAGTTTTTCATTGAAACTTCTCTATCTTGAACCAATATAAGGTAACTTTTACGTTCGCTGCTTAATAAATTATATTTTAACTCGGGATCTTTCAAAAAAACAAAAAAAAAAACCTTTGGCCCTTGTGCACGTTAGTACTAAAAAGTTTACGGGGGCCAAAGTTTGGCATTTTCTGAAAAAATTAACTTAAAAAATTTTTAAAAAGTATTAGTTGTAAAATTAACTGAAAAATAAGACATTATATTAAAAAAAAAAACCTTTTTTTACCTTTTAACACTTCACTTTTAAACCCTCCGTAACTTTTTTTATTTTCGTTTTATAGGCATATCAAAATTCCAATCCAATCAAAAGTTATAGATTTTTGACCGCCTTCTCTTCAAATGGTCCACTGTGCTGCGGCTCGCGAGCCACGTGCGGATCTTTGGATGTGAAGCTGCGGCTCATTAGTTCCATACGAAAATATTAATTATTTTATAAAAAAAAAAAAAAAAAAACCATTTAAAAATCATTCTGAATCGATTTACAAGGATTAGGCACCGATTCTATCTCTCAGCCACTTATACTCGTATTTTCACCGCACCCCTACCCCGTGACACGTGTCGTCACTGTCGTCAGTCTGTCGTAAGCAGTCGAATGATGCCGGCGTCGGATGTTTATGTTTTCCCAAGGTCCAAAAGCAGAATTTCTAGGATTGCTACCGGGACAAACTAAAGGGGAAATGCAGTGCAAAAGTGGTTTGAAGGCAATAAGATCGAAATTGTTTAGCAACTGTTGGAGCCAGAAGTATGGCAGGAAAAACTAAAGGGTTTTTCAATAAGAGCGCTACAAAAGTTTTTTTAAAACAAAAACGGTTTTGGATATCAATGAAATTCTTTATTCCTGTGAAAGTACGTAAGACTCCATTATGTATGGATATCGATCTCTTTTGCATGGCCACCACGGGTACGCTTGCAGAAGTCCAGACGCTGAACCCAATTATGTTGGAACCACATGTCCTCCAAGTCCATATCATCCAATTGGGGCCAAAAATATTCGGTTATCATTGAACGGTAGCGATTCCCATTCACAGTAACGTGCCGGTCTTGATCATCACGGAAGAAGTACGGCCCAATGACGCCGCCGGCCCATAAACCGCACCAAACCTTAATTTTTTCGGGATGCAATGATGACTCATGGAGTACGTGTGGATTGCTGTCTGACCAATAACGCATATTTTGTTTATTGACGAAGCCATTCAGTCAGAAATGAGTCTCATCGCTGAAAATGATTTTTCGATGAAAATCGGAATCATTTTCAAGTTGTTGCTCAGCCCAATTCACGAACATACGACGCTTCTGGTGGTCAAGCATCTTCAGTTCTTGCGTCAATTTGATCTTGTAAGGATGTAGGCCAAGATCTTTTCGCAAAGTTCGCCACAACGACGTCACAGAGATGCCCAACGCTTGAGAACGACGTGTGAGAGACACATTTGGGCTTTCTTCAACTGAAGCCTCATCGGCAGCAATATTCTCGACACTACGGACACTTCTTTGTCTCATTGGCACATGGAACATTTTGTGCTGTGCCTGTGGATTCAAATTTTTCCACTAGACGCTCAATTGTTGATCTGCTAGGACGATTATAACGACCATAAATTGGACGTAGCGCTCTTAACGTTGAGGCCACTGACTCCGAATTTCGGTAGAAAATTTTAATAATTTCGACTCGTTGTTGGCTCGTATATCTTTCCATTATGAAATGGCAAACCTTACTGAAGAGAAATGTCAAAAGAGCGGCAAGAAATATGGCGTCGTTTGCTGTCCCTGTCTTTCTACTTTTGTAGCGTCGCTGTTGAAAAACCCTTTAAAGCGCGAACAACGATTCTTCAGAGCAAAATAAACTACGAAATTCCTACGTTTCACTGCATAATAAACCAAAAAACGCTTTGTGCCCAAACATTTCCGGCCGAAATAGTTGAGGTCATAAATTTGGTAATCAATTTGGTAATCTTATCAAAAGCATTCTACCATTGAAAGAATTCGTAAGCGAAATGGAGACTCAGTATTCCGACCTCTTTCTTCACAATAAAGTGCGATGGATTTCCAAAGGTAAGATGTTTAAACGTTTTGCTTTGTGTTTGAATGAAATAAATACATTCCTAAATGAAAAAGACATTAATCAGTCTGAATTAGAGAACGACAAATGGTTGGACAATTTTTATTTTATGGTGGATATCACAGCGAAACTAAATGAGCTGAATCCAAACTGCAAGGAAAAGTAAACCCAGCCCACATTTTTGTAGAAGAATTGGTTTGTTTTGAAGAAAATTTAGTTCTTTTTGGGGTAGATATTATTCAGATGGGCAAATTACTTAATTTGCAATTTCTGAAGCAATATCGCGATAAAGCCAGTGCAACTGTTGCCACGAATTACTTCAGCACAGTTATAAAACGAATTCAAGATCAATTTGCTGACAGATTTGCACAATTCAAAACCACCACTCTAGCATTCATAACAAATCCTCTCAACACAAATAATAACGAAATCCACATTGAGCCATTTGGAATTTATAATGGATCTCAAGAAATGCAATTGATCGATTTAAAAAATAAAGCTTTGGGGGAGTGGAAAATTTGCAGAGCTGAAAAGACAGTTGGAAGAGTTGGAGGTCCAGAAATGTATGTACGTAACTCAAAAAAAGTGGACAATTTTAAAAGAAATGCCGCAAGTTGAGGCACTTATATTCGATCCATGGAAAATTGACAGATCCATTTATCGTAATCAACTTTTTACCAAATCTTGATTTCAATAAGTCGGTGATTGCGGTCGCCGTATGCAACGCAGCGCCATTCTGTTGAAACCACATCTTTCCTATATCAATGTCATCCATATTTTGAAACAAATAATCATTGTTATGATGCGGTAACGATTCCCATTGAACGTAACGTGAGCTCCAGTTTAATTTTTGAAGAGATAAGATCCGATGATGCCACTAAAGTACGGACAGAGCCCCAATTCCTGCGACCGACGACGAATCGGGAAATTTCGATCTTCTTCCAGACTTTAGTGTACAGCGGCGATATTCTCTTCAGTACGCACATTTCTTCGACCTGTTGGTGTTATTGCATCATTTAGAGAGTATGTGGTATGAAATCCATTCACAGTTCGACGGATGGCTTGCTCAGATGGACGATGTGCGCCATAAAAATCACGAAGTCGTCTTTAAGTTTCGCAAATCGATGACTGATTTTCAAAGTAAATTTGGACAATTTTGTAGCGTTGTTCAAGCGTGAATCTATTCAATATGATATTTTGTTTGACAGCTAACTCTTCCGTAAATTCTATCTAAGCTAAAAGAAAATAACCTTTATTGCCACTTTTTTTCGGACAAACCGCTTTTTCTGACTGATAACTAAAAGGCAAAGTAAAACAAAAGCTAAAAAACAATTGAGAAAACGTGTGAGGATTAGAAGATTTATATTTAAAATTTGTTTTAACTTCCTTATGGTTAAAGAACAAAAACATGGAAGTTCAGAACAAGAAAGTATTTTTGTAGATATAGCTAGGAAATCTCATTGGGCAGACTTGAAAGAACAATTAAATTCTTCTGGGCCACCGTCTAAAGATAGTAATGGTTGGAAAAAATCCTGGGCAGGTTGGAAAGTTCATGTTAGGAAAAAGATGAATCACAACAAAAAAAACCCCAAAAAATTGACGGAGATCGGTACAAACAATGCGTCTTGACTGATATTGAAGAATCCATAGGAAAAATTTGCGGCTTTCACAGAAGCTTTAGTGGCTTAATTGGCAAAAGTTTTGGTAAATTTAATGCTAGCTTATACATCTCCGAATCTGAGAGAAAAAAAACAAAGAACTTGATGTTTCCCCTTCCACAACAAATAGTGTTAAAAGAAGGGCCAGACTTTCTGGACTCATGAAGGTACAGGGATTGGCGTATCTGGGCACCTCCGGAGCCATTAGATTGACACCACAGGCTGCACTGGGGGTAGTGCTGAACATCATGCCTATTGATATTTTCATCAAGAACACGGCAGCGAAAGTGGCCCTCCGTTTAAGGGAGTCATATAAGCTGGAACAAAGCTGTTGGGGACACGGCACAATACTGTGGACAGTGTGCGGACGCAAATTGATCGGGAAACCGATTATATGTCACCGGTGATGAACTTTGGGGGTAATTTTACGATCCAAATATCGACTAGGGAAGAGTGGGCCGCAAACTCTGTCATAGACAGGGCTGTGATCTCAGTGTATACCTACGGTTCGGTATACACTGAAGAGGGAAGAGGGTACAGGTTTAGGGGTCTACTCCGAGCAACTTTACACTCAGGTAACTCGGAGAATCCCTGAAAAATTTTGCGATTTTCAGGTCGAGATTCATGCAATTCTCATTGCAACGAAAATAATTCTGGATATGGATCCAACGTCCATTAATATTTTCATGGACAGTCTTGCTATTCTCAAAGCTCTGAAATCGAAGACAGTTAGATCGAAGTGTGTGAGAGAATGTATCAGGTCGCTCGACCGGATCCGGCAGCACACCGTGAGGCTGATATGGGTTCCAGGACATAGTGGCTGACGAGTGTGTGCGAAAAGGCTCAGTTTCTCTGAGCGGGACGATGGACACTGATATTAGAATCCCTCTACCAGAGCTGTCTAATCTGATTCAAGAGGCAGCTGATCTTGAATTAAGGACAAGCTGGACGCAACTGACCTCTTGCAGAATATCTCAAATCCTATGGCCCTTGCCTAATTCAAGGAGAACAAAATCACTCCCACTCATAGGAGTACTCACTGGACACTGTGTCATAGGGCGGATGGCTGAACGCATAGGTGTCCCGAGAGCTGACTTATGTAGGAGCTGTATGGATGTGGACGAGGAGGAGTCAGTGCAACATTTGCTGTGTGAATGTTCAGGACTGAAGGAGCGGCGCCTTAGAAATCTAGGGCAAAGATTTTTCGTTAACATGGGCTACATAGAAGACGTTCCACTCGGCGACCTTGCGGACTTCTTGAGGGAATCTGGCTGGTTCTGGAGGGACGCAAAACGGACGAAAGGGGTCTTTTTCACTTTTTCTTTTCTTTTCTTTTCTTTTCTTTTCTTTTCTTTTCTTTTCTTTTCTTTTCTTTTCTTTTCTTTTCTTTTCTTTTCTTTTCTTTCCTTTTCTTTTCTTTTCTTTTCTTTTCTTTTCGTTTCTTTTCATTTTCCACACCCATTACTCTATATATCTGTACTCTTTAATCTCTCTTCCTATCTCTACCTTTCGGCACTTTCTAAAGGGTATCACAATGGGCCATATGGCCTCCGAGTGTACCCGCCTTCGGGCGGGCAACCCATCCAACATGACCTAACCTAAAAGAAAGTGTTAAAAAGAGAAAACTTTTTCAAACACCCATCATCCCCACAAAAAAAAATACACCACAGCATGCTCCACAAATATCCAAAACTTGTTCTACACCTGTGAAAAGATCCCGCCAGATCCAAACAATGAATACCTCACCTCCAAAAAGATCCACAACTTTTTGTGCAAATAAAAATACCTTAAAAAAACCAGATCATCTTTTCGATTAAAATTTGATCTAAACAATATTTCCGCTGAAGAAAATGAGCAAGTCTAAAAGCATTGTTAAGCTAATGGAAGAGCAATAAATCAGATTGCTAGATTAGTTAAAGAACAACGTGATGATATGAATTATCGAAATGAGAAACTAAACAAGCTCTGAGAAATTTTGGAAAAGCTTTATAAGACCAGAGAGCTGAACGAGACATAAATGAATAAAAAAATTGATATCGTAAAGATTTATTGACTCCCCCTTGTATCTTCATTTATTGAATAGAGATGCTCGGCAACTAAAAGTGAATTTGGCGATTCAAATTTATTTGCGGAATGAAATTTTTGCTGTTTAAAAATTAAGGATGTTACAGAAAGCCTTCGGTGACCAGGCTATGTCGAAAAAAAATATTTACAAGTGGTACAAGAAGGCAGACAAAGCTTTGAAGACAAAGAGCGCCTTGACTGAAAAAAAACTTAAACAGACGAACAAAACGCCAAGAAAATATAAAAAAAATTGTTATTGAAAAATCGTTTATTGACAATTAGAAATGTTGCTGATACTGTCGTCATTTCAAAAGATATTTTGGGCCTCAAACGCGTAAAATCTCGACTGGTTTGAAATATGAAAAATATTGTCGCATTAATAGCCTGGAACAATACTTTTTGACTAACAGAACAAAATGAAAAGTATGTTATCATTACGGGTGATGAGAGTTGGAAATATACCTACGAATAAGATACAACTGACCAAGCAAGCGTATACTTATGCTCACATAATTAAGTCATGGGTATGCAATGAAATGTTTTGTAGTTTTTCTCTTAAACCTATTTCTTCCGGTTCTAACCTTACTATTTTGTGCAACCCTGCTATGCGAGCAGTTGTTACATTGATTAAAGCAAAACTAAAAATTTGGGTATTCCCCGAAAAATATGGAAAACCTCAAAAAGTTCATATGCGCTGTGCTCACATAATTAAGTCACCACGCGTATCGTGAGCAAATTAGTGTTTTGAAGATTTTTTTGCGGTTTAAATAATAAATAAATTAAAAACAAATAACATCAGCTGAAATGCTATGGGTAAACAAAAAGAGTTCAAATTCGGCTGAAGAGAAAATAATATGGGATTGTTTCCAAAGATACAATAATATTGCAAAAGTAGTGGAGATTTTGAACCTTTCTCGGGGTAAAATTACAAATGCCATTACGCATTACAAAAAATATGAAACTTATGAAAATATTCCGCGCCAAAAACCGAGAAAAACGACTTTAAATGATGACAGACGCATTGCAAACCGAGTAAAACTGATCCTTTTTTAACTTCGTCGCAAATCAGAGCTCAAATGGAAACGGATTATGGCGTAAATGTTTCGTTGCAAAACATAAGACGACGTTTGCAAGAAAACAATTTGCATGGACGAATGGCCAGGAAGAAACCGTTGGTTTCCTTGAAGAACACTAAGAAGCGGCTCCGATTTGCGACTGACCATCTTGCTAAAGGCTAAAATTTTTAGAATTTAATTGTTTGGAGCGACGAATCCAAGTTTAATGTTTTTGGAAATGATGGTAAAACATATGTGCGATGCCCTCCACTTAAGGAATTGGATCCAAAATACACCAAAAAAAAACTGTGAAACAGGGTGGATCATCAGTCATGGTGTGGGGTTGCTTTACCGCATTCGGTGTGGGTCCTATAGTCAAGATTGACGGTATAATGAATGGGGAAATGTATAAGAATATACTAAAAGAAAATTTGGCCACCGAATATGCTGACAATTTGTCGCTTGCGTGTATTTTCCAACACGACAATGACCCGAAGCATTGTTCGAAGATGGTTAAGTCGTGGTTGGCAACACAGTCCATCAAGCTTCTGGAATGGCCGCCGCAGAGTCCCGACTGAAACCCTATCGAGAACTTGTCTTAATAAAATGAGTCATTGCAGCACGAAAACCGCCAAATAAGGACATGTTATGGAAAGTTATCCAAGAGGACTGGCACAAAATCACTCCAGGCCAGTGCGATTCTCTTGTAGCTAGCATGCCAAAGCGATGCTCCAAAGTATTGAAGCAAAAAGATTATCCTAGTCAATATTGAGGTAAGCTAATGAAAAAATGGGACTCTCGACAAAATTTATTACTTATTTCTAAAATTTCAACCATTTTTTTTTCAGATGACTTAATTATGTGAGCAGCTCTTTTTGGCTAATTTCCAATTTTTTTTAATTTTTATGGAATGAACCAAAATTTTGTAATTTTTAATTTCACTGTAAATTGATTGCTAACATATAAGAATAATAAAAAAAAATTATATTCGAATTAAAAAAAGGGTTCACGTATTTTTGACAATAATGCCGAGTAGCATACTAGTGACTTAATTATGTGAGCACAAATGTATGTCGTGCAAAAGATGAAGCAAGACCGTACGACTACTACAAATTAGGTAACCACAACGAAACAGTTTTTTTTTTTTTTTTTTTTTTTTGATCACTCCCGGGACACCATTTCGAATAGGTTAAGGAAATGAAAGCCGAATCGCTGTGCGCTTTGAAAACCATTACGAAACTTGATTTAACAACTTTTTCGAGGATTGGAAAAAGACGTTGGTAAATGGGAGATTATTTTAAAGGCGATAAAGATTTTTCATTTTATAACAAAAGTCACATTTTCGTTAGCAAAATATTCGCTTACCGAAAATTTTTACAAATCCATCCCTGTACATATTGTCTGTTCTTCTTATATTCAATAATAGCTGGTCAAACAGAATTCTGAGAAATAAAATAATTATATTTTTGTTGGTTTTTGTGTGTGTCTGTATATTTAACAACTTCTGAGTGCCAAAATAAATACTAAGAAATACGGACACATTTGACTAACGTTCACATGTTAAATTTTGATTTAAAAATTTGCATAAAAAGTCACTTAATAAGTAAAAATTTTAAAATTGCAACAATTGTAGTTTTAACAAACAACTCAGGCTATAAATTTCTTTTTATTTCTTATTCGTTGAACCGAAATTTTTTTTATGTTTTATTTTCTATTGAACAAAGCGTGTTTTAAAGCCCAGATATAACTGCTATCCTAATGTACAAGTTTGAAAAACATAATTTCTGTATTAAACTAGTTTAATTTGTATTCCCTCAGTAACTTCATTTGAACGAGAACGAGAAAAAAAAAAAGTTGTCCACGAAACTAATTTTTTATTTACACAATTTGCCAGTAACTTCATTTGAACGAGAACGAGAAAAAAAAAAGTTGTCCACGAAACTAATTTTTTATTTACACAATTTGCCAATTATTGAATTCATTTCATAACTCACTGATCATCAACCACTTTCGCCTCCGTGCTTTTATAATAAATATGAATTGAGTTTTTATTTCATTCTTGTATAATTTTTCATATTTCATCAGAAAAAGTTACAATTATTACAATCCAGTGAGTTTAAATTATTTTCTATTTTCGTTTTTCATATAAACGAATGAATGTCGTCTACGACATTTACACAAAGTTTTACGTGAACACGTGTCTGTGACCAGCAAGTTTTATTAGATATTTATGTGATTTAGTCAATGTATTATTTGCAATAAACACGCGTCATTGGGAACTTAGAACAGTGACGATAATAATAGAAACAATAGTAATCAGCCCTGTTCTTGAAACGTTGTTATTTGAATAAGAGTGAATTTAAAATCACATGAAATCGAAATTTTGGGTTTCTTGAAACCATTTTTATTTATTTAATGGAAACATATGTTTGAGTTAAGAACATATGTTATCTAGAAATCGAGTTGCCATATGGTTCTTTTTTCAGTTTCACAAAAAACTTTTAAGTATTTTGTGCATGTTTTTTCTTAAGTTTATAGAAAAAGTATAAAGAAAAATATTTTCTTTTAAAATAACAACTTATTTGTTCATTTAATTGTTTTTGTTCTTCAATTTCATTCAATTAAAAATGACTTTTCTATTTTCAAAAAGTTAGGCATCACCAAAAAAATTTCGATATTCAAATAAATTGAATTTGACTGGCATCACTACTGTTTCGAACATATGAAAAAAAAATAAAAATATGTGATTTTTTTTAATTCCTTTATTTGCAATAATTAGTGCATAAAGAATCTATGTTATAATTGAAAAAATTATAATGGAAAATAGATTGTGTAAATAAAAAGTTTTTATTATAGTTATAGAACAGCATCATCGCAAAAAGTGTGTTTTATTAACATCGACCACTTATTACGAGTTTTTTTTTAAATCAGTATAGACGTTTTTTAAAATCGTTTTTTTTTTTCATAAAATTAATGTCTAATTTTTTAATATAATGACAAGGTTCAATAAAAAACATGTTAGAGTTTAAATATCAATTAGTTTTTTTTATCTCTTAAGACCTGTTTAGTTGAAAAAAAGGGCATTTGTTTTGATTTCACAAAGCCTTTTCTATGTGAATTAAAACGAGAAAAAATATTCTTATTGAAATTAGAGAACAGCAAAAAACTCGTTGATTTAAGAATTTTTTCATTTACGAGTTTTTTTTTTTGTGATAGTGGTTTCAAGAACAGGGGTGAATGTTTTCAAATTATTAAAATTAAAATTTTAGTCGTTTTAGGCCAACTGAACGTTACTTGAGAGAGAGGGTCTCATGTCCATAAATGATCAAAATCCAATTACACCTTCTAAATTTTTCATGGATACATAAGACAATCATATAGACAAAATTTCAGGGAGATTGCCAGCAGTATTAGACTTCCAAAATAAAAAATAATAATAAAATTAACCATATATACCTCAGCCCTCGATCTTTGAACTCCTATTGTATTAATGGTTTTGAGTTCCTTTCTTAATTTTTTAATGAAGCTGTTAAAATTTTATGAATCTAACTTTCTCTTCAAATCTGTGGTCACAAGCGATAACCGGTTAAGTCGACTTAAGAGGACTATGCTATCATATTCTTACTAACACCGCTTTATATTTACGTGAAACCCCATTTCTCTAACACTGTTTTTTAAAAAGTTATTAATGAAAACATACTGACCTAAGTCGTAATGAAGCCTCATTACATTTATATAAAAAGTTATTTTTCTCGAAAGCATGATTTTCGACTTAGGCGGTTAATGCTTGTGACCGCAGAAATTTGCCCAAAACTTTTAAATTATTAAATTATGAAAATTAAAAATAAATTATAAAAAATGCTTTCTAAAAAACGTATATCTCTAGGAAAAAGTACTTTAAAAAAAATTTATTTTAAGAAAAGGTACTTTTTTAAGAAAATGTACTTTTATAAGAAAACGTACTTTTTTAAGAAAAGGTATCGTACTTTTTTAAGAAAATTTACTTTTTTAGAAAATGTACTTTTAAAAGGAAATGTACTTTTATAAGAAACAATTTTTTTAAGAACAGGTGCTTTTTAAAAAAAAATGTATATGTATTTTTAAGAAGGCCATTCCTTAAGAAAATTTGCTTTTTTAAGTTAAGATTCTTAAATTGGCACCTTAACTTAACCGTACTATTTTTTAGAAAATTTAGTTTTTTAGAAAAGGTACTTTTTTAATAAAATGTTAATTTTAAAGACTTTTGCAGAAAAAATACTTTTTTAAGGAAAGCTTTTTTTATGGAAGGGTTAATTCTTTAAGAAAATTTACTCTTTTCGAAAAGATACTTTTTTAGGAAATTTACTCTTTTAAAAGTAAAAGAGTAAAAGTAAAAAAATTTACTTTTTTTAAGAAAATGTATTTTTTTAGGAATATGTACTTTCTTAGAAAATTTACTTTTTTAATAAAATGTTCTTTTATAAGAAAAGGTACTTTTTTAGACGACGTACTTTAAAAAAAATATACTTTTTCAGAAAAAGCACTTTTTAAGAAAAAGTACTACTTTAAGAAAATGTCCTTTTTTGAGCAAATGTACTCTTTACGAAACTGCACTTTTTAAGAAAAGGTACAGTTTCTAAGAAAATTTGATTTTAAATCTTTTAAGCTAAAGTACCTTTTTACGAAAATGTACTTTTTAAGAAAATGTCTTTTCTTAAGAAATTTTACTTTTTTTAAGAAAATTTACTTTTTTATGAAAAGCAAATTTTTAAGAAATTGTACTAAAATGTAGCTTTTTATGAAAAGGTACTTTCTTTAAGAAAATGCACTTTTTAAGATAAGGTACATTTTAAGAAAAGAAACTTTTTAAGAAAATGTTATTTTTTAATAAATGGTACATTTTAAAGATAGGGTAATTTTGAAGAAAAAGTACTTTTTTAAGAAAAACAACTATTATGAAAAGGAAATCTTTAAGAAAATGTACTTTTTAGAAGAGGCACTTTTTTAAGAAAAAGCACTTTTCTAAGAAAATGTACTTTTTAAGAAAATGTACTTTTTTAAGAAAAAGAACTTTTTTAAGAAAATAAAATTTACTTTTTTTAAGAATAGGTACTTTTTTAAGAAAATGTGCCTTATAAGAAAAAGAACTTCTTTAAGAAAATTTACTTTTTTTTATGAATTGGTACTTTTTTAATAAAATGTTCTTTATAAGAAAAGGTACTTTTTAGCCAACTTTTTTTTTTAGAAAATGTACTTTTTTAGAAAAGGCCCTTTTGAAAGAAAATGTCCTTTTTTAAGAAAATTACTTTTTAGGAAATTGCCCTTTTTAAGAAATGACACTTTTTCAGAAAAAGTACAGTTGAAAGACAGGGTACGTTTAAAGGAAAATTACTTCTATAAGAAAATTTAGGTCTTAAAGAAAATAAATTTTTTAAGAAATGGTACTTTTCTTAAGACAACTTACTTTTGAAGAAAATTTATGTTTTTAAGAAAATTTAGTTTTTTAAGAAAACGTACCTTTGTGACGAAAATCTACTTTTTTAAGAAAAATTACTTTTTTAAGAAAATTTTTTTAAGAAAATCAACTTCATTAATGAAATTACCGTTTAAAAAAAAAGAAATTTTTTATGAACAAGGCACATTTTAAGGAAATTTACTTTCTTAGAAAAGGTACTTTTTAAGAAAAAGTACTTTTTAAGAAAAGGTACTTTTTAAGCAAATATATTTTTTTAATAAATGGTACACCTTAAAGACACAATACTTTTGAAGAAAAATTACTTTTTATGAATAGGCCAATCTTTAAGAATATGTACTTTTTAGAAGGTACTTTGTTAAGAATATGTACTTTTTTTAAGAAAAAGTTCTTTTATAAGAAAATTTCCTTTTTTAAGAAAAGGCACTTTTATAAAAAAAAGTACTTTCTTAGAAACCTACTTTTTTAGAAAAAGGACTTTTTAGGAAAATGTACTTCTTTAAGAAAATCTACTTTTAAAGAAAATATACTTTTTTAAGAAAAAAAAAAACTTTTTTAAAAAAGGTACTTTTTAAAACAACAATTACTTTGTAAAAAATTACTTTTGTAAAAAAGTACGTAAGAAATACTTTTTGTAAAAAATTTATTTCTTTAAGGAATAGTAGTTTTCTACGAAAATTTTATTTAAAAAGAAGACCCTTTTTTAAGAAAAGGTAACTTTTTACAAAATCAAAACGAAACAAAATCGAAAATAGATGTGATATAAAGTAATATTTCGATCAGCTTTCGTTTTTATTTAATGGAATGGAAATAGGGATAAATAAAGATGTGATGGAAAACGAAATTGTTATTTTTTGTGTCGTTTTCAATCCAAGTAGACTTTGCTTTACGGTTTGAAGCAGATAAGTTTTTTTTTTTTACCAAATTTTCAACGCATTAATAAAAATTTATTTTTTAAAAATGTAAGTATAATAAATTTACGTGCTAAAATATCTTACTTAATATAATTTTTCAGGGGAAAACACGTAAATCCAAGACAGTAAAAAAAAGGAAATTTAACGTCATCATCAGAAGGTTGAAAATTTGAAAAATTGCTCCAAATGGAGTTATTAGAAATTCAAAAGAATCAAATTGAAATATTTTAACTTGAATTTTAAGTTTATTTTTAATCAAATATTTTGTTATAACATTTTTAATTTTTGTTAAGTTATTTCTTTCTATATGTTTTCCAAAATCATCTTTTTTTATACGAAAGTATTGAAAAAAATTTAATGAAAACTACATTGATTAAATTTAGAACAACAACATTTCTTAATGGTGCGTGGTAAAGAAGAAGAAAGCATATATTTCAAAAATTCATAACTGCACTGTATTCTTAATCGGACCGGTTTCTGCCATTTCAGCCTTCATCAGCGATTTATTGAACATTGTGATAATTGTTATGTTTTAATTGAATAGATTGTTTCTATATGAAAATTTTTTTCTACTTAGGGCGGCCGTGAGGTTTTGAACCATGAACCTTCACATACACTCGTACTTGCACTTTTTGATCAGCCCTTTAACACACTCACCTAAAGTCAGGCCTACGAGCAGTGTGGTTAGATTCAGTTTTCGTACCATACAGCTTTACTTTGTATTAATTTCAGAAGATACAACTCTGTCCAAACAAACAATCGTTATTTTTGAATTTTGAATATTTTTTGCATTTATACTTCTAATTTCCACTATTCTCAGTTTTCGTAAGAGTTGTCATATGTGATGTACGGTTTTGTACATACCTACATATGCACTTTTACACATATTTGAGATGACGCTTTTGAAGCGAAGAAATTTTTTGTTTGTTAGATTTAGTCATTTTTCAGAAATATTGCAATTACTGCAAATTATAATTTTGTTTAAATGGTGCGTGGTAAAGAAGAAGAAAGCATATATTTCAAATGTTATTTCTTAATGTTATTTATTTTTCGGTAAGTACATGGGGTTCGATAAATCACATTTATTTTTTTGCATTATACTTTCCTTTCTGGAATTTTCGGCGCTTGTTGTTATTATAAATGCCATTTTCAAAAAACACAAATTAATAAGCTCATATTAAAACTTTGTTGTGAAAAACAATAACACAGTGACATAGTGACACTTTATTGAAAGAAACATGTTGAAGTGGAACAAAAGTGAATATTAAAACCGCTTGATTTCCATCACACCTATTACACTGTTCTGCAAGAAAAACGGTCCCGGCATTGTTCCTGCTCATTCTTATGTAAAATGACCTTCTGAATCCGAATATCGCACCCATTTTTCCCCATTCCAATATTCAACATTCTTGTCAAAATGAGATATCTTCACTTAATTGTGAATAAAAGCGGAACGCGGTCATCGACAAAAAAATTAAAAACTTTTTAGGCAAAAAACTAGGAAACTTTAGGAAACTATTCTAAAGTTACAAGCCTCTCCTACTCAACTGTCAACCTCACCATCTCGTGGTCTTTCCTGTTTTCACAGACGAGGCTCTGACGACCGAGTATGGGCGGTATATCCCCAATAACCGCGCGGATTAAATAACTGTCGCAAATAGCAGGCCTGTAGGCACAAAGATGGCAGCCCCATCAACAGGATTGGTCGTGTTAGGCTGATAACCTGATGCGTCTGAAATTAAAAATCATTCTCAGTACAACTACAAGAAATCTACGATCTGGAAATTCGATGACGACTATATGCTTTGGAAAAGGACTACGATTTGGAACATGTAATGTAAGGACGTTAAACCAAGAGGGCAAGTTGGCGCAGGCCAGTAAAATTTTGAAAAATTATAGACTGGCGTTCTTGGGCATGAGTGAAGTCAGACAGAACCAATACGGTCAGATGACAACCTCCAAAAGACATACTTTCTTCTGGCCTGGAATGGCCAACGAAGAAGATATCCATCAATACGGAGGCGGAATGTTAGTAAAAAATAAATTTCGAAATGCCGTATTGAACTACAAATTTGTAAATGAGCGCATGATGTTAATAAGATTTAAAGGCACCAAAAAAAATCTCACAGATATACAGTGCTACGCCCCTACCGAGGATGCCCAAGAAGAAACCAAGGATGCTTTTTATGATGCCCTTAATGAAACTTTAGCGAGTATTGATAAAAATGACGGACAACGCGGAATTGCAACATATTATGGGAGAGCATGGCATTGGCGAAATGAATGATAATGGAGAACGGCTAGTTGAGTTGTGTGGAATAAACGAAATGAAAATTGGTGGCACCCTATTTCCACACAAACACGTGCATAAAATTACATGGATGTCACCAGACAACATCACGCAAAACCAAATAGATCATATTTGTGTTAGCGCCAAATGGAGTAACTCTTTGTGTGATGTCCGGAACCAGAGAGGAGCGGATATTGGAACAGATCACCACTTATTATCTGGAAGGATTATTTTTAAATTAAACAAGTAAGAAAATTATAGTCGGGCTAGACCGACTATACGATACCCTATACCATGCGTTTAGAGACCCTATCTCTTAGGCCCAACTAACTGGACATAGAAAATAAGCAAAACCCAAATTTGAGTGGGATTTTTATTAATTTTTTTGGCTGCAGATATGAAAAGTTCATATCGGATGCTATATCTATATAGGGACTTGGTCCAAAAATGGACCGATCCTGATCATGTTTGGTAAAGTCTCTTGTATTTTGCAAAAAAAATATACAAACAAAATTTGAGAAGAATCAGTGCAATATTTTTGTTTTTTAATAGATTTAAGTGAAGATCGGGAAGCAGCTCTATATGGGGTCAAAGGAATCATTTTTGGACTACTCATTAATGGATGTAATGAACGCATACAAACCCAATTTGAGTAAGATCTATATGACAATTTGGATCTTATGGCAATTTATGTCGATTTCATATGGGTAATTTGTATGGGGGCTAGGTCTGAACATGGACCGATTCTCACCAATTTCAATAGCGCTCATCCCATGGCCGATAAAAGCTTACATACCGAATTTCATCAAAATATATTCATATTTGCGACCTGCAGTTTGATTACAAGGTTTACATGGACACACAGACGGACGGACGGATGGATGGACGCACGGACGGGCGGACGGACGGACGGACATTGTTAAATCAACTCAGAAAGTGATTCTGATTCGATCGGTATAATTAAAGATAGGTCTAGGTCAAATATTTTTGGTTGTTACAAACAGCAGCACAAAGTCATTATACCCAAACCACATAGTGGTATAGGGTATAAAAATGTGAAGTCAACCCAAGGCCAGACTAGAACCAAATACAACATCGAAAGACTAGAGTCCCAGCGAAGCCTTCCTAGAGCAAGTGCGGAATAACGTAATCGAACCATCAACGTCGGCAGAAAATGTGAATGAAAAGTGGAAGAATATTAAAGCCGCTATAATCGATGCCTGTGTTTCAAAGCTTGCAAACAAGGCAAAAAAGAACGAAGACTTTATATATCCGCAAACATGGGATTTGATTGATCAACGAGCAAGTCAAAAAGATAAAATTAATTCCATCAACGATATAACTAAAAGAAAGGAAGCACAAAATCAATATCGACTGCTAGACAAACAGGTAAAACGGTCGGTCCGAGAAGATAAAAAGAAAGCAATATGCGATATGACCATAGAAGCGGAAAATGCAGCTAAGGCTCATAACATGAAAGACCTGTTTGTTATTACAAAGAAAATTGCCGGCACTGGTAACAAACGCGCAGTACCAGTGAAGTCCTCTGATGGAACGCTATTAACCAACGTCGATGAACAGTTGAAGCGTTGGAGAGAACACTTCATGAATGTTTTAAATATTCAAAACGAAAATGTGAAAATTACAAGGAACAATAACGGTACCACTCTGCCCATTAGAACGGATCCTCCTTCAAGGGATGAAGTGATTGACACCATTAGAACTCTAAAAAATGGCAGAGCAGCAGGAATAGATAACATAACAGCTGAAGTTCTTAAAACTGACACCGAACTATGAAAATAATTCTGGAACGAATGATTCATCAAGTAGACGTACTGGCAGATCGTGCGTTGATCAGATAAATACGCTTCGAATCATTATAGAGCAATCTGTTGAAATGCGGTCATCCCTGTACTTTCTATTTGTGGACTAATTGGAGAACATAGGTGTGCCTAACAAAATCATTTCTATAATCAAAAACAGTTATGAGAATTTTAAATGCACGGTTCTACATGAAGGAAAGATGTCCGAGCCTTTTCAGACAATTTCTGGGGTTAGACAAGGCTGTTTGCTATCGCCACTACTGTTTCTGATCGTTATAGATACAGTAACTAATCGTGCGAATGAGAACAAAGCACGTGGCATTGTGTGGAATCCTTTAGAATCTGGTTCTCGACTGGAGGGCCTAGATTATGCTGACGACAAATGTGAGCTCTCCCACAGTTTTATTGATATGCAAAGCAAACTTAAAGACCTGGAACTTGAATCCTCCAAAGTTGGGCTTAAGATAAATCTAGGAAAAACCAAAGAAATGCGAATAAACACAACGTCAACAGAGCAACTAAACTTCTTGGAGCATCAAGTTGAACGTGTTGAGGAGTTTACTTACCTTGGAAGTATAATATCGGAAAATGGTGGTACCCCAAAAGATGTACAAAATAGAATAAAGAAGGCGCTGGGCTCATACACTCAACTTCGCAAGGTATGGAGCTTAAATGACTACAGCCTCAGCACGAAAATCCATTTGTATAAAGCTTGTGTCCTTTCTGTCCTGCTCTACGGATGTGAAACATGGTTTGTAAAGGAGTCAATACAAAACAAACTGCGCGCTTTTGTCAATAGATGTCTTCGCAGAATCCTTAGGGTGTTCTGGCACAATAGAATAACAAACGAAGAACTCTGGGCGAGGGCGGATATGTACGACATAAATTTGGAAGTTCGGCGGAGGAAGTTTGGATGGATAGGACATACACTTCGTAAGCCATCGGACGAAGTATGTCACCAAGCTTTGGTATACAACCCCCAGGGAAGTAGAAGAGTAGGAAGACCAAGAACCAGCTGGCGAAGATCAACATTGGGTGAAATAAACAGGCTTGAACAAACGGGCTGCGAAAACGGTATTCAATGGTGCAAAATGGGTGTGATATTCGGATTCAGGAGGTCATTTTACATAGGAATCAGCAGGAATAATTTCGGGCTCGGGAAAAAAATTTTACTTTGCAGAGCAGTTTATTAAATATTTCTTTTTAGAATTTCGTTTTCAATTTAAAACTAGTAAGAAAATTATAGTCGGTCTAGGTCGAAAAATGGACCGATCCTGATTATATTTGGTAAAGTCACTTATATTTTGAAAAACTATATACAAACCAAATTTTAGAAAAATCTGTGCAATATTTTTGTTTTTTTGATAGATTTAAGTGAAAATCGGGAAGCAGCTCTATATGGGGGCTATGACAAAGAAATTTTGGGCTACTGATAAATGGATGTAATAAACACACACAAACCCAATTTGACCGAGATCTATATTATAATTTGGATCTTATGGCAATTTAAGTCGATTTCATAGGGATCATTTGTATGGGGACGAAGTCTGAACATGGACCAAAATTCACCAATTTTAATAGCGTTTACCCTATAAAAGCTTATATACCAAATTTCATTAAAATATATTCATATTTGCGACCTGTAGTTTGATTACAAGGTTTACATGGACACACAGACGGACAGACGGACGGACGGACATCGCTTAATCGGCTCAGAAAGTTATTCTGAGTCGATCGGTATAATAGAAGATGGGTCTATGTCAAATATTTTTGGTAGTTACAGCAGTGCACAAAGTCATTATACCCAAACCACATAGTGGTATCCATCAGATTTCCATATAAGATTTATGTTTTATTATATTAATACTTAAGCGTCTGCGTGATAATTTCATATAATAAAATTTTAAATATTAATTATACGTTGAAACTGGGTCAGTGATGACCGTTACTATACATTAAGTTGCTCTTATTCATTGAGTGAAAACTTAAATACTAATTAGGCATAAAGACACAGCTTTTATTTTGGAATTGTAAACTAGTATTAAAATTTTCCAAATATTAGTGCCCATACGTTATTTACTGTCTATATTTATGACAAAGTTCCTATCGGATGAGTGAGTGAGTGAGTGAGGGAGTGAGTTTTAAAAACATACCAATTTATTATAATGCAAAATTTATCATCTTGTTTGATGTTTGCTATTAACAACAAAAAAAAAAGTATCACAATCATTCTTATTATTTTTGTTGCCCTGTACTTAGCTTTGATGAGTTTGATTGTTTTTCTATCTTACTTTTAAGTAGTATGAAAGAAATGTTCATGTGACAAAATTCTCTTTGTCTTACGACTGAATTCAAATTTATTGAAAATAACTTTCAGAAATTTTAATTATTTATTATTATTTAATTGTTTAACATAAATATAAAGCAATTTTACTGATAATTTCCAATTTATATACCATTTCTTTTTTTAACATTTTGAATTTAAAAGTTGTGAAAATTCAATTGTCTCATATTAAATACATGATAAATTGAATGCATTCATTCCGTTTTTTTTTTTTTTTTTTACTTTTTGTTGTCTACCTTTCAAATGAAAGATATATTTACGTACGAGTATATTGATCAAAACAAATTAATTTGTATTTTTTTTTCGTAAAATATATTTATAATTATTTTAAGCACAGACATACTTTTGATAAATTCACCTGTCAGCCAAAGATGAGTTACCTACGGCGTACATTTCATCTTTCCATTTGTCAATAAGAATTGCTGATGCGAATGATGGAAAAGGTAATTTTAATTTAAAATTGAAAATTGGCATAGCAAATTTATGAGCATATTTTTTCGACATAAAATTCACAAATTACGTGAATTTATTATTGTACATTCATTTGCACGCATTTTCAAGTTCTTTTCGCAGCCATTTTAAGTTAGTGACTTACTGGTAGCAATAAAAAGTCTTAATTAGTTATTCCATAATTGGAGGACTCAAAAAAAGAGAATTTTTGCAAAGTAGTTGCTCTAGATATTTCCAAGGCATTCGATCATGTGCGGCACAGTTCATTAATAAGAAAGCGCATTACACTTGGGATCGGCATTGACATCTCTCTATTTATATCGAGTTTTTTGAGATGTTTCTATTGATGGGGTCTCATCCAACGAGTTTCAGCTTAATTTAGGGGTACCCCAAGGTTCTGTTCTTTCTCCCTCTTTCTGTTCCTTAACTTTTTTAATGACCTTCTTAGTCAAACCTATCCACTCTTTTGCAAGTGACACACCATTTGCCATTAATTTTCTTTCATTCGTAGGCCAAGCCTTTTTGAGGTTGGGGGGGCAAAAGGCTGTCAATGAATGACACAATCAGACAATCTCTGAGTGGGGTGAAGCGAATATGGTTTATTATAATGAGCAGAAGACTCAATGTTTTTTACTGACCCATAGAGCCTTGGATTCAACAATATCATATGTATATATGGGTGATATAGATATTGTGGAATTGGATACTCTCGATGTTCTGGGCATGAGAATGGAACGATTATGTTTTTCAAGTGTCGAAGAAGCATTCAAGAGTCTTGGTTTTCTAACATGGTACAAAAATTTCTTCACTCTTCTGATCTCTTTAAAATCTATCCACTTACATCCGACCGAAAATGAAATACAACTAACTTATATGGGCAGGCTCTTCAAAGTCTATTTTGAAGCTACTGGGGCGTGTTCAAAGGACGCTCATTAATGACAGTAGGGTATCCAACTCTATTGGTCCATTGTAACATTGTCGGAATGCGGATAGTGTAACACTGTTCTATAGATACTACCATGGGAAATGTCCTTCTCAGATAACTGAACCAATTTCAAATGCCCATGTTTCACTACGCTCTACTCGCATCTCTAGTAGATCGCATCCTTTTGTAGTCTATTGTCGAGTTGAGTGAACACCGATCAGTGGTAATAATGTTTTTTTTTTTTTTTTTGCTCCCACAGAATTAGTTCCTTTTTCATTATCTACGGATTCCACTTATGTAGACATAATAACTTATTAAACTATTTTAGTACAATTGTAAAGAACAAAAAACTAGAAAAATGAGTTGAATTGGATACCGTTATTATCAAAAAGACACACTTAACGACACACTTGTCCATCGATCTGTAACTCATCTGTAACCCAAAAACTATCTTAATACTTATACAAGGAGAAGCTGACCTGGCGATGTTCATCTGTCTCTCTGTCTATCGGTAGAAAACATTCTTCTGTCCGTAATAAGTCGATTGTGTCGCAGTACTTAGGCTAAAAATTATCGTCATAATCTACATTGATATTAAATTTGCAGCCATTAGTTGAGGAATGACGTACGAAAATGTGAAGATACTCCGATAAAATTTCATATAAAAAACTAAAAATTGTTAAAAATGTTTATACGAAACAATTTTTTGAGAAAAACAAAATTGCAATTGTATGTGTTTACATTTATGATCATTGCATTTAATAATTGTTTACAATTAAAAAACAAGTAAGAAAATTATAGTCGGTCTAGACCGACTATACGATACCCTATACCATGCGTTTAGAAACCCTATCTCTTAGGCCCAACTAACTGGACATAGAAAATAAGCAAAAACCAAATTTGAGTCGGATTTTTATTAATTTTTTTGGCTGCAGATATGAAAAAGTTCATATCGGATGCTAGATCTATATGGGGACTAGGTCCAAAAATGGACCGATCTTGATCATGTTTGGTAAAGTCTCTTGTATTTTGCAAAAATATATACAAACAAAATTTGAGAAGAATCAGTGCAATATTTTTGTTTTTTAAAAGTTTTAAGTGAAGATCGGGAAGCAGCTCTATACGGGGCCAAAGGGATCATTTTTGGACTATTAATGGATGTAATGAACGCATATAAACCCAATTTGAGTAAGATCTATATGACAATTTGGATCTTATCACAATTTATGTCGATTTCATAGGGGTAATTTGTATGGGGGCTAGGTCTGAACATGGACCGATTCTCACCAATTTCAATAGCGTTCATCCCAAAAAGCTTACATACCAAATTTCATCAAAATATATTCATATTTGCGACCTGCAGTTTGATTACAAGGCTTACATGGACACACAGACGGACGGACGGACTGACATTTTTAAATCAACTCAGGAAGTGATTCTGACCCGATCGGAATAATTAAAGATGGCTCTAGGTCAAATATTTTCGGTTGTTACAAACAGCAGCACAAAGTCATTATACCCAAACCAGATAGTGGTATAGGGTATAAAAACACGAAAATACCAAAAATTTTTGTTAATTATCTTTTTAATTATACCCTATACCACTTTGGGTATAATGACTTTGTGCTGCTGTTTGTAACAACCAAAAATATTTGACCTACACCCATCTTTAATTATACCGATCGAATCAGAATCACTATCTGATTCGATTTAACAATGTCCGTCCGTCCGTCCGTCTGTGTGTAAAGATTGTAATCAAACTGCAGGTCGCAAATATGAATATATTTTGATGAAATTTGGCATTTATTCTTTTATCGGCCATGGGATGAACGCTATTGAAATTGGTGAGAATCGGTCCATGTTCAGACCTAGCCCCCATACAAATGACCCCTATGAAATCAACATATATTGCCATAAGATCCAAATTATCATACAAATCTTAGTCAAATTGGGTTTATATGTATATATTACATCCATTAATCAGTAGTCCAAAAATGATCCCTATTGCACAACTCTTAGTCATAGGCCCCATATAGAGCTGCTTCCCGATCTTCACTTAAATCTATCAAAAAACAAAAATATTGCACTGATTCTTCTCAAATTTTGTTTGTATATATTTTTGCAAAATGCAAGAGACTTTACCAAACATGGTCAGGATCGGTCCATTTTTGGGCCTAGTCCCCATATAGATATAGCATCCGATATGAACTTTTTCATATCTGCAGCCGAAAAAATTAATAAAAATCCCACTCAAATTTGGTTTTTGCTTATTTTATATATACATTTAGTTGGGCCAGAGAGATAGGGTCTCTAATCGCATGGTATAGGGTATCGTATAGTCGGTCTAGACCGACTATAATTTTCTTACTTGTTTTAAATAGCATTGGTTATAATATTGTGTTTAGAACACGGGTGGAAGGTATCAAAGATTCGACATATTCGACATGTTGTTGCTCGCAACTGTACATTTCTCTTTATAGTTGCATAAATGGTTTTTATACCCTACACCACTATGTGGTCAGTAATGACTATCTGCTGATGTTTGTAACTACCAAAATAATTGACCAAGACCCATCTTTTATTAAACCGATCGACTCAGAATCACTTTCTGAGTCGATTTAGCGATGTCCGTCCGTCCGTCCGTCCGTCTGTGTGTCCATGTAAAGCTTGTAATCAAACTACAGGTCGCAAGTATGAATATATTTTGATGAAATTTGGTATATAAGCTTTCATCGGCCATAGGATGAACACTATTGAAATTGGTGAAATTCGGTCCATGTTCAGACCTAGCCCCCATACAAATGACCCCTATGAAACCGACATGAAGTGCCATAAGATCCAAATTATAATATAGATCTCAGTCAAATTGGGTTTGTATGTGTTTAATATATCCATTAATCAGTAGTCCAAAAATATAAGCTGCTTCCCGATCTTCACTTAAATCTATCAAAAAACAAAAATATTGCACAGATTTTTCTCAAATTTGGTTTGTAAAGGGTCCGCGAAATAACTTTTTTTTTGAAAATGCTATAAAAAAAAAATACTGAATATTATCTCAAATTTCTTTTTTATTTGAAAGTACAATCCTTCCGGTTAATAATGGAAAAAAATTTCATTCAAATGGCTGCCTCGGCTGGCCATGCAGTAGCCTACACGATCGGTCCAATTTTTAAGCACATTATCGATTGTGTGCAGCTGTATTTCATCAATGGCTTAACGAATATTGTCCTTTAAAGCATCAATTGTCTCTGGCTTGTTGACGTAACACTTATCTTTGAGGACACCCCACAAATAATAGTCCAACGGTGTCAAATCGCAGCTCCGAGGTGGCCAAACGACATCAGCTCTGCGGCTGATAATGCGATCTTCAAAAACAGGGCGCAAAACATCGAGTGTAGCTTCGGCAGTGCGGCACGTAGCGCCGTCCTGTTGAAACCAAATGTTGCCAATATCCTCCTCTTCAAATTTTGTGAACAAAAATTCGTTCAACATGGCCCGATAACGATCGCCATTGACTGTAACGGCCACTCCTTGCTCATTTTCCAAGAAAAATGGCCCAATTATGCCTCTGGACCAAAATCCGCACCAAACAGTGACTCGTTTTGGGTGTATCGGCTTTTCAATGTATGCGTGCGGGTTTTCTGTGCCCCAAATGCGACAATTTTGCTTGTTTACATACCCGCCAAAATCAAAATGAGCTTCATGGCGCTTCACGCACACTTTCTGCCACAGCAGCAAATTCTCGGGTGTACGCACTGTCTTTGGCTTTTCACGCTTTGGTTTATCGATGAGGATGCCAGTTTCTTTCACTTTTTTCACAAGATAACGAACATACGGAGCTGACGGTGCTTCTCTTCTTCCAAAATCCGTACGCAATTTTAGCACACATTCTGCAACATTACCATGATTTTCAAAGTAATGTCGCAATATTTCCCAGCGTTGTTCAAGCGTATACACAACCATATTCGTTCAGCGGAAGGATAAAACTAATTATCTGTCAAATCTGACATGAGCTAAGTGTTACCATTCACGAAATAAGCAGTAGTTGAAAAAAAAAACGTTAGATGGCGGACCCTTTATATATTCAAAATATATGTGACTCTTCCAAATATGGTCAAGATCGGTCCATTTTTCGACCTAGTGCCCATATAAATATAGCACCCGAATGAACTTTTTCATATTAGCAGCAAAAAAATTAATAACAATGCCACTCAAATTTGGTTTATGCTTATTTTCTATATCGAATTAGTTGGACGGAAAGATAGGTCCTCGAAACCATGGTATAGGGTATCATATGGTCGGTCTAGACCGACTATAATTTTCTTACTTGTTTTATAGTTGCATAAATGGTTTTTATACCCTACACCACTATGTGGTCAGTGTATAATGACTATGTGCTGATGTTTGTAACTACCAAAATATTTGACCTAGATCCACCTTTTATTGTACCGATCCACTCAGATTCACTTTCTGAGTCGATTTAGCGATGTCCGTCCGTCCATCTGTGTGTCCATGTAAACCTTGTAATCAAACTACAGCTCGCAAATGTAAACATATTTTGATGAAATTTGGTATGTAAGCATCTATCAGCCATAGAATGAACGCTATTGAAATTGGCGAAAATCGGTGCATGTTCAGACATGGTCCTCATAAAAATGACACCTATTAAATTGACTTAAATTGCCATATAGATCTCGGTCAAATTGGGTTTGTGTGAATTTATTAAACCCATTAATCAGTTGTCCAAAAATAAACCCTATAGGCCAATTCTTAGTCATAGCCCCCATATAAAGCTGCTTCCCGATCTTCACTTAAATCTAACAAAAAACAAAAGTAATGCACAGATTTTTCTCAAATTTGGTTTGTATATGTTTTTGCAAAATACAAGAGACTTTACCAAATATGGTTAGGATCGGTCCATTTTTGGGCCTAGTCCCCATATAGATATATCATCCGATATGAACTTTTTCATATCTGAAGCCAAAAAAATTAATAAAAATCCCACTCAAATTTGATTTATGCTTATTTTCTATATCCAGTTAGTTGGGCCTGAGAGATAGGGTCTCTAAACGCATGGTATAGGGTAACGTATAGTCGGTCTAGACCGACTATAATTTTCTTACTTGTTAATTGTGTGGTGCCATACCAAACATAGCTTATTTTGCTCCAGATTTATAGAATCGTAGTTAATTAGTTTTTAAACTCTTTTTTTAACTCATACTCTCTGTCTGTCTCTCTGTCTGACTGACTGTATGCCTGTCTGTCGTGGGGAAATTGCCCCTTATCCAATTGATCTGAAACTTGGTCCACAGACTTATTGTGGCCAAAGATTAATTTTAAGGTAGTCACACACAGTGACGCATAGTCACGCACAGTCACGGAGTGATCTAAATGTCATTTCCCTTCATCCAATCAATCTGAAACTTGGTCCATACACTTGTTGTGAAAAAAATTAACTTTGACTTAGTCACGTACAGTCACCCATGGTCACGCACAGTCACGGAGAGATTTAAAACGGATTTACCCTCATCCAATAAATCTGAAACTTAATCGATATACTTGCTGGAAAGAAAGATTAACTGCGACATAGTCACGCACAGTCACGGAGAGATTCAAAACTCATATGAATAAGGAAAGAAAGAGTTTTAATAAAAAATTTGTTTTTATTTGTTAGATTATTTTATTGAAAAATTCATATTATTTATTTGATTGGAAAATCCTTAGAATTTAAAAAAAAAAACTTTATTCAAACGTATATTATTAGTTTATTCAAAAATTCTCTGTATTTACGTTTAATTTTCTTAAGAAAAATTCTTACATCATTTCAAACGTAACACGATTTTTTAACAAAAATTTTTATTTAAAAAAAATCTTTATTATTCTTTGTAAAATTCTATGGCTTAATTATATAATTGGTAAATTCAATCAGCTAATAATCTGCCATTTATATTACCCCCTCTGTATTATGCTAGCTTTAGTCATTTCATTCTCAAAGAAAATCATTATTTAGTTAGATATTTATATATAACAAAGTATGAGGATAATGTTGTAGTTTTTTAAGTATACATTTTTTCGTGCAACTTAACTGAATTATAGTTGAACTTTTTTTTTTACTTAAAGAAGTATGAGAGCTACAAAAAAAGAACAAAGTATGCTCTTGAACATTTAAAAACAAAAATGGAATTTAAACAATATAATAAAACAGGGTACAACACACTCATATTAAAGTCTTTGAGAGTTTATCTATCATAGTTTTAATAAATGCTCTACTTGAGCAGTTCAAGCGAAAATATTAATTGAAAAATATTTTATAAAGCTTATGGCACAAACCCATTTTGTCATTGCATCCGTTGATTTCTGTCGCAGCAACTACAGATTTGTGTGACTTTAGCTAGTCTTTATAATTTTGCAGAGAAATATTTATATTAGGGATTTGTTATTATGTTGATAAGAACGCAATAAAATACAGCAGTATTAAACAAAAAATTAAATTCTTGCTTGTCTAGAAAATGTATATGAAAAAAAAAAATGTTTTAACATAAATTCATTATTATGCTTAAAATGAAGTTTAGTGTAGTTTGATTACAAGGTTTACATGGACACACAGACGGACGGACGGACATCGCTAAATCGACTCGAAAGTGTTTCTCTAAGAACAAATATGTACTACATGAAGTGAAAATTGCGCGGCCTCACGTAGGGATGGCTTGACAAGTGCCAATTTTGTCACAGTAGGAAATTGTGTAAAAATTTCCTGACATTTCATTAATTAGAAAAATATTTTCGTTATAAAAATGATGGTTAAAAATTGGTTTTTTGGTGGGAAAAAAAACTGTCCAAGCCAAAGAAGGGATTGATGAACATTATGGTGAATCTTCGCCGTCATATTCATATTCTGAATTTAAACATGGTCGTACGAGCCCAAATGATGCAGATCGTCCTGGTCATCCAGAAAATATCGGAAAAGTGCATCAGGTTGTATCGAATGATCAATAGATTAAGGCGAGTGAGATTGCTGGCATTAAAAAGCTATCAACAGAGCGAGTCGGCATATATAACATGATCTTTTAAATATGAAAAAGCTTTCTGCTCGATGGGTGCCGCGATTTTTAACAGCTGAGCAAAAACTTAGGTGTTCATGATTCAAAGTATGCTTTGGAGATGTTTAAAGTAAATACACCTGAATTTTTACGTGGATGAAACGTGGATTCATTATTATACACCGGAGTCCATTAGACAGTCTGCGAAGTGGTAACAAGCGTGCGAAAGCTGATCAAAGCGGCCAAAGACTAAACAATCCGCTGTAAAGGTAACGGCCAGCGTTTTTTGGAATGGAAGTGGTATAATATTTATTTATTACTTGGAGAAAGCAACAACAAGAACTGTTAAGTACTATGCTGAGTTTTTGGACAGATTAGATGAAAAAATTAAGAAAAAAACGACCCGACTTTGATAAGAAAAAATTATTGTACCATCATGACATTGCATCACCGTATTCATTTGCTTGGGCTGCAGAAAAATTGAAATCTTTACATTAATAACTGCTTCTCCACCCGCCCCTATTCTCCAGATCTGGTCCTCAGCGGTTATTATTTGTTCCAAAATTTGAAAAGATGGCTCCAGGGAAAGATATTTTCCACAAATGAAGAAGTCATATCAGAGACGGAAGCCTATTTGAAGGGTTTGGCAAATTCTAAAATATTAAGACGATAGACGATTCTTGGAAGAAGTGCATTTCACTGAACGGAGATTACGTTGAAGAATAAAATTGATTTCAAATCCAAAAAAACTGGTTTTTCATTGTTAGGCCACGGAGCTTTCACTCCATGTAGTATATGTATATTTTCCAAGTTTGTTCTGAGTAAAACCAGTTTTCACTTATCAAAAACAGTTTAACATTGTTAGAGTTTTTAATATTGGATGTACATAAGGGTTGCCCTTAATAAAAAAAAGTGTTCAAACTCTCGGTCTAACACCCTAGAAATATGAGAATAGCAAAAAAAAAAACTGAGAAATACAATCAAAAATACAATATGGGAAAAATATGACTTCTTTTCAGATTTTACGATAATTTTATTTATTTATTTATTTCATTGACTGTCCTATGCTACAAGATTAAATCTTATAATTACAGCATAGGATTTTATAAAGCTAAACAGGTTAATTTGTTTATAAGAATTAAATGTAAATTTAAAATCATAAAAACATAATCATGACAGAAATTAAGCATATAATTTAAGAACTTCATTTTTAAATTTTATTGCGTTACTATATAGCTGAATGTGATATGGTAGTGCGTTTCAAAGGCGTATGGCATTGATAAAAAATTGCCACTCGGATACGAGCGTTCTATATCTAATGGTGATAATTCTTTTCCCCCTGCTGGATCTCCCAAATCTAAGTAAATCATGTAGATACTTTGGTGTTTTCTCATATATAATCTTGTGTAAACATAAAATAGTTCGTAGTTTGAGAAGGTTTTCGAAAGAGATTCCAAAAATTTTTGTGTTGAACGGGGTGACTGAGCCATATTTTCTTATACCAAAAACATATCGCACAATATTTCTAAAAATGGATTTTAGTTTACACTTACTACCAGCATCACAATTTGAGAAAATTTCACATCCATTGAGCAAAGAGGGAATTAAATAAGCTTTAGCAAGAAGCATTCTAATCTTTAATGGGGTGCAATGTTGAGTGGCCCAAAGTGTTCTTATATGGTGTTCACACTACGATATTTGGAGGTGTTTTAGCTCATGTTTTGCAAAACAAAACACAGTCGTTCACACTTGATTTAGTGTGTTTAAGTTAAACATTTCAGCAGATTGAACAGCTGTTTCAAAAATAAAAAACAATTGAAAAGTTATAAAATTTTGAAAATTGATAAAAATAATATCATTAAATTGGCGGCCAACTACTTAGATTATATTAATGATGAAATTATCAATATAGATGCGTTATTTTCATTTTTGTATTGTATTTTGTATTGTATTTTTTTGATTGTAATGCCATTTTAATAGTAATGTTAAAAAAATAAGGATGCCAACTTGGCAAAAATGAGAAATATTGCACTGAACATGCGCAAACTTAAATACAACTCTGTCATATTTTTGGTTTTTGAGGTGTTTAAGATTTAAACATCTCAATTGAGATGTTTAGCCAAACGAAAAAATGTATGGGAAAACATCTCAATTTGACTTGTTTATCGCATAAACACTAAACACTTCGCTAAACACTTAAGTGTGAACGCCATATTAACATTCTATATGTTCTTCCCATAACATTGTTTACGTGATTTGTCCAAGAGAGGCTGTCATTGAGGTTTTTGACAGAGGTTATGACTTCAATTTCAGTAATCGTTTATGAATAACGATACATTTCGATTTTTTCGGGTTGAGACACTTTTGCAGCTGCCCATTTATGTATGTTGCTGAAATCATAATTAAGCTTGGAAATTGATGTATTGAGCATTTTAATTGTGCTACTGAGATATACCTGGACGTCGTCAGCATACATATGTATATTACAGTATTTTAGTTTACCTGGTAGATCATTAGCATATATGGAAAATAAAAGGGGCCCTAAAATCGATCCCTGAGTCACACCTCTAGATACAGAGACTGTGGTAGACAATCGGTTATGTAAGAATACTGATTGTGAATGATCGGATAGGTACGAAGACATAAGTTTAGCTGAAGTGTAACTGAAATTAAACATCTGTTTCAACTTTTCACATAAAATAAAGTGATCTAACGTATCAAAGGCTTTCGAGTGATCGAGCAGTACCAAGAGAACCACTTTTCCATTATCTATTTCTTCGGAAACATTTAACAGAATTGTGACACAGCTATGCTTTGGACGAAAACCCGATTGCCTTTCAGTAAGTATGTTATTTCTTTTAACAAAATCGCTTATTTGAGAATGTAACAGCTTTTCAAAGACTTTGGAGAGAAATGGAAGGATTGCAATTGGCCTAAATTCCTTGTTTGATTTAGGTATTGGTATAATCTTAGCATATTTCCATTTAAGTGGATAAGAACTTGTTGTAATAATGTTGTTGAAAAGATATGTAATATAAGGTAGAAGAAATTGAAAAAGTATTTTTATGAATTTTGGGTGCATGTTATCAAATCCGACAGCATATGACTTGATTATTGAACAGCACAAAGCGATATCATATTGATTTACACATAAAAAATCCAAATATCAAATATCTCAACTAAATTGGTGTGAAAATTTGAGTCATGATTGTTGACAGATGGGCCATTTTCCGTTGGATTAATGATTGTATTTAAGGTTTGTAAATTTGTTGGTAAGGAATTGTTGAAATTGTAGTATTCGGGGTTAGAATCAACCACAGGTATATTCATAAAGGTGTTACTAATTTCGTTCACGTCAGCCGAGAAATTGCTGTTATTTTCTACTCTTCCTATACCGATTTCTTTTATAGTCTGCCATGTTTTTTTGGAATTTAGCGCATTGAAAAAACGTTGAGAATAGTATTCAGATTTTGTTATTCTAATTAGACTAGTGGTATCTCTTCTTAATCGTCTATACTCATCGTGCAACTCCGTGGCTTTAAAACGTTTCCACCTTTTGTATGCAATATCTCTTTGCTCAATGAAACGCCTAATTGCTTGATTGAACCAAGGTTTAGAGTCGGTTGAAATACGTTTTTGTTTTATTGGGACAAAAAAGTCATACAGACAATGAACGACAATTTTGAATCAACTGAGGGAATGGTATAAATCACATTCCAGGCAATACTTAAAAACTTGTTAATTAAAAGTTGCATATTTAGGTTTTTAAAATCACGATAAGTGTGCTGTTCTCCTTCCCGTATCAATTTAAACTCATAGGATGCAAATATCGAGTCATGTTTAGAAAAACATGGCGCTGCAATTTGGTCATAGAGAAGAACAGACGAGGCATTTCCAACAAAAAATACATCCAATAGACTATTTCTTGTTGTTGTGAAGTGCGTTGGAAGCCTATTATTTACTGGAGTTAGTCCAAGTGACATCATATTATCAGCTAAAAAGGTTTGAGTTAGCATATCTGAGTTGAAATCTCCAGAAATAAAAATATCAGTAAATGGCAAAATTATAGTTTCTAATTTTTTCATAAACTTGGTTATATCAACGTTTCGATTTGGTCTATAAACGCAACCAAAGAGCATTTTTTTTTACCATGTGATAAGGCCTCCACAAAAATATATTCAACCAAATCCTTGTTCTTTTTTTCTCTTCCTCTTTCCTCTTATCAACCTCTTTCCTCTCATTCACAATTACCTCATCCTCTTTTTCATCAAAATTATCGTTTTCTTCATCCTTATCACCAGACTTACAATAAAACTTACAGGGAATATTGTTTCTCACAAAGATGGCAACGCCACCAGCTCGAGTCTTTCTATCAGCTCGGAAAGTATTATATCCCGTGAGTGAAATAAAACTGTCAGGTGTTTTTTCATCTAGCCATGTTTCAGATACACATATGACATCCATTTTGTTCTATAGTTTAATTTTTTCGACAAGTTATTATATAAATCGATTTCAGTACTATATTATCTCTTTAAAAAGCTATATAGCTTCAAAATCAAATAAAAACTCGCCAAGAAATAGCAAATGCCCAGGCCACTTTTGTGCCAAAAAAAAAAACTAATAGGAATAGGAGCGCTCAGACATGAAGTAGATGGAAATTTTTTTGATAAAATTTCGAAAACCCCTTTTTAAGTGCTAAAAAATTTTCTTAAACAAAATTTCAAAAAATGGATCTAGCACTTTTAAGTTTTGTTAAATATATGTAAGAGATTAACTGTGCGAATTTTTAAGTAAATTCCTCTGCCAGAATTTTATTTTTTTTTTTCAAAAAGTTTCTTGTGAAATATTCAGTATATATACTCCTTCTAAATACTTTGTTTCCAAAATTTATTAGTTTTCTACTATTAATTGATATATTTTATCTTAATAGCCTAGGGTTACGGAAACAAATTATATGACCCCATTATCCCTTTTGACCCCAAGCTTATAAAAGACAACTTATTCAAAAATATCAAATATTTTGTAAGTGCTGTTGAATTGTTAGATGTTACGCTTAAAATATAATAACCAAATATCCAATCTTCCATGCTAAAAACTTGGATTAAATCGAACAACATTGACCCATTCCTTGCCGAGGCTAAACTTTGAATTTTAGCATTTTTAAATAAATTAATTGTTCTAGTAAACTAGATGACACCCTTACTATGGGTTGGGAAATAAAATTGCGCTATATGTTACCGATTTTTATGATTTGACGATTATGATGATTTTATAATTTGACGTCATTAACCCATTTGGACTTGCCGCTACATATGACCCCAAGCTAGTATAGGACGATTAAGTCAAAAAATTGAAATATTTTGCAAATACTGCTGCATTTTGGATCATTTTAACCCACATAAGGGTAAGTTTCAGTAAAATATAGCACAATTTTATTTCTCATCTATGTATGTTACTAGAACAATTAGTCTATATATTATTATCTATATATTAATACGTGAAGGTAATTTTTTAGTTCCCTTTTTAAGCAATATGCGGGCACGGAGAAGTGTGTAAATTGGCATAGTTATAGTTAATATGGAGGAGAAGCTGAGACTGATAAAATTTATGTTTAAGCTGTCTTAAAAATATATTAAATTAAATTAAATTAAATATTTATAAGAATTCGTTACACCCTGTTAACCCATTAACGACGAATGGGTAGAAAAATACCCAAAAATAGAGCTATCTTAGAAAAGTCACAGCTGGAGCCAGGCGCAAGTTATTGCAAATCCTTTTTCACGAATTGATAGAAGAAAGATAAAACGTAAACAAAAATTTTAAGAGTCACATAGGAACATGACTTGGGGAAAAATTAGCGGGTCAAAAGTCAAAAAAAAAATTTTTACATAAATGAATATGGAAAGTTTGGGGTGTGGACTTTCCGAAAACTCTCTTGGTACCTTATAGCATGACATGTCTTCTATCCATGACTCTGGGCTACAGATCCAGTTTTGTGGCATGGGTATTTAAATACCCACTTAGACATAAAAGGGTTCTAAAACAAATTTTTATTTTTATTATTTATTTAAATTAATTTCAAATAAAAAATTTTTTTTGTAATGTTTTTTAGAATATTATAAATAAAATCCGTTTTATTTTATTTGTATTGAGAATTACACGTTAGATAAGAGATTCATTATTATTTAGATTTTTTTTTCTTTTCAATGTTTTTTGGAGTGCCAGCATGAAACTGTTTAAAAAAGTATTTTGGATGTAAGTTTGCGTGGCAGTTTGTGCATCCATACTAAGTTTTACCTCCAGATTGGCCACAGCGGCCGCGTTGACCAATCTTTTCAATCATATGATTAAACTTATCCATCCGCTTTGCCATTATTTGCGCGTTTGTGACAACTCTTTTATAACCACGGCAACGATTTTCAGTTATTGTTATCAATGTTTCTCCGACACTTATGCGGAAATCAAGTTGACTTATGACTGTACGCCTTCAAATTTTCCGCAGATGTAGTGCAGCTTCCAAGCATTTACCATAGCAGCATCCAACGCATTAGTAAGTAACGGCCAGTACCATTTTTTCCGCGAATTTGAATGCGGTAGTTGTTCATAGCATTATCAAATAAATCAACTACACCCATTCGCTGATTGTATTGATGTACTAGATTAGGTTGCTCAATCGTTGCCATCCTCCAATTTTTCGATCAAATCTCCTGGCTCGGCACATCGGCTCTACACCCAAGAAATTGGACATCACAGTGAGTCAGTATTGGAAAAATAAAGCGGAACTAAATATTTCCACCGAACCATCATTCCAACGAACAGCAATTATTATGTTGTTTTTGTCAAAACAAAAATATGATGAACCTCGGGGCTTCCTTTTCATCAATTTGAAATCAACTAATAAAGCATGATTGGTGCGATTGTCGCGAAAGGTACTAGTTGCAAAATATTCTTTTTTGGGTCAATTTGCACAACAACTTATGGCTAGTAAAAAAGTTGCCAAAAAGTTGTGTTGGTTTGGGTCTGATAAATTTTCCAACAATCGTAATACTACATTTTCTCCAAGACCACAATCGGCATTACTGTTGACAGAAGCGCCAGAATACGGAATAAAAAAAAAACAGTATCCTGTCGCTGAAGCTAAGACCCAATACTTGTAACATAGTATGCAATCATCTGCTTATCCACCGAAAAATTGTGAGCAAATACACCAAATTCTGGAGGAATTATGGAAAATTTATCATTTGCATCCAGATTTTTATTATAAACGTGCATACATATTTTGTTTTATTTCGAACCTATCTCGTCTCATTGAATCTTTTAAAATCTGACATCCTAAAGATACTTCATTTGAACAATGTGATTTGATGGCTGGCAAAGTAATATATCCTCTAAGACACAAGATTCCAAAAAATGTTTTTATTTCGATATTAAAGTAACTAAACCAGGAAAATTTTTTTTGCCCAGAATATTCATTTGTTCTTTCGACGATCATATTCGTGAACGAATCTATCAGAACCAAAAATAGCTCTAAGAATTTGTAGACAACAAAGGTATGCCACAAAACTTTCCAATAATCTCGAACAATGCTTTTTGGGCATTTTCTTCATTGTCGAAATGTTGTTTATCAAATTTGTAACTATGCGCTTTACTCCATTTAGATTTATTTCTCACAAAAACACGACCTTTTGATTTCGATGTAGATGGTTGTGGTTCATTGTCTGTATCTAATGTATCAGTGTTTTTTTCCACTAATTCAGAAACCACTGAAGGATTTTTATTATCATCATTATACGTGTACTCAATCTCAAACTGGTCGGGCATTTCATTAGGGAATTGAGTTTTATTATGAAGTATTTGAAGAGTATCATCTATATCTTCATTGTCACTTATATTATCAACCTTATCCGGGGGATCAATAACAAAATTTATTTTATCTGCTTTATGGTCAAAGTCATTTTCTTCCTCATCACTAGTCCCTCCATCTATTTCTGCTTGTAATTCAGTTACAGTTAAAAGTTTACGACTTCGAAACATTTTGTTTTACAAAATTTTAAAATCACTACACCATTTCTTTTTCAAAGATTTACTGCAACTCTATCGCAATCACGACACACAATTAAATGCACGTATCAACTAACACAATAAGCTATATCAAACACTTTTGTTTGCATTGAATTTCACTTACTCCAGCCAAAAACGGGGAAGTCCCAAATTCGTTTTTAAAAATCACACCAAACAATTAAATATAGACAAACTCACCACACACTTTGTTTTCATGCTACTAATTCAAATATTATAGTACAAAATAGATAAACACACCACTTTTTCATCAAAACGTAAAATAAATAAATATGTTTATTGCTACCGTTTTCAAGTTTTTACATTTAACAAAAAAAATTATCTTAGAACATGTTAATGCCTAAGTGGGTAGAAAAATACCCAAGAACCACATGTTCGGGTATGACAGATAAAAAAAAATAAAAATACCACATCAATATAAATGCCCTAAAAACTAACTTGTGAAATTTTGTCAAAATCGGACAACGGAATAGGGGGTCAGGCGTTAACGGGTTAAGGCGAATGATTTAAATTATACGTCAGAAGCTCTGTGTTGAATTGTGAATTGCTAAAATTGATTAACATATCTTTAGGCTTACTTAAATATTCATAAATTTTATATATATATATAGATTAAAAAAACATTGCAAGACAAAAATTGAATGAAAAATATTTCCTGGAATTTGCACTCGAATTTCGAGTGCTGGGCTATACTAGTTTTTTTAAATATGCCAAAATTCGATTTATTCCAAATATTTAGCATGTAGGATTTGGTTATTATATTTTAAGCGTCACATCTAAATACTGAACAGCCCTTATAAAATATTTGAATTTTTTGAATAAATTGTTTTTTATTAGCTTGGGGTCATATGTGACCCAAGTCCAAAAGGGATAATGGGGTCATATAATTTGTTTCCGAACCCCCAGGCTATTAAGATAAAATATAACATTTAAAAGTAGAAAACTGATAAATTTTTAATACAAAGTATCAATTACTGAATATATCACAAAAAATGCATTTTTCTCGAAATCCGCAAAAAAAAAATTGTAAAAAATTGATCTGTAACATATATTTAACAAAATTTTAAAGTGCCAGATCCATTTTTTGAAATTTTGTTTAAGAAAATTTTTTAAAACTTAAAAAAGGAGTTTTCAAAATTTTATCAAAAAAATGTTCCATCTTTGGTCTCATTTTGCAATAGTCTAAAAACGTGGTAAAAAATCAATACTTCCTGTCTGAGTGCTCCTAGGAATAGCGACGAAAAAAAAGTAATGGCTTTATTTAATTTCTTAAGGTTGAAAAACTTTCCGTAAAATTTCACGACCCAGTTTTTTGCACAAAAGTGGTATGTGGCATTTGCTATTTCTTGACTAGTTTTTAAACGAATTTGAAGTTATATAGCTTTTTAAAGAGATAATTTAGTACTGAAATCGATTTATATAACAACTTGTCGCAAAAATTAAACTATAGAACGAAATTTTCGTAAAATCTGAAAAAAAGTCAATTTCCCCCCATACAAACACACCTGAAATTTTCATTCGCGTTTAGGTACCTCTAAATTATTGTTTTTTTTTTTTGATTGACACAAAACTTTGTATTTCTCAGTTTTTTTTTTCTTATTCGCATATTTCTAGGGGGTGAGACTTTAAATTCAAAATCTTTTTTCCCCTCGATATAATGAAGGGCCACCCTGATATACATAGTATAAAGTTTATACTCTTGGAAAGTTCTATTCTTCTTCTTTCCAAAACTGTTAAATAAAAATCGGCTAAAAACAAAACATTAACGTTTATAAGAACTCAAATCCGAAAACTATATTTGCAAAATAACAACAACAAAAATTTTCTTGAAGGCGTTTTTGAAATTTTCAAGACTGAGAAGCTATGCTAGCCACATTTTCTTTGTATCACCGTGTAATCGAAAAATCTGAAAAATTTTATTACTTGAAACAGTTTAATAAAAAACAAGTAAGAAAATTATAGTCGGTCTAGGCCGACTATACGATACCCTATACCATGCGTTTAGAAACCCTATCTCTTAGGCCCAACTAACTGGACATTGAAAATAAGCAAAAACCAAATTTGAGTGGGATTTTTATTATTTTTTTTTGGCCGCAGATATGAAAAAGTTCATATCGGATGCTATATCTATAAAGGGACTAGGTCCAAAAATGGACCGATCCTGATCATGTTTGGTAAAGTCTCTTGTATTTTGCAAAAATATGTACAAACAAAATTTGAGAAGAATCAGTGCAATATTTTTGTTTTTTAATAGATTTAAGTGAAGATCGGGAAGCAGCTCTATATGGGGTCAAAGGGATCATTTTTGGACTACTCATTAGTGGATGTAATGAACGCATACAAACCCAATTTGAGTAAGATCTATATGACAATTTGGATCTTATGGCAATTTATGTCGATTTCATATGGGTAATTTGTATGGAGGCTAGGTCTGAACATGGACCGATTCTCACCAATTTCAATAGCGTTCATCCCATGGCCGATAAAAGCTTATATACCAAATTTCATCAAAATATATTCATATTTGTGACCTGCAGTTTGATTACAAGCTTTACATGGACACACAGACGGACGGACGGACATTGTTAAATCAACTCAGAAAGTGATTCTGATTCGATCGGTATAATTAAAGATGGGTCTAGGTCAAATATTTTTGGTTGTTACAAACAGCAGCACAAAGTCATTATACCCAAACCACATAGTGGTATAGGGTATAAAAAATGTTTAACAATTATAAGAAATGCCTAATTTGTTGTTTAGTTATATTATTTTCAATAATCATACGAATAATGAATGGCTTCCATCCATTCATTTCCAAAGAACATCGTTTTTGGTCTTACTTAAATAAGAATTAGCAGATGCCTGAATCTTCATTCCTTTTTATTCAAAATTTAACAAATTGATTTCATTGTTTATGAAATTTTCTTTATATTCTAAAATTTTTATTTTTCTTTATCGCTAAGGGGTTTTGTAATATTTCAAACTCAATTTATATGAATTTTGCCAGCTTTAAGTTTAGCATATCTAATTTTAAAAGAAACGCAATTTTAGAAAACGAAATTATTTTGGTATAGTTTTACTTTTTTAGTATTAAATTTTCGTGATTTTTGTATTGTTCATACAAATATTTTTGGCAAGCCAAATTGGTTGTTTTTCTTTGAGCACGTTGAAATTTGTGGGTTATTTTAATAAACGCAAACTGTAAATTATTTTATTTACGGCAATAAGAGTTGGTGTAAAAATAAGGTTTAAAATTATGTTTTATGGTTATATTGTGGGAAGTAAAAAAAAAAACAAATATTAATATAAATTTAAATGTAAAGTACTGAGAAAACATGGGTAGCGGAAAAAATATTTGATCAGAAGAAAAAGCTCAAATTAAAATTTTAATTGAAAATGAATCTACTAATCGAAAAAAGCTAGACGAACAGGAAGATGAGACTGTATAATACGCACGTTTTCGAAAAACAACAATAAAACTAAAATATTTTTTGAAAACAATGAAAAAAAAATTAAAATATCGTAGGGTTCCATGTCCTCAAAGTCGCTGAATCCGAATTTGAAGTTATTTTTTTCGGGTCACATAATTTTTTAACTACTGGGGCAAGTCGTAACCTCCCACTGTTAACTAATGCCGTTTTCTTTTCTGACAAAAATGTCGCATTTTATTTGTACTTTTTTCGAACAGTGTACCTTTTTATATATCCTGAATTAAGAGCGACCTTATCTTATACATCAATGGAAAGGTCTCAAAGTGATGTGTTCATAAAATGCAAAAAAAGTTGATTATTATCCTCTTCGAAGGGGAACAATGGGGAAATATCCTCATACTACGACCTAAAGGAAGTAAATGGCTGCAATTTTGGCGATTTACGAGAGCTCGACTTTGAGACCTTTCGATTGATGTATAAGATAAGGTTTTTCTTAATTCAGAATATATAAAAAAAAATCCCTTATGTTCAGTGATGAGGCTCATTTTTGGCTTAACGGGTTTGTTAATAAACAAAATTGCCGAATATGGATTGACAGCAACCTACAATAGACCCTACAAACTCCATTACATCCAGAAAAATTAAGCGTTTGGTGCGGGTTAGGCACATTTTCAAATGTTATTGCCATGTTTCGATCGTTCGAATAAAAAAATTTTTTGTAATAAAATTTAATTTCTTGTGTCTTTTTTTACAATTTCAAGTTCTATCGGGCTTAAAAAAACACCCTTTATTTTGCAATCCAAATGGGATAGTGAGTTAAAATTTTGCGTTAATTTTGTGCCAAATGTCATTAAATTCCTCTAAAGGGTTAGGGAAATCATTAAATTGGATTTATATGTTTTAACTCATATAGAAATGAGTGCACTTTTGTTGTATGAAGTCTTTTCATTACATATGAAAATACTGAAGATGATGGCACTTATTTTTAAATTTTTTAAGTTTTAGAAAAATTCTCTGAAAATGAGAGGCAAAACCACCCTATCTGATTATGTATCCGACACAGTTTTAGAATATCTTACACTTTAAACGTTAATTTATTGTCTCTTGTGAAAATTTGCATTTTAATGACACCACACTAGACATACATATGTGCGCAATAATATTGCTTAATGAATTTAAAAAATTATAATGAATACATTTCTTTGTCATCCTCATAAAGCCACAATCTTTTCGTGTGTCTCGTGTTTTTATAGAAAAAGTTCTATGGAAAATGGTGTCAGAAAATGTCTTTGACATTAAAATTTATAATTCGTATTCAGTTTAAGTCTCATATTACATGTAATATATTAATGAAATTCTTTGACTACTAATAGACACTTTCACAGAAAGTATTTTAAACGAAGTACGAATATTTTAATGAGAAAGCATTAAACAATTTATCAGGTAACTCCCCAGCTTAAAAATATTTGCAAACAATGGTTGAGAAATATTAGGATTTCGAACCTTATTGGGATTAAGAACCCTATAATGACGAATGTAAAGATTTCATAATGTATTATTAAAACGTATTTTTTGCCGGAAATATAAATTAGGTTTTCTGAACTTAACTCAATGTCGACGAAATCAATCACTAGTGCAAATGCATATCACATGTCAAGCCGTCTTGCGGCAAAATGCTTGAATAAAGTCATTTGTTTTATAAATTGTTGATGATATAGTTGGCGTTTAGTTTAGTTTACGTTTGGAAGCAATATATAAAGCTCAGAAATAAACCCCTATATTTTTTTTATTATTAATTGAAACTAAAAAAATTATCTATAATATTAATAGGCTAGGCAATTTCTTGTGACCGATGTTTTGTTCTACCGTTTTATCCCGATTTTGACCAAACGTATATTCGTTGAAAGGTATTACTTTTTAGCCGTTTTGCAGATTTACAGATCTTAAAATTTTTTTCCTTTATTTTGAGTAAATTGCATTTAAAGTTGCTACTAACACATACAATGCTATGCGTGTGTTTATTAAATTTGTTAATGTGTTTGTAATAAAAATGAGTTTGTTTTTTGTGTTGATTTGTGGAATGTCTATAATTGATTAGCATACCTTTAGGGTCGTTATTTAATGAAAAATTAAAATTTCCTAGAATTTGCACTCGAATTTCGAGGGCTGGAATCTGCTAGTTAAGATAAAGAGGTTAATAAATAAATAAAATTTCCTTTTTTTTTCAAACACACGTATTTCATTTTTTAGCGTAGTAGCACACGCCGGGTATCCGCTAGTTTAAATTAATAAAGAATCAACTTTGCCTATTATAAAAACCACGTTCAAACTGTTTTCTTCTACGAAAAGCGTTTTTAATAACAGGAGTCTCAATATTTGAAAGTGCAAAGCGTACAGGTCGCCCTAGATCTTTAAGCAGCCGTGAATGCAGCCAGATGATCAAAAAAAAAGTCAAAGTGAGACCCAAAATGTCCTCAACACAGATCGCTGCTGATATTAAACAAGAGTTTGGAAAAGTGGATCATGCCATTACGGTTCGGAAAGCACTGCGTGAGGCAAACTACAATTGTCTTGTAGCTAGACGTAAACCTCTTATTTTATAAGTGACGCAAAAGAAGCGTTTAGCGTAAGCCAAGGAGTATTTACGTAAGCCAAATTATTGGAACTAAGAGCTATTCTCCGATGAGCGCAAGTTTAACATCTTTCGCTCTGATGGCCACCAACCGGTGTGGATAAAGCCCAATACAGAGCTAGAAAAACGAAACCTTGCTTCAACTGTAAAACATCGTGGTAGAGGAGTGATTGTGTGAGGATGTAAGTATTTCCGCGGCAGGGGTGGTATTCATTGATGATATTATGGACACAATGTTGTATATGAATATACTAAAAGAAAAACTCGAAATAAGTGCCAAAAAGTTGACTTTACCAACCTCGTTCACTTTCCAACACGATAATTACCCGAAGCATGTTCTACCACATCTGCCACAATCGCCAGATTTCAATTCGTTAGAGCATTTATGTGAAGAGTTGGATAGGCAAGTGAAAAAGAAAGCAATATCGAAAAAGAATCAGCTGAAACAGGCACTGGCCGAAGAATGGCATAACATTGGGACAAAGGTCACGAATAAATTGGTGAATTCTATGCCAAAACGACTGGAGGCAGTTATAAAACAAAAAGGATTAGCAACTAAATGTTAATTTTCCCAAATAACCTATATTTTACAGTTTTTAATAATAATTTTGTTCAGTGAAATTGGTTGTTTTTGTTCTTCATTAATAATATAACTAGCAGTTTCCAGCGCTCGAAATTCGAGTGCAAATTCTATACAGCTATATTTTTCAACTTAGCCAATTCACAAACCAACACTTTTATGGTTTATTATTATTGTGAATGAAGGTAACAAACTCATTAACAAACACATTAACAAATTTAATAAAACACACATAGCATATGTAGAATTTTATGTATGTGTTAGTAGCAAGCAACTTTAAATAAAGGGAAAAATTTAAAAATCTGTAAATCTGCAAAACGGCTAAAAAGAAATACCTTTCAAATAATATACGTTTGGTCAAAATCGGGATAAAACGGTAGAACAAATCATCGGTCACAAGAAATCGCCTAGCCTATTAATATTTTGAAATAATACAAAATAAATTTTGTTGATAACTTATCATTCTATCGCGTAAAAATTTTTGTTTATTAAAAATCACCATAATAAGGTTATTAAATCAATCATAAAGTCGAAAGTGCTTACTGTGGCAATAATTTAGTTCGTCACTGTATATCAATTTTATTGTTTAATAAATAAATTAAAACTTAATTCTTTGAAGAAAAAAAAAAAAATCTTCCCCTTCTTTGTCAGTTTTTAAATCGGTTTTTTTACATCTTCTGCTTGTGTATTGGCAAATATTATTATTCAATTGATATGCACATAAAAATAATCCATAAAATCCTATCGACAATTTGATTTTGTTATCATTGCTTTGGCAAATTATTATTGAAAGAAATTTCTGTTGAAATAAATTTTTTCTAATCGAAATATTTATTTTGTTGTGGTATTTGATGATACGAATATTATCAGAACAAGTGCTCAAAATAAAATTGCTTCTAATGCCATTTAAATGTTTGATAATAAAGGGGTCTTAAACGATGTGAAATAAAAAAAAAGAAAACGAAAGAACAACCAACATAATGATGGTAAATTGCTGTCTTCTTCTCGTTAAAACTTTAAAGTTATAAGAACATGTTTTGTTCTGGTTTCACTATCAGCAATTTCATATAATGACAATAATGATGTCATTATAGTGGAGTGTTATTGTCTTTAGTGATTGCAGAAACTTAAATAATTTTTTTCAAGATGAAATTATTTTCCCAAAACACATCACTGTGCAGGCGACGCGACGGTATACGAGTATATACGTTTGTCATTTCGCATGTAACTCATGGAACATAAATTAAGTATTCATATTTTGGTGATGATTTCTTGTTTATGGTCAAAATGATTTTTATTAGCCCGAGTAGGTTTGTATAAATAATCTAACCCATAAAAACAAAGTTTTTATTTAGTTTCGAATATCTGCGTGACTGTGCATGACTTTGCGTGACTATTTTAAAATTAATCTTTGGTCACAACATATCTATGGACCAAGTTTCAGATTGATTGGATGAGGGGAAATGGGGTTTAAATCACTCCACGACTGTGCGTGGCTATGCGTGACTGTATACAACTATTTTATAATTAATCTTTGGCCACAACAAGTCTATGGACAAAGTTTCAGATCGGTCGAATGAGAAGAAAAGGGTTTTAAATCACTCCGTGACTGTGCGTGACTATGCATGACTGTGTGCGAATACCTCAAAATTAATCTTTGGCCACAATAAGTCTATGAACAAAGTTTCAAATCGATCGAATGAGGGGAAGTGAGGTTTTAATCTCTGTTTTCACGGATGAGAGGGAATGTGGTTGCCCCATGGCAGACAGACAGACAGACAGACAGACGAGAGTATGAATTAAAAGAAATAGTTTATAAATTAGTAAAATTCATCTATTGAAAAAAAAGTCATGAGTGGACATGAGATATGACAAAAAAAAAATTACACCTCAAAACGTATATCGAAGATCAATCTAACGCATTTAATTGTACTAGCAGATTCCAGCCTTCGAAATTCGAGTGCAAATTCTAGGAAATTTTAGTTTTTCATTTAATAAAGACCCTAAAGGCATGCTAATCAATTATAGCCAATTCACAAATCGACACAAAAACAAACTCATTTTTATTACAAACACATTAACAAATTTAATAAACACACACATAGCATTGTATAATTTTATGTATGTGTTAGTAGCAACTTTAAATGCAATTTACTCAAAATAAAGGACAAAAATTTAAAAATCTGTAAATCTGCAAAACGGCTAAAAAGAAATACCTTTGAAATAATATACTTTTGGTCAAAATCGGGATAAAACGGTAGAACAAAACATCGGTCACAAGAAATCGCGTAGCCTATCCATATTATAGATTCTCAATTACTGCAAACTTCTCGAGTAATTTAGGTTTGACGTTGGGAAATACTGAATATTTTATTTTTAGGTCATCGAAACTATCATTAAACTCATAATTTTTGCCGCGGACTCTTCAGAAGTGATTTACCTATATGGTTTGTGCAAATAGAGCACAAGAGAAAATGGTATAATAAAACAAGTAAGATAATTATAGTCGGTCTAGACTGACTATGCGATACCCTATACCATGCGTGTAGATAACAAATTGGGTATAGAAAATAACCAAATCTGATTGGCATTTTTATTAAATTTTAGGGGACTAGGTCGAAAAATGAACCAATCCTGACCATATTTGGTAAGACCACTTATTTTTTGCAAAAACATACAAACAAAATTTGAGAAAAATCTGTGCAACATTTTCGTTTTTGAAAGGTTTAAGTGAAGATCGGGAAGCAGCTTTATATGGGGGCTGTGACTAAGAATTGTCATATTGGGTTTATTCTTGACTACAGATTAATGGATGTAATAAACACTCACAACCCAGAAATCAAACCCAAATTTTAAAACGAAACAAGTTGCAACACAGGTTGTTGTTCAAAACTGTCATAAAAAAAATTTTTATACCCTATACCACTATGTGGTTTGGGTATAATGACTTTCTGCTGCTGTCTGTAACTACCAAAAATATTTGACCTAGACCCATCTTTTATTATACCGATCGACTCAGAATCACTTTCTGAGTTGATTTAGCGATGTCCGTCCGTCCATCTGTGTGTCCATGTAAATCTTGTAATCAAACTACAGATCGCAAATATGAATATATTTCGATGAAATTTGGTATGTAAGCTTTTATCGGCCATAGGATGAACGCTATTGAAATTGGTGAAATTCGGTCCATGTTCAGACCTGGTCCCCATACAAATGACCCCCATGAAATCGACATGAATTGCCATAAGATCCAAATTATCATATAGATCTCAATCAAATTGGGTTTGTATGTGCTTATTATATCCATTAATTAGTAGTCCAAAAGTAATGCCTATAGGACAATTCTTAGTTATAGGCCCCATATAGAGCTGCTTCCCGATCTTCACTTAAATCTATTAAAAAACAAAAATATTGCACAGATTTTTCTCAAATTTGGTTTGCATATATTTTTTAACAATATAAGTGACTACCAAATATGATTAAGATGGGTCCATTTTTCGACCTAATCCCCATATAAATATAGCATCCGATATGAACTTTTTCATATCTGCAGGCAACAAAATTAATAACAAGGCGACTCAAATTTGGTTTATGCTTATTTTCTATATCGAATTAGTTGGACCGAAAGATAGGGTATCTAAACCATGGTATAGGGTATCGTATAGTCGGTCTAGACCGACTACAATTTTCTTACTTGTTTTTATTGAGTAAAGTAAAAATGCAATACCTGCACTGAACCTATATTTATTTCGCCTGTTTTTTCAGCAGAAATACTAAAATTGTTTTTTTTTTTTTTTTAATTTCGAAATATAGAAACAAAACAAATGACCCGGAATCATACAAAACTTACAGACTTTACAAAAGAACTACTTTTTCTAAAGTGGCAATGTGTGAAGAATTTGTTTTAAACATCATTCAAAGTGACAATATAAAGTAGTTGTGAAAGGAAACAAAATACTTTTTAATATAATTGAACTAAATTGAAATGGACAACTTTATTTGAGAAAAAAACATCGATATTAAGATAAGATTTATTCATATTTAAATATGAAATGGGAACCAAAATATTCATCTATTCAGAAGAAATGGTTTATGGTAACATCCTAAAGGACTTCTGGGATACATCAGAGACGATTTGCGTCTTTGAGCATGCCAGTGTTAAATTCATGGCTAATAATCTAATATTTCACAATATCAGGATCACTAGTTTCGGAACTTTCTCATTTTTTTATGCTGTTTTATGCTAAAATATTTGGTTAAATTAAACTCAGTATTTTTCCTAAACATTAATTAAAAGTTAATTATTTTTTTTTTTTTTCCTTGAAATATTAAATTGTTCCTAGTAAAAAGATAAAAATATTTTAACGAATCACATTTTTTTGCTTCAAAAGTAATAATTTCTAAAATTTTAATATAAAAAATATCTACAATATTAAAAGGCATGGTGATTTCTTGTGACCGATGTAAGTTTCACAGTTTCACCCCGATTTTGACAAAAAATGTATCATTTGAAAGGTATTTATTTTTAGCCGTTACCCAGATTTACAGATTTTCATCGTCTGGAATATTTTTTTGCAGTTATGATTGTTTAAAGTTGCCACTAACACAGACATAAAATAAAACTATACAATGCTATGTGTGTTTTTATTAAATTTGTTAACGTGTTTGTGTTATTGTGTTGAGTTTGTTCTCTTCATTTAAAATGAGTTGAATTGTGAAGAATATCATTAGGGTCTTTTTAAAATGAAAAGATTAAATTTCCTAGAATTTGCAGTCGAATTTCGAGTGCTGGAATCTGCTAGTAAATATAAATATATTAAGAAACTATTCTATCAAATTTTGGCAATATTATATGGAAACTAAGAATATCCAAATTAGTATTTGGAATTACAAATCGAGAAATCAAAATAAGAAAAATTGTATAAGAAGTATGAAAATATGAAATTCTTATCTGGAAAAGGTATTATTGATATAAAGAAGGTCTATAATTTTGTCGTAGATTTTTATTTTTAAATAAATTACACGACAATTTGTGTTTTTTTTATCAATAAATTTTATTTAATGATTATTTATTTTAAAACTTATTTTATTTATTTAATATTTTTTATACACATTTTATAAATTTAATATTTAATTATAATATAATGTCCTTGATTTAAGGATAAGTGATAAGTCACAAACTTATAAAACGTTTGCCTTGGCTTCCGAAATCAGACTGTGACGTCATCTAATTTACAAGTCTTCTTATAATAATGTCAAATAATAAAAATGTAATTTAAAAAGGTTAAACTACTGATCATGATTGTGCATGCCTTTCTATTTACTCTTACAAGAAAACAACAATATAAAACTGGGCATGCAGAATCATGATTTACCCTTGGTAACAAGTAGAAAAAAAAAGATTATTAATTTTACCAAGTAACCAAACTTTATATCAAAAAGGTTTTTGTAGAACAAATGTGGTTATGTAGAATCATTTCACTTCTCTTACATACATATGTACACATTGTGTATATAAGAAAGTAGACATGATTGTGCATGGTTGATCACAATTAATGTTCTCACCTAGTAACAAAATAATGGTTCAAAAACAGGTTTTTCATATAACAAAACTGGGCATACAGAATCATTTAACTTCTCTTACATACACATTGTGTATGCAAAGAAGTAAAAAATAATTGTGCATGGTTAAACATGATTATTCTTTTGCGCTTAGTTACAATATGAAACAACGTAGTATTTGTTTCAAAAAAAACTAAACTAAACAAAACAATGATCTTAATAAACACTAAGTAATAATAATAAGGGTATTCCAATAGTATTGTATACGTTTGTATATAAATGGGTTTATACATATAACTCCCACATCGTTAGATTGACGCTCCTAGGAAATTTACTTAAAAGTATGAATAAATTATATACATTTTATTATTCAATAATTATCCTTTAAATTCTTTTATACACATTTTTGTGTTTACATATTTGAATAATTTATTACATAATAGTAAAGGGTCCGCCAAATAACTTTTTTTTTGAAATGCTATAAAAAAAACTACTGAATATTATCTCAAATTTCTTTTTTTATTTGAAAGTACAATCCTTCCGGTTAATAATGGAAAATAATTTCATTCAAATGGCTGCCTCGGCTGGTCATGCAGTATCCTACACGATCGGTCCAATTTTTGAGCACATTAACGATTGTGTGCAGCTGTATTTCACCAATGGCTTCACGAATATTGTCCTTTAAAGCGTCAGTTGTCTCTGGCTTGTTGGCGTAACACTTATCTTTGAGGGCACCCCACAAATTATAATCCAACGGTGTCAGATCGCAGCTCCGAGGTGGCCAAACGACATCAGCTCTGCGGCTGATAATGCGATCTTCAAAAACAGGGCGCAAAACATCGAGTGTAGCTTCGGCTGTGGGGCACGTAGCTCCGTCCTGTTGAAACCAAATGTTGCCAATATCCTCCTCTTCAATTTTTGTGAACAAAAATTCGTTCAACATGGCCCGATAACGATCGCCATTGACTGTAACGGTCACTCCTTGCTCATTTTCGAAGAAAAATGGCCCAATTATGCCTCTGGACCAAAATCCGGACCAAACAGTGACTCGTTTTGGGAGTATCGGCTTTTCAATGTATGCATGCGGGTTTTCTGTGCCCCATATGCGACAATTTTGCTTGTTTACATACCCGCCAAGATCAAAATGAGCTTCATCTGATAAGATGATTTTTTTGGCAAAATCGGTATCTTCTGTAAGTCGATCGCAGGCCCACTTAGCGAAGCGAAAACTCATTGGATGGACAGTTGGATTCAACTACTGAACCAATTGGACTTTGTATGGCGTCATACCAAAGTCTTTATGCAAAATTCGTCCCAACGATGCCTCCAAAATGTTCAATTCTTGAGAACGACGGTGTATTGATGTTGATGGCGCTTCACGCACACTTTCTGCCACAGCAGCAATATTCTCGGGTGTACGCACTGTTTTTGGCTTTTCACGCTTTGGTTTATCGATGAGGATGCCAGTTTCTTTCACTTTTTTCACAAGATAACGAACATACGGAGCTGACGGTGCTTCTCTTCTTCCAAAATTCGTACGCAATTTTCGCACACATTCTGCAACATTACCATGATTTTCAAAGTAATGTCGCAATATTTACCAGCGTTGTTCAAGCGTATACACAGCCATATTCGTTCAGCGGAAGGATAAACTAATTATCTGTCAAATCAGACATGAACTAAGTGTTACCATTCACGAAATAAGCACTAGTTGAAAAAAAACATTAGATGGCGGACCCTTTACAATTTATAAAATTTTCATTAAAAATTACAAATTTTTATTTCGAAAATAGAATTATTCCTTTTTATACTTATATTATAAAAAAATTTATTTTTAATGAATATTAGTGTTTTTTTTATCTAGCATACATATATCTATAATATTAATAGGCTAGGCGATTTCTTGTGACCGATATTTTGTTCAACCGTTTTATTTCGATTTTGACCAAACGTATATTATTTGAAAGGTATTTCCTATAGGCTATTTTCCAGATTTACAGATTTTTAAATTGTGTCCTTTATTTGGAGTAAAATGCATTTAAAGTTGCTATTAACACATACATAAAATTATACATATGCTCTGTGTGTGTTTATTAAATTTTTTAATGTGTTTGTTAATGAGTTTGTTATCTTCATTCACAATAATTATAAACCAAGAAAGTGTTTGGTTTGTGAATTGGCTAAGTTGAAAAATAAAGTTGCCCAGAAATTGCACTCAAATTTCGAGCGCTGGAATCTGCTAGTATTAAACTAATAGGATATGGAAAACAAGCACAAAACAAATTTGAGTGGCATTAATATGAATTTGTTGCGCGCAGATATGAAAAAGTCACGTCGGGTGTTATTATTATATGGGGTCGAAAAATGGACCGATCATGACCATATTTGGTGAAGTCATTTATTTTCTTAAAGAACATATACAAACCAAATTTCAGAAAAAAGCTAGGCAACATTTTCGTTTTTTATAAATTTATGTGAAGATTCGGAAGCAGCTTTATATGGGTTCTATGACTAAGACTGGTACCAAAAGGTTTATTTTTGGACTACGATTAATGTGTGTACCAAATTTGGCAGAGTTAAGTCGACCTCATATGGGTCATTTGAATGGGGGCTAGGTTTGAACACGACGACAGCAATACTTGTCACTCATATTCGTTCGATCAAAGGCCAAGCCTTCGGGATATTGGGAGCATGAACCAATATATGAATGACACACTCAATCAAGTCTTTTTGACAATATCTGAGGGGGTCGAGGGAATAGGGTCGATTTTAATGCTCGTAGTACACAATGTTGTTTGTTGACTCATAGACGGCCCATGGAGTCATCAATGCCATCTGGTGTAGATGTTGATGTTCTGGGCATGAAAATTCGGTTTGATGTCCGTTGAAATAACCACATTTTTCAATTGTCGAATGAAGCTTTCAAGTGCTTAGGTTTTCTAAACCGGTATAAAATTACTTAACCCCATCTGATCTCCTTACTACTTATACCAACTATATCCGACCAAAAATGGAATACAACTCTCAAATATGGTCAGGGGCTTCACAGTCTATTTTTAAAGTTCTGGACCGTGTGAAAAGGAGGGCTTTGCTGCTTATCAATGGCAGTATGGTAACCAACTCTATTGAAACATTAGAGCATCGTCGGAATTTTGGCTCTGTCACACTGTATTATAGATGTTACAATGAGAAGTGTGCTGCGGAGATAAGTGAACTCATTCCATGCTTTTCTACGCATCAGTCGCTCATCTAGTATATCTCATCCATTTGCAGTCTGGATCGCACAACGCATTACCGCGAAAATTCGTTTATTAGCCGCACAAGCCGTTTGTGGAATAAACTTCCCGCTGAGGTCATTTACAATCTATAATATTAATAGGTTAGGCGATTTCTTGTGACCGATGTTTTGTTCTACCGTTTTATTCCGATTTTGACCAAACGTATATTATTTGAAAGGTATTTCTTTTTAGCCGTTTTGTAGATTTAAAGATTTTTAATTTTTTTCCTTTATTTTGAGTAAATTGCATTTAAAGTTGCTACTAACACATAAATAAAATTATGCATAGCTATGTGTGTTTTATTAAATTTGTTAATGAGTTTTTTTCAACTTCATTCACAATAATAATAAAGCAAAAAAGTGTTGGTTTGTGAATTGGCTAAGTTGAAAAATAAAGCTGCCTAGAAATTGCACTCGAATTTCGAGCGCTGGAATCTGCTAGTATAGATAAATGTTAGTCAAATATACACAAATACTATTCCCTATTTCGTCCTACCCATAGCACATTTTCCTGAGTGTTGATGTAAATAAAAATAAACAAGTAAGAAAATTATAGTCGGTCTAGACCGACTATACGATACCCTATACCATGCGTTTAGAAACCGTATCTCCTAGGCCCAACTAACTGGACATAGAAAATAAGCAAAAACCAAATTTTAGTGGGGTTTTTATTAATTTTTTTGGCTGCAGATATGAAAAAGTTCATATCGGATGATATATCTATATGGGGACTAGGTCCAAAAATGGACCGATCCTGACCATGGTTGGTAAAGTCTCTTTTATTTTGCGAAAATATATACAAACAAAATTTGAGAAGAATCAGTGCAATATTTTTGTTTTTTAATAGATTTAAGTGAAGATCAGGAAGCAGCTCTATATGGGGCCAAAGGGATCATTTTTGGACTACTCATTAATGGATGTAATGAACGCTTACAAACCCAATTTGAGTAAGATCTATATGACAATTTGGATCTTATGGCAATTTATGTCGATTTCATAGGGGTAATTTGTATGGGGGCTAGGTCTGAACATGGACCGATTCTCACCAATTTCAATAGCGTTCATCCCATGGCCGATAAAAGCTTATACACCAATTTTCATCAAAATATATTCATATTTGCGACCTGCAGTTTGAATACAAGCTTTACATGGACACACAGACGGACGGACGGACGGACGGACGGACGGACATTGTTAAATCAACTCAGAAAGTGATTCTGATTCGATCGGTATAATTAAAGATGGGTCTGGGTCAAATATTTTTGGTTGTTACAAACAGCAGCACAAAGTCATTATACCCAAACCACATAGTTGTATAGGGTATAAAAATTAAGCTAATTTCACCAATTCCAATAGCGATCATCCTTTGACCTTGAAATGTTTATATTGGAAATTTCATCAAAATACATTAAAAATTGCGATCTGTACTTTGGTACCAAGGTTTCAGTGGAAGGACGGACATACGGAAGGACGGAAAAGTAGAAAAAAGTCACAAAGTCATTATACACTGACCACAGAGTTGTAGAAATATAAAGAACTTATACATATGTGACCTGCTCTGTGAGGGGGCTAAGGTGTCAAAAAATCATTTTCCACTTGTTTGGTGATTCGAATAAAGGCTCATACTCCATGCTCTTTCACATGATGATAACCAGAAAGACATAGTTTGTGACTTATGCCGTTTTCTTTCCTGACAAAAAATGTCGCCCTTATTTTGCCCTTTTTTGGAAAAGTGTATTTTTTTGTATATTCTGAATTAAGAGCAACCTTATATTATATATCAATCGAAAGGTCTCAAAGTGCTGTGTTCATAAATGCAAAAAAATTTTGATTTTTATCCTCTTGGAAGTCATAGGGTGAAAATATTCATAAAAGGGGAACAATGGGGAAATATTCTCACACTATGACCTGAAAGAAGTCAATGGCTGGAATTTTTTGTGATTTACGAGGGCTCGACTTTGAGACCTTTCGAATGATGTATAAGATAAGGTTGCCCTTAATTCAGAATATTTAAAAAAAAAAAAACACTTTTCGAAAAAAGGGGCAAAAAAAGGGCGACATTTTTTGTCATAAAAGAAAACGGCATTAGTATCACTAAATCGAGTTCATTCTTTGCTAAATTTAAACAATTGATTCTCGTATTCTGGATCATTTTTTGTGGAATTTGTTAGTACAACAATCTTTTGAGAGAAATTTGTTTAACAGCTCCTTTGTGCCATTTCATCTTCTGTCTTAGACGAATGTGGCACATCATTATTGCGATTCGAACGGATATGATCATCAGAGCCGTCACTTTTTTCCGGGCAATATTGACTGTAGACGGTACTAAACACTAATTTTTCTGTAAAAAGGCCAACAGAAACGATTACATTAATGGGACAACGAAAAAGGCGGACGCCGCGATAAAAATTATAACATTTGTAAACTCTACTTAACGCGATTAACCACGATAATATTCTGAGCAGAAAGAACACTTGACGTCACTGAATATAGTTACGATACCAGGTAACGCAGTTAAAAAGGAACAACTAACGTGAAACTAATGCAACCTTTTTTTTAGCTTAACATCTTTTTATACCCTATACCACTATTGGTTTGGGTATAATGACTTTGTGCTGCTGTTTGTAACTACCAAAACTATTTGACCTAGACCCATCTTTTATTATACCGATCGAATCAGAATCACTAACTGATTCGATTTAACGATGTACGTCCGTCCGTCCGTCCGTCCGTCTGTGTGTCCATGTAAACCTTGTAATCAAACTGCAGGTGGCAAATATGAATATATTTTGATGAAATTTGGTATATAAGCTTTTATCGGCCATGGGATGAATGCTATTGAAATTGGTGAGAATCGGTCCATGTTCAGACCTAGCCCCCATACAAATTACCCATATGAAATCGACATAAATTGTCATAATATCCAAATTGTCATATAGATCTTACTCAAATTGGGTTTGTATGCGTTTATTACATCCATTAATGAGTAGTCAAAAAATGATACCTATGGGACAACTCTTAATCATAGGCCCCATATAGAGCTGCTTCCCGATCTTCACTTAAATCTATCAAAAAACAAAAATATTGCACTGATTCTTCTCAAATTTTGTTTGTATACATTTTTGGAAAATACAAGATTTACCAAACATAGTCAGGATCGGTCCATTTTTGGGCCTAGTCCCCTTATAGATATAGCATCCGAAATGAACTTTCTCATATCTGCAGCCAAAAAAAATTAATAAAAATCCCACTCAAATTTGGTTTATGCTTATTTTCTATGTCCAGTTAGTTGGTCCTATGAGATAGGATCTCATATAGTCGATCTAGACCGACTATAATTTTCTTACTTGTTTCTCGATAACTTGTTTTCGCACGTAAGTCCCCTTTTTCCTAGACCAGATAACATATTGAGTTATTAGTTGAGTTATTTTATGGAGAAAAGATAAACTTGTCTTGAAAATGAAGTCTAAATTAATAAAAGTAACATGATACAATTACTACAAGGTGATTCCTGAAAATTCCAGTTCCAAAGTTATTTATTATGGCATCCTTAGAAGCAGTTCCCATTCTATGACAAAATTGAATCTATTTTACTTCTTTGGGCGTTCGTTTTTTTTTTACAAAACTTGTGCAAATGTTTATTACGTAAGAGTATTAAAATCTCAAATTCACTTGGAAATGTGTATGAGTGAATAAATGAGTTTCAAACGATATTAATTACAATTTGTTGTGCGCACTGCTTACTTAGTACGAGAAGTAGTACATTTTATTTATTAAACATATCAAAACAATAATGTACATAGTTATTTATTAATCATAAGCAAACATTGTACAAAAATTATGAAGAAAAAAAATAGAATGAATAATGTTAATTATGAAGTCGTCTAGACAACCATTGTCTTATACATAACTGTATATTTTACAAAGAGTTAGTTGCATATTCAATTTATTGTTGGGTGTGTAACATATTGGAAGAATCGAATATTTATACAGAATTTTTGTTGCTGTTATATCAGTAATATGAGTCGTTTAGCATATTTATTTATTTTTATTTATTTTTTTTTTCGTAATTGAACGAATTAATATTAATATTACGTTTTTATTAATTTCTGGACATATTGCATTATCTATATATATAAAATTAATTTTCTGTTTGTTTGTTTGTTTGACCGCTATAAAAATTTTTATTTTTCAACGGATTGGTACACACGATCTCTGTACTCCGCGAAAGGTCGCCATATGATTCTTACCGGCCACGCCTACTTTTACGCCCACTTTTTATACAAAATCCATTTTCTGCTTTTCGATATATTTGTTTGCTCTAAAAATTTTTATTTTTCAACGTATTTCTCTGAAATTTGGTACACACGATCTCTGTTCTCCAGAAAAGGTCGCCATATGATTCCTACCGGCTACGCCCACTTTTATGCCCACTTTTTATACAAAATTAATATTCTGTTTTTTGGTATGTTTACTCGCTACACAAATTTTTATTTTTCAACGGATTTCTCTGAAATTTGGTACGCACAATCTCCGTTCTCCAGACAAGGTCGCCATATGCTTCTTTTTTTTTTTTTCATTTTATTTGTTTCTTTGTTTGACTGCTATACAAACTTTTATTCTTCAACGCCTTTCTCTGAAATTTGGTACAGGTGATCTCTGTACTCCAGCGAATGGCAGATTATATATCTTTCTTGCCACGCCTACCTTTACGCCCACTTTTTTATAAAACTCATTTTCTGTTTTTTGGTACATTTGTTCGCTATACAAATTTGTATTTTTCAACGGATTTCTTTGAAATTTGGTACAAATTCCCCAAATTTAAAAAAAGGTCCCCAAAAGAAATGAACAAATTCCCCATTTTTTTTTTTTTTTTTTTTACGAAATAAAAAATTAACTTACTCCCCAAATTCGTTCTTAAATTTTTTCATATTTTTATTTAATGAATTTTGTTAAATATTTATTTAAGTGAAAATTTGCATACTGATCTCAATATCTGTCCTGCAATATACGCATTTAAAATTTGTATTTTTTTAAATGGCATCATTTCGACGCGCTCGCGGAACGCAGCTCAGCCAAAAAATTGGGGAATAACTTCACGATGAACAAATTCCCAAAATTTAAAAAAAATGTTCCCGAAAGAAATTAACAAATTCCCGATACTGCTCTCAATATCTGTCCTAAAACAATTTTATTTAATACTAGATGTAACCCGGTGTGCTTATTTCAATGCTTGCTGATGCTGATATACAATGTTTTTTGTTTTTTCATTCGGTACAACAATTATCAGATTTTTGGGCGTTCCTACACTGGAGCAAGGTACATGTAGCTGCCCATGAGAAGAAGATGGATCATTCATATTAGATCTGGCAACACTTAACTGTTGGCCTTGAACTTAGAATATCATTTGGCAATTTTTCTTTTGAGCGATTTTTGATTTTGCCCATTTTTTATTTTGAATATTTTTTTTTTGGGCAATTTTTATTTTTCGCGATTTTTGGGTTTGGTGATTTTTGATTTTGGCGATATATCTTCCACAACAAATCACATTGATAACTAATGAACTTGTCAAAAGACTGTCGCTTTCGTAGTGCTTCATACTTTTTACATAGGAGGTGCCACGCCCACTAATCCCTTCCCGCCCAATTTTTATTGGACTACTCACATTAATATCTGATGGAGTCATGCAAAATGTCGAGTCTTTCCCTTTTATAGTACACCAGTTATATGATATTAGATATCTACTTTGCATGGGCGGTGCTACGCCCACTGCTCGGATCACGCCCATTTTTTGGTTCGACTAATCAGACAAAGAACCTATGGGCTCACGCAAAGCCACAAAGCTCTCTCTTTTACAGTGCTCCAGATATATGACATTAAATAGTTACTTTGCATGGGGAGTGCCACGCCCATTGATGTGAACCCGCCAATTTTTTGTTCGACTACACATACTAAGATCTGATAGGCTCGTGCAAAGTCTCAAAGCTTCCTTTTTTAGCACACCAGTTATATGATATCATATATTTACTTTGTATGGGCGGTGCCACGCCCACTGCTCCGATCACGCCCATTTTTTTTTCTAACTAATCAAATGAATAACTTATGGGCTCACACAAAGGCCCAAGACTCTCACTACTACAGTACTCCAGATATATGGCATTTTATATTTAATTTGTATGGCAGGTGCCACGCCTATTGGTCCGATACTGCCCATTTTTTGTCCGATTACTTACATTAATAATAAGTGACATCAGACAAATTTGGAAAGCTCTCTCTATCACAGTACTCGATATATATAATATTGAACTATTACCTGTATGGGAGGTACCACGCACACTTATCCGAACCCGCCCATTTCCGGCGTAGCTACTAATATTAACAATAGGTGACCTCACACAAATTTGCAAAGCTCTCCCTATCATAGTACTCAATATATGTATATGATATTAAAAATTTACTTTGTGTGGGAGGTGCCACGCCCACTATGAAGACTCTATGAAAATTTCAGGAAGATCAGATGGGTCGTTACGGAGATTACCTCCTACAAACAAACAAACAAACAAACACACATTACCTCTTTATTATATTAGTATAGATATCTGTATTCGTTTCAATGGCATCATTTCGGTGCGCGGAAACGGGGCGCGGACGCGATGCGACGTGCTCGCGGAACACAGCTTAGCTAAAATATCGGAATGATCTGAAAAATATATTTTGGCAATTACAACAAGTTGACCACAACTGCGCGGCAGCACTGGCTGCCAAAGGCGCGGAAGCGGCTCGCGGACGCGGTAACTTTGCGGCACAATTTTAAATGTCGCATTCATTTTCCATTTTTAAAACTTCTATAAATTTGACTTCTCTGCTCAATGATGATCATTTATTGAATGAATTAATTCAATGTCTCAAACTTCTGATTCCTTTAATTTGAAAACGATTCCGTTATATTCCGTCAAGCGGTTTCGCAGCTTATTTTTGAAGTATTTTTGCTGTAGCGTGTTTTAAAAAAAATTCTAAATTAAAAAATCAAAAAATTTTAAATTGAAATAAAAAATGAATTTACTCCCCATTGGGGAATTTTTTTCATCATGAACAAATTCCCCAATCCCATACAAATTTTTCGGGAGAAAGTTAATTTTTTTGAGGAATTTGTTCATTGGGCACTAAGTACTCAGCGCCTGGTAAGCATAGTGAACCATTTTTCAAGTCAAAGGCCTTTGGATCCCGGGCAAGACCGGGTTAAAAACAGCTAGTTTATATTAAATGTATACAAAATATTTGAAAAAGTAAACATTTGATAAATTTGATACTTAATTATTACAACAAACACACTGAATTTATAAAATTTTTTTGAGGATCACTTTATTTTTTTTTTATCGTCAGACCTCGTTTCACTTTTACTATTAACTATAGACCAAAACTCTTTAGCTGTGATAGAGTCAAATTACTCTTAATATTTTATTTTGGAAAATAAATAAATAATTTCGATCGAAAAATTTCGACAAACAACATTATCCTAAGTTTACCCAGGAAAATGATTTATTTTGTGAATGAACGTGATTTAAATAGATGGCCAGACGTACATCGCTATATCGATTCAAGTTGTTATAATGATCAGGAATATATATACCTTATGGGGTAACAAATTTATTTTTCGATGCGCTACAAACGGAATAACAAACTGATATCTACCATCTGCCCAGTGGCGAGGAGAGTGTAGAAAAGTGTTTTCAGAAACTGGACAAACGAAATCGCATATTAAAGTGTTTTCTATAATTAGCAGCGATGCCAACTTTTTTAAAGCAATAAGTGTGAAATAGTACCCCAAAAGCGTTAAAAGGCGCTTAATTCGAACTAGCAGATTCCAGCCCTCGAAATTCGAGTGCAAGTTCTAGGAAAGGTATACTAATCAATTATAGCCAATTCACAACACGAAAAAACAAACTTATTTTTATTATAAACACACCCAGTTGGCAAAATCATCGTAGACGACATTGTCTTTAACGATTCCTTTAAGACATTTTATAATTTGTCACGCACGACATTTGTCGATGAAGTTTTCTGTAACGCCGATATAATGGATATTGTCGTTAACGTCAAGCTGGGAGACAAATTACTCAGATGGTTGTGTATCACATCCCGTTGAGGATAAATTCAACGACAAATATCTATATTGTCGTGTATTAAGGTCCGTCGACGACAATATGAGCGACAACGTCTTGTGTATGTCGTCCGTCGAACTCTGTTAAGGACAAATTAAGAGACAATGTCTATGAGTTGTTCGTGCAGATATTTAATAAAAAATTTAGTTAACGACCAGCTGGATGATAAATAACTTATACGGTCGTGTTTCGAATTCTATTGACGACAAATTACGCGACAAAATTAAGTTTTGTCGTGTATGAGTCTGTTGACGTTAAGATGAGCGACATTGTGAGGAAATTGTCGTTAGCGACATGATGAGCGACGTTGTCTTTAAGTTGGTCGTATATAAGCTTTGCGTGTAAAAAAAAAGTAAAATAACGGGACTTAATAACGGCTGCAAGACAAAACAAAAAAATTAGAAAAATCATTATGATGCGTAAAAAATCTTTGCTAACGACAGGATAAGCGACAAAGACCTGAAAGTTGTTATATAGTTTAATAGTGAATAGTTTTATATAACTATGATAAAGATAAAAGGTCATTTAAGAAATACGGAAATTTACTCAAGGTTTTATATGGTAAATATTTTTCAAGACGTGAACAAGTTACAGCGATTTTTTAATGACGTTATACTTAACAATAAAAAAATCTCTTTACAATATATTTTATATAGAATCTACAAAGAAGGAGGGACATACACGTGAAGACTTCATAAGAGAACTACGGGTTGTCTTTCGTCGAATCAAAAATACCTACAACAAAAAGAAGTCAAGAAAACATGACTAGGAAAACCGTTAAATAATAAAATATACTATACTTATACTTTGACAGCACTGATATAATTTATTTTTGAAAATTTATAATTAATTAACAAAAATGTTTAAGTCTATGTTTTTCTATAAATTTTTTAATATTATTACCAATACAATCATTGACGAAAAAGTAGAAGACGATAGATGATGACAGAACGTTAACCATAGTCGTTAATGCGAGCATTGATGACAATATTTACAGCACTGTCATTCATATAACTTGACGATAAAGTGAACGATATTGTCTTCCATACAATCACTACCGAAAAAGCTGTGGACATTGTCGCCTATGTAATCCTTAATGACAAAGTGAACGATATTGACGCCTAAATAGTCGCTGACGATAGTATGGTGGAATTAATATTCTATAAAGTCGTCAGTGAATATATAGCAGAACTTTTCATTTTTTTTTTTTGCGTGAGCGACAAACTGAGCGACTTGGTCTCTCTTTTAGTTGTTCACGATTTTCGCGACATTTGTTCGAAAAAGTCTTTGACGATTTGTTCCGGCTGTCCTACATTTGTCTTCAAAGACTTTACATTGTTACGCACCCATCATTAGGGATGTCTTGAAGAAGTGGCCAACTGGGACAGTAACAAATTTAATAAACACACACATAGCATTGTATAATTTTATGTATGTGTTAGTAGCAACTTTAAATGCAATTTACTGAAAATAAATGAAAAAATTTAAAAATCTGTAAATCTGCAAAACCGCTAAAGAGAAATACCTTTCAAATAATATACGTTTGGTCATAATCGGGATAAAACGGTAGAACAAAACATCGGTCACAAGAAATAGCCTAGCCTATTAATATTATAGATAAACTAAAAGCGCTTGTTATAAGTATTTAAGAAAAAAAAAAATAATTATTTTATATATTTTCAACTAACTTATATATTTTTGTGAATTTAAGATCATTAATTTAGTGAAACGTTTACAGTGTATATCAATAACAAAACCATAAAAAACGTTAAAAATTTATCTTATAGCTACTCACGTTTATATAAAAATGTGTCATTTTATTCCTCATCTTCCGGCCATAGTATTGTGTTAATACAAAATTTAAATTTTTTCTATATTTGAAGAATTTTTTTTATTTTTTTATTTATTTATATTTGAATTTTTTTTTCTGAATATAGAACATGTCGGGAGTGTTGTGTCAAAATTTCAATAAATTTGGAACAAAACTAACGAAGATACAGCTTTTCAAACGACTGGCCTCACACGGTATATCTATATATATAAAATGGAATGTGTGTTTGTTTATTTGTTTGTTTGTACCTTATAGGAGACCAAACGTATGGACCGATCTTCCACAAATTTTCACAGCATTTAACTGGGACTCTGACATGATTAACAGGGTACTTTTTTTCGACCACGCCCACTTTTTAAAATTATGTAATTGCTCCCATATAGTTTTTAACAGATTTACTTCAAATTGTATACACATTATACTCCAGGCGAGGTAGAAATAAACATTTCTTATGCCACGCCCCCTTTCACGCCCCTTTTCACGCCAAATTTTGTTTGAAAGTTTTAAACTTATTGTTCTCTGTACAAATTTGTTCCTTCCAACGGATTTTTTTTTTATTTGGTACTATATTGCTTTTAATACTGTTAACGTCGCCATATAACTATGAACCACGCCCACTTCACCGCCCCCTTTTTCTAATTCAGATACTTACTTATACCACTAACAATGTTTGCTATACAAAATACTTTTTTTGTAATATGTATTTACCTAAAGTTTTATACACTTTTTATCTACAGGTAAGGTAGCCATACATTTTTTTATTACTAAATCCCCCTTTTTCGCCCCATTTTACCTTAAATTATAATTAATCTGCTTTTAATCTATCTATATATATATAAAAATGAATGTGTGTTTGTTTGTGCTTTATAGGAGGCCAAACCCCTGAACCGATCTTCCTGAAATTTTCAGAGCGTGTTACTGTGACTCTGGAAGAAATAGCAAGCTATATAAATTTTTGATTGGACACGCCCACGCCACGCCCATATAACCCAAAATTTGAAATCGTCATATCTCGGAAATTTTTTGCCCTACAGCGTTCATATTTGGTACATATGGTATTGGCATGGATAGAAATACATACCAGAAGAAAAATGGGCGGGACCACGCCCCTTTTTAGAAAAATAAAAATCGTAATATCTTCTGAACTACTGGAAGGATCGTCATGAAATTTTCACAAAAGGATATTTTTGTGAAATAATAAGTCCTTAACTATATAAAGTTGTTAGTGGGCAAAGGGTCGTGGTCCCGCCCATACAACCCAAAATTAAAATCGTCATATCTCGGCCATTTTTTAACCTATGGCGATGATATTTCATTAACAGAAATAGTACTACAAGAAATCTGGGCGGGACCACGCCCTTTTTAGAAAAATTTAAATCCATAATAACTTCTATTAAGCCCTTGACTATATAAAGTTGTTAGTGCAATAATTAATTCTAAATTAAATAAATAATATTTTGTTAATGTATAAATATTTTTTTTTATTTTATTTTATTTTATTTTATTTTATTTTATTTTATTTTATATTATAACGATGGGGGTTGCAAAGCACACCGGCTTCAGCTAGTCGTATATAAAATACGATTTTCTCGCATATAACATGTTTGAAGTCCGTGAACATCATAACTCAAAATCTATATGACCGATTATTTTGAAATTTTATACACTATTTCTACACATAAATCACCAGGTAATCACGAAGAGCGTTTTTTACCATTTTTCCCATTTTCTAACAACAAATTCACCTAAATTTTATAGCAAAAATCTTGTTTTTTTTTTACTTCAAAATGCTGCCAAAAATAAAACAAAATTTAAAAAAAAAAACTGTTCGTGATTACCTCGGGAAAATTATCACCTTTTAAAAGCGTTTCGATTTTTTTATTTCACATGATCCGGTAACGAGTTATGATGTTCACCGCAAAATAACTTTTTTTCGAGGCGCCTCTGGAGATTCGCTGTCACGGACTAATTTATTAAAATTTTTAAAAATTTCTTCAAAGATACTTCAAATGTTATACTATAACGTGCATATGAAATAAATAATCGAACATTCTTCATATCTTCAAAAAATTCTTTGGCTCTAAAAACTAGTCCCAAATTATAATATAGATTCTCATTCAAAATGGGTTTGTATGTATTTCTTACATCCATTAATCAGTAGTCCAAAAATAAACCCTATAGGATAATTCGTAGTCATTGGCCCCATATACATACACACAGAAAAAATATTTGCCAACCGAATTGTTCTCAAGTGGAACAACTGTATTTTCGATTGTATCAACAGAAATTTAATATCATCTGCAAATTATCTATTATGATATAATATTTACTGTTAAGGCAATAGAACTGTAATCATTGTGAGCTCGAAAATCGGTTATTAGCATTATCCCAATTCGGTTGGTAATAAATTCGGTTGCCACAATGAATCTGTTTTCTGTGTGTAAAGGTGATGCCCGATCTTCACTCAAATCTATCAAAAACAAAAATATTGCACAGATTTTTCTCAAATTTGGTTTGTATATTTTTTGCAAAAATTAAGTTACTTTACCAAATATGGTCGGGATCGGTCCATTTTTCGACCTAGTCCCCATATAAATATAGCATCCGATATGAACTTTTTGATATCCGAAGATCACTCAAAGTTGATTTATGCTTATTTTCTACATCTATAATATTAATAGGCTAGGCGATTTCTTGTGACTGATGTTTTTTCTACCGTTTTATCCCGATTTTGACCAAACGTATATTATTTGAAAGGTATTACTTTTTAGCCGTTTTGCAAATTTACAGATTTTTAAATTTTTTCCTTTATTTTGAGTAAATTGCATTTAAAGTTGCTACTAACACATACATAAAATTATACTATGCTATGTGTGTGTTTATTAAATCTGTTATTGGTGTTTGTAATAAAAATGAGTTTGTTTTTTGTGTTGATTTGTGAATTGGCTATAATTGATTAGCATACTTTTAGGTTCGTTATTTAATGAAAAAATAAAATTTCCTAGAATTTGCGCCCGAATTTCGAGGGGTGGAATCTGCTAGTATATATAATTATATAGGTTCTCTAAACGCACGGTATTTGGTATCGTATAGTCGGTCTAAACCGACTATAATTTTCTTAGTTGTTTTACTTTTGTAGTATTAAATTATCGTTCTTTTTGTATTTTAGAAATATTAAACAACAAGCTAAACATTTTTCGTACATATATTTTTGGCAAGCCAAATCCGTTCTTATTCTCTGAAAACATTGAAATTTGAGCAATATTTTATTAAACGTAAGCTGCAAATTATTTTATTTACAGTTTTATAACTGTAAACCAACTTTTATAGTTGGTGTAAAGATAAAGTTTGAAGTTTTGTTTAATGTTTACATTGTGGGACCAAAAAAACATAAATTTAAATTAAAATTTAATTTTAAAGTACTGAGAAAACATGGCTAGCGCAAAATATATTTCACCTAAAGAAAATGCTCTAATTAAAATTTAAATTAAACAAGGGTACTCTAATCCAAAAAAAAAAAGCAAGACGAATAGGAAGTTACAAGTGTATAATAGTCACGTACGTACAAATAACAATAAAACTAATATATTTTCTGAAAAAAAGCAAAGAAATACAAATGTGACCAAACGACAAATTGACCAAATTAAGGAATAGCTTCAAAAAATAAACCATTATCCATAAACAATGAAAGAAAACAAGCAATTTGGGACGTATCCTCTGCAAGTTAAGAAATAAAGGGTTTTTTTTTTTCTCTTGGATAGAACTTACGAAAGGATTAGCTGTCAAACAAACTGTCATACTGCGCTCACTTTTTGACATTTATGATCAGCATACTCTGGCAAATCATCACGAGTAGATTCGCGCTTGAACAACGCTAACAACTTATCCTAATACACTTTGAAAATTGGCGCTGAATACTTAGGCCCCAATGAACAAATGCCCCAAAAAAAAATGAACAAATGTCCCAAAAAATTTATGGTTTTTGGGGCATAAGTGCATTTTTGATGTGTAAACATCTATACGCGCAGGGGGGTAAATTTCTATTTCACAATACAATCACAAAAACAGCGTAACTTATATCGGTGTGAGCTGAAGGAGATAACGCTGTGTGACTTATGATTGTATTGGTGAAAAAATATTTTCAGGAGAAACTGTTCATGGGCAATTACCCAATGCATTCGAAATTGGAATTGTGGTAGGAGAGACAAACCTAAGTAACTCGTGCTTTTAACACTTTTTTTATTGTTTGTAACATTCTATTTTAATAAATTTCACTTTTATTATTTTTATATTTAATTAATAAACACAATAACTATCGCTTGCTACCACTCAAAAAATCTCACAAATCTCACAAAATCATACAAATTTATACAAACATCTGATTTCGAGTTGCCAACTTCAAAAAATAAAACAGATGTTAACTTTGTAGCCAGATTGTTAAACCAGGGATACCAGAGCTTTCAAATGAAGTGAACTGCTGAAAATAGTATAGAACAATTCGTAAATTTAAATTAAATTTTTTTTATAATATTTTAGATTCTGGTTAATGTTTGCAAAAATTAATTATGCCTATATGATTATATTGTGTTTTATTTAAAAACTATTTTTTCTTCATATAGAAAATTGAATAGTTTAGATTTCTTCTAATAATTTAAACAAGCAGATTCCAGCCCTCGAAATTCGAATGCAAATTCTAGGAAATTTTATTTTTTCATTAAATGAAGACCCTAAAGGTATGCTAATCAATTAAAGCCAATTCACAAATCAACACAAAAAAAAACAAACTCATTTTTATTAACAACACATTAACAAATTTAATAAACCCACACATAGCATTGTATAATTTTATGTATGCGTTAGTAGCAAATATAAATGCAATTTACTCAAAATAAAGGAAAAAATTTAAAAATCTGTAAATCTGCAAAACGGCTAAAAAGAAATACCTTTCAAATAATATAGTTTGATCAAAATCGGGCTAAAACGGTGGAAGAAAACATCGGTCACAAGAAATCGCCTAGCCTATTAATATTATAGATGAGTTCATCATTTAAGAAGAATTCTAGCCTTTGAATATTTTTGATGTGTAAACATCTATACGCGCAGGGGGGTAAATTTGTATTTCACAATACAATCGCAGAAACAGCGTAACACATCGGTGTGAGCTGAAGTGTAAATCGGTGTGACTTTATCTGATTATATTTGTGAAAAAATTATGATATGTTCTTTTCTAAACATTTTCCAATTGTCTTTCAAAAAACATCAATTGTATTTCAGAAAACATCAATTGTATTTCAGAAACCATCAATATAATTTCAGAAAACATCAATTGAATTTCAGAAAACATCAATAGAATTTCAGAAAACATCACTTGAATTTCAGAAAACATAAACAGAATTTCAGAAAACATCAATATAATTTCAGAAAACATCATTTGAGTTTCAGAAAACATCAATTGAATTTCAGAAAACATCAATAGAATTTCAGAAAACACTAATTGTATTTCAGAAACCATCAATATAATTTCAGAAAACATCATTTGAATTTCAAAAAACATAAATAGAATTTCAGAAAACATCAATATAATTTCAGAAAACATCATTCGAGTTTCAGAAAATATCAATTGAATTTCAGAAAGCATCAATAGAATTTCAGAAAACATCAATTGTATTTCAGAAACCATCAATATAATTTCAGAAAACATCATTTGAATTTCAGAAAACATAAATTGAATTTCAGAAAACATCAATATAATTTCAGAAAACATCATTCGATCAATTGTATTTCAGAAACCATCAATATAATTTAAGAAAACATCATTTGAATGCAGAAAACATAAATAGAATTTCAGAAAACATCTATAAAATTTCAGAAAACATCAATTGAATTTCAGAAAACATAAATAGAATTTCAGAAAACATCATTTCAGAAAACATAAATAGAATTTCAGAAAACATCAATATAATTTCAGAAAACATCATTCGAGTTTCAGAAAACATCAATTGAATTTCAGAAAACATCAATAGAATTTCAGAAAACATCAATATAATTTCAGAAAACATCATTCGAGTTTCAGAAAACATCATTTGAATTTCAGAAAACATAAATAGAATTTCAGAAAACATCAATATAATTTCAGAAAACATCATTCGAGTTTCAGAAAACGTCAATTGAATTTCAGAAAACATCAATAGAATTTCAGAAAACATCAATTGTATTTCAGAAAACATCAATTTTATTTCAGAAAACATCATTTGAATTTCAGAAAACATAAATAGAATTTCAGAAAACATCAATAGAATTTCAGAAAAAATCAATTGTATTTCAGAAAACATCAATTGTATTTCAGAAAACATCAATTGAATTTCAGAAAACATAAATAGAATTTCAGAAAACATCATTCGAGTTTCAGAAAACATAATTTGAATTTCAGAAAACATAAATAGAATTTCAGAAAACATCAATATAATTTCAAAAAACATCATTCGAGTTTCAGAAAACATCAATTAAATTTCAGAAAACATCAATAGAATTTCATAAAACATCAATTGTATTTCAGAAAACAGCAATTGTATTTCAGAAAACATAATTTGAATTTCAGAAAACATAAATAGAATTTCAGAAAACATCAATTGAATTTCAAAAAGCATTATTTGAATTGCTGAGAACATTAATTGTATTTCAGAAAACGTCAATAGAATTTCAAAAAGCATCATTTGAATTGCTGAAAACATTAATTGTGTATCAGAAAACATCAACTGAATTTCAGAAAACATCGATTGCATTTCAGAAAACATCAATTGAATTTCAGAAAACAGCATAATCGACTTATTTTTTATGCACTGGAAAATATGATGTTGATGTTTTCTTTAATTATTAGATGTTTACACATCTCCCTTGTGATCGGACTCACATGATTTTTTTATTCCAATTTGAAATATTTTGGGACTAAATTCATTTTTTTTTTCAAGACTGATGAACAAATATACTCCAAAAATTAACTACGAAACCGGTTTATGTTATTGTTTCCTTTGTAGTTTATTTTCGTAAACTGAAAAAATATCGAATCGTTTGTAAATTGAAATAATCAGCAAATAAAGTTTATCGTAACGCTTTTGCGCTAAACTGTATTCCGCGAGCGCGTCGCGCGCGCTTCCGCACGGGTTTGACAGCCACACTCGCGCCTCTCAGTTGTCGTTAAGTTATTTGTAATCGCCGCAAAAGATATTTCTTCAGATCATACCGATATTTCACATTTTGATGGATAAGAAAACTCAAAAATGCTATGAAAGTTTTGCAAACATTACAAGATATGCTATGGGGTTGCGAGCTAAAGCTCCGCAATAATTCTGCCGAAAAGAATACAGAATTTAAAAGCGTTTATTGTAGGAGAAAAATTGAGAGCAGTATGCAAATTTTCATTTGAATGGATATTTGGCAAAAAAAAAAAACCATTAAATAAAAATATGTGAAAAATTTTCAGAATGATTTTTGGGACGTAAGTTCATTTTTTTTTTATTTGGTTTTAGAAAAAATGGGGGCATTCGTTCTTTTTTTTGGGGCTTTTTTAGGTTTTTAGGCTTTTGTTCATCGCGAACTTAGGCCCCAATATTTTGGGGAATTTGTTAATTTTTTTCATTGGGGCCTAAGTACTCAGCGCATTGAAAATCAGTCATCTATTCGCGCAACTAATAAAAGACGACTTCCTGATTTTAATGGCGCACATAATCGTCCATCCCGTCGAACTGTGGATAGATATCATACCACATACCCTCTGAATGATGCAATAATACTAACACGTCGAAGGAGTGTGGAAGAAGACCCAAATTTATCCAGTCGTCGTCGGTCGCAGGAATTGGGACTCTGGTCCGTCCACAACGTGGAAAATTTGCGCAAATATCTTAACCTACATCCATATAAGATCCAGCTGACGCAAAAATTAAAGCCACGAGACCATCATATACGTCGTTCTTACGCCGATTGGGCTCTAGAGCAGTTGGAAACTGACTTGATATTTTGTACGAAAATTGTGTTCAGCGATGAAGCTCATTTTTGATTGACAGCAATCTACAATAGACCCTACAGACTCCATTACATCCAGAAAAATTTATCCTTTGGTGCGTTTCACATACTGATGGCATTATTATTTCTTCATAAACCAGGTCGAGGCTGGCGTTATGGTAAATCGAGATCGTTATCGCACCATGGTCAATGATTTTTTGTTTGAAAATATGAATGACATTGATCCAGGCGAAATGGGGTTTCAACAGGATGGCGCTACGTGCCATAGGACCGCAGCCACCGGCTTATTGAAATCAAAATTCTGGCGATAAGTTGATTTCGTGAAATGTAACTATTAATTAGCCCCCAATGTTGTACGATTTGATACCTCTCAATTATTTCCTGTGGGGCTACGTGAAGTCTTTGGTTTATACTGATAAACCAGCAACAATTGACGCCTTGGAGGCCATCGTTGTTCATGTTATTCGTGTTATTGCTCGATAAAGTGGCCCAAAATTTGATGTCCGAAATCATTTTCAAATATTAATGCCATGTATTGATCTTTCGAATAAAAACATTTTTTTGATTAAAATTTAATTTTTTATGTTATTTTTTACAATTTCAAGTTCTATCGGACTTAGAAAAATACTCTTTATTAAAGTAAATTTTAATACATTCGAAACGATACGAGTGAGTACCTCAACTAAACTTATCGGTAAACTACTTTAAAAGATAATCATGAGTTTTTAATGATTTTTTCCCTTTTGGCGCTACCATATTTCGGGAACTTTAAAAGCCAGCGGGTGGAGTAAGGTACAACATTTGTACCAATTTTGAATGAATTCTGAGAGGGTGCGACCGACCCGTTTATTGATTATGAATAGAACATCCCATATCGTACAAAAACTTTAATCTTCCTGTTGGTAAACGTCGAGTTTAACAAATTTTGTTCGAATATTAAAAGAAAAAAATCGACTAAAGCTCCCTTTAACATGAGTTCATAAAACGATTAGACTTTACAAGATATCACATGCTCTGGTAAACTGAGTGGAAAAATTGGTACGGTTATTGCTGGCATGATTTAAAGAAGACAATTACTCCTAAAATTAGTAGAAAGCAGTATTTTGTTTTGATTAATTTCCTAGAAAATGAATTCGCAGACTTACGTAGAATTGTTATAGAACGTCCATGTCGATTATTTGAAGGAAAACATGCCTTGCAACAGGATGACACATGTAATGATTCTAGACTGGCCCGCTAGCATCCCGATCTTAAATACCATTCAAAATGTGTGAGGAATGTTGTCGAGAACTATTGGTACTCATCCCAAACAGTGGATATAATATTAAGTTTAAGACATAGATAGAGGGTATCAAAGATTCGGCACAGCCGAATTTAATACTTCCTTTTTTATAATTTAAGATAAAATTTTAGTGTATAGTTTAAATGGTACACTCGTTAAATCTTTAAATTAAGTAATTCGGCAAATTTAAGCCAAAGTCCTATTTCAATCAACGTTTTTGCGTTAATTCTGCAAAGTTCTGTTTCAAAATTCAAAGTTGTTTTTTTTTGCAATGTTTTTAAGTTCACTTAAAAACACATTTTGAATAAAATTTTAGTATGTAAAGAAAATTTTAAAAACATTTAAATCAATTTGTTAAATTTATAGAAAAAAAGGATGAAAGTTCTACCAAAATGTTATGCAATGATATTAACGTAGGCGTCTGATAATTCTTATTTTACTCAGACAAAGTACGATATTGTTTGATTGGTGGAAGCCATTCATTATTCCATTGACAAAGAAAAATAAAAAAATATGTAAAAAAGGATTAAAATTAGGTATTTATTATAATAGTTCAATATTTTTATTCATTAAATATATTGTTTAAAGAAATAGGATTTTTTACAACAGGTTTATAGATTACATGGTGATACAGTGAAAATATACCTAGTGTAGGTTATAGGTTATGAGTGTATTTCAGAAACTGCTGCAAAATTTTTAGTTATTCTGACCAAAGCCCTTTTCGGATAGATTCGATAATTATAAACGCTCGGCAAAGTTGTGTTTAGCCGATTTTTATTCATTATACAGTTTTGGAAAGAATAAGCATAAAGCTTTCCCAGCTTATATATGTTTTTTCCGAACTCTTTCTCAAGTTGAGCTGATTCTTTAGTCATTTTATTATTATGGCCAAACTACGGCCCAACATATTTTGTGTGGCCCGCTGTGTATAATAAAAAAAAAACAGTTTATATGGGCCGCTTAGTTAATAAAAATTCAAAATATGATGTTCTTTTATATTTTACAAAATAGAAAAAAATGTTTTTTTTTTTCCAAAACTTCTAGTACAATGTATGGGAAAGACGTTAAAACTCCCTAATATTAGCAATAGTATCATTGAAATGTTTTATGAATTGCATCAATATTGAACTTGAAATTGAAACTTAGGGAACAAAAAGAAAACAGATTATCGTGTTGATTTTATTGTTGTTTGTGACATTTAAAAATAAAATCTATCAAAAAATTTACACACCCGAAAAAGAAAAGTCGATAGTTAGTGTCGTGTATTCAATGAATATTGGAAATGAAAATATTTTTTCACGGTGTTTAGGAATTAAGCATTATGCCTAGTTTGTCGAACAACGGTTGCAGTTATAAAAAAGTACAATTAAAAAAGACATTTCTCCAAATCTGAGTGATGAAGAGCATAAAGCCCATGCCAAGAATCTCGGAATTGTATTGACAAGCTAGCCAAATATTTTCACACGGCAAGGTAAACTGCAAGATGCAGCTGCAAAAGCTAGCCTTTTCGTTTTTTCAATATTACGAAACACGGTAAACCCTTTTCAGATGGTGATTTTATAAAAAATTGTGTGGTAGGTGTTTCAAAACAACTAGGTTCAAAATTTGTCCCTGTCAAGGCAAGCTGTTACGCGAAGAATTGAGCAAATCAGTGATAATTTAATGAGCAGCTGCAAGAAAAATTATTAAATACAAATAGACCATACTGTGCTATAGCTTTAGACGAGAGCTGCGATATAAAAGATATTGCGCAACTACTAATTTTTGTTCGATCAATTAATGAGGAATTTGAAATTACAATGTCTTTTGCAATGTAATATTAAATGGGAAAATCTTGTTAATGCGACTTCCGATGGATTCCCAAACTTAACGGGTTCAAATATAGGCCAGATGAAAAGAATTCAAGACAAGATTCACACGATTGGTCCAAATAAACTGCTTAAAAATAAAACATGTAACTGGTAAATTTTCTTTGATCAAAAGGTATAAAACATAGATAATTCATATCTTTGCTTGAAGAGCTCGACGCTGACTACTCAGCCATCTTCGATAGTTAGGCTTTAGTAAAGTTCTGCGACGGGTATGGGATCTTAAAGAAGAAATAATAACCTTTTTATATTACCCGAAAATTAAGACTTTCCTGAGTTTAGCCTTTTCAGTCGATCTTACATTTTTTACTTCCTTTGACAAATGAAATTAATCGAAGATTTAATTGTTTTCGTATAATTGAAAATGATTTGTCAATTATTCGTGTTCCAATTGCTACTAATGTCTAGTGGTTCAAGTGATATTCACCTGGAATTAATTGATTCACAATGTGTGGTGCGGCTATGCAAGATTTATTTAATCATCAGACGGGCAATTTACCAAATAATATCTAAATAAAGAAAAATACTAAAATATTCGAAATTTGGCAAAAAAAAAAAAATAAAACGTTACACATTAGAGAGCCTACGCATACAACAACGAATAAACAGAGCTATGAATACTAAAGAGGATAAAGACAATACGAAGTTGCAATATTCGATTGCAATAATTTAAATTAGTTTAGTTCTGTGATAGTACTATTAAGGTTTAGACTGTGATATTTTTTCTGTGTCGTAGTTATTTATTTTTATTTATTATTAAATTCGTGATGTCCCGTTTATTAGTTATACCCTATACCACTATGTGGTTTGGGTATAATGACTTTGTGGTGCTGTTTGTAACAACCAAAAATATTTGACCTAGACCCTTCTTTAATTATATCGATCGAATCAGAATCACTTTCTGAGTTGATTTAACAATGTCCGTCCGTCCGTCCGTCCGTCCGTCCGTCTGTGTGTCCATGTAGAGCTTGTAATCAAACTGCAGGTCGCAAATATGAATGTATTTTGATGAAATTTGGTACATAAGCTTTTATCGGCCATGGGATGAACGCTACTGAAATTGATGAGAATCGGTCCATGTTCAGACCTAGCCCCCATACAAATTACCCATATGAAATCGACATAAATTGCCATAAGATCCCCATTGTCATATAGATCTTACTCAAATTGGGTTTTGTATGCGTTCATTACGTCCATTAATGAGTAGTCCAAAAATGATCCCTTTGGCCCCATATAGACCTGCTTCCCGATCTTCACTTAAATCTATTAAAAAACAAAAATATTGCACTGATTCTTCTCAGATTTTGTTTGTATATATTTTTGCAAAATACAAGAGACTTTACCAAACATGATCAGGATCGGTCCATTTTTGGACCTAGTCCCCATATAGATATAGCATCCGATATGAACTTTTTCATATCTGCAGCCAAAAAAATTAATAAAAATCCCACTCAAATTTGGTTTTTGCTTATTTTCTATGTCCAGTTAGTTGGGCCTAAGAGATAGGGTCTCTGAACGCATGGTATAGGGTATCGTATAGTCGGTCTAGACCGACTATAATTTTCTTACTTGTTTATAATTTATAATAATCCTGACAATGTAAAACCCATCGTAAGTTTAAACTGAAGTAGTAATATTAAATTTTCTTGTTATATTAAATTATAAATATTGTATGTTACCAGATTTTTACAACAATAAAAACAAAAATTCTCCTGAAGAAGTTGGAATAAAGCCAACGCAACGTAGAGAAAAACAATTAAATAAAAAATTGTTTTATTCGTTGAAAATATCAAACTGACTAAAACAGCCCGAGGTAAACCCTTATAAACCCAGAATATACACAATTTGGTCACAAACGAAAACTCATAAGTTAAAAAAAAATGTTGGTTATAATGAACCAAAATATAAGTCCATCGCGATCTAGGACAAGTGATGAACATTTGTATGCGATATTAAGAATTTTGAACAAGTAATTTTGAATCAGATATTGAAAAATTAAGCACTAGGTGTAAACGACTACATTTATCGCATTAAATAAAGACTTTCTAATTAGACTATTTTATTGCTGAAAATTTAAATTAACTTTATTTCAGCTTTTAATAAATTTTTTTTGGCCCCCGAGTAATTTTCTAATTACTAGCTAGAGGAATGAAGACACATTGTCTGTTCTTAAAAATTTGTGAAATCGTTTCTGAAGGCACTTTTTTATGTACAAATATATATTTATCGAACTTGTGATTTTAAGACTGAACGGCTTCTTTGACCACAAGTACAAATGGCTTGCCAGATCAACAACTTTTTTGGAAATTTTGATTATTTTAACTGGACAGTCGTCTGGAATATTGCGACATAGAATTCATGATCAAGCAGCTGTAAAAAGTCAGCCACCACGTACGTTTCGTCATCCAGAACACAATACTCAAAATTGCGTATAATTCGTTTCCAAAATTTTGCTCGTTTTTTGTCTCAACTTTTTTTTTTAATTTCTATCCGGAAATTTTTGCACTTTATACGTCTTCAGACCAGCCTTCTTATTAAGTTTTCTTATGGAAGTGTCTAAATAATTTGCCATTTTGAACACTTTTCTTCCAGAAATATTCGACTTCTTGGAGAAAATGCTTACCACTTTCCTAGCTTTCTTACGATCTGCAAATCCGCCATTTCTTGTGACAGTCAGCAGCTCCTTATGATATTTTATCACCCGAGAAACAGTATTCCATGATGGCCCCGCTAAGCTAGCATTTGTTTTATACGGACGGCACGAGGCTGGCCAAAAATGGTTAAAGTCAATGTTAGAATTTGCACTTTTTCTCATATTTTTTTTTAACACTCTGGTTAGATGATATCTAAAATATCTTCTTAAAATGTTTACAAATTTTAAAGTTATAGTGGTTCAAAGTCAAGGTTAGTGTTCAGCATACAAAATTTATGGGAAAATCCCAAATTTCATGTTCATTTATAATACTAAGAATTTAAGTATTTGAATGTACCAAAATTAGTAACAGGGTTGTAAGTGATGCTTCTAGTTATAATTACAACACTGTTTTTGTTCACAAATATTGATCATATGTCAGATACCGTTAGAAAAAAGATAGTAGTAAGGCATTGTCAAGACTTTTCAGCAACCGTGAACTTTCGTAGAAAACTTAAAAGAAAGTAGAAATAACACTTTTCCTGTTTTTTTTTTTTGTATTTTGTAGCTACAAGTATGTATTTTAATATATTTAAAGTTCAGCTGCCCGATATTGCCCGAATTCTTTTTGTGATTGTTTTTTAGTGTCGACCTCGTTGCGGATTCGTACTATTTTTCAACTGTGGCTAGATATAAAGGAAAACAGACCCTGCGATGTTATGCGTCATGTTAAAGATTTTGTAGAAAATCATTTTGAACGAGTATTATTAGAAAGGGAACAACAGAAAATAAGGCTTACTCTTTTAAAATTTTCTAACAATTGGTCTAAATATCATCGCATGAGAGATAGATTTGAAACTGAGTTGAGTGACTGGCTAGATAGCGATATATTTGGTGAATTCATTTGTAATGTAAGTTTCCGTATAAAGTTTTGGTTTTGCAATAAAACTAAATTATGTTATACTATATTAGGAAGCAAATACAAGTGGTAGACGCCGACCGTATGTTTCTTATGAGGAGGGTTCAATGAGAACAAAAAGGAGGCGAGTGGAAGAACTTGTCGCTTCTACTTCATCTGAAGCTCTTAAAAAAGCCGCAGAAAGGGTAACAGGTTCAAATACTGATAAGAAAATTTGTGTTGAAAGGGCTCTAGCATTATACATTGATATCGATTTATCTATGAGGCAGTACAATATGATGAGAAAAGTAGTAAATTCTGTTCGCGAAAATTGCTTTCCGTCATACTATATGATTGCAGATGCTAAACAAAAGATTTTGCCCATACAAGTAACAGAAACTTCTGCAGAGGTCCCCTTACAAAAGATTTTAGACAAAACTGTAAGAAGCATTTTAGATGTTCATGATATTGATACCGAAAATTATATAGTTCTGGAATGCAAGTGGGGATTTGACGGCAGTAGTGGTCATAGTGTATACAAACAAAAATTTGAAAATGAGGAAGGTAGTGATGAATTTATGTTTGTTACTTCTTTCGTTCCTTTACGCTTGTTGGATTGGGCAGATGATCAAGTAGTTTGGGAAAATGATAAACATTCGTCTTGGAAGTTATGTAGGCCACTTAAAATTATTTTTACAAAGGAAAATCCAAATGTAATACAATCGGTAAGGGATAGCATAAATTCAGAAATTGAAGGTCTAGATACATATAATTACATTTCAAAAAACAAAAATCTTAATGTTCATTATAAAATGCAATTGACGATGATATCTGGTGCAGTTTTAAATGTATTAAGTGGAAACAGTAGTAGTTCAACTTGTGCTTTATGTCGAGCTAAGCCATCTGAAATGAACAGCTTATCGATTTTCGAAAGGCCTGTGAATGAGCAGTGCTATCAGTATGGATTGTCAACATTACATGCATGGATCAAATGTTTTGAATGCATTTTGCATATTTCTTACAAACAGCATATAAAGAAATGGAAAGTGGTACGAAGAGAAAATAAAGATCAGGTTGCTGAGCAAAAGAGAAATATTCAAGCAAAATTTAAGTCTGAAATGGGTCTTATAGTTGATAAGGTTAAGACGTGATATGGCACAACAAATGATGGCAATACTGCAAGGCGCTTCTTTTCTAATGTGGAACTTTCAGCTCAGATTACTAATGTTGATGTAGGTTAATAAAAATTTTTTCCATTATTTTAAGAACACTTTCAAGTGGTCATTATATTAATATATCAAGTTTTGAAAAGCTTTTAAAAGATACTGCACTTTTATATTTCGAATTATATTCTTGGTACTATATGCCTTCAATTTTAGTTCATGGTATAGATTTTATTAAATATTCTACAATTCCCATTGAAATGTTATCAGAAGAAGCAATAGAATCAAGTCATAAAATTATAAGAAATGCAAGATTAAGATATACGCGAAAAATAAATAGGATTGCCTCCATGAAAGACCTCATAAATTATCTTATTCTGCAGTCAGAGCCATCAATTTCGATGCTTAGTCAGAAAATACTTTTAAGAAAAAGTGATTTATATGATCTGAAAGGGTATTTAGTTGAAAAAAAAAGATTTAACGACATAAAAACAGCGAATGAATCATTGGTAGAATCTGAAAGTGATTACAATGATAATTGTTAATATACTTTGATTGCCTGTAATACTTATATATATTTTATGTATGCATGTCAAATAAATAAAATTTATGTTTCTAAATTTATTTTTTACTGAGCGGCAAGGACTTACGTACTAAATTAATTTTTGTAAAATTTTGCTCTTATCTGATCGATAATTTCTAAATTATGACAATTTTTAAATTAAGGTTGTATGGGAGGTGGGCGTGGCGCTTGTCCGATTTTCTTGAAAATTGGAAATATGTTACAATATTACTAAATATATTCACATGCAAAATTTCAATGTTATCGGATTGCTAATTTTCAAATTATTACAATTTTTAAATTTAGGTTGTATGGGAGGTGGACTTGTCCTTTGAGATAATTTCATAAAATTTAACAAAGTTATCAGGAATATATCAGAGACCAATCGAGTTAAGTTCGGTTCAATTCCAGAAACATCTTTGGAAAATATAAGGTTTTTTCATTTCAGGATATATGGGAGGTGGGCGTGTCCTTGGGCCGATTTTCTCTAAACTTCGTTTTTTTTTTTTCCTACTTATAAAAGCAATGTGTACTAATTTTCATTTTTTTATGAAAACTCCTTCTATTTTTGGCCACCGTTTATATGAAAACACGACACTGTGCGTCATGGGTATTCGTTAATCATTTTAATAATACGTTCGTGTACTTTTTGTTGATTGTCCATTGTTGAAAAACTAATATTGCAATCAAGCCAAGATTTTATATGACTGAAAGTATGGACTATTTATTTCGCACTCATTACTTTTGAAGTTTAGTAACTTTTACAATTTTCAATCGCTTTTAATACATGGAAGGTATACACATATATTTGTTTTTAAAAGAAAAAATTTTAAAAAATTGTCATCGAAGTAAAAATACTAAAAAAACAGCAACTGTAACAGTAAATAAATTTTTACCATACATATACGAGTACGTATGTATGTATGCATGTTTTTCTATGCAATACATTGAATTACATTTGCGTTTATTTAATGAGAGTAAAATTTTTATACTCTTGCTCTCATCGTTCTCATGTGCAAAACAAAAAAAAAACAACAAGCAAACACATACCCATATTTCTAGTAAGTAACGGGTGATTTTTTAAGAGCTTGATAACTTTTTTTTAAAAAAAAACGCATAAAATTTGCAAAATCTCATCGGTTCTTTATTTGAAACGTTAGATTGGTCCATGACATTTACTTTTTGAAGATAATTTCATTTAAATGTTGACCGCGGCTGCGTCTTAGGTGGTCCATTCGGAAAGTCCAATTTTGGGCAACTTTTTCGAGCATTTCGGCCGGAATAGCCCGAATTTCTTCGGAAATGTTGTCTTCCAAAGCTGGAATAGTTGCTGGCTTATTTCTGTAGACTTTAGACTTGACGTAGCCCCACAAAAAATAGTCTAAAGGCGTCAAATCGCATGATCTTGGTGGCCAACTTACCGGTCCATTTCTTGAGATGAATTGTTCTCCGAAGTTTTCCCTCAAAATGGCCATAGAATCGCGAGCTGTGTGGCATGTAGCGCCATCTTGTTGAAACCACATGTCAACCAAGTTCTTCCATTTTTGGCAACAAAAAGTTTGTTAGCATCGAACGATAGCGATCGCCATTCACCGTAACGTTGCGTCCAACAGCATCTTTGAAAAAATACGGTCCAATGATTCCACCAGCGTACAAACCACACCAAACAGTGCATTTTTCGGGATGCATGGGCAGTTCTTGAACGGCTTCTGGTTGCTCTTCACTCCAAATACGGCAATTTTGCTTATTTACGAAGCCATTCAACCAGAAATGAGCCTCATCGCTGAACAAAATTTGTCGATAAAAAAGCGGATTTTCTGCCAACTTTTCTAGGTCCCATTCACTGAAAATTAGACGTTGTGGCAGATCGTTCGGCTTCAGTTCTTGCACGAGCTGTATTTTATACGGTTTTACACCAAGATCTTTGCGTAAAATCTTCCATGTGGTCGAATAACACAAACCCAATTGCTGCGAACGGCGACGAATCGACATTTCACGGTCTTCAGTAACACTCTCAGAAACAGACGCAATATTCTCTTCTGTACGCACTGTACGCATTCGTGTGGTTGGTTTAATGTCCAATAAAGTAAACTGAGTGCGAAACTTGGTCACAATCGCATTAATTGTTTGCTCACTTGGTCGATTATGTAGACCATAAATCGGACGTAAAGCGCGAAACACATTTCGAACCGAACACTGATTTTGGTAATAAAATTCAATGATTTGCAAGCGTTGCTCGTTAGTAAGTCTATTCATGATGAAATGTCAAAGCATACTGAGCATCTTTCTCTTTGACACCATGTCTGAAATCCCACGTGATCTGTCAAATACTAATGCATGAAAATCCTAACCTCAAAAAAATCACCCGTTATAAACATTTTGCAATATTTTTATTTTTTTATATGAAAGTTTTTCGGAGTATCCAAATTCCATCACAAACTGTTCGGGATTAAGCCGAAGTAATGCGACCTACTCTATCTATTGCGGATAGAATAATGTTTTCAACAGATCTGACATCGTCAGATCGATTTCTTCGTTTATAAGGATCTAGAATATATATAGTTTATGCAGTCTCCGAAATTTATTTCGAGGAGTTACAAACGTATTGACAAACAGATATACCCTCGGCACAGTGGTATGGCGGCTATTAAAAGTGGCACAACAACAAGTTCTTATATGAATCGGAATCAGTACTAAATTATCTTTTCAAAAAGCTATATAGCTTCAAAATCGAATAAAAACTAGAAAAGAAATAGCAAATGCCTTAGACCACTTTGTGCCAAAAAAAAAACACTAGGTCGTGAAATTTGACGGAAATTTTTTCAATTTTTTTTTTTTTTTTTTGTCTCTATACCTATATGTACTCAGACATGAATGAGCAATGAGACCCAAAGATGGAAAATTTTTTGATAAAATTTTGAAAACTCCTTTTTTAAGTTTTAAAAAATTTTCTTAAACATAATTAATGGATCTGGTACTTTAAGGTTTCGTTAAATATATGTTAGAGATTAACTGCATTAAGACTGAGAATTAAGTAAATTACTCTGCCAGGATTTTTTTACAAGGATTTTTTTTTTTGCGGATTTCGAGAAAAATATGATTTTTGTGAAATATTCAGTAAATGTACTCTTTCTAAATACTTTGTATTAAAAAGTGAACACTTTTCTACTTTTAAATGTTATATTTTATTTTAATAGCCTAGGGTTTCGGAAAAAATAGTATGACCCCATTAACCCTTTTGGACTTGGGGTCACATATGACACAAATGAGACAACATCCGACTATGAAGTGCTAAGATATGAAAATCAACAAGTAAGAAAAATATAGTCGGCTTGGACCGACTATCCGATACCCTATACCATGAGTGTAAAAATGGGTCCCAGGTTCAACTAATTGGACATAGAAAATAAGCATGATTTTTTTGGCCACAGATATGAAAAATTTCATATCGGATGCTATTTTGATGTAGGGACTAGGTCGAGAAATGGACCGATCATAGCCATATTCAGTAAAGTCTCTTATTTTTCACAAAAAATACAAAAAATTTAAGCGTAGGCTAGGGCAGCACTTCGATATATAGTCCTTATAATTGTTTTGATATTGTTTAAAATAAACTTGCGAAAATTTCCCGATATGGTATTTAGTTTTTCTTTTACACTTTTTTTTCGCTTATATATTATAATTTATTATTTTTATATAGCAATATTAATATATATATCGTCGTTCGTAAGTTATTGTGTTCTATATGATTTTTTTTGATTAATTCATGTTTAAGTTCTAATAGTTCTTACGCTTAAAGGCGTTTTCAAAGAGGATTTTTTTTTAAACAGAAAAAACCACAAATTATAGTACTTTCCTTGGTAGGAAGGTCGCAATAATTTTATCGGTTCAGTTTTTTTTAATTAGCAACTAAACTTTAGCAACTAAACTTTAACAAAAAGCATATAAAACACAATAATTTACGAACGACGATATGGGGGGTTTCATGTCAAGTGCACCAACTTTTGAAACCGATGTCTTCCGATCGGGATGAAATTTGCACCAAGGTTAGTCCTATTGGATAGTAGCTCAAACACAATTTTTCAACAAGATCGGTCAGGATCTCTCTGAGTTAGAGGGGATCAAAATTTGACATTTTGGCCAAACAGGTGTTTTTTCTCATCCATGTAACTTATTACCTATTGTTCTTAGAAAATTTTCTGCTAAATAGTTTAGATAGCTATTTATTCAGTATTTCGGAAAAAAATACTTAAAAAAATAAAAAAAAATTTTTTTGACTTTTTTTTCGCTAAATCAAAGCATTTTTTGCCTTTTTTTTTTTTTTGAAAAAGGGATTTTTTTTTCTTCATAAGAAAGCTTAGGATTTTTCCTTTAAGAGCGTTTTGGTCGCTTAGTGGGATGGGAGTGGGATATCTATCAAAATAAATGTTTTGTAACTCAAGACAACGGTTTTTCAATTTTCCACAAATGCACTATTTTGAATTTTTTCCTATTTGTGTGTAAAACCTTACAAATAAAACTTATACTGAGAAACTAGACAAACTAAACTTTCCGAAGGTATATAACATACCTAACTAAAATTTTATACCCTCGATACTGTAATACCCAGAATATGTTAACCGCATGAAAAAAATCGCTTTTTCTATAGAAATGTTGAACAATTATTATTTTTTATGTATTTTTAATAATAATTAAATTAATGTATAATAATAATAATATTAAAAAGATGAATAATTTATTAAAATTTAATCTTAATTGCATTAGATCCATTTATATAATAACTATTTTTATACTTAATTTATTGTAGCTGATGAAGTATTTAAGTCTTGTAAATTTTTAAATACCCAGTCTTTCATCCAGCTTTTTTGTCGCCTTTATTTACTGCGTTTTTTTGTCAACCCTTTCTTGGCGTTACTAGGTTCTGCTTTGATTTCGCTGCTGGTTTATTTGTTGGCTTCGGAAAGAAATCGCATTGAATAGAGGCAAAAAACTTTTTCAACTTGAGTCTTCCATCGACAAGCGGTATAAAAGCATGGTATTGAGCGGTGCCATCGATTGTTACCGCAGTATCGAATCTGCTTTTCAGTGTTTTCAATGTTTCCATATGATCCTCTTTGCTACTAAAAATTATTTTAGTTTCTTTACAATAATTCTTTGCCCAATGGAATAAAGCAGTCGCATCTAAGATGCGATCTTGATGAGAGCACTTGGGGCAATACTTCGCTGCATTTCTTCTAAGGTTTGCTGCAATACCATCACATGCTTCTTTACCATGAACAGTAGGATGAAAATGCCACTCAGCTGGCATTCCAAAATCTTTTTCATGAGCCATAAGATTTGCGAAGCTACTTTTGTTTTTAATATGTTGACGAGCTCCGTCCGAAACGTAGTATACCTTCTTTACTGTAAATTTAGATTTTAGAAATTTTAGTATTCTCTTCTGGTACTCATAAACTGCAACGGTATCATGTTTTAAATCGTCGGATATGATTGTCATACTTTTGTGTTCTAGTTTTTCATCTTTCATGTAGTAAATAACTACTGTGAATATAGTTGCTTGGTCGTTATTGAAGTGGAATGCTTGTATGGCATCCTGAAGAACATATTTATAGTTTTCTGCGAAATCATATGAAATAACGAATTCACCAGACTTCAAATGTATCTTCAAATCCTTGAAGAATGACCATTGCTCTTTGACTAAAAAGTCATGGGTTCTCAAGTTTAGCAATCCTGTACACATTTCTTCCACAAAATCATCCACATTTAAAATGATTGTTTTCAATGTGCATCCGTCAGTTTGAATCCAAGAATCAAATTTGACCTCCTCTATATATTCTCGATATAAAGAGTTGATTAAATTTTCTTTGATGAATGTGGTTTTCGGGCAATTGGTACATTCACATAAGTGGCAAGAAGTTGTTGCATTAGGACACATAGTCAATTTAAGGCAATCGCGGTAATCGTGTAAATATTCTGCCGAAACATCTGTTACATACTTTAAGTTGATTTCCTTCAACATCAGTTTAACATTTTCATGGTAAATGCAAACGCATACTGTGTGAGTTCCGCTGCTTCCTGCCAAAACGCAATGTTTTGGCCTTATTTGGGTAAATTTCGTGAAGCCAATTTTAACATCCTCGTGTTCAGATTGAAATATTGCAAACAACTCTTTCAGGTTACAGAGAACCATTCTCTTCTGTTATGTTATGAAGGTATGTTACATACCTTCGGAAAGGTTAATTTGTCTAGTTTCACAGTATAAGTTTTATTTGTAAGGTTTTACACACAAATAGGAAAAAATTCAAAATAGTGCATTTGTGAAAAATTGAAAAACCGTTGTCTTGAGTTACAAAACATTTATTTTCATAGATATCCCACTCCCATCCCACTAAGCGCCCAAAAAGCTCTTAAAGGAAAAATCCTAAGCTTTCTTATGAAAAAAAAATAAATGTCCTTTTTCAAAAAAAAGGCAAAAAATGCTTTGATTTAGCAAAAAAAAAGGTCTAAAAAAAATTTTTTTTTTAATTATTTTTTTTCCGAAATATTGAAGAAATCGCTATCTAAACTATTTGGGAGAAAATTTTCTAAGAACAATAGGTAATAAGTTACATGGATGAGAAAAAACACCTGTATGGCCAAAATGTAAAATTTTGATCCCCTCTAACTCAGAGAGATCTGGACCGATCTGTTTAAACTTCTATCCAATAGGACTAACCTTGGTCACGATCGGAAGACATCGGTTTCAAAAGTTGGTGCACTTGACATGAAACCCCCCATATATATGTATGTATATATAATTTTTTATTATTTTTTTTACTGTATAAAATATAGTAAGTAGTATTAAAACCATATTTGGCCCTAAGGGCTTGGTTTTGGAATTTGTAAATAAATAAAAAAAAAAAAAAACAACTTGCGAAAAAAAACCTATGAAGATCGTGAAGCAGTTTTATATGGAGGCTATGACTATGAATGGTCCTACAGGGTTTATTTTTTTACTATGTACTTATTAACGTGTGTAACAAACGCACAAAAACTCAATTTGACTGATATTTATATGATAACATGAACATTAAGGCAATTTATATGGGGGACTACGTCTGAACATCTAGCGGTTTTCACCAATTTCAATACTATGGCCGACAAAAGCTTATATACAAAATTTCATCAAAATAAATTCATATTTGTGATTTGCAGTTTGATTGCAATGATTATATGGACACAAAAACGGACGGACAGACATCGCATTATACCCAAAAATTTTAAAAAATATAATATCTTTCATAACAGCTCTTTAATGATTAATGTTTAAGTTTGAACTATTTCCAGTAACAATATGTGTTACCCTGAAGACAAAACAACATATAATTTACTTACTAAACGTACACATTGAGTAAATTCTAAATTGAATGATGATGTACCATGACATTATCTGATGTTGATTAAAAAGAGCATATTTATACCTGTCACCAACGACAAAAAATATATTATTAGATTAACGATAATATTATCACAGGATAATGGCACGTTTTTAGTATGACATGCAAGTTAAGGTCTAACATGAAGAAAATCTTTTCCTTTGAAAAAAGAAACTAAAGCACACAGACACACATATGTATAAACGAAGGAGGCACACATTGTAAAACGTCCTGAGGCTCGTTTAATACTTAATAAGAAACGTGCGTTACCAATAAGCCAAGGAAAACGCATAATCAGCAAAGAATAAAAGAACACTTTAATAACTTCCTTTTTAGTATAAATCCCATGAACATTTATAAATAATGCCTGACACATAAACAAAAAAAAAAACAAAAACAAAACCTTTATTTTAAACCAAAAAATTTATTAATAAAATATTTATGTGCAAAGTTCAAGGAAATCACCTAAAGTTACATCAAATTATAAAATTACAACAACTACCACTAACCTTTCCTATTTTGTATACACTCAAACACATGACACTTTAAACATACCAATAACCAGTACTTACCCAATATGAAGTCAAGAAGAGTTCAACTGCTTTTGTTTGCATGAGTCTCACGTATACTACAAGTACAAGCAAATGGAACGGATTAAGATTTTAATTTAGAAACTCAACATGTAGAAAAATAAAAACATTCCTCAGAATATGAAAAATAAAAGATTTTGCATTGGGTTAAAAATCTCTTATTTCTTTTAGGAGAGCATGGGTAGGAACGTTCAGGATAATTTGAGCATTACCCTATCTGTGAATTACCAAAAGTTGTAGCAAATACAAAATATTGAAATTGATTGATTGTCTAAAAAATTATTTAGCTTAATTGTTGGCACTAAAAGGAGGAAAGCCTTCAGTTGAATAAGATTAGTCGATCCTTAGGCGACCGAGTCGATCCGAGTAAGACGTATAAACTTGCTCGATTAAGTGATTTAAACTGACAAGGAAAGATAATTATAGTCGGTCTAGACCGACTATACGATACCCTATACCGTACGTTTAGAGAAAGAGTCTTAGGTCCAACTAATTGAATATATAAAATAAATAGACCAAATTTGAGTGACATTGTTATTAATTTTTTTGCGTCATTTATATGAGGACTAGGTCGAAGAACGGTTTGATCCTGACCATCCGCAACCATCGACTTACTGAAATCAAAATTTGGCAATAAGTGGAACCTATGAATTGTCCTGCGATTTCTTAGCTATCAATTATTTCCTGTCGAGCTACGTAAAGTCAATGGTTTATGCGGATAAACCAACAACAATTGATGCCTTGGAGGTCAACATTGTTCGTGTCATTCCTGACATAAGGCCAGTAAGGCTCGAAAAAGTGACTCAAAATTGGACGTCCAGAATGCGCTTCCTCAAGAACAGCCGTGGTGGCCAATAGCCCGAAATAGTTTTCAAATGTTAATGTCATGTTTTGATCTCTCGAATAAAAAATTTTTTTTTTATAAAAATTTAATTTTTTTTGTGTTAATTTCAAGTTCTATCCGGCTTAAAAAGCACAATTTGCAACTGATAATTTCTGAAAATTAATTTTTTCTGAATTACAACTGGAAATGAAACAAGTAAGAAAATTATAGTCGGTCTAGACCGACTATACAATACCCTATACCATGCATTTAGAGACCCTATCTCTTAGACCCAACTAACTGGATATAGAAAATAAGCATAAACCAAATTTGAGTGGGATTTTTATTAATTTTTGTGGCTGCAGATATGAAAATGTTCATTCGGGTGCTATATTTATATATGGACTAGGTCAAAAAATGGACCGATCCTGACCATATTTGGTAAAGTCACTTATATTTGGAAAAAATATACACAAACCAAATTTGAGAATAATCTGTGCAATATTTTTGTTTTTTTTTTTTTTTTATAGATTTAAGTGAAGATCGGGAAGCAGCTCTATATGGGGCCTATTACTAAGAATTGTCCAATAGAGATTATTTTTGGACTACTGATTAATGGATACAATAAGCACATACAAACCCAATTTTACTAAGATCTATATGATATTTTGGATCTTATGGCAATTTATGTCGATTTCACAGGGGTCATTTGTATGGGGACTAGGTCTGAACATGGACCAATTTTCACCAATTTCAACAGCGTTAATCTCAGGGCCTATAGAAGCTCATATGCAAAATTTCATCAAAATATATTCATATTTGCGACCTGCACTTTGATTACAAAGTTTACATGGACACACATTCGGACGGACGGACGAACAGACGGAAGGACGGTTGGACATCGTTAAATCAAATCAGATAGTTATTCTGATTCGATTGGTATAATAAAAAAAATTATTAAGAAAAATTATACAAATTTTTTCATAACCACTCTATATCTAAAAAACGATATAGAATGGTTGACATAGGGCTCCTCCATTACGCACTTACAGGTTAAAAACTGAAAACAAATTTGTTGTTGAATTTTATGTAATTCCTATCCATAGTGCGTTCGTTAAGTTGCTATCGAATAGAAAAATAAACGAAAACTAAACAAGAAAATTATAGTCGGCCTAGAACGACTATACAATGCCCTAAACCATGCGTTTCGAGACAGGATTTTGGATCCAACTTTGCTGAGGCAATAACCAGATATAGAATATATGCACAAAACAAATTTTAGTGATATTGTTATAAATTTGTGGCGTGCAGATATGAAAAAGTTCATATCTGAAGTTATTTTTATACGGGGACTAGGCCAATAAATGAACCGATCATGACAATATTTAATAAAGTAACTTACTTGTCTCAAAAACACATATAATCAAAATTTGAAGAAAATCAATGCAATATTTTCTGTTTGATAGATTTAAGTGAAGATCGGGAATCAGCTTTATATGGGGTCTATGACTAAAAATGATCCTTCAGGATTTTTTTTGGACTTCTGATAAGTTAATGGAATAAACACACAGAAGCCCAATTTGACCGCGATCTATATGATAATTTGGATCTTATGACAATTTAAGTCGATTTCGTCGGGGTTATTTGCATGGGGACTAGGCTTTAATTTGCTCCGATTTTCACCTATTTCAATACTAAATTTCATCTAAAAATGTTTATATTTGTGACCCGTAGTTTGATTACAAGGTTTACATGGACATACAGATGTAACGACGGACGGACAGACAGACTGACAGACAGACGGACATTGCTAAATCGCTTCAGAAAGTGATTCTGATATTTACAAACACCAGCCCAAACTCTTTATACCACCACCTCATAGTGGTATAGGGTATAAAAATAACTTCCAGCTGGTGTGTTTTTACGATTTAGCGGATGACAACAGTTTGTTGCTGGTGATTGTATGTGGTGCAAATGTATAAATGTCTTGCCAATACAGAAATTGTTTGTTCCTGTTGTTGTTTTTTTTTTTTTCTTTCTTTTTTTTGTGGTTTTACAAGTCTAACAAATATAAGTATTACTGACAACTTTCACACCTACATACAAATTGTGAAAGGATAATGACGCATTGGATAACTATTCATTTATTCACTCGAACCCGTAAGCAGGTTACCATTATAAAAATAATAAGTTATAGTTAAAAGTAAAAAGCTTTAAAATGACTATTGATATTGCGACTCTAGCTAGAGATGTTTAAGTATTTTGTGTCCGAATGTTTATCAAAACTGATGCTAGAAATATACTGGTGTAACATTAAAATAATCGCAGTAGGAAGCGAACGTATTTTAATTCGAACGTGCGAAATTTTGTACTTTTGGGATTTTCTAAAAACGATAATGAATAATATGTGACGAAATTTCTGATTTTGGAAATCGATAACGAGTGATCATTCGAATGCAACGTTGCGAATTTTTACTCGTTAGCAAAATAGCAAGCGAAAAGAAGTTTATTCCAATTAAGTAAAAACAAGTATGAAAATTATAGTCGGTCTAGACTGACTATACGATTACATATACCATGGTTTAGAGACCCTATCTCTTCGGCCCAACTAATTTTTTTTAGATATCTCTAAAAAAAACATAAAACCCAGTGTGTTTGTTGTAACAGTTTAGTGGTTGAACATAATAATTGTACAACAACATAAAAAATGCCACAAAAATAATATGCATATATGTATATTAACAATACCAAGAACACAGAACATAGCTCATGTTCGTAGTATTGCCACATATTTTTTTATCGTTATCACGTTATAATAAAAAAAATCGCCAATATGAAAGAAAAAATGAAAACGAAAAATGGAAATTTTCCAATGGAAAATGAAAATGGAAAATGGAGAATGAAAAATAAAAATGAAAAATGGAAAACGAAAAACGGAAAATGGAAAATGTAAAATAAAAAATGAAAAATTGAGAATGGAAAATGGAAAATGAAAAACGGAAAATGGAAAATGAAAAATGTTAAATAGAATATGAAAAATGGAGAATGGAAAATGAAAAATGGAAAATGAAAAATGGAAAATGAAAAATGTTAAATAGAATATGAAAAATGGAGAATGGAAAATGGAAAATGAAAATTGGAAAATGAAAAATGAAAAATAAAAATTGGAAAATGAAAATTGAAAAATGAAAAATGGAAAGTGGAAAATGGAAACGAAAACTGAAATATGAAAAATGGAAAATGGAAAACGGAAAATGGAAAATGAAAATTGAAAAAGGGAAAATAGAAATGGAAAATGGAAAATGAAAATTGAAAAACGGAAAATGAAAATTGAAGAATGAAAAATGACTAATAGAAAATGGAAATTGAAAATTGAAAAATTAAAAATTAAAAATGGAAAATGAAAATGGAAAATGAAAATTGAAAAATGAATATTAAAAAATAAAAAATGAAAAATGAAAAATGGAAAATGGAAAATGGAAAAATGAAAAATGGGAAATGGAAAATGAAAATTGAAAAATGGAAAATGGAAAATGAAAAATGAAAATTGAAAAATGGACAATGAAAATTGAAAAATGAAAAACGGAAAATGAAAAATGTAAAATGGAAAACGAAAACTGAAAAATTAAAAATGGAAAATGAAAATTGAAAATTGAAAAATGAAAAATGGAAAATGAAAATTGAAAAATGAAAAATTAAAAATGGAAAATGAAAATTTAAAAATGAAAAACGGAAAATGAAAATTGAAAATGAAAAATGGCAAATGGAAATTGAAAAATTAAAAATAGAATTAAATGAACAACGAAAAATTGAAAAATGAAAAATGAAAAATGGAAATTAAAAATTGAAAATAAATTGGAAAAAAACGAAAATTAAAAAATGATAGATGAAAAATTAAAAATTATAAAAATGAAAATGAAAATAAACTGAAATATGAAAAATGAAACTGAAAAATTAAAAATGAAGATTAAAAATTAAAAATTAAAAATTAAAAAATTAAAAATTAAAAATTAAAAATTAAAAATTAAAAATTAAAAATTAAAAATTAAAAATTAAAAATTAAAAATTAAAAATTAAAAATTAAAAATTAAAAATTAAAAATTAAAAATTAAAAATTAAAAATTAAAAATTAAAAATTAAAAATTAAAAATTAAAAATTAAAAATTAAAAATTAAAAATTAAAAATTAAAAATTAAAAATTAAAAATTAAAAATTAAAAATTAAAAATTAAAAATTAAAAATTAAAAATTAAAAATTAAAAATTAAAAATTAAAAATTAAAAATTAAAAATTAAAAATTAAAAATTAAAAATTAAAAATTAAAAATTAAAAATTAAAAATTAAAAATTAAAAATTAAAAATTAAAAATTAAAAATTAAAAATTAAAAATTAAAAATTAAAAATTAAAAATTAAAAATTAAAAATTAAAAATTAAAAATTAAAAATTAAAAATTAAAAATTAAAAATTAAAAATTAAAAATTAAAAATTAAAAATTAAAAATTAAAAATTAAAAATTAAAAATTAAAAATTAAAAATTAAAAATTAAAAATTAAAAATTAAAAATTAAAAATTAAAAATTAAAAATTAAAAATTAAAAATTAAAAATTAAAAATTAAAAATTAAAAATTAAAAATTAAAAATTAAAAATTAAAAATTAAAAATTAAAAATTAAAAATTAAAAATTAAAAATTAAAAATTAAAAATTAAAAATTAAAAATTAAAAATTAAAAATTAAAAATTAAAAATTAAAAATTAAAAATTAAAAATTAAAAATTAAAAATTAAAAATTAAAAATTAAAAATTAAAAATTAAAAATTAAAAATTAAAAATTAAAAATTAAAAATTAAAAATTAAAAATTAAAAATTAAAAATTAAAAATTAAAAATTAAAAATTAAAAATTAAAAATTAAAAATTAAAAATTAAAAATTAAAAATTAAAAATTAAAAATTAAAAATTAAAAATTAAAAATTAAAAATTAAAAATTAAAAATTAAAAATTAAAAATTAAAAATTAAAAATTAAAAAGTAAAAATTAAAAATTAAAAATTAAAAATTAAAAATTAAAAATTAAAAATTAAAAATTAAAAATTTAAAATTAAAAATTAAAAATTAAAAATTAAAAAATTAAAAATTAAAGACTCATGTGGAGGGTATCAAAAAATTCGGCACAGCCGAATTTAACACTCTTACTTGTTTTTTTATAGATTTAAGGGAAGATCGGGAATCAGCTCTATATGAGGCCTATGACTAGTATAATCATATAGGGATATAATAAACACATACAAACCCAATTTGACTGAGATCTATATGACAATTTGGATCTTATGGTAATTTATGTCGATTTCATAGGGGTCATTTGTATCGGTACTAGGTGTGAACATGGACCGAATTTCACCAATTTCAACAGCTTTCATCCTATGGCCGACTAAAGCTTATATACCAAATTTCGTCAAAATATTTTCATATTTGCGACCTCTAGTTTGATTAAAAGGTTTACATGGACGCACAGACAGACGGACGGACGGACGGACAGACATCGCTAAATCGACTCAGAAAGTGATTCGGTATAATAAAAGATGGGTCTAAGTCAAATATTTTTGGTAGCTACAAACAGCAGCACAAAGTCATTATACCCAAGCCACATAGTGGTATAGGGTATAAAAAGAAAATGTCAGTGGAAAAAATATAAATTTTAGTAACTTTAGGTCAAAAATAAATAAATAATAAAATTTTTATATTTATATAAATCAGAGGTAATGAAGTGTGTACGCTTAAGCTGCGTTCACACTACGTGTTTTGCTTGTGTTTTTCTTAGTTTCTTAGCACGTGTAATTTGTACACATAGTGTGAACCCTTTCAAACATTGTTTATGTACAACACATTTTGCAAGACATACATATGTAAATTTTTCAATTAGAGCAGGTTCTATTTTGGCAAGACAAACATATGAAAATACAACACTGCTTGTGGCGAAAGAAAAAAAGAGTAAATTATAAAGATTAATATTGAAAGAAAAATAAATTGTTTAATATTAATTAACAATTTATAAATATATAAAATATATAACTTTATTTTAAACAATAAATTTTTGTAAATTCACAAATTAAATCAGCTGTTGTTTACATTTAGAGGTTATGTCATTCGGAAATACATATGTACGTTTGAACGCAAAAATTATGAATCGTATGTAAAACGCTAATTTTGATACACACACGCAATTACGTATGGATCGTAAAACTGAATTTACATATGGAAAATACACATAGTGTAAACACACCTTTAGTAAACTAAACATTTTGCCAATTTTTTTTTATGGTAAATTTCCAAATTTTGTTGTACGATTATGTACATATGTGTCCTAACGAAAAAATATTTTAAAAACTAAGAGTTTCGAAGATTTTTTCAGAAAATTGGCCACGTATTTTTAAAAGTTTTTCCAATGAAATTAATTAAATTAAAATCGATCACGCGGCTTTAACTATTTGTCGGATATTAACCAAACTGATCTCTCGGTGGCAAAGAAAATTTACTGGAAGTTTTTCGAAGTCATGTGTATAATTTCACTATCTTCGGCCGTCATATTTTGCTTATAAACACAATGAACTACCGCACCAAATTTTGTGACCACATAAAATAAAGCACCATACGAATCAACCATTAAATCCCTGGTGGGACCCAGCAAAGGTGCCTAATAATAAAATACTAGCAGGTTCCAGCCCTCGAAATTCGAGTGCGAATTCTAGAAAATTTTATTTTTTCATTAAATAATGACCCTAAAGGTATGCTAAACAATTATAGCCAATTCGCAAATCAACACCAAATAACAAACTCATATTTATTACAAACACATTAACAAATTTAATAAGCACACACATAGCATTGTATAATTTTATGTATGTGTTGGTAGCAACTTTAAATGCAATTTACTCAAAACAAAGAAAAAAATTTAAAAATCTGTAAATCTGCAAAACGGCTAAAAAGAAATGCCTTTCAAATAATATACATTTGGTCAAAATCGGGATAAAATGGTAGAACAAAACATCGGTCACAAGAAATCGCTTAGCCTATTAATATTATAGATTTATGCTTGTTGTTTCGTTGTTTGGCTTCGAGATTTAGTGGAATGTATTTGGAGCTGTATACAAGTTGCCATCGAAGATGACGATATCTCCTTTATGACAGAATCGAAAGATGATGAATAAAAAAGAAAACAAAGTTAAATCAATTTGTTAATATTTCACTTCGTTTTAATGTAAAATCTTCTAAATTTTAAAATAACCACATGTTTTTTGTTTACACTTTGTGTGTAAACTGTTACATTTATGCAGTGTTGTAAAACATAATTAATTCCGTCTTTTGCAACACTGAAACAATAAATCGTTTCATTTCGTAACGAGTAAGGAAATTAGAAATATTTACACTATCGAAATAAATTTCGATACGGAATTATTTCATTCACGACAGCGAAAATTAGGTCCCAGGTTATAATCAGTTTTCCTTTCTAGTTTAGAATAATACATTTTCAATGAAGTTTGATGAAAATTTTTAAATACAGCCTTTAAGATTTATAAAATAGTATTCCAAAGTATTTTTAGAAAATTAAATAGCTCCCTCTTAATTTATTAAACTATATTTTTGTATAAAATAGTAATCTGCTTAAATATTTACACAATTTAATCTATATTCTCTTCTTTTTCTAACATTTATATAAGTATTTAAATATTATAAGTACTGAAACAGACTTTAATCTTGCACTTAAAAGTTTAATTTTAAATCATCTTAATTTTTTTATCTGTACATAATTCTTAATATCTTACTTTAAGCTTAATTAAACATAAGCCTATATTTCAAGTCAATCAGAACTTTTTTTATACAAGTACATTCAAGCACACAAATAAACAATATACCCTCAAAAAATTTGTATAGTAAATAATAAAGCATAATCTTTTTTAACCTTTTCTAGACAACTGGTAGACATCAATGCTTTTAAAAAATTCTAAATTTGGCAATTTTGAAATTTAGTAATTTCATGTTAAGTCCTAAAATTATGTTTTTTTTTTGCGAAATCACTCTTTTTTAGTGATGACAAAACAGTGGAAACTTTTAAACTTCTGTAGTTGATTAAAACAATAAAATAAAAGAAGATGATGGAAAGAAAATGTATCAAATCTTAACCGTTATTTAAATATTTAGTAAAAATTACGGTGACGTTGAAAAAATTAGACGGCAGGCCCCGTAAAATGAGTCAAAGACAGGATAATTTAATAGCAGAGAGTTTGAAAAATATCCAAATATACTACCTAAAGACGTCATTAACAATGTGAAACTAAAAGTATGTGCTCAAACTGTTTCCCTACGACGAACTGAGGCTAAACTTGGTTGTTATCGTACTGTGAAGAAACCACTGATATTAGAGAAAAATCATGTGGCTCGCATAAATTTTGCTACAGAACACTGAAGAGGCCATGATGGAAGAGTATTTGCAGGACGACCAAATGGAAAAAGGCTAGACCCAAAATATACCATAAAACTGTTAAGTTTGGCGGTGGCATTATTATGGTATGGGGTGCCATTCCGGGCCAAGAAATTGGCCCAATTCATGTAGTAAAAGATACTGTAACTAGAATTCAATACAAGCAAATTCTAAATAAAGTAATGTATCCATACGCGGAGGAATATGTCACTGGTAGTTTCTACATGACAATGACTCAAAATACACGTCCAAAGTGGAAGGCGAAAGGCTACAATCTTATGGCATTAGTGTTTGGAATGGCTAGTCCAATCACCAGATCTCAATTCCACAGAAAATAAAGGCAGTTAATTCAGGGTAGCAAAAAATGTCAATGGATATCATTAACAATTTATTTGACTCTATGCCTCGACGATGTGAAGCAGTACTAAAAATAATGGATACCCAACAAAATATTGAAATCAAAAATTGAGGGAAAGTGTTCAATTACACTGTGGAACAAATTCAGGTTAGCAAAAGTTAGGTCGATTCTGAGAGTGAGGGGTGAAAATAGAGGCTAAATTAGAAGACCCGTATCGCGGCGTTTGTGTATGTTAGTTCGAATTTTTTTTTAATCGACCATCGAACTTTGCAGTCAAATGCCGATTTGTTTATATGGTTTTTTGGCTATAACTCGTCGACTAATTGATATTTTTTCAATCTGTAAAAGCCAAATTATTGCTAGAGACCTGTGCAACATTAAAATTTGTGGTGCTTATGAAGCAAAATGTTGGAAAAATTATTTTTTTTTTCATGCTATTTTAAAATATTTTCCACAAAACTAAGTCCTTTTTGCTTATTGTATGATCTATAATATGCTTCTCAGTTTCTTCAATAAATCTCATTTCAAAAGAAAATGGTCTTAGTCGATAATTTGCGTTAAAAATCCCAAAACCATTAAATAAATAGCAATTTAGGTAGAAGTAATTAAAAGGGAAGTTCTTTGTAAAGTTTTTTATGGTTGTCAATTTTAAAAACAACCGTTAAAATTTCGAAAAAACTAAAATTGTACTATAATTAAATATTCTTAAATGAAAATCTGTTCGATAATTTTTATAGTCGCCACGGGATCACGGGAAAAGGACTAAAAAATAATCCAAATTTTTTTTCGGCAGACAAACAGATACTACGAATTAAAAGAAAGGGAGTACAAATACAAATTTTGACTTTACGAAACTTTAAAATCAACTCATGGCTTCATGAAACTTGTAGAGTTTTCCTAAAACAAAATTTTCAAAACTGGCTACATTAAACCAACAATTTGAGTAATACTGTTTTATGATTCAGAATTTGAATTCTGGCTTATTAAACTCTAATTTTTAATCATTTCAATTTTAACAGAATTTTAATAAAGGTATGTTTTTTAATGTCCCAGAATTTCAATCCTGGTTTGTTAAAACCAAAATTTCAATCATAGCTTTATGAAACCTTAAAATGCAATAAAGCTTTGATAAAACCAGACTATCAAACCTGGCTTATTAAAAACTAAAACTTCAGTCGGAGTGTTTTATCACCTAAATGTCCAAATCTGGCTTATTCAACTTAAAATTTCAATCAGGGCCTTATAATATCTTTTAGTTAAATAGAGTTTTTCTAAAACCAATTTTTCAATCCTGGCTTTATGAAACCTAAAACTTGCTTTTTATGACTATAAATATCAATCCTGGCTTACTAGTCTCAAAATATCAATCATGATATTATGAAATTTTTAAATTCAATAGATTTTTAATAAATTAAATAAATTTCAATCGTGTTTTCTTTTACCCATAACTTTAATCCTGGCTTATTCAACTCAAAATTTTAATCATGAAATATAAAATTTCAATAGAATTTTGATGAAACACAATTTTCTATCTCGGCTTTATAAACCTGAAATCTCAGTCATATTTTACAATTTCAATCACAGATTATTATAATTAAAATTTAAAAGAGTATTCATAAAACAAAATTTTCAATCCTAGCTTTATCTATATATCGCATCTCCGGTGCAATATCGATTTTCCTAAATGTTGAGGAAACACGTTCAAAGTTTTCTTGCTTATTCAAAATACAATAACGCCCTAAAATAAGCCTACAGAATTGACTTAGGACTCTTTAAGTCAATTTATTATTCAATGTCATATATCTCGAGTACTATGACATAGACAGCTTTGCAAATTTGTCTGATGTCATCCAATATTAATGAGAGTAGTCTGAAAAAAAATTTGGTGGTATTGAAGTAATGGGCGTGGCAACCGCCATAAATTAAATATCATATATCTGGAGTACTGCAATAATGAGAGCATTGGGGCTTATTATAATTTATTCATGTGATTAATCGAGCAATAAATGGGCGTAATCGGAACAGTTGGAATGGCATCGCCCATACAAAGTAAATTTATTACATAATATAACTGGAGTACTATAAAAGAGAAAGCCTTAACACTTTGTACGAGTCAATCAGATATTAACGTGAGTAGTCAGATATAAAATGGGCGGGATAGGATTAGTGGGCGTGGTACCTCCTGTACGAAAAAATATGAAGTACTATGAAGCGACAGTCTTGAAACTTTTACCAACAACATTAATTACCAATGTGAGTAGGTGTGGAAAATATAGGTGAAATTGCCATATTCCAAAATCGCCAAAATCAAAAATCAAAAATCGGCAAAACCGAAAATCGCGAAAACCAAAAAACGTCAAGAAAAAAATGTTCAAAATCAAAAATCGCCAAAATCAAAAATAGCCTAAATTAAAAAGCGCTATAATAAAAAATTGTCAAATAGTATTCTAAATTCAAGGCAAATCGTTAATTGTTGCCGGATTTAATTTGAAAATCGACATACAGATTGGGGAAACGACTCAAATAACGTAAAGGGCAATATGCTAAAAGAATGGTTATTTTGTAATGAAATCCAATTTAGATGTAATTTATACGCTTCGATTTTTCCTTCATACCCTCGTTGTGGTTCTTTTCTAGATCTGTGTATAGCTGACTCTCGCTTATGCATACAAAAAGAGAATAATACATTAAACTGCCTTAGAACTCTTGATTATGATAGCGATCATAACGCATTACAAATTATAGTACTAAGCGATGAAAATGATAATCCAATCACTCTATTTAAAGAAATTCAAGATTCTCAATTTAATTACAAAAGAACTAACTGGAAAAAGTTCAAAAACAATGCTATAAGCGAGTATAAAAATAAAGAAACTATACCAAAAAATAAAAACCTCACTAATTCAGAAATAGATCTTTATCTAACTCAATTAAATGACATAATAACAAATTCAATTCAAAAATCAGTTCCAAAATTTAAAAGCTATGATTCAACAGAAAAATTTACAAACTTAACTATTAGAAAATTACAATCAGAAAAAAGTAAAATTTTAACTCTTATCAAAAAACACAACAGATTTGAATGCTTACGGAACTGAACTTGCTAAAAGGCAAACTTAAATTAATGAGGAAACTTATAAACGACAACTTTATAATAGCTGTCAATACACATTTTCAAAAAATTCTCTCAAATATTGACCATAAGAATCCCTCACATATGTTTTGCGAAGTTAAAAAACATCTTAGATCATTCCAACCATTAAATATTAATAGTATACAAATACCTCAAAATGAAGAATTTTTGATAAGAAATTCGGGAATAGCACCGGAAGATCTCGAAAGGAATGATGAAAATAATAATTTCATAATTAATGACCAAAACCAAATATTGAATACCATCGGTAGCTATCTCGAATCAATTCATTCTGTTAAAGAAATTAATCCGGAAAACAGCTTGCATGTTGAGGTTACTAGTTGTTTCAACAGATTTTTGCAAACCAAAACTGAATATGAAAATAATCACTCCACTTTTTCAATATTTTCAGAAAATAAAAAGGCAAATGAGATAAATGATTCCATGACTGAAAATTATTTCATAACAAAAGATTCATTGTTATACATATTCAAAAGCTTGAGAAAAAAACTTTCTTCAGGCATAGATAATATCCCCAATATTATATTAAAAAATATTCCGGATGAATTGATTCTAGATTATTGTACTATCTTCAATAACATGCTTAACAACTCATACTTTCCTAATGCATGGAAAATAGCAAAAGTTGTTATCCTACCCAAAAAAGATAAAGACATAAGTAACCCAAAAAACCTTCGAGCTATTAGTTTACTTCCAAACATTAGTAAAGTGTTTGAAGTTTGCATAAACAATAACTTAGTAAATTTTTGTGAAAGAAATCGACTAATTAATGATAAGCAATTCGGATTTAAATACAAGCATTCTACAATTCATGCCACGCATTTACTTGTTTCAAATATTCATTGGAATCTGAATAAATCCTTATGTACAGGTGCCTGCTTAATAGATTTCGAAAAAGCTTTCGATAGCATATGGATACCTGGCTTAATATATAAACTATTTTCATATAAAATCCCAATATATTTCATAATACTTATACACAACATGCTAAACAACAAATCGTTTATAGTATGCAATAGAAGTAATATAAGTACAAATAAATTTAAAATTTTCAATGGACTCCAGCAAGGGACAGTTAATTCTCCTATTTTATTTAATTTATTTATATATGACCTTTTGACAAAAGTCGACAACATAATTGCATTTGCGGATGATATAATTATTTATCACGCGGATAACAAAATAGAGAAAATTAATGACAAATTGCAAACATACTTTAATATTGTTGAAAAATATGCTACAGATTGGAAAATGAATATTAACTTCAACAAATGCGAAACCATTCTATTTCGCCCTCCAGTTGGACGGTGTAACAATAACATTAAAACAAAATGGAGAGATTTTGGCATAAAATCGAATTCCAATATACAGATTCCCAATAAACAAGTCGTTAAATATCTTGGAATAAACCTCGATAAGTTCTTATATTTTAACAATCACATAAATCTGCAGATACCGAAAGCAAGAAACGCATTTTTCATTTACAAAAAACTATTTTACTCCCCTTACATCAAACCAAGGGTTAAAGTTCTATTGTACCAATCATTGGTTAGACCTATTTTAACGTATGGTTGCCAAATTTGGTTCAACATTTCTCCATCATTTATGGAAAAAATAAGAGTTTTTGAAAGAAAATGTCTGAGAGCATGTACTTCTCTTTATAGATCTCCAGATAGCAACTATATAAAATTTGTATCAAACAAAAAATTATACAATGCAGCAAAAATAGGGAGAATTGATAATTTTATTATACATCTCATTCGAAACTATATTGCAAAAAGCTGTAATTGCTATGACAACAATTTAATTATGGCCCCTTTTTATGTCAACGAGGAATATATAACTAAAACCTTGCAAAGTGGCTTTGTTCCTCCCGAAGCCTTTTTATACCTTGACCATAAAGGATTTATTCAAGACGAAATAGGCATTCCTATCTTCTATCATATATATAGAAGAGCCAACGATAAAGCTATACATTGCAACCAACTCACAACTGAAAATAGTAGATTTGATAAAAACATTTACTCAGGAGATAATAACATATTTCCTAATATACATAAAAAAAATATTGGTGGCTCACCTAAAAACCCCCCTTTTAAATTTTACTCTTGACTAAACTTTTTATTATACAAATATCAAAGTAATATTTTTTCCCATTTTTTTCATTACAAAAATTATATTGTCTGTACATATTTATGTGTCATTTATAATTATATTACATATTTCTAAAAAAAATTAATGAAAATCTATATATTAAATATACTTGAGAGCCCGAATATGGGACAGTGTATTATATTAAGATACTCTTACTATTTGTTTATTTATAGTTTAAGAATATGAATTTTGTCTAAATAAACGCTTAACAAAAAAAAAAAAAAAAAAAAAAATCGACATTTTTCTCATGAGCAGCTATATGCATGTAGCTTGCTGCCAAGTAGGAACGCCAAATTGATTTATAAAATAAATTAAATTAAATATTTTTATTGTGTAATACAAACTTCGTAGGCAAATTAATTATGAAATAAGTCTCGGTAAGTCGTAGCGAAGCACGGCAGCTCAAAAATTCCATCATGGCTTTATGCAAATTTTAAATTTCAATAGATTTTTCAACCTGGCTTTATAAAACCAAAAATTTAAGTCATGGCCTTATAGGCAAAAAACCATATAAACAATATGCTGAAAATCGACATTTAACTGCAAAGTTCGAAGGTCGATTAAAAAAAAAATTCGAACTAACATAAACAAACGCCGCGATACGCGTCTTCTAATTCAGCCTCTATTTTCACCCCTCACTCTCAGAATCGACCTAACTTTTGCTAACCTGGATTTGTTCAACAGTGTTATTGTATAGGAAAAGGTTTCCAATGTTTTGTCAGCAACATAAAAAGGAATAATTTTAAGTTTAGTTATTTTTTTCTGTAGTTAAGCTATTTCACGTTAATATTTTTTTCTATTTTAAATAAATAAAACATAAAAATTTTAAAATAAATAAGAGTTTTTAATTTTATAATGCAATTTTTTGATATTTTTTTTTTATTTTATATTTTACTTAAAATATACTGTAAATTTTTTTTTATCTATAATATTAATAGGCTAGGCGATTTCTTGTGACCGATGTTTTGTTCTACCGTTTTATCCCGATTTTGACCAAACGTATATTATTTGAAAGGTATTTCTTTTTAGCCGTTTTACAGAATTGCAGATTTTTAAATTTTTTCTTTTATTTTGAGTAAATTGCATTTAAAGTTGCTACTAACACATATGCTATGTGTGTTTTTTAAATTTGTTAATGTGTTAATAAGTTTGTTATCTTCATTCACAATAATAATAAACCATAGAAGTGTTGGTTTGTGAATTGGCTAAGTTAAAAATTAAAGCTGCCTAGAAATTGCTCTCGAATTTCGAGCGCTGGAATCTGCTAGTAAAAATTAATATTCATAAGACAACTACAATTGTTGGTAAATTTTATGTTTTTTCGCATAATTAATTTCAAATAAATGAAAACTTCTATTGAAACCAATGAAAAAATGATACTCCTTTCTAACGGATATTCTTTTAATATAGATTCTGAGCTTATTTCAACGGCGAATTATTTCGAGTGTATGTGTATGTATGTGTAAGGTTGTATGTGTATGTATGTAATATTAGTAAATTTATCTTAAAGCTAAAATAATTTAATAAAATCAATTGTCTTAACTTAATGAAATACACACATATAGTGGGTGTAATCCAAACTGGGACAAAGTATACGACTATTTTCAATTTGGAAAAAGTAAGAAAATTAATGTCAGTCTAGACCGACTATACGATACTCTTTAACATGCGTTTCGAGAGAGGGTCTTGTATGCAACATTGTTGTGGCAATAATTGGATATTTAAAATAAGTGTGCACGCAGATCTTAAAAAGCTCATAGCTGATGATATTTTTTTTTGGGCAATAGGTCAAAAAATGGATCGATTATGGCCATATTTAAGTAAAGTTACTTACTTTTCTTAGAAACATATAGAAACCCAATTTTTTAAGGAATCAATGTAATACTTTTCTTTTTTGATAGACTTAAGTGGATATCGGAAATCAGCTGTATATGGCTAAAAGTGGTCCCTCACAGTTTATTTATGGACTAATGATTATCATTTTCCAGACTGCCAAAATGATTTTAGAGGTTTAGTTCCTGGGGCAAAAAAACTTATTATGGCTCATAGTACTAGAATCGCGATGAGCGCATGGAGATTGACCCACTCTTATGTATAAATGGTGATTTTCACCAAATTTTTTAAGTTTGGAACTAAATTCGATGCATAAAAAGTCACATTCAGAATGAAGCTTAAATAAATATATTGATATCACAAATATCCACCCCTGTTCTTGAAACCACTATCACAAAAAAAAACTTGTAAATGAAAAAATTCTTCAATTTACGAGTTTTTTGCTGTTCCATGATTTCAATAAGAATTTTTTTCTCGTTTTAATTCACATAGAAAAGGCTTTCTGAAATCAAAACAAATATCCTTTTTTTCTACTAAACAGGTCTTAAGAGATAAAAAAACTAATTGATATTTAAACTCTAACATGTTTGTTATTGAACCTTGTCATTATTTTAAAAAATTAGACATTAATTTTATGAAAAAAAAAAAAAACCATTTTAAAAAACGTCTACATTTTGCGCTGATTTAGTGGTCGATGTTAATAAAACACACTTTTTTTTATTTAAAAAACTATCATCATTACAATTAAAATAATTTATATATATATTTATTATCTACAGTTTTTGAGATTTTACTGAAAGTATTGCAACAAATAATTTACTTTTTTTTTTGCGATGATGCTGTTCTACAACTATAATAAAAACTTTTTATTTACACAATCTATTTTCCATTATAATTTTTTCAATTATAACATAGATTCTTCATGCACTAATTATTGCAAATAAAGGAATTAAAAAAAAATTTTTCATCAAATCACATATTTTTATTTTTTTTTTCATATGTTCGAAACAGTAGTGATGCCAGTCAAATCCAATTTATTTGAATATCGAAATTTTTTTTGGTGATGCCAAACTTTTTAAAAATAGAAGAGTCATTTTTAATTGAATGAAATTGAAGAACAAAAACAATTAAATGAGCAAATAAGTTATTATTTTAAAAGAAAATATTTTTCTTTATACTTTTTCTATAAACTTAAGAAAAAAACATTCACAAAATACTTAAAAGTTTGTTGTGAAACTGAATAAAGAACCATATGGCAGCTCGGTTTCTAGATAACATATGTTCTTAACTCAAACATAGGGTTCTTAACTCAAACATATGTTTCCATTAAATAAATAAAAAAGTGGTTTCAAGAAACCCAAAATTTCAATTTCATGTGATTTTAAATTCACTCTTATTCAAATAACAACGTTTCAAGAACAGGGCTGATCAAATACTGTTTTTTGCCAGTTTTTCAAAAATTCCGTTTCTTTAAATTTTTATACATTTCTCTAAAATTCACGTTAACTATATTTAAAAATACATTTGATCAAAACAGTTGGTCACGTCGGTCACAGCTATATTATTATTTTAATACATTGAAGTCATAAATTCTAACTTAAAATTCAATTGGATTCTTCCACCTTTATTTTTATTTTTTTTTTTGTTCTAGTTTCAATGTATTCATATTTTCTATTCCAACATAAAAATAAAGGTGTAGAAAAACACCGATATCTACATAAATATATTTTGTATTTGTTTTAAAGGATTTTCTCATAAAGTAAATAAATAAATACGTGACTAGAAAATTAATGGCGTTTCCTTTATAGCTAACTTTTCCACATAGATTCTTTGATGTTTTACCATATTAAAAAAGATACGCACGCAATTAAGGAATAAACAAAATATGGTCAGAACTTGTGAAAGTCAATATTATTTTAAATAAATTCCGTTAAATTCATAGGAATTCTTTAAAGAACAAAAATTTAACGATTAAAATTATGAATGCATTCAAAATGGTATTCATAAGATAACTATAATATTAATAGGCTAGGCGATTTCTTGTGACTGATGTTTTGTTCTACCGTTTTATCCTGACTTTGTCCAAACGTATATTATTTGAAAGGTTTTCCTTTTTAGCGGTTTTGAGATTTACAGATTTTTTAATTTTTTCCTTTATTTTGAGTAAATTGCATTTAAAGTTGCTACTAACACATACATCAAAATATACATATAATATGTGTGTGTTTACTAAATTTGTTAATGTCTTTGTTAATGAGTTTGTTTTCTTTATTCGTAATAATAATAAACCAAAATATTGTTGGTTTTTGAATTGGCTAAGTTGAAAAATAAAGTTGCCTAGAAATTGCAGTCGAATTTCGAGTGCTGGAATCTGCTAGTAAGATATAGTTACGCTCATCAAAGACTCACTGATATGTAACGCTGTATGATTATTATTTAATTTCATAAAATTATCAGCCCGGAATTTAAAAATTGGCCTGTAGGTGCGCCGACTAAATACCATTTCTTAAAACAAATTTTTCTTAAAAAATAACTTTTATTAAAAAAAGTACTTTTTCTTAAAAATGTGAAAATTTTTAAAAGGACCTATTCCTTAAAAAGTACCATTTCATAAAAAGTACTTTTTCTTAAAAAAGAACCTTTTTTAAGTACATTTTCTTTTTCAAAAAGTACCTTTTCTTCAAAAAGTACCTTTTCTTCAAAAAGTACCTTTCCTTCAAAAAGTACCTTTCCTTCAAAAAGTACCTTTCCTTCAAAAAGTACCTTTACTTCAAAAAGTACCTTTTCTTCAAAAAGTACCTTTTCTTCAAAAAGTACCTTTTCTTCAAAAAGTACCTTTCCTTCAAAAAGTACCTTTTCTTAAAAAAGTACCGTTTCTTAAAAAAGTGGCTTTTCTTAAAAAAGAAAATTTTCTTAATAAAATACCTTTTCTTAAAAAGTACCTTTACTTAAAAAGGCACATTTCCTTCAAAGAGTGCCTCTTCTTAAAAAGCAAAATTTTTTAAAAAGTACCTTTTCTTAAAAAGTGTCAATTCTTAAAAGTACCTATTCCTTAAAAAGTAAAATTTTTTCAAAACGAACCTAGTAATTTTTCTTTAAAAGAATACCTTTTTGAACTTTTTCATAAAAAAGTGTCAGTTTTGAAAATTACCTAATTTTAAAAAGTACCTTGTCGTCAAAAAGTATATTTTCTTCAAAAATAATCTTTTCTTCAAAAAGTACATTTTCTTCAAAAAGTTCCTTTTCTTCAAAAATTATCTTTTATTCAAAAATACCTTTTCTTCACATAGTACATTTTCTTTAAAAAGAACCTTTTTTTTAAAAAAGTAACTTTACTTATAAGAGTACGTTTTTTAAAAAAAGTATATTTTCTTTCGCAAGTGCCTTTTCATAAAAAGGAGATTTTCTTAAAAATGTACCTGTTCTTAGAAAAGTATATTTCCTTTAAAAAAAACTTTTCTTAAAAAGCATCTTTTCTTAAAATATAAAACTTTTCTTAAAAAGTAGATACTATGAAAACCCCAAAATTTTTTAAAGTACCTTTTCTAAAAACACAACCTTTTTCTTACGGTTGTTAAATAAGATATTTTAGACTGTTACAATCATCAAAACAACCACAAATTTTGCCATAGATGGGGTAGGGTATAAAAATTATATATGGATTTCGCATAAACTGTGTTGAGAACATTTAGTTCCATTGTATTACTTACAATAAAAACCTAAATTAAACCCAAAAAAAAATGCAAAGGAAAGTCCTGCCAAAGATATCAAAGTTAAAATCATGTATCTTTTGTATCGAAATGTAACATCAAGCCAATTTTGTGTTTGGCAAAACCGTAATAAAATAGATGTAACGATGTTAAAAGGTGCAATAGGCAAAAACTTATAAAGGAAGTTAAAAAGTTGAATGATAACTTTTTGTTGGTAGACATTGTAATTGAAATATTCCATGCCAAATTACTATTATAAAATTTAATGTATTTTAACAATAATTTAGAGACAAAATATTAAAAAAAAGCTATATAATTCTCCAAGCCAAATTACTATTATAAAAAGAAATGTATTTTAACAATAATTTAGAGACAAAATATTTTTAAGTTATTCAATATAGTAATAGGAGTTATTAGAAACTGTAACTAAGTTTAAGAATTTTCTTTTTACTGACTTATGTTGAATTTTTTGAGGTTCTGGTGCAAAAATATTTCGAAAATAGTTATTGAAAACAGAATGTGCTTCAATTTCACATATAATACATAATATTAATAGGCTAGGCGATTTCTTGTGAATGATGTTTTGTTCTACCGTTTTATCCCGATTTTGACCAAACGTATATTGTTTGAAAGGTATTTCTTTTTAGCCGTTTTGCTGATTTACAGATTTTTGAATTTTTTCCTTTATTTTGAGTAAATTGCATTTAAAGTTGCTACTTACACATACATAAAATATGCAATGCTATGTATGTGTTTATTCAATTTGTTAATGTGTTTGTAATAAAAATTAGTTTGTGTTTTTGTGTTGATTTGTGAATTGGCTATAATTGATTAGCATACCTTTAGGGTCTTTATTTAATGAAAAAATAAAATTTCCTAGAATTTGCACTCGAATTTCGAGGGCTGGAATCTGCTAGTTTTAATTTAAATTAAGGTATATTAAGAAATTATAAAAATACTATAGTAACCCTGCCCGCGTTGCTGGACAATACAATAATATACATTTACGTCTTTGTATTAAAAATGAAATCGTCTAGAAAAAAAAGGACATTTTCCTGAAAAAAAAACTGAAAAAAATTAAATTTTTTAAAGTGAGAACATTAAAAAAAATTATTGTAGAGCCTGATGGTAAACGACAATTTTAGTATTGCTATTTAAAAAAAAAAAAAAAAAGACGATGGCTTCCCATACATGCAACATACAGTTTACCATGGGAAAATACAGAAACTTCTAAATTTATGGCGCAAACTCTCAACGACTGACCTTGAGCTTTATTAATAGTCATTGCAAAAGCCAAACGAACGGGAAACTTTAACCGTTGGAATCCAAATGGCATATCAGTGGGAATCATTGGGATGGGTGGTATTAAAACATCTTTGCCTTTTAATTCCCCATTTAAAATTCTTGCTTCAATCACAATATTCATAAAATGTTTGACCATTGCATAATTTTGGTGTATTCGTATTACGAAGTATAATGAGATCCGATTTTCAATTGTAAATTATACGGTGGCATTCTTGGCAAATCAAAAGAATTCAAAAATTCAGTTGGATAATGTACTACGTCTTCTTTATTCTTCACAGTATTAGCAGATTTACTAGCAGATTCCAGCACTCGAAATTAGAGTGCAATTTTTGGCAACTTTATTTTTCAACTTAGCCAATTCATAAACCAACACTTTTTTTTATTTATTAACCAACACTCAGGGGATGCCCCCTACAGATGCAGTGCATTGTGTTGATCTCAGGAAAATAGGTTATGGGAAGGAGGAAAGAGGGAGTAGTGTTTGTGGATATTTGACTTAAATTTTATTAGATTATAACTGTCAGGAAAGACCTCTGCGGGGAGTTTATTCCACATACGACTAGTTCAACTGATAAACGAATTCTGTCTGTAATGCGTTGTGCGGCCAACTGGACAATAAACTACAAACGGATGTGATCTACTAGAGAAGGGGGTAGAGCGAATCTGAAATTCGGGCACTTGGAAAAAGTTCGCTAATCTCAGAAGAACATTGTATCTATAGAACATAGTATCTATAGAACAGTGATACGCAACCCACATTCCGACGATGTTCCAATGAGTCAATAGAATTGGATACCCTACTGTCATTGATGAGCATCAACGCCCTCCTTTGCATACGGTCCAGTAGCTCCAAAATAGATTTTGAAGCTCCTGCCCATATATGGGAGTTGTATTCCATTTTCGGTCAGATGTAAGTGGTATAGATTTTAAGGAGATCAGAAGGAGTGAAGTAATTTTTGCACCGTTTTAGAAAACCAAGACACTTGAATGCTTATTTCGACACTTGAAAAACATGCTCGTTCCAACGAACATCACATTGAATTCTCATGCCTAGAACATCAAGAGTATCCGACTCCTCAATACCTATACCACCCATATATACAGATCACATTGTTGAATCCATTTCCCTATGGGTCAACATACAACATTGAGTCTTCAGCGCATTAAAATCAACCCTATTCGCTTTACCCCACTCGGAGATTGTGAACAGGTCTTGATTGAGTGTGTCATTCATTGTCCGCCTTTTGCCTACAATTAAAGGAAAATGAATGACAAATGCTGCTGTTATCTGCGAAAGAGTATATAGAGTTAAAAGTTTGACCAAGAAGGTCGTTCAGAAAGATAAGAAAAATAGAAGGAGAAAGAATGGAACCTTGGGGTACCCCTGAATTAAGCTGAAACTCATTGGATGAAACCCCATCAATAACAATACGTATTGTTCGACCTCTGAGAGTACTAGATATAAATCGAGAGAAGTCGTTACCGACCCCAAATGCAATAAGCTTAGAAATCAGTGCACCGTGCCACACACGATCGAATGGAAATATCTAGAGCAACCACTATACTTTCGCCAAAATTGCGAATGGTTCGACTCCAGTGCTCAGAAAGTATAGCTAACAGGTCTCCCGTGGAACGATTTCTACGGAAGCCGTACTGACGATCATTATTTTTATTTATTTTATTTTTATTAGCATTATATAATACAATAAATGTTACTATATAATAAAAAGATATAGAGTGCTAGCAACTAAGGCCTTCGACTCTGACGTTAAATTTTTTTCTATTTATGTATAGGGTGTATAATAAATATACTAGTATTTACAAATATACAATATAGAATTCTTTTAAATCATATTTAAAAATTTACATTTTTTAATGAAATAATAAATGCTAGTGACGTTTACATGCGTTGGATTTATTAGCAATGAGCTTGGTAGGGTTTGTCCAAATGTAGCTATTCTTTCTGTAGTGTAATTTTGACATTGATCTAATATATGGTTTATAGATTGTGGTGTATTGCAGCTGTTACAGTAGGGTGCACTTTTCTTATTTAACAAGTGCTGATGGGTGATTTTAGTATGACCAAGCCTTAGTCTTGAGAAGACTAGCGATTCTTGTCGGGTGCAGGATGTTGGGTATGTAATTTTGATTCCCTTAATATTGATAGATCTATATCTATGATTATATTTTTCCCAGGTACTAGATTTTTCATCTTCAAGGTGATTTTCAATAATAAGTTTTAAATCTTTATTCTCCTGAGAGTGAAAAGTTAAAAGTGGAGCTCGTGAGGCAAAGCAGGCAGCTTTGTCTGCTGCTTCATTACCCTTTATGCCAACGTGGCCAGGAACCCACATAATCCGTAGTTTGTTGGGAAATTTTATCAAAAGATTACGGATCTCTGCTACTGTACGTTCTATGTTTTTTGTATTGAGAATTGCTGATATAGTGGATTTGCTATCCGTGCATATGACGTAGCGGCCTTTTTGTTTTGATGAATATTCAGCTGCAAGTTTGATAGCCATGGCTTCTGCTTTAAAAATACTACAATGGTCCTACAGGAGACCATTATAAATAACTGAAAGGTTATGATTGACTACTCCAAACGAAGTATATGTTAGTGCTTTTGATCCATCTGTGAATATAAAATTCCAATTATTATATGTATTAGAATGGAGTATGGAGTTAAAAAGTTTTTGATATATTACATGGTTGGTTGATTGTTTTTCGTGTTTTTGAAGATCAAGAATAAATGAGGACTCTTTTAAGAGCCACCAAGGTTCATATTTACCGTACATTAACATTGGCTGTACAGTTGGTATTAATTCCCTAGCATATTCGACACACCTGTGGATGGGGGATTTCTTCTTATATATACGTTTATATTTGATAGCATTTTTAACGTGTTTGAACAAGATGTGGTTGTTAGAGTTAAATAATTTGGGTATTATTTTTAAGTCGCTTGAGTAGATTCGTTCAGAAATAGATGGAAATCCTGCTTCGGTTAGCAAATTTTGTATATTTGTTGTTGGAAAAGCTCCAAGTGCATATCTGATCGCTGCGTGATAGGGGGAGTGTAACATATTTATATACTTTTTAGGGCAGTGGCCGTAAATTTGTATGCCGTAGTCAATTTTAGCGAGGATCAAAGCTTTAGTTGCATTGAGGAGAGTGTTGGTGTGTATAGCACTTCTCTTTGATGATAAAAATTTAATAATATTCAAGCGTATTGTTAGCTCTTTTCTGAGTTTAGAGCATTGTTCATGAAAGTTAAATTTATCGTCGAAAATAATACCTAAAATTTTTAATTTAGAAGTTTGCTCTATATTAATGTTATTGTAGATTAGTGAAGGAGGGTTGCATAAATGTTTGTTGCAGATATGGAGTACTTTGCATTTGTTTAGTGAGAGAATAGCGCCGGATGTTATAGACCATTGTTTGATATCATCAAGGAGATTGGAGAATTCTGTTTGGACCCTGGCGTTGTCGCTGTTCTTAGAAAAAAAGACGGCATCATCAGCATATAACGAGTGATCGATAATTTTGTATTTTGTAGCAATTTTACTAATCTCGTTGAAAGCAATTAGAAATAGCACTACGGAGAGCGGGGATCCTTGAGGAATTCCGTTATATAGAGGGAAGCTATCTGATAATGTAGAGTTTATACGTACTCTTATTTTACGATTTGTCAAGAATGCTTTTACAATATGAAATATTTTACTCCCTACTTTCCATTTTAAAAGTTCTTGTAATACGATATGTATTCCAATGCGATCAAAAGCTCTTTCGAAATCTGTGGATAAGATAGAGATGTGGTTTTTTTGTGACAGAGCTTGGGAAATAAAATGATTTATGTGAAGTAAGGAATCTAATGTACATTGTTTTTTCTTGAAAGCTACTTGGTTGCTATTATTTATATTGTTTTTTGAAGCATACCACATTAGTCTTTCGGCAATAATTTTTTCAAATACTTTACCAACGCAAGGCAATAACGATATTGGTCTATAGCTGCTAATAATTTCCACTGGTTTGTTCGGTTTTTGGATTGGTAAAACAATAGCGGTTCGCCAATTTTGAGGATAAATTCCAGATTGGAATAAATTATTATACAGATCTAGTATTCTATCTTTAAGGCAGGTTGGTAAATTTTTCAACATTGGATACGATATTCTATCATACCCAGGAGTTTTTCCCTTGGCATTATGTAATACTCTCTCAAATTCAATATGATTAATTTTACTATCCAATTGTTTGGCAGATTTAGTTAGACAGATGTTGATATATGAATGTTGAAGGATCTCTGACTTTTTTGCTATAAATGTGGAGTGAAATTGTTTATCGTGAGACAACTCTGACCAATATTTGCTAAAGTTGTTAGATATATCGATGGAGGAAGTAAAAAAATGTTGATCTAGTTTTATGAATGGAAATGAGTTGTGCTGTTTATTGCCTGCGAGCGTTTTTATGTCGTTCCAAATTTTCTTTGTATTTGATTTGGGGTTAATTGTTGAGGTGAATTTTTGAAAGGACTCTTTTTTGTATATTTTAACATATCGTTTAAAAATTGCATTTGCTCTTTTATATGACAGCAGATTAAAGTCTGTTCTAAAACGAAGATATATATGCCATTTATCCTGTTTCTCTTTTCTTAAATTTTTTAAGTGGAGATTCCACCACGGGACTTGTCGTTTTTGAAAAATGGGCGATGTTTGTGGGATAGATGAGTTTGCTGCAAAACGTATGATTTTATGAATTTTTGCCGCTTCTGAGTTTAAATTTGTTGAGGTATTTGTAATTTCGTGTTGTAATTTACAGTGTTTTTTAAAATTGATCCAGTCTGCTTTTTCTATTTTAAACTTATTTATTGGTTTAAATTTCGAAGAATTTGAAACACAACCTAATTGTAGAAGGATTGGCAGGTGATCGCTGCCATATAATGAGTTCAAAGTTTTCCATAAGATATTCGGCGCCAGTTGAGAGCTGCAAAATGATAAATCTATATTTGTAAAGGTATTGTGTGTAGATAAGTGAGTGCTGGAGCCATCATTTAATATAATTAAGTTTTTACACAGGATTAAGTCTTCAATGATTTTTCCCCTTTCGTTAGTATGCTGTGAGCCCCATATTGTACTCCAGGCGTTAAAGTCACCTAGTAAGAGATAATTGTGTTTGGTAGATGTTGTTATATCTTTCAGGTCTTTTAATGTAAAACATTGTTTTGGTGGGATATACGAATTAATGATTGAAATAGATGGGTTTACGTTTATTATCAACTCTAGTGAAGCGATCTTTGTGTTTCGAAAAACAATATTATGAGGAAGTTGTTTTTTGACCAGAAATCCAATTCCTTGTTTCGAAGAAGTTATGTTGGGCAAATTATAAAAATAGCCCTCGTATAATTTATGAGTGATTATATTAGATTTGTTCTGTGGTAAGTGAGTTTCTTGTATTGCTACAATGTCAGGGCTATTGTCGTTAATAAGAAGAGATAGATCGTTAAAATTGTTGTTGTAGCCATTCATATTCCATTGTATTATTTTGATCATATTTTTTTGGAAAAGAGTTATTATAGGTGAGAGTTTAGTAGTGTAATTGTTTTACTCTCCCTCGCTTGACTGGATTTCTTCGCAATCCATTTCTTCTGTTTTTTTTTTTAGTTGTGCTTTATTTGAGTTGTTAGTTTTTACATTAGGTTGATATAAGAGCAAATTGCTATTGTTGTTATTGTTGTTTGTTAAGTTGGAATTTGAGTTTTGTGTATTGTGTGAAGATGTTTTGAGTTGTTGTATGTTCTGATGTTGATTTTTGTGTGTTTTTTTTATAACTACTGGGGGGAGATGGGAAAGATGTCGATGGAACAATATCATTCGTTTGAGGAATTTTGTTAGTATAAATTGTGTTTTCGTTGTTTTGGCTGTTTTTTTTTGCATTGTTTTCGGTATTAATTTGCTTATTGTTTTCAATAATTTCTTTTTTGTTTTCTGAATTTATTTGCTTGTTAGCTGAGTTATTAGATAATATAGAGGAATATGTAGCATTGGGGGGGATTGTGGAAATAGTGCTTCTTAGAATGCGTTTAGCTTCGCTCATAGTGCATTTATTTTTTATTTTTATTTTTAATATTTCTTTATTTTGAATATATTTGGTGCATTTATTTGACGAAGAAGAATGCTCTTCGAGATAGTTCGCACATTGTGTACGAGTACAAACGGAGGGATCATGAGGTGGTAAATTACATTGTACGCAAGCAGGTGCGTTTGAACAGTGGGTTTTTGTATGTCCTAGTTTCTGGCATGATTTGCAACGCATTGGGTTAGGAAAATATTCTCTGATGTTAACCGTATTCCAGGAAACTTTAATTTTATCTGGTAAGTGAAATAAATCGAAAGTAAGCAGTATAACACCGGATTTTATAGTTTTATTTTCGATAGTTTTTTGGAATTTGTGAATACTAACAACTCCTTGTTCCGACAGCTCTCTAACGATTTCTTCATCAGAGACGTTGTTAAGATAGGGGGCATAGATTGTACCTTTCGTGTAGTTTAAATTTTGATGTAACTTACATTTGATTGAGCATAGTCCAAATAACTCTTTCGAGAGAAGGAATTTATCTGCAGTTTGTTTGTTATTGACCAATAAAAGAAGATTTCCATCTCGTAATTGGGAAATTGATGTGATATCTTTGCTGATCATAAGAATGGCTCTGTTCACTGCAAAACAGGAATAGCTGGATATGGGCTTATTTGGATCAGTAGTCTCCATTACAATGTATTTAGGGTTCGGTGGTTGGCATTTGGGTAGTTGTGGGAATGGCGTTGTATCTTTATATTTAGTTTTTTTACGTTTGGGACTAGTCAGATTTGCTAGTAAAGCAAATTGATTGTCCCCAAGGTGAGACGGCCCTGTGGCCATGCTGTTGTTGTTAAGTACACACTATAACTTTTCACTTTATTAGAAGAGATGTTAAAATAAAAAAAATAAAGCACTTTTTGAGTTGTATAGCCTGTGAAAAAGAGAAGTAACGTAACTCGCGTACCAATTTGTTCGTCTGCTTACAACAAGTGTTAGTCGAAGACTGTGACGATCATTAATAAGCCAACTGGCCTCTAAGTAGTTCACAAAATGGAAATTGATCATGCTCTCCATCACCTTTGAGAGCGCAGAGCAGATTGCAATTGGACGGTAATTTTCAGGGTTATTAGTCGCACCTTTTTTAGGGATTGGTTGGACATTAGCAACCTTCCAGCAAGAGGGAAAAGGTTGGAAAGGATACGAAAGGTTGAAAAGGTTGGCCAATGGACTGGCTAGCGTCTAAGAGCACTGTTTCAGCACCAGTGCTGGTATACCATCCGGTCCCGGAGACTTATTAATGTTGAGATCCGAAAGAAAGGTATTTGAAAGGTATTTGTTTTTAGCTGTTCACCAGATTTGCAGTTTTTAATTTTTTCATTTATTTTGAGTAAATTGCATTTAAAGTTGCTACTAACACATATATAAAATTATGCGTATGCTATGTGTGTGTTCATTTAATTTGTTAATGAGTTTGTTATCTTCATTCACAATAATAATAAACCAAAAAAGTGTTAAAATTGCCTAGAAATTGCACTTGAATTGCGAGCGCTGGAATCTGCTAGTGTAAAACAATTTAACAATTTATTATTGATAATACATTGGTTCACCGTCCGTGAAATCAACAAGTAGAGTCAAGTGATTTCATTTTGAAAACTAAGCAAGGGTGTTAAATTCGGCTCTATCGAATCTTTCATACCCACCATTTGGGTTTTACGTTTACATTAATATTTTGACTTATTGCACTATTTATAAAAAATGTAATCAAAGTAATTGAAAAAGTAAACAATATGATAAACTAAATACTAAATTATTACAACAAAAATATATCTTGGAACAATGAGAATGAGCGTGATTTTAATAGACAGAAAGACAGACGGCAGGACGGGCGGACATACCGACAGACGGAGATCGCTATTTCGACTCGAGTTGTTATAAAGATCAAGAATATATACATATATATTTTATGAGATCGCAAATTCGTTTTTCGATATATACCCTCTGCACAGAAATGTATACAATGCCATCAAAAATAGTTTTTTAAGCCCCCTTTTGTTTAATTTGTATACGGCATCAATACATGAGATTGAAGATGATGAAAGTTACGTTACGTCAATTTGCTGACGATTTTTTCATACTTAGTTTTGGCCATACAGTTGAGAAAGCCAGATCTAACCTTTGTCGGAAAATTATAGATTTCACTGTAGCGTGCAGGAAGATTGATCTGAGAATAAATCTACGTAAAATCAAAGTTATGGCATTTGGCGCGAGGTCTATAAACCTAAACATTATGATAGATAATATCGAAATTGAACAAATGCAGGAAATAACGTACCTTGGAAGAATTATAGCTACTAACAACTCTAATATGCCTCATGTGAAAAGCGCGGTGGAGAAGGTCAATAAGACATGTAATGTTTTTGCTGACACCAAGTGGTTGCCGTTTTGGCATGGACCCAAGAAAATCAATGCAATTCTACAGAGTTTTTGCTCGTTCTAAAATTGAATATGCAGCCTCCAGTTTTGCGAATCTGACTAAGACCGCCATGGCTAAATTTAAATCATGTATGAATTTTCATATCAGAAAATTCTTGGGATTGATGAAATCAACACCGATCCATGTGATTTATCATATGGCTGCGGAACTACCCCCTGAATTTCGTCTAGAGTTGAGAACAGCCAAAGATCTTGTAAATATCTTTCACCAGGGTATGAATTTATCAGAGTTTCTTCCTTCTATTGACAGACCGATTAAGACAAGCCTTTACAGAGTATTTGAAAAATATAGATGGATTTTGCTCAACTTGGAGCAGCAGCAATTACTCATAAAGAAATCGAATAAGTTACATGTGATAAGTAATTTCTATGGTGCGCATAATATGGCTTATACGAATACCGAAACTATTAATCATTTATTTTTACGGAAGAAAGAAAGGCCGATGGCGGAACAATTCGAATTAATCTACACGGATGCCTCCATAAGGGAAGGCAAAGCCGGGGCTGCAATTTTTCTCCCGAATACCAACACCACCACACTGTATAGATTACCTTTTTCCGTCTCTACTATGACAGCGGAATTATTTACCATAAATAAGGCAGTTGAAATGGCTATTACGATGAAAATGAGAAAGTTGCAATTTTAACTGACAGCATAAGTGGTTGCATAATCTTATGCGAAGCGAGAAATAATGACATATGCATACACATACACAATATGCTTAACGGAACTCAATTTGTTGACCGCGTTGAAGTTCACTTATACCGCGTCACACAGAGGGATTGCTGGCAACGTTATTGTAGATGAAGCAGCCAAAAGGGCTATTATAGAAGGTTCGGAGCAAGTGATGAAATGGTCAAAACGAAATGCCATCAATGAAATTGAGAGACAAATATACAGCGAATGGGAGAGAAATTTTGATTGCATGAAGAGAAGGAAAGGTATCGATTGCGGTAAATTACATCAGTCACTGTTGAAGAAACCTTGGTTTGAAGGCCATAGTATAAATTTGAATGGCAGGTAGATAAGACAGATCAATAGACTCATGACGGGTCACTCTTTCAGCCGGTTCTCCCTTGCTAGGTTGAAGGTCCGATCTGCTGGGGATGGCTCATGTGAAACCTGTGCGGTACCTGAAGATGATTTGCACATTAGTTTCAATGTACTAAATACAATCAACAACGTTCTGATTATGATATATTGCTTAAGTACGACAAGATCCTAGATTTATTCAGCAATGAGGACAAGGCGAATTATACAGTTGTAGTAGAATTGCTAGAGAGAATAGAAGTTGAACTATAATCCACTGGGATCCAAAATTTTGATGGCGTTATGCTCATCTGGACCAGCCAAGTAATCCTCCTATCATTTTGATAGAAGGGGGATGGAGTAATCCCAAATCAACAAAAAAAAGAACAGAATTCTTCCATCGTAACAATTCGGATTTAGAAGTGAACATTATACTGCACAACCATTACCAAAAATAAGGAAACTGGTAAAAATAATTTCGTAAATTGTTCAAACTTTTCTGTCGAATAGATTGTATAAAGTATATATTGGAAAAACATGTTCACAACAAATAAACGTAGCAGCAGGCTGAAAACATTTCTACATTTTCGAACTACATTAGGTCAATACATTTGCTGATGACATTGCTATCCTCAGCTCTAACCGCGAAAATAACGTAAGCACCAAAAATCAAACTTTACAGGAGAGTTTTTTTCATTTTCTTTAAAACTTGTATGAAGGATTTCTTTGAAACATGAAATGTAATCTATTAAAGGTCTCATATAAGTGATAGAAGCATTTTTAAGTTAAATTTACCGTCACTATTGTTTGTGCATTGTACATTGCTGTACAAATTTCATTACAACCTGGTTAGGCCCATAGTAAACACAATCTATTCCTTGTCCCGTTTTCATAAACATTTAAATTGTAATAAGCGTATTTTCTTTTAATGAAACATTGTAATTTTTTTACCGTGAGCGTATTCAAAACTTTTTGAAGGTCGAAACTGACACATAAATACAAATTATTTTCCGTCCTTCAGAAAAATGTCCTTAATATAATCTTTGTGCAATAAAAGGGACTTAAACTCTTCTGTTGTGATGTGACTGATGTCTGAACTTTTTACTTGTGCCCTTTAAGTTTTATATTTTCAAAATGTGCACATATGAATATTGCGGTTAGTTAAATATAACGGTTTTCATAACAGCAATTTGTTGTATTCTGTACTAATACAACCCTAGTTGTGAGAAATTAAACTCAACTGTTCCATCAGCTGTTTCAACAGCTGTTTATCGTATTTACAATTGTTTTGCGAAAAAAACACTCCATTGTTTTAAGCAGATAAGATTTGAACAAACAATTATAAACTTTAAAGATATATATTTATGAAGAATTAAATTTAAGCTTATTAAAAAATGTCCTGCTTTGGCTGCAATAAGAAATATGGTTTATTCTGCAAAGAGGTAAGCGTAATAAAACAAAAAATGACTCAGTAACTAAAGTTAACAAAGAAAATTAATTAGATTATGTTATGAATTCGTTATCCTATAGTACGGCTGTCCCAATTGTGGTTATTCCTATTGTGCGAAGTGCCTTAAAAGACCGGTGGCAGTGCCCAAACATAATAATAAGGTAATGAATGTATGTTTGATATGCTACGATAAATTGTCCAAGTTAAAAGAGGCCGAAAAGGTTATTGATGTGGAAACACTGCCAGGCACGATAGTAACAAAAACGAACAAAGGCATAACCAATGATGCCATATTAAAATCAGATATAAATACTTTGCTAGAAGTAGAACCATCCGTTGCTTTAAGTGGCGAAGTGCTGGAACCAATATCACCAGCAAAAATGTCCACATCCACACATTCCAATACCGAAAACTCCGATATTATTGACAATCTCGATAGTGCAATATTAAAACGTTTAAAGAATTTAAAAACAACGGATCCCTCATCATTGCCTAGCGATGATGAAATACGTTCACGATTGGCTAACCTGAATGGTATGCCTCAGAAGGATTACTCTAAAAAGGATTTACTTTTAAATATTGATCAACGTAGTGATCAGGAGAAAATGAATGATTTGCTAACGCAATTTATGGGTGAGACTCAACTGGATCGTCGTTTAGAAACTGAAAGAAATGATAGTCTCTCTGATATCGAAAGAAGATTAAAAGCTTTAAGAGATGATCCTCTAACTGGTGTTACAGGAGGATCTGCTATAGGCGCTAGTACACCAGATACTAACACACCAAGTGATAATGAACAAGATGATGAAACGATTCTCAAGGCTATCATGGAAAAGGTATTTTATTATAGATTGTTTAACTACTAAACACTGATAAACACTTGTTAGGAATTGTTGTACATTTACTTGGCTATACTGGTCGAGAGTAAAAAGAAAAACTATGAATTAAATTTATCTTGTAGTTAAATTTTAACAGAACAGTAATCGGGCCTTGAGCTTAAATATTTTTATACCATATACCATCATGTGTTTAAGGTACAATGACTTTGTGCTGATGTTTGTAACTACCAAAAATATTTGATCTAGATCCATCTTTTATTATACAGATTGAATCAGAATCACTTTCTGAGACGATTTAGCGATGCCTGTCCGTCCGTCTGTTTGCAAAAATGAATATATTTTAATTGAAATCGGCCATAGGATGAACGCTATTGAAATTAGTGGAAATCGGTTCATGTTCAGACCTGGTCCCCATACAAATGACCCCTATGAGATCGACTTAAATTGTCATAATATCCAAATTATCACATAGATCTCGGTCATATGGGGTTTGTTTGTGTTTTTTATATCAATATATTCATATAGGACAATTCTCAGTCATAGCCCCCATATAAAGCTGCTTCCCGATCTTCACTTAAATCTATCAAAAAACAAAAATATTGCACAGATTTTTCTCAAATTCGGTTTGTATATGTTTTTGCAAAATATAAGTGACTTTACCAAAAATGTTCAGGATTGAACTTTTTCATATTTGCAGCCAATTAAATTTGGATGCCACTCAAATTTGGTTTATGCTTATTTTCAATATCCAATTAGTTGGACCTAAGAGATAGGCTGTTTATATATAGACAAGGCAAAAAGATATTATGTACTTATAAAACCTTAAAAAATTTGAAGAGTATGGCAGGCACTTCCATTATTTTATGTTTCTTACTTTTGGAACATATTTTTGGCCTTCAGTTTTAGGCCTAGAAATTATAGTAGCAAAACTTGGATTAAGAAAATAAATTTATTTTCATGGCCGGAAATTAAACCCAGCACTTTTTTACAACCTTCACAGATTCTTTTCATACTAAAAAATGTATACTTTATAATGTAATTTTTTCTCGATTCGGGGGTTGGACAAGGTTAAAATCTAGGTTAAAACATACACTTTTTACACCAAATATTGACCCCATACAAGTGGTATTATTCAAAAAATTAAGTACATAAGGTAGCCCGCCCTTTTTATTTTCAAAATCGAAGATTAACTGCAAAAATCTTTGCTTGAGATTTTCTAGAACAAAACGAGATTTTATAGGCTCGGATGTTAAAAAAATTATGAAATTTATTGATTACAAAAGTTAATTATAGTATTTAGCTGAAGCACGCTTACCTGATGGACCATCTGCTCTTGAAACTGAGTTAACTGCTGACATACCAAAACCTCAGGAAGGTTTGGATACTGAAGAATTGCCATGGTGTAACATATGCAATGAAGATGCAGTATTTCGTTGTAAAGGCTGTGATGGTGAATTATTTTGCGCCCAATGTCATCGTGAATGTCATGATGATGATGAAGAGTATCGACTACATATTAAAGAGCCTTACAGTGCTCCACCCAAATTTAAGGAAGATCATTTTTAAAGAAAATATCCTTGTTCTTAAAAAACTATTTTCTATCAATTAATGTATGTAACTTAAACTATAATAAACAAAATGGAAAAACAAAATTATTTAGCAAAATAAAAATAACAATTTTATTTTTTATATAATCGGTAAAGATTTTCCTATATATACGAGTTCCTATACGAACTCGTATACTAATTAAAAATCGCTTATTACGGCCAAGAACGTAATGTCTAATTTTATATGATTTAAGAGCAAGCTACAAATTTTAAAGGGATTCCGTAGTATAGAAAACTTATTCAAACAAAAATCTCAATCAATATTAAAACTATGTATGTGTATTGAAAATAATATTTAAACTACTTTGATCTTAATATGTTTTAAAGTTAAATCTTAATTTTATGGTTTTTTTGTGACATTTCTTGCTAGCGTCTTACATCCATTTTAAAATTGGTCAAGGATTACTGGCTTATATTTATTTTCAATACTAAAAAATAAATGTGTTTTTTCAAGAAATTTGTGTACTTTTTTTTCATTAAAGTAATTTGACTTTCAGACTTACATTCTAAATTCGAATTATTGCACTATGGCATTTGTATAGTTGTCCAGTGTCTTAGTTAAATGCTGGCAACTAAATTCTTAATTTTTCCAAAAATTTGGGTACTAAATGCTGTGCGGAATAACGATCAAATGTAAAATATTCAAAGAATTTTTCACGCTGCCTCCGAAATATTAATGGATTACGACACCAATTGTATAACATTTTAATTAATTGATTGGAAGTATTATATAGATTATCTTTGGGATATAACTCTGGATAGACGAGTTTATTTGGTGCAATAGGCATGCAGCCACAGTATGTCGCCTCTAACCTAAAATAAAATAAAGAAAATTCCAATAGTGGACATTTTGGAATACAGAGAAGTATTAATACAAATTTTGGTATTCTCCAAAAAAACTATGTACACTTACATTGCTACACCATAGAACTCATGTCCAGCTGTTGATATAACCACGTCACCGTCCAGCAATGCCTTTACATACTTTTCACGTGAAAGAAAACCAAAATTGACCAACTTTGAACCCAATTTTTCTTGTAATCCTTCAAACGCCTCCGGTGAAGTTTGATATGTTTCGCCACAAATAGTTACTTTAAAATCCACTTGACGTTTATTTAACTCCAGTAAAACTTCCACTAACAATTTAGGATTTTTATCATGTTCCCAGCGATGTGGCCATATTAAATGTAAACAATCGTTGGTGTTTTCATTGGCCAGGGAAGACATTTGTACATCGCCTCCTACAATAAGACGTTTATTGGGAAATGCATGAAATTTAATTGGAAAATATAAAACTTCACATTTCTTTTCGATTTTTTCGCGTAAATGTTTCAGCTTCAAGTCAGGTTGTACGTTTAAAAAGGGAGTGATATTTTCCAAAAAAGAAGTACGATTGAAATTAGAATTAAAAATTACATAGTCTGCGGCCAGGCTGAAAGTTATGGAAATGATGTTACATTCCTTTCATACAAATAAAGGAGAGGCTTTTAGTCTATAGATCACTTACCAAGTTAATATTTGATTTAGACCATATTGGCAATCTCGTTCTTTCACCTCCCTGACTGGATACACTAACTGATTTTCATGGAAGTAAACAATTTTTTTACATACATTCAAATCCGGCCGGCATCCTAGAAGCTCTGCCAAGTTCAATACAGAACTTGTAAGTAAAACTTTATACTCATGACTTTGTGGTATCATTTGAGAGAAATACAAAGCTCCTGTACGAGCTCGCCAATGCCACTTTTTAGCCGGTAAACTGAATATTTCATAATCACATACATTTAAACCTATTGAAAAGGATTTCATTTAACAAACTCATATCACTTGAGATATACTCGCATATGTTCACATTTTTGCAAGTCTACTTACATTCAATTAAAGTATCAATTAATTGTTTATGGCTGCCACCATAAAATGGTTCTATTATTATTATAGAAGGTTTAGACATTGTTTTACACTAATTTTACGGCAGATGTTTTTTATATTTATTACTACTTCATTACTTTACTTTGTTCATGTGGAAGTATTTTTGGTATGGTATTTTTTTTGTTTTTTTTTTTTTGCTTATCAGCAGAACCCCCTGTACGTGAGTTATGAAAGTAATAATACTGCTTCTATAAACAGGGTTGTGTTTTTAAGTTTTTTAGATCTGGCATCTCAAAAACTTTAACCTCGAAATAATTTTTGACATAAGTCTAAACAGCAGTGAGAAAAACTTTAAAACCTTTAAGAAAATCGGCTGGAAAATTTATAAAAAGTACTCATAATGCCTGTTGTTGATATCAAATCCGAAGATCAATACACAAAAATTATTAGGTGTGTTTTATTCATACTTTTAATTATATTAAAACCATAATTATTATGTTTTCTTTAACAAGTTCCAACAAAACTTCAGTGGTTTTATTTTCTGCCGATTGGGCCGAACAATGCAAACAAGTTCAAGATGTTTTAGAAGATTTATCAAAATTATTGGCTGACAAACTGGAATTTGTTAAAATTACTGCTGAAGACTTTCCAGAAGTAGCCATGAAACATCAGGTAGGCGGCATTTGTATTTATTGTTCCAAAGAGTCTTAATATCCAAACATTCAACATTGGTGGTGCTTATGATAGTGAAAGGAAACAAGAATCTGTGAAAGGGAACAACTTTTAAGTATATTTTACTTGTTCTATAACAAGACTGTCCAGGAATTTGAGTTTTTTATTATTTGAATCAAAAATCTAATTTAAATAGAAATTTGTATGTAGAAATTTTGCAAAATATAAAAATGTTGCAAAATTAATTTTTAAAAATGGATTTTGTAAAAAGAATACTAAAAACTACTTATGAAAATTGTTAAGTCGTCAAATTAGATAAGATCCTTTTGTTTTTATTATCTTCTGATTTACAAATATCGATTTTTTAACATTGAAGACAGCTTCAGAAGAGAATGTGACGGTCGATTTATAATCAAAACATCGGATGGATTACTTCAATAAACCGGCCAATAAAAATTGTTTTTTTTTATTATTTGTGACCAAGAAACACAAGAAGTTAAATTATTAATGTTTGGAAGAAATCTGATTCTTAATTTTACTTTAAAAAAATATTGAAGTTTTAAAAATATAAATAATTCTTTTAAATTTTTATAATTTTTTTTAGATTGATGCTGTTCCTACTGTTATTATATTTTCAAAAGGTTCAGCTGTTGATCGTGTAGATGGTGTAGATATCGCTTCTCTCACCGCAAAATGTAAAAAAATGGGTGCAGCTGCTGTAAGTGAACAGCCTTTAGAGGAACTTCTAAAGGGACTTATTAATAAGGCCTCTCTGATGATCTTTATGAAAGGCGATCGAGAGGCGCCACGATGTGGTTTCTCTAAACAATTGATAGCCATAGTCAACGAAATAGGGTAAGTTGCTATAAAGTTTTATTGAAAACATAAAATCTGACGTTATTTTTTTCATTTAGACTTCCTTATGAAACTTTTGACATTTTGACTAATGAAGAAGTTCGCCAAGGTTTAAAAACTTTCTCAGACTGGCCAACATATCCTCAGGTATATGTTAAAGGTGAACTGATCGGTGGTTTAGATATTATCAAAGAACTTAAAGCCAATAATGAACTGGAACAAACACTAAGGGGTGAATAATGAACAATTTAAGCAAATAATTTATAAACTCTTTAATTTTTTTTTTATATAAAAATTTACACATGAGCAACTATTCTTGTTTTTTTTTTAATTTGTTTACAAGTTTTGTGTGGAGTGACAATGTGCTATTTCTTGAACTTAAAACTAAAAGGAAAGACTTGAGCTACCTTTAGAACAAAAGTATTTCAACGGTGAATCTTTAATTCCAAAATATATTATTTTTGTATAAAACCGGCTCGGTGGCAATGGGCAATACCACAATCCAGGCAATAAAGCCAACGATATAACAAATTATAAGAAAAATACGTTTCCATAGATGTTGTTGCCATAAGTCTTGTAAATCAGGAAGACCCATATGATTACAAAAAGCATGCACCAAGAATGGAGCTACGAAATGACCAGTACGGGCAAACAAAAAAGACGAATAGAATCCAAATATTGTGGTATACGTCAATTGGGATACTAAGAGAGAAAATACTAAAATTATATCGAAAATTTTTTATGAAATGATATTATTAAAGCTTACATGATATTATTAAAGCTGTAGTGAATTCCATACCCATACTCAGTCTCTCAACAATATGATGGATATGTGCTACACCAAAAAATAAAGGAGTAATGAACACAGCCGTCAGTGGTGTAAAGCTTTGTAATATTAACGGCATCATACAAGCACGAAAAACAAATTCTTCGCTCAATGGAGCCATAACATGATTACGAATCCAGAGTAGATTCCTAAAATTACTTTTCCAAAAGTCCATATCTATTTACGGGAAAAAGTCATTAATCAATTATTGTACTCAATAAAAATTATAACATACCTAGAAAAACTTTTAAGGTATCATTTTGTAGTTCCACACATAAGGGACCCAGAAACAATAACATGGTCAAAAGATATGGTACCACTATAGCCATTAATAAACCCTGCAATCGTAGGCCTAATAGGTCATTAAATGCCACATTCTCCAATAACTCATTTGAGGAAAATTTATATACGAACACCGGGGCCATTAACATAACCACAGTAACACTTAAGAAACGTCTTTTGATAGTGGCCGGATGATCACGATTATGTTTATTATTCCATATATACAAACTGGACACATACAACACGGACATAGCCAAGCAACAACTTACTGTTATAAGTTTTGATACTTGGGGTACCTTGTCGAAGATATATTTAGAATCCATAAAGGTTTCTTTTGTTTCATTCATAATTTTGTATTATAAGAAAAATCCTTAATCTCTTATAAACATAATTTTGTGATAGAAATTAAAAAAAAAAATAAGATAATTCACCAGCTGTTTACTTTCATGCTCGTTTCGACAGCAATTGTGAATGATTGCCACAATGGGTTGCCATACGGTTAAGAAGATAAAACAGGATTGGTAAAAAAGAAAGATCTTATCATAAGAATTTTCAATTTCAATTATATATTCTTCCTTTATTTACATATTTTAACAAATTTGATATTTACATATGAATTCAATTCAATTATATATTCATCCTTTATTTACATATTTTAACAAATTTGATATTCACATATGAGATCTTATCTTTACATATAGATATTGCAACAAATAATATATAGGATCTAGAGATATTAAATATTTTTTATTTTATTTTTAATGATTTTTAAAGGAAAATGGGAGGAAAAAAAACCTTTATATGATTTAATAAATTCAAATACTATCTGAAAATATTTATGTGCTTATAAGAGGTTTATTTGAAATAATAGACCTCTATAAGCACAAAATTTTCAATTTGGTGATTTCTTTTTAATTTTACGTTAATTCTCTACATTCTCTTATCAGTGGGTAAGAGGAATTTTCAATTTTGGCAAAGTAATTGTTATTAATCCTTGTTATGAAATCGATAATTTTTTCATAACCTGTTTGTTCATGAAGAAGATTTGTAGGATACCTCCAGGGCTTTTTATTTATCATTTTAAGACATTTGTTTTGTATAATTTGTAAGCGTTTTAGGTGGCAGTTGGCAGCGTCACTCCAAATAGGACACGCGTATGTTAATATTGGCCTTATAACACTTTTGAAGAGAAGGTTTTTGTTTTTGGGGTTTAGAAATGACCTTCTATTTAGCAGTGGCCATAATGCTTTAAATGAATTTATAGCTTTTTGGCATGTAGCCATAATATGTTGTTTAAAAGTAAGTTTTTTGTCCAAGACAACTCCGAGATATTTGACATGATTAAGTACATTTATGGTATTATTTCCAATAAGAAGATGACGTCTTGGCAGTCTTTTGGGAGATTTGTTGAATGGAAAAATTATTGCTTGGGTCTTGTTTGGATTAATTTTGATTTTCCACTTGTGAAAATATTTACTGCATTTTACAAGTCCCTTTTCCATTTTCTTCAGGAGTGCACTTGTAAGTTTGTTTGAAGAAATTAACGCAGTATCATCTGCGTAGTAAGCAACTTTCATATATTTCGGGACTTTGAAATCAGATGTATATATCGAGTAAAGCAATGGCGACAAGACTGATCCTTGAGGTAACCCTGTGTTAATGGTTTTTGGAGATGATGTTTCATTATTAATCGCAACTTTAAAGTTTCTGCCGTGAATGAAATCTGAAATAAGTTTGCATAAATATTTTGGTATATTTGCATCAAGAAGTTTAAATACTAGGCCATTATGCCAAACGGTGTCAAACGCTTTTTCAATATCTAACAATATTACACCCGTTGAACGTTTATTGTTTTTATTTGTGATTATTTGATTTTTAATTCTGTTTATTTGGTGAGTAGTGCTATGCCCTTTTTTAAATCCAAATTGTTCTTTAGCAACAATAGAATTGGTCGTTACAAATTCACTAAGACGAGAATGTAGAATTTTTTCAAATATTTTACCAAAGTTACTATATTTACATATGAGATCTTATCTTTACATATAGATATTGCAACAAATAATATATAGGATCTAAAGACATTAAATAGTTTTTATTTTATTTTTTAATGATTTTGAAAGGAAAATGGGAGGAAAACAACCTTTATATGATTTAATAAATTCAAATACTATCCGAAAATATGTATATGCTTATAGAAGGTTTATTAGAAATAATAGACCTCTATAAGCATATAATTTTCAATTTGGTGATTTCTTTTTAATTTTACGTTATTTCTCTACATTCTCTTATCAGTGGGTAAGAGGAATTTTCAATTTTGGCAAAGTAATTATTGTTAATCCTTGTTATGAAATCGATAATTTTTTCATAACCTGTTTCTTCATGAAGAAGATTTGTAGGATACCTCCAAGGCTTTTTATTTATTATTTTAAGACATTTGTTTTGTATAATTTGTAAGCGTTTTGTGTGGCAGTTGGCATCGTCACTCCAAATGTCAGTCTTTTGGGGAAGATTTGTTGAACGGAAAAATAATTGCTTGGGTCTTGTTTGGATCAATTTTGATTTTCCATTTGTGAAGCTTAACATAAGAAAAAAAAAACGTCAGTGGACCCAAAACTTTCGTAAATCATTTGTTAATAGACAAAATATTAAATTTAAATAAGTAAAATTTCAATATTATATAAAAAAAATTCCGATTATTTCTGTTTCTATTCATAATAATTTGAATGTGCTGCCATATTTCTCAAATAACATCTCTGTTTTCAAACCGGCTCTATAGAAGTTCTTCTGATAAGAATATTATCTTTTATTTGCATTGTTGTTGTTGTTTTCTTTACTGAAGCTCAAAGTTCTTTTTAATTTACATTTCAAATCATCATTGTTTTTTGTGCAAAAAATAAACAATCCATTAAGTAATACATTCAAAGAGATAAAAACAATTCCATCAATTCATAGATACAATAAAATGTTAAACATCGCTGCTAACACTCTTCGTCAAACTTTGCATAAAAAGGTTAGTTGTGAAATATAAATATAAATTTTGTAATAAAAACCTATATAATTCTTTAGTTTGCTATACAACAAGTCAGACACCTTAATTTGTTGGAATTCCAAAGCAAAGATTTATTACAAAAATATAATGTGGCCATACAACAATTTAAAGTGTTGGATAATTCGACCAAAGATACTGTAGAGTTACAACATTTTGGTAAGCATAAGCTTGTTGATTATGAAACTTGTGGTTTTTTAAATGATGTGTTGTTTTTTTAGAATGTCCAGAATATGTGGTTAAAGCCCAAATTTTAGCTGGTGGTCGTGGTAAAGGTGTCTTTGATAATGGTTTTAAAGGTGGTGTGCACATAACCACAAAGTAGGAACATAAAACAAAAAATATTTTTGGTGAAATTTCTTAACGATTTTTTAATATGCTAATTTCAGAAAAGATGAAGTACTTAAACTGAGCCATCAAATGATTGGCCACCGTCTGATTACCAAACAGACTCCCAAATCTGGTATAATGGTTAGGAAAGTTATGGTGGCTCGCAGTGTTAACATCATACGTGAAACATATCTATGTATTTTAATGGATCGTGAAAACAACGGTCCTGTTTTAATAGCTTCACCTGCCGGTGGAGTTGATATTGAAGCAGTGGCGGAAAATACTCCTGAGAAAATAAAGACTGTTCCCTTGGATATTGATAAACCTATTCCTCAAGAAACTTTAATAGAAGTTGCTAAATTCTTAGAATTCAACGGAAAAACCATTGATACTTGTGCCGAAGAAATACAAAAACTCTACAACTTATTTAAGGCTGTCGATGCAGTTCAAATCGAAATTAATCCTTTAGCTGAAACTGACAAGGGTGAGGTCATTTCAGTAGATGCCAAATTAAACTTTGATGATAATGCTAAATTTAGACAAAAGGAGATTTTTAGCATGGATATAACCGAAGAGGATACTGATCCACGTGAAGTGGAGGCTGAAAAGTATAATCTTAATTATGTGGCCATGGATGGTAATATTGGTTGTATGGTTAATGGTGCTGGCTTGGCTATGGCCACCATGGATATCATTAAATTGTATGGTGGTGAACCCGCCAATTTTCTCGATGTTGGCGGTGGTGTTAAAGAAAATCAAGTCTTAAAGGCATTTGAAATTTTGACGTCGGATCCTAAAGTTAAGTGTATTTTGGTTAATGTTTTTGGTGGTATTGTCAATTGTGCCACTATTGCCAACGGTGTAGTAGCTGCCTCAAAAACCCTCAAACTTAATGTTCCTCTTGTGGTACGCCTGGAAGGTACTAACGTCGATGAAGCTCGTAAGATTTTAAAAAATTCTGGTTTAGCCATACAAACCGCCAGCGATTTAGACGATGCTGCTAAAAAAGCTGTTGCAGCTTTAAAATAGATTTTAAGTTCATATATTATAACAATAATATTCCCTAAAAAGTGTTCGATAATATTAAAATTCAAAATTTTATAGTTTCAGACGTGCATTTTTTCCCTTAAGTTTATTATCGTATAAAATAAATTTTTTAAATTGATAAAAACAATTCTTTCCATTAAAAAAAAAGTTTAAAACTTTTTAAATACTTTTTTCTAATAAAAAGCTATTAATTTTATATGTATGTTACAATATATTGTTTTTTTTTAGTTTATAATGTAAATTATGGTACGTGTACTATAAAATTGTTCATTATTGTTTATTCAAATATATTATAGCTAAAGGATTTGCTAAATTCATATCCTTATTTGTATTTCAGCGAAAAATAAAGAAGGACACCTAGTGTCGAATTTCCAATTGTAGAGTTTATGTACTAATTTATTTTTAGAACAAAAAAATATGATTTTTATAGCATATACGTTCTGTTAAAACATCCTTGAAACTACATTTTTATCCAGCAATATAAAAATTATGTTTATGGCAAATACTTTATTTGATATGACATTTTTAACAGCAATATAAAATATATATAGAAATGTAACACAAAATTGAGCTTTTAGGTCGTAACTCAAAATGTTAAAGTTGGTTCAAAATACGAATTCTAAAACATTCTTAATTTGTTATGTGCATGAAAAATTTACATCATACCAACAATTCGATTGTAAGAAAAAATTTTATTGCCGTATAAATCTCAGGTTTTGAAGCCATATTTTCTATCGATTTTGTAATCACTTTCTTTTGCAAAATTTACATTTATAAGCCGCTCAATATATTTTCCGAGTGCATATCTTTTTATACCCTCCACTCCAGTGTGCAGAGGGTATATATGTTTGTCATTCCGTTTGTAATAATTAGAAAAAAAATTTTGGACCCCATAAAATATATATATTTGTGATCCTTATAACAACCGGAGTTGATATAGCGATGTCCGTCTGTGGAAATCACGATGGCGGCATCAATCGGGCAGCTAGGGTGCTCGCTGACATAAAAAATGATTAATTAACATCCTGAAAAGTTTGCTATTTAAAATCGTTTAAATCGGTCGATTAGGGCCCGAGATTTGAATGAAGAACTAAAAAAAGTCTTGAAAAAATATAATTTTCTATGTTGTTCTTGTCACGATCACGCCCTCAATAGGATAGCTAAGGTGATAATTTTTAGTGAGAATGATTCTCCAAATTCATGGAAAGATTTCTATTTCAAAAATCATTAAAATCGGTGGAACAGGTCCAGGGAAATCTCTGAAAAAGTAAAAAAAAATGAAAAATATGATGTTTCTATAGTGTTCTTGTTGTTATTCTAAATGTTATATTGTTGTCATAGCTGGTTTTGTTGTTTTTGTGGTCGTTGTGGTAATAATATAATAAAAACTAACCCTTTGTACATTTTTTTTATCAACTCTGGTAGAAAAATTTAAAAGTTTCCATTGTTTTGGCATCACTAAAAAAATTTACTAGATCATTTCTGTCATTGCCAAGAGCCTGCCTGCAAAGGTTCAGATCGATTGGGTCACGGGAAAGGGGTTCAAATTGATCCAAAATTTTTTCGACAAGCGGATACTACGAGTTAATATAAAGGGAGTAAAAATTCACCAGCATCTAAAGCAAATAATGCTAAAATACCTAGTTGTTATTAAAAAAAAAAAAAAAAAAAAACAATGTAAATTTAGCAAAAAAAAATTTAAAGTATTAATTTATCTAAAGAGAAAAACACAAAAATAACGTTTGATGTTGTATTTTTTGTGTGTAATATTTACATATACATATGTACATACATACACATATTAAATAACACAAATAATATACATATATTCTATATATGTATATCCATAATAACTGCATGTTAGAAATATATCGGTATATTATTTTATTTATGTACATAAAATTCTGCAATATTTTGTTGTGGGGAAAATAAAGGGTGATTTTTTAGCTATTATCTTTTTGGCAACACTGGTTTAAACAGCTGACGTACGTTTCGTGTTTTGTTTCATTGTCAAACATCTTCAGTTTGGTCTATAATTTAACCATGAATCGTCTTACAAAGGAACAACGCTTGCAAGTTATTGAATTTTATTATCAAAATGCGTGCTCTGTTAAGAAAGTTCATCGCGCGCTTCTTCCATTTTATGGTCAGTTTAATCGACCCACTGAAGCGGCTATTCGGGCTATTGTGACTAAATTTTAAAGCGAATATCAGCCAGAAGCATTGGAAGAGCTACCAATGCATCCAGAAAGTCACAGTTTGGTGCGGTTTATGGGCTGGTGGCATCATTGGACCGTACTTCTTCAAAGATGATGCGAATCGTAACGTAACTGTGAATGGTGAGCGCTACCGAGAGATGATATCCAACTTTTTTTTGCCCAAAATGCAAGAGCTTGACTTGTATGGCATGTGGATTCAACAACACGGTGCCACATGCCACACAGCACGCGCAACAATTGACTTATTGAGAGGCGAGTTCGGTGAACATTTTATTTCACGTTCGGGACCGGTCAATTGGCCACCTAGATCGTGCGATTTAACGCCTATAGATTATTTTTTGTGGGGCTATGTTAAAGCCCATGTCTATACTGACAATCACGCTTCAATTGACGCATTGAAAGACAACATTGAAGCATTTATTGGTGAGATACCGGCCGAAATGTTGGAAAGAGTATGCTAAAATTGGACTAAGCGGATGGACCATTTGAGGCGCAGTCACGGTCAACATTTGCATGAAATAATCTTCAAACATTAATACCCTGTTTCCATAACACAATTTGTCACAGACGAACGAAAATTTGTATGAAGAACAAAAACAAAATACACACAAATTTTCGTTCGTCTGTGACGAATTGTGTTATGAAAACAGGGTATAAATTATATGGACCGTACTATCGATTCAAATAAAGATTTCATGCATTTTTCTGAATTTTATGTGTTTTTTTTTTTTGAAAACTTTCCTATAGCTCTTAAAAAATCACCCTTTACATTTATTTTTATGTTCTGTATTACGTACAAAAGAAGGTTTGAAATTGAAAAATGGGTGCTGTTACACTTACAATATACCGAGTGATGTCGTTGATAAAAGTCGATCGTCAGAAAAATATCAGAGCCAAGAAGAACTTGAAGATGAAGATATTACAGAAATATTAGATTCCATAAACCAATTATTGTAATATAATCGTATCTTTTGATAGTGTAAATTCTGTTATATTTGAAATTAAAAAAAAAATATCTCAAAAATTAAAAATATTTAATTTAAGATTAAAAAACTCAATTTAATGTTACAGATGAAATTCAAAATAATTTTAATTAAAATTTAAAAAATATAAATCGAAACTTATGTTTTATATTAATTTTTCGGTTTAAAAAACAAAAAAATTATTAATAAGTATTTAATTTTTCAATATAAATTTGAAAAAAAAATTACCATCTTTTTTTTTGACTCCAGTACGTTTTAGCATCTTTTTTTTTTTGCAATTTAGCATCTTTACAATTTCAAATTATGGCAACACTGACCGGCTGGTCCAATTTTTTTTTGGATGAATATTTGAAGTTTTTCAGAAAATAAAGATAACAAATTATTTTATTTAAAATGTTTGGGAAATTTGGTTTTTTGCGTTTGGCATCCCTAATTTGATTATTTATTATTATAAATTTATTCTCTATGTTTTCCAAATATGGCATTATTTTAATAAAAAAGTTGAGAGAGCTTTTTTTGGTTATTATTTTGTTACTCCATCCGACCTATATGGCCGCAATGACAAAATATTCGCCAGTTAAAAGAAACTATACAGCCATCTCCAATTAGCACGATTTAATGCATATAGCCACCCTACACAACCATTACCTTTGCAATTGAGGTTAGGGCGAGCTATTTAACTAGCAAAAACTAAATTAAACGAGAAGTTATGTCATATAACCGGAAACGCATGCATATATGTAGGAAACGCATGCATATTTTTCCAATATTTTGTTTACATTTATTATCAATACTCAAACCGAGGTGGAGGGTATCAAAGATACGGCACAGCCGAATTTAACATTCTTACTTGTTAAGAAAATTAACTTTATTAAGAAAGAGTACTTTCTTATGAAATGTAATTTTTTAGAAGATATACTTTTCAGGAAAAGGTACTTTTGTAAGATAAGGTAATTTTTCATAATGGTATTTTTGTTCAGAAAAGGTACTTTTTTTTAACGAAAATTTACTTTTTTCAGAAAGCTTACTTTTTAAAACAATATACGCTTATTTACATATTTATTTTTTATCCTATGTAAGAAGACAGAAGTCTTAAAACAACACAGGGGTACATTAAGGACAAATATAATAATTTAACATTGTTTTTAATAGAAATAATTTTATTTTGTAATATAATTTGCTTGGCGCTAGCTCCAGCTAGTACATACTGCCAGGTTGTTCAGACGTATGGATACTTACACATCCTATGCCTTCGCAAGTGAAGTTAGGGAGAGCCATTTGATTTCAATCCTTAAAACTATCAAAACGATTGGTTATGTAATATAACCAGAGAGCATTTATTTCGGTACATAACCTAAATGCATGCTTATCAGCAACCACGCGATCAAAAACAAACCACCAAAACGTGTTTTCCCTCACCCGGAAATAAAAGAAACGACGAAAGCGAAATTTATTCGATGAAACGTAAATTACTGCAAAACACATGAGCTTATGTACATACATAACTCAACTTCATGCCAAGCAGCAACCACAATGCTCATAAAATAAAAATAAAATTCATGTGAGTCCGATCACAAGTAAGATGTGTAAACATCTAAAAATTAAAGCATTTTTTAAGTTGGAAGTACTTATACTTTCAATATATTATTTTGAATTATTCAATTAAAAGTTATAAAACTTTCAATATTGTACATACGATTTGTCTCAATGCTCACAGCGTAACATGTTACGCGTAAGATGTTACGCTCACATATTACGTTGTTTTTGTGATTGTATTGTGAAATAGAAATTTACCCCCCTGCGCGTATAGATGTTTACACATCTATACGCGAGTTAATTATGAATGAAATAGAAATAATAACAAAACTTATAATAATACTAATAAGAACACATTTGAGCATCAGAAAAATTAATACATTAATTAATAAAATTATTATTAAAAATGGTAAAATGGCAACACTGAATTGTCCGCCTTTTATTGGTAGACGCTATTAAAGCATTAAAAGAAAACCAACCAATTTTTTGTGAATTGTGTGAAAAAGTGCAAAAGAAAATAAAATACAGTGGAAAAATAAGGAAATTACTTCATTTTAATGAATTTCAACAATTAATTTCTAATTTGTTAAAAAAAGAAAACAATTCGGATTTCAAAATTCTTATAAATAAAATATTTCTGCATATGTATGTATGTATGCAGATATAGAATCAAAAATTTTTGTGTGTGAAAATTCCTTATGTAAAAGAAGTATTTAATTAAAAAAAAACAAAAAATAATTAATCTTTCCTTTGTTATAAAAATTACTGTGTAACTTATTACTAAAGAAATAAAAAAAAAAGCATTTATAAAATAGCTCATAATAAGTGTATGTATTTACACCCGAAACAATCTTATGTACTTATATGTACATATATTAAAAGAATTTATGAATAAACTTTGCATTCAAGATTTTTTTCAATATTTTTCTTCTCTCAAACCTCTATAACTAGAGTTCTAATTTACGTAGGCTGTTGACATATGTCTAAGAACACTCTGTGGATCAAGCTCCTTCTTTTGAGCTTAACTGCTTAAATTCGTTGGGTTTGAGGAAAGTTATGCGTGGACAATCAACTTTACTTTTACTGTACGTTGACTTCTCTTGGCATATTTTGCCATTACTGTATGTTAACTTCTCTTGGCGAATTTTGGTATTATATTATAAAAATTAATATAATATAATATAATGCTGCGGAGCAGCAGGGGTCCTCTAGTTAGTGTGTAAAAAAGTGATTAAAAAAGAAATTACATATATAAGATAAAAAAAAAAAATAGTTCATTTTAATGAATTGTAATAACAAATTTATTATTTATTTAAATAAAAAAAAAATTAATTAATTTTTTTTCAAAAAGTTTTATATACAATAAGTATATATGTTTATGTTTAGGCTCAAAAAGATTGGTATGAATAAAGGTAAGAAAAACCAATTAAATATATTAATAATTCGAAACAACCAAAATTATATTATTATATTTAGTGTTGCCTACGTATGTATATACACCAAATCCAAATACATAATTTCATGTTATGGTTAAGGAAAAATTAATTTTAAAAAAATTAATTTAAGGAAAAAGAAATTATATTTTATTGATATTAATAATTAAATATAATTTGTTCATATTAAGAAAACGAAATTTAATACGTTAAAAAAAAAAAATTTTTTTTTTGATTTGCGTGCGGTTATAATCATATCTTCAAAATTTTATTACCTTCCTTTAATAAAACTGTGAAATTTAAATAAAAATAAAATTAAAATAAAAAAAATCATGTGAGTCCGATCACAGGGAAGATGTGTAAACATCTAGTAATTAAAGATTTTTGTATGTCATTTTTTAAAATCAAACAGAAAGCGTCATCTATGTATCACTTATAGCAAAAACTGTTTCAGCTAATTCAACAACCCTTTGCTGTAAAACGTTAAAAATATCCCAATATAAACGTATATAAGTGATACATAGATGACGCTTTAAAAAAGTGGCATAAAAAAAACAATGTTATATCATAATTTTTTCACCAATACAATCATAAGTCACACAGCGTTATCTGCTTCAGCTCACACCGATATGAGTTACGCTGTTTTTGTGATTGTATTGTGAAATAGAAATTTACCCCCCTGCGCGTATAGATGTTTACACATCAAAATAAAATAATTTAAAAGTGCATTTACAAAACATACATAAAGAGGCTGGAGGAAAAGTGACGACAATGGAGGACCTGCAACGACATACAATCATACCGGATGCAAATGTTAGCACGGAAGCAATAACATTTGCTAAAATGATTGTTAAAAAAAATACATACAATGACGACGAAATGGCTATTGCTCTACGTATACAGTATGCTTCGCCCAAAGCATATACTGTTATGAGCGAATCGCTTCAATTTAATATGCCATCTGAAGCGGTATTAAATAACTGGGGGCCCATTAAATGTCTTACACCAGGAATAAACAGAGGTTTTGGAAAACTTAAAAAAAATTACAGAAAATCTACCACCTCGTGAAAAAGAATGCGCGATGTACATCGACGAGATGTGGCTGCAACGTGGTTTGGAATATGACAAAACAACGGATCGCATTCTTGGTGTAGTCGACCACGTACGTGGTCCACCATCAAAGAAAGGAGCTGAAAGGATGTCCGTTTTTATGTTGAAAAGTTCTTTTAGTAGCTGGAGCTTTATGCTACGGAGGAGTATTTAATGGAAAGCATAAACGCCGTATCTGAAATTGGAATAAATGTTACGTGTGTTATTGCTGACCAATCACCAACGAACTTCAAATTGTTTAGCAATTTAGGAACAACCCCGGAAGAACCTTTCTTTGTAACTCCAACTGGCGAAAAAATATTTCTTTTATACGATTATTGCCATTTACTGGTCTCAATGCGTAACACGTTATTGAAAAGACAAATCGAAACAAACCACGGGGTGGTAGATATACAAGTTTTAAAAACAGTATACGAAAATGACAAGGAAAATCTTTTCCTACGTATGCTCCCTAAAATTACAGATAGCCATTTCAGCATGACGAAGGTAGACAGTACATTTTCTAATGCGGCACAATTGTTCAGCCATAGTATGGTTGCAGCAATTAAAACGCAATTAGAGGCGGGATTTTTCAGCAATGATTTATTGCATAAATTGCGGGCAACATTATACTTCCTTAAACAAGTAAATAAATTAGTCGATATCCTTAATTCGAAGGATCGTAGGGATAGAAGTACCACTATTAAACCGTTTTATAGAAATAATGACGATGAAACTCGTTTCCTTTTTGAATTCATACCTTATTTGAATTCCTTCAATTTCATCTTCCGCGATCAATTTAAATGGATTCAGGGTTTCAACACAACACTGAATAGTTTAATCCAGATGAGCCAACATCTGTTTATAAAATATCCGGCAATAAAGTCCGTTCTATTTTCTAAATATAATCAAGACGATTTAGAGAATTACTTTAAAAAAATACGTGGGTCTACAGTAGGTTATTTAATGATAAAGGATTTCACAAAGAAAGTACACCGATTAATAACAATGGATATAATGAAATTCCCAAAAAATTGTGCGGAGATCGATTATGAAGCTGCCGAAGAGGATGCAATTGATGCAGAGTCAGGAAGTGAAATATCCATGGATATCTCAGATGAAAACAGAGACATTGATACTGACATACCAACGGTACAAATGGAAGAGGACAATGGTGCCGTTGGTGGTAGTATAAACCCGGGAAGTCCAATACGTATTAGCGAACTGGAAATGTAACCCTATTATACGGGGTACGTTATCCATAAAATTTTTGAGGAATCTTTCAAATGCTATGAATGTATGGAAATGGCTACAGGAGAGACCCAGATGAAGCGCCATCATTCATACGCAATAAGGCATATAATATATCTTATATATTAAAAGAATTTATGAATAAACTTTGCGTTCAAGATTTTTTTAAATATTTTTCTTCTCTCAAACCTCTATAACTAGAGTTCTATTCTAATTAACGTAGGCTGTTGACATAGGTCTAAGAACACTCAGTGGATCAAGCTCCTTCTTTTGAGCTATTAACTGCTTAAATTCGTTGGGTTTGAGGAAAGTTATGCGTGGAGAATCAACTTTACTTTTACTGTACGTTAACTTATCTTGCCATGTTTTGGCATTACTGTATGTTAACTTCTCTTGGCAAATTCGTTGGGTTTGAGGAAAGTTATGCGTGGACAATCAACTTTACTTTTACTGTACGTTACCTTCTCTTGGCATATTTTGGCATTACTGTATGTTAACTTCTCTTGGCGAATTTTGGTATTATATTATAAAAATTAATATAATATAATATAATGCTGCGGAGCAGCAGGGGTTCCTCTAGTTAGTGTGTAAAAAAGTGATTAAAAAAGAAATTACATATGTATATAAGTTAAAAAAAAAAAAAAAATTAGTTCATTTTAAGGAATTGTAATAACAAATTTATTATTTATTTAAATAAAAAAAAAAAAATTTAATTAATTTTTTTTCAAAAAGTTTTATATACAATAAGTATTTATATATATGTGTTTAGGCTCAAAAAGATTGGTATGAATAAAGGTAAGAAAAAACCAATTAAATAATTAAAAACAACCAAAATTATATTATTATATTTAGTGTTGCCTACGTATATACACCAAATCCAAATAATTTCATGGTGTTATAGTTAAGGAAAAGAAATAAAAAAAATTAATTTAAGGAAAAAAAAAATTATATTTTATTGATATTAATAATTAAATATTATTTGTTCATATTAAGAAAACGAAATTTAATACGTTAAAAAAAATTTTTTTTTTGATTTGCGTGCGGTTATAATCATATCTTAAAAATTTTATTACCTTCCTTTAATAAAACTGTGGAATTTAAATAAAAATAAAATTAAAAAAAAAAATAAAATAATTTAAAAGTGCATTTAAAACAATTTGAAAACTTATACTCACTTGAAGAACGATGGCAACAAACCCAGAAAACATGTATTCGAAGGAAGACTTTTCTAAGATGGAGCAAAAATATCTACAGCAACGACAATGGAGGACCTGTAACGACATACAATCATACCGGATGCAAATGTTAGCACGGAAGCAATAACATTTGCTAAAATGATTGTTAAAAAAAAATACATACAATGACGACGAAATGGCTATTGCTCTACGTACACAGTATGCTTCGCCCAAAGCATATACTGTTATGAGCGAATCGCTTCAATTTAATATGCCATCTGAAGCGGCATTAAATAACTGGGGGCCTATTAAATGTCTTACACCAGGAATAAACAGAGAGGTTTTGGAAAACTTAAAAAAAATTACAGAAAATCTACCACCTCGCGATGCACATCGACGAGATGTGGCTGCAACGTGGTTTGGAATATGACAAAACCACGGATCGCATTCTTGGTGTAGTCGACCACGTACGTCCACCATCAAAGAAAGGCGCTGAAAGGGTGTCTGTCCGTTTTTATGTTGAAAAGTTCTTTTAGTAGCTGGAGCTTTATGCTCAGCTATTATAACACTCCATCATCACTTACCGCCAAGGATACGGAGGAGTATTTAATGGAAAGCATAAACGCCGTATCTGAAATTGGACTAAATGTTACGTGTGTAATTGCTGACCAGTCACCAACGAACTTCAAATTGTTTAGCAAATTAGGAACAACCCCGGAAGAACCCTTCTTTGTAACTCCAACTGGCGAAAAAATATTTCTTTTATACGATTATTGCCAATGCGTAACACGTTATTGAAAAGTCAAATCGAAACAAACCACGGAGTCGTAGATATAAAAGTTTTAAAAACAGTATACGAAAATGACAAGGAAAATCTTTTCCTACGTATGCTCCCTAAAATTAAAGATAGCCATTTCAGCATGACGAAGGTAGACAGTACATTTTCTAATGCGTCACAATTGTTCAGCATAGTATGGTTGCAGCAATTAAAACGCAATTAGAGGCGGGATTTTTCAGCAATGATTTATTGCATAAAGTGCGGGCAACATTATACTTCCTTAACCAAGTAAATAAATTAGTCGATATCCTTAATTCGAAGGATCGTAGGAATAGAAGTACCACTATTAAACCGTTTATAGAAATAATGACGATGAAACTCGTTTCCTTTTTGAATTCATACCTTATTTGAATTCCTTCAATTTCATCTTCCGCGATCAATTTAAATGCATTCAGGGTTTCAACACAACACTGAATAGTTTAATCCAGATGAGCCAGCATCTGTTTATAAAATATCCGGAAATAAATTCCGTTCTATTTTCTAAATATAATCACGACGATTTAGAGAATTACTTTAAAAAAATACGTGGGTCTACAGTAGGTTATTTAATGATAAAGGATTTCACAAACAAAGTACACCGATTAATAACAATGGATATAATAAATTTCCCAAAAAATTGTGCGGAGATCGATTATGAAGCTGCCGAAGAGGATGCAATGGATGCACAGTCAGGAAGTGAAATATCCATGGATATCTCAGATGAAAACAGAGACATTGATACTGACATACCAACGGTACAAATGGAAGAGGACAATGGTGCATGCCGTTGGTGATAGTATAAACCCGGGAAGTCCAATAGGTAGTAGCGAAATGGAAATGTTACCCTATTACACGGGGTACTTTATCCATAAAATTTTTGAGGAATCTTTCAAATGCTACAGGAGACCCAGATGAAGCGCCATCATTCATACGCAATAAGGCTTATAATATACATATATAAAGTTATTGTTCCATCAGCTTACTATAATGAAGTTGCTGAATCAAGTTTCTTTCATTATACAAATTTCTTTAAGGAAAATTTTAATATTTTTAAGCTGAGATAGACAATACTTTATAATATACAAGGTAATATGGCTGCAACAAAATTTCAGGAATGGTTCAACGAACACTATTCCTGCACCGAATGGCGTTTTTTAGAGTTTTTCATAACTGTGTTGTTATATAAAAACTCTAAAAATCTAGTTAATGCCGAAAAATATGCCGAAGTATTTCAATGGAAATTCAGTAGGAAATAGGGAACATGAGCAACTTTCTTTACATTTAGGCATTTATAAAATAACTCATAATAAGTGTATGTATTTACCCCCGAAACAATCTTATATGTTAAATCTTATATGTACATACATATATTAAAAGAATTTATGAATAAACTTTGCATTCAAGATTTTTTTTCAATATTTTTCTTCTCACACTTTTATAACTAGAGTTCTAATTAACGTAGGCTGTTGACATAGGCTGTTGACACAGTGGATCAAGCTCCTTCTTTTGAGCTATTAACTGCTTAAATTCGTTGGGTTTGAGGAAAGTTATGCGTGGAGAATCAACTTTACTTTTACTGTACGTTAACATATCTTGGCATATTTTGGCATTACTGTACGTTAACATCTCTTGGCAAATTCGTAGGTTTTGAGGAAAGTTATGCGTGGACAATCAACTTTACTTTTACTGTACGTTAACTTCTCTTGGGATATTTTGGCATTACTGTACGTTAACTTCTCTTGGCAAATTTTGGTATTATATTATAAAAATTAATATATGTAATATAATGCTGCGGAGTAGCAGGGGTCCTCTAGTTAGTGTGTAAAAAAGTGATTAAAAAAAATTACATATATGTTAAAAAAAAAATTAGTTCATTTTAATGAATTGTAATAAATTTATTATTTATTTAAATAAAAAAAAAAATTTAATTAATTTTTTTTCAAAGAGTTTTATATACAATAAGTATTTATATATATGTGTTTAGGCTCAAAATGATTGGTATGAATAAAGGTAAGAAAAACCAATTAAATATATTAATAATTAAAAACAACCAAAATTATATTATTGTATTTAGTGTTGCCTACGTACAATACACCAAATCCAAATAATTTCATGGTGTTATGGTTAAGGAAAAGAAATAAAAAAAAAATAATTTAAGGAAAAAAGAAATAATATTTTATTGATATCAATAATTACATATAATTTGTTCATATTATGTACATAAAGAGGCTGGAGGAAAAGTGACGACAATGGAGGACCTGCAACGACATACAATCATACCGGATGCAAATGTCATACCGGAAGCAATAACATTTGCTAAAATGATTGTTAAAAAAAATACATACAATTACGACGAAATGGCTATTGCTCTACGTATACAGTATGCTTCGCCCGAAGCATATACTGTTATGAGCGAATCGCTTCAATTTAATATGCCATCTGAAGCGGTATTAAATAACTGGGAGCCCATTAAATGTCTTACACCAGGAATAAACAGAGAGGTTTTGGAAAACTTAAAAAAAATTACAGAAAATCTACCACCTCTTGAAAAAGAATGCGCGATGCACATCGACGAGATGTAGCTGCAATCGCAGCGGATCGCATTCTTGGTGTAGTCGACCACGTACGTGGTCCACCATCAAAGAAAGGCGCTGAAAGGGTGTCCGTTTTTATGTTGAAAAGTTCTTTTAGTAGTTGGAGCTTTATGCTCAGTTATTACAACACTCCATCCTGACTTACCGCCAAGGATACGGAGGAGTATTTAATGGAAAGCATAAAACGCCGTATCTGAAATTGGAATAAATGTTACGTGTGTTATTGCTGACCAGTCACCAACGAACTTCAAATTGTTTAGCAAATTAGGAACAACCCCGGAAGAACCCTTCTTTGTAACTCCAACTGGCGAAAAAATATTTATTTTATACGATTATTGCCATTTACTGGTCTCAATGCGTAACACGTTATTGAAAAGTCAAACCGAAACAAACCACGGGGTGGTAGATATATGTACAAGTTTTAAAAACAGTATACGAAAATGACAAGGAAAATCTTTTCCTACGTATGCTCCCTAAAATTACAGATAGCCATTTCAGCATGACGAAGGTAGACAGTACATTTTCTAATGCGGCATAATTGTTCAGCCATAGTTTGGTTGCAGCAATTAAAACGCAATTAGAGGCGGGATTTTTCAGCAATGATTTATTGCATAAAGTGCGGGCAACATTATACTTCCTTAAACAAGTAAATAAATTAGTCGATATCCTTAATTCGAAGGATCGTAGGGATAGAAGTACCACTATTAAACCGTTTTATAGAAAAAATGACGATGAAACTCGTTTCCTTTTTGAATTCATACCTTATTTGAATTCCTTCAATTTCATTTTCCGCGATCAATTTAAATGGATTCAGGGTTTCAACACAACACTGAATAGTTTAATCCAGATGAGCCAACATCTGTTTATAAAATATCCGGCAATAAATTCCGTTCTATTTTCTAAATATAATCAAGACGATTTAGAGAATTACTTTAAAAAAATACGTGGGTCTACAGTAGGTTATTTAATGATAAAGGATTTCACAAAGAAAGTACACCGATTAATAACAATGGATATAATAAAATTCCCAAAAAATTGTGCGGAGATCGATTATGAAGCTGCCGAAGAGGATGCAATGGATGCAGAGTCAGGAAGTGAAATATCCATGGATATCTCAGATGAAAACAGACATTGATACTGACATACCAACGGTACAAATGGAAGAGGACAATGGTGCCGTTGGTGGTAGTATAAACCCGGGAAGTCCAATAAGTAATAGCGAACTGGAAATGTAACCCTATTATACGGGGTACGTTATCCATAAAATTTTTTAGGAATCTTTCAAATGCTATGAATGTATGGAAATGGCTACAGGAGAGACCCAAAGGAAGCGCCATCATTCATACGCAATAAGGCATATAATATATCTTATATATTAAAAGAATTTATGAATAAACTTTGCATTCAAGATTTTTTTTCAATATTTTTCTTCTCTCAAACCTCTATAACTAGAGTTCTAATTAACGTAGGCTGTTCACATAGGTCTAAGAACACTCAGTGGATCAAGCTCCTTCTTTTGAGCTTTTAACTGCTTAAATTCGTTGGGTTTGAGGAAGGTTATGCGTGGAGAATCAACTTTACTTTTACTGTACGTTAACTTATCTTGTCATATTTTGGCATTACTGTACGTTAACTTCTCTTGGCAAATTCGTTGGGTTTGAGGAAAGTTATGCGTGGACAATCAACTTTACTTTTACTGTACGTCAACTTGGCAAATTTTGGCATTACTGTACGTTAACTTCTCTTGGCAAATTTTGGTATTATATAAAAATTAATATAATATAATATATGTAATGCTGCGGAGCAGCAGGGGTCCTCTAGTTAGTGTGTAAAAAAGTGATTAAAAAAGAAATTACATATTTAAGTTAAAAAAAAAAAATTAGTTCATTTTAAGGAATTGTAATAACAAATTTATTATTTATTTAAATAAAAAAAAAAAATTTAATTAATTTTTTTTCAAAAAGTTTTATATACAATAAGTATTTATATATATGTGTTTAGGCTCAAAAAGATTGGTATGAATAAATGTAAGAAAAAACCAATTAAATAATTAAAAACAACCAAAATTATATTATTATATTTAGTGTTGCCTACTTATATACACCAAATCCAAATAATTTCATGGTGTTATAGTTAAGGAAAAGAAATAAAAAAAATTAATTTAAGGGAAAAAAAATTATATTTTATTGATATTAATAATTAAATATTATTTGTTCATATTAAGAAAACGAAAATTAATAAGTTAGACTCTCCGTTTCTTTTTTTAAAAGTATCCTTAAAAAGAAAAATTTTAAAATACCCTTTTTTAAAATAAATGCCTTTTAAAATACCTTTTTGAAAAAGTGTATTTTTTTTAAAGTACGCTTTTAAAAAAAATTACATTTATTATTAAAAATAAGTATCTTTCTTTAAAAAAATATTTTTTTAAGCATATTTTTATGCTTAATAATATAATATAATATAATATAATATAATATAATATAATATAATATAATATAAATAAAATTAAAATTCTCTTTTTTAAAATAACGTTTTAAAAATAAGAACCTTTTTCTAAAAAGTAAATTTTTTTTTGAAAGAGTAACCTTTTTTGAAAAACACCCTTTTTTGAAAAGTACTCTTTTTTAAAAAGTACCCTTGAAGTACCCTTTTTTTTAAATTTTTTTTTTAAAAATTGGTCTTTTTTGAAAAATTACCCTTTTTTTAAATACCCTTTTAAATATAAAATAGTACCCTTTTAATGAAAGTGTTCTTTTCTTAATAAAATATCCTTTCTTTATACTTTTTGTAAACAAGCAACCTTTTTTAAAAAGCAGCCTTTTTTAAAGAATCTTTTTTTAAAGGACCCTTTTTTGAAGTACCCTTTTAGTAAAAGAGTACCTTCTTTTTTAAAAAGTACTCTTTTTTAAAGTAGATTTTTTTAATACCCTTTTTTAAATACCTTTTTTAAATAAATAAATATTTTTTTAAATACCTTTTTTTAAAAAAAGTACCAATTAAAAAAATTTTTTTTTTTTTTGAAAATAGCGTTTTTTTTGAAACAGCAGCCCATTTTAGTCGTAACTTTTTTTAAAACCGCCCTTTCTTTAAAGTACCCTTTTTTAAAAAGTACAATTTTTCTAAAAAACTAACTTTTTTTTATTTTTTGATTTTTGGTGTAAGCTTTCTGGTCACCTTTATTAAAAAATTAAAACAATTTCTTTTTGTTTTTATTTGTGTTTTTTTTTAAGTACTTATTTCGAAAAGTACCTTTAAAAAAAAAAATAAATAAATTTTCTTAAAAAATTACCTCTCTTAAGAGATAATATTTTTTTATAAAGTAGCTTTTCTTAAAAAATTAAATTTTTTTCTTAAAAGTTCCCTATTTTAAAAAGTACCATTCTTTATATAGGCAACAGTTTTAAAGTGGTAGCCGTACCCAATATTGGTTATAATATTGAGTTTACGATGCAGGTGGAGGGTATCAAAGATTCGGCCCAGCCGAATTTAACACTCTTGTTTAAGTTACCCCTTTTTAAAATTTTTAGAAATAAAATTTTTTTTAAGTATTCTCTTTTTTGAAATAATTTTGTTTGAAAAGGTGATATTTTTTTAAAAAGGTACCCTTATTTAAATTACCCTTTTTTATAAAGTACCTTTTTTAAAAAGCACCCTGTTTTAAAAGGTACTATTTTTTAAAAAGTACTTTTTTTTTAAAAAGTATCCTTTTTTAAAAAGAAAAATTTAAAACAATGCCCTTTTTTAAAAAAGTACCCTTTAAAGTATCCTTTTTTTAATAAGTACCCTTTTTTGAAAAAGTGTAATTTTTTAATAAAATACTCTTTCTCTAAAAAAGTACGCTTTTAAAAAAGTTACCTTTAATTTTAAAGAAGAACATTTCTTTCAAAAAAAATCCTTTTTTTTAATAAAATTTAAAGTACCATTTTTTTGAAAAATAAAATTAAAAAAATAAAATTTTTTTAAAAAAGTATTTTCTTTTTTAAAATAACTTTTTTAAAAATTAGAACCCTTTTTTAAAAAGTAATTTTTTTTTTTAAAAAGTTCCCTTTTATTAAAAATATCCTTTTTAAAATACCCTTTTTTAAATTAACCATTTTTTATAAGTACCCTTTTTATAAAAGGTACTTTTTTTTTAAAAACGCCCTCTTTTTACATGCACTCTTTTTTAAAAAGTACCTTTTCCTTGAAGTACCCTTATTTAAAATTTTTTTTAAAAATTACTCTTTTTTGAAAAATTACCCTTTTTTAAAATACCCTTTTTTTTAAAAAGTATCCTTTTTTTAATAAAATATCCTTTATTTAAAAAAGTAAGTTTTTTGTAAACAAGCAACCGTATTTAAAAAGTACCCTTTTTAAAGGACCCTTTTTTAAAGTACCCTTTTAGTAAAAGAGTACCCTTCTTTTTTAGAAAGTACTCTTTTTTAAAGTTGCCTTTTTTTAAAATACCCTTTTTTAAATAAATTTTTTAAATAAATAAATAATTTTTTTTAAAAAGTACCTTTTTTTTAAAAAAAGTACCATTTAAGAAAACTTTTTTTTTTTTGAAAATATCCTCTTTTTAAAAGCAACTTTTTAGAAAAAAAGCGCCCTTCCTTTAGTGTACCCTTTTTTAAAAAGTACCCTTTTTCTTAAAAAATTACCTTTCTTAAAAAAGAATATATTTTTATAAAAAATTAAATTTTTTTCTTAAAAGTTTCCCTTTTTTAAAAAGCACCCTTCTTTAAGAAAGTTACTTTTTTAAAAAATTATCATTTTTTAAAAAATGTATCGGCAACAGTTTTAAAGTGGTTGCCGCGCCCAACATTGATAATAACATTAACATAACAGCTGAATTTAACATATACATATGATTTTGAAATAAAATTGATAATTTTCTTAAGTACAATTAATATTTTCCGAAACTCAATTGATAATTTTTTAAAAACAAATTAAAACGAAATAATTCTTTATACTTTATTCTAAATCTAGAACTATTCATGCATCCACCTCTGTCTGTTTGGTTAACATTCCTAATAGACAACGTAATGTTAACATCAACTACCCCTACATATTACAATGAATTCAGCAAATTCTAGCAGTTTTTATTCTCCTTCTGAAAAAATTTATTCTCTCATTTTTATAAGAAAATCCTTACGCATCCGAAAAGTTGATTGTCAATGCCAAATGAGATAAAGTTGTGATTACTTGCAAACTGGTCGAAAATTTTGCGCACAATTTTATTGTAAACATTAGAATGCAATATTGCCATCGATGTCAACATACATGCACACACATTTCTTAATGACCATATAAGCTTATGCAAAATTGTTAGTAAAGTGGTTACGAGAATGTTAAGAAGTTGAACTGTTAGAGACTATAAAACATTTGCTTCGTTAAGGGAAAATCTAATTGAACAAGCACTAAAGGTGTAAAGAAACATACACACAACATAAGCAGCAGGACCATAAACGAATATAACAATATCAATGGCATGACAGATCAAAGAGTCAGGGCTACGAAGAATGTTTTCTTTTCATTTAAATAAATCATCAAATGTAATACTGTAACATAATTAAACAATCATTTCGTGAAAATATTAAATTTTTTAAGATTAAGTACAAAAGAATTGAATGTGAAAAGAACATAGTTAATTAAAAAAAAAATTTTAATTCGAAAAATTTACAGTTTACTTTGTTATTTGAACAAAGAAATTTTTATTTTGATGCAAGAAAAATACTTTTGACGTTGTATTCTATACTAGCTGTTTTTACCCGGTCTTGCCCGAGATCCAAAGCCTTTGACTTGAAAAATAGTTCATTATGCTTACCAGGCGCTGAGTTCTTAGTCCTTAATGAACAAATTCCCAAAAAAAAAATAAACTTTCTCCCCAAAAATTTGTATGAGATTGGGAATTTGTTCATGATGAAGAAATTCCCCAATGTTTACGTTTTTTTGGGAGTAAATTCATTTTTTATTTCAATTTAAAATTTTTTGATTTTTTAATTTAGAAGTTTTTTTATAAGACGCTACAGCAAAAATGCTTTTTGAAGTTTATTTTGTAAACCTCAAATATAACGGAATCGTTTGCAAATTAAAGGAATCAGATCTTTTAAAAATTGAATTACTTCATTCAATAAGTGAGCATCATTGAGCAGAGAAGTCAAATTCATAGAAGTTTCAAAAATGGAAAATGAATGCGACGTTTAAAATTGTGCCGGAAGGTTGCTTTAAGCAACTGCTTATACTCGTAATATATGTATAGTATTTATTGCACATACATACGTAGATAAAATTTATCATAAGACTTCTCACTGAGCTGTGTTCCGCTGTTGTCGTCAACTTGTTTTAATCGCCAAAATATACTTTTCAGATCATTCGGATATTTTAGCTGAGTTGTGTTCCGAGAGCGCGTCATGTCCGCGTTCGCGCGCCGCTTCCGCGCGGTTAATAACAACACCACTGCTGCCGCGCAGTTGTTGAAAACTTATTTTAATTGCCAAATTATATTTTTCAGATCATTCCGATATTTAAGCTAAGCTGTGTTCCATGAACGCGTCGCGTCCGCGTGCCGCTTCCGCGCGCTTGGCAGCCACACCAGTGTTGTCAAATTATTTTAATTATAAAATTATATTTTTCAGATCATTCCGATATTTCAGCTAAGTTGCGTTCCGCGTCCGCGCGCCCCGTCGCGTACCGAAATGATGCTATTGAAAAGAATACAGATTTTAAATACGTTTATTGCAGGACAGATATTGAGAGCAGTATGGGGAGTTTGTTCATTTCTTTTGGGAACCTTTTTTTTTAAATTTGGGGAATTTGTTCATCGTGAAGTTATTCCACAATTTCAAGTTAATTTTTTTGGGGGAATTTGTTCATTGGGGACTAAGTACTCAGCGCCTGCTTACCATTACAACTAACAATGTTCATGCATGGATTATTTTCAGTGTATGATGTTATGAATTTTTGTTATTCTAGAGCTTTGGGATATACAACATTTTTGGTTTTTCCTCCTGGTGCATATACGAAAAGATTGTGCTGGCTCCCAACTTTGGAGCAGGCGACATATAATTGTCTATGAGAAAAACAGGGAGATTCTAAGTTGATAGCTGCTACCGTAAGAGATTGTCCTCTTATGTACGTTATGTTAGTAACAACTTTTGTACCATCTCTTGCAATGAAGGAACCAACTTACAAAAGTTTTCTGGTAGGGATATTACAGTCGTTTCAGGAGTTTCACATTCTCTCGACTCAGCCTGGATTTCTAGATGCACTTGAGTAGATTCTGGCATTTCCTCTTCTCTTAACAAAGCTTGTCTTGATCTTTGGGCTTCAACACGTTATTGGGCTTGCTCAGGTGTTTCAGCATTTCTCGACTTAGATTGTCTAACTCGTTGAGACTCGATACGAATTTAGGTCTAATCGGATTCTCTAGAGTTCTGTTTAGTCTAGTACGGCCTATATGCTATGCTTTCATGTACAAGTCACAAATCCAAGTAGTTCTTTTTACACCTTTACAACTCACTTATACAGTGAAAACGATGAAATGGAAATATTTGTAATAAGTTGCTTTCCAATGTAGTTAAAAAGGCAAGATGGAAATATTTGTATGGATTAACCTCATCGGAGTAATCCTACAGTGGTAGTCAACCTGTATCTGTTCAACCAAGAAATAAATCTGCTCTAATTTTGGGTTGTTACAAATCATGGTAAAAACGCAAGACGGGAATATTTGTAATATGGATGTTGATTTACAATATTTACTTATAATGGTGTAATCTCAAGAGTAGCAACAAGTAAAGAGATTTATGCAGAAACTTTTCGGGAAATCCATTGAAAAATTAAAATATGTTAACAAACACTAAAAGCGTATATAGAAAATTAAAATAAGTGGGCGTGGCCGAGAAAAATATATGACGACATTCTCTGGGATATGAGAATTACGTACAGTAAATTCGAGAGATATCCGTAAAAAGTTTAAAAAAGTGGGCGTAAAGTAGGTTTGGCTGGTAAGAAACATATGACGACCTTCTCTGGGGTATAGAGATCGTGTATACCAAATTTCAGAGATATTTGTTGAAAAGCTAAAATTTGTGTAGCGAAAAAAATATCCAAAAAACAGAAAATTAATTGTTTATAAAAAGTGGGCGTAAAAGTAGGCGTGGCCGATAAGAAGCATATGGTTGACCTTACCTGGAGTACAAAGATCGTGTGTACTAAATTTTAGAGACAAATAAAAATTTGTATAGTGAACAAATATACGAAAAAACGGAAAAGGAAGTTTATATAAAAAGTGGGCGTAGAAGTGGGCGTGACCGGTAGGAATCATATGGCGACCTTTCCTGGAGTACGGAGATCGTATGTACCAAATTTCAGAGAAATCCGTTGAAAAATAAAAATTTGTATAGCGGTCAAACAACAAACAAACAAACAAACAGAAAATGAATTTTATATATCTGTGGTCACAAGTGTAAACCGCCTAAGTCGACTTAAGAACAATTTGAGTTATGTATGCTATCATATTCTACTAAGAATTCTTTATATTTACGTGAAATTCCCATTTTTCTAACACTATTATTTAAGAAGTTATTAATGAAAACATACTGACCTCGATAGAATGATTTTCGCCAATTTGAGTTATGTATGTATGCTATCATATTCTACTAAAAAATCTTTATATTTACGTGAAATCCCCATTTCTCTAACACTGTTTATTATAAAGTTTTTAATGAAAACATAGTGATCTAAGTCGTAATGATGCCCAATTACATTTATATAAAATGCTATTTTTCTCGAAAGCATGATTTTCGAGTTAGGCGGTTATTGCTTGTGACCAAAGATATATAGATAAGTTTTTAGATGCGAGTTTTTTGTGTGTGTGAAATATCGATATCAATTAATTGTAAAAATTAGATATAAAAAAATAAACAACAACAGCTGTTTTCGAAAATTTTGTATGGGAGCAAGTCTTAAATTTTCGAACCGTAAACTTTTTGGGTACAGCGTTAATGTATTCAGAGAAATAAAATTATTGATACCCAAATTGCCTAGAACATACGACATGTTTCGAGAAAAATCGTCTACAACACGAACATGGACAGGGTCGAGAAGAAATATGACTTCAGAAAGTACTTTGTTACAAAACTCAGCAATAAGAGAGAATGGAGTGATTTGAGCACAGCATATTCTCTAAGAGAAGATACAATCAAATGGTACACAGATGGGTCAAAAACCGAAAGTGGCACAAGGGCGGGAGTCTTCGGGACCAGAACCAAATACTTTGAGTCAATGGGAATACACACAAGTATTTTCCAAGCAGAAATTTATGCCATCGACAGATGTGCACAAATCAACTTGAATAGGAAGTACAAAAGACGGAACATAACCATACTATCAGATAGTCAAGCTGCTATACGAGCACTAAGCTCCTATGAAGTAGACTCCAAGTTAGTACGGGACTGTCTACGGAAACTAAATGAGCTAGCTAAACACATCAAGGTTAGCCTTTGTTGGGTCCCGGGACATATTTGGATTCAAGGTAATGAGCAAGCTGATGAACTTGCCAGAAGGGGAGCTTCCACAAAATTAATAGGACCGGAACCGTTTTGTGGAATAGGAAAAGGAGTATGGGAACATGAGAATCATGTTAGACAGGTACTTTTCTCGGGCCACTTGGGCTTAAGGCAATCCAAACTCTTGTTGGGTGGCTACAACAATAGGAGATTTGGGTCGTGCATTGGGTTGTCGAAAAACGGAATTAGAATACTAACCGGGATTTTAACTGGTCACGGTAGGCTCAGGGAACATCTGAGCAGGATAGGAATCGTAGAAAACCCCATGTGCAGATTCTGTGACGAGGAAGCTGAATCACCAGAGCACATACTTGGGGAATGTGGAGCGTTAATGCATAAAAGTAAAAAGCATCTGGGCTCTTTCCAAATACTAGAACCAACCAACATCCTCGAATTCCTGAGGGGTTCAGGGTTGGAAGAGATTTTATTAGGACAACCTATTAGCAGAGGGCAGTACAATAGATCACTAGTCGCAGTACTTCAAATACCTCTTTCTACAATACAATACAATACAACCTATCCGTACTTTATTTTAAAATGAATTCAAATGTGAAAAATACTTGAATTGATTAAAAAACGTATTAAAAAAAAAAATTAACCTAAGAATTCAAAATCAAATTTAAAGCATAAAGTCTTTTAATGCTCAACTACGACTCCTATTTTGACTTGTCTATATTTGTTTTTGTAGTAGTGGTAGTTATGCAAAGTGAATAGACTTAAATTAAAAGTTTTTTCTCAGGTGCTGAGTATGCACTTCAACAAACACAAGTCTAGTGTAGAATAACAAGACAAATATGTGTGTGTAAAAAGAAAAGGTCTTAAGGACACCGCCGGCTTATGTTGGTTGAAATAGTAATGCCAGGAGAAAAAAAAAACAACAAAAACTTCAACTACAGCTACGACTGCAAACATTACTTACACTATTATGACGCATTGAAATTGCAAGGATTGTTTTCTATATTTTATAGAATTAAGTAGAAAAACAAATACTGGGGTGTGGGTGTGTTGAGTAGGTGGTTAAAGACCACTAAACAGTGTGTGTGTGTGCTTGACTGCTTAAGCCTTTTGCATTCTAACTGTATATATTTTATTTACAAGGTTAAATACCCAAACAGCCTTAGGAAGTGTGTGAAATTTTTGTTTCTGGGGCAGTTAAGATTAATCAGCTTGGTGAGTTTTACTTGAAATTTAAGGATAAAAAATCAGGATAAAATGTTCTTTTCCATTAAATATAAATTATAAGTTTTGTATTCATTCTTGGAATTATTTGACTGTATCACTTTCTGTTTATATATTTATAATAAAATGTTATATTAATAAAAAAGATAAATATGTATAATTTAAGAGAAATATGGAAAGAATTCAAGACAACGCTAGATGGAGCAGCTACTTTTCATTGATTAAAAATTCAAAATAGAAAACATTATTCTAATGGCAAGGGTTTTATTAGTTAAATTTAATAACTTCATTATACCCTGGACCACAGAGTGGTATAGGGCAGACGTGCTGACGTTTGTAACTTAAATATCTGACCTGATCCACTTTCTATTATACCGATCGACTTCGAATCATTTACTGAGTCGATTTAGCGATGTTCGTTCGTCCGTCTGTCTGTATATCTATCGGTGTCCCAAAATTTACGCAGGCAACCAAAGGAAAAAGACAGTTTGACAGTTTAAGGTTAGTAAAAATGGAGTATTACACTATAGAAGAACGCGATTTTATTGTTGAACAATATTTAAAAGATAAAGAAAATTTTCCCATTACAAATCGAAAATTTGAAACAAAAATTTTCAACTGTGAAGAGAGTAATGGAAAAATACAGGCAGACTGATGCTCAACACACTGATTGTCCAAAAGCAAGTCGTTCAAATGTTAGTGCGTAAGAGTGTTGGTGAAAGATCTATTCGGCGTCGTGGACAAAAATTTAATATATACCAACTTCGCGCTTTGCGCGCTAGGTTTAGCGCCTTTTGACGAACTAAAAAGTGCGTTTCTTCCATTAAGTGTCTTTATAAAATAGCTATAAATTAGCGCTTTCCGCTTTTCGTTTACTTTTGATTAAAACAGTACAAATTAACAAAAATTTTGAAGATGTTGATAATTTTCCAAAAGAATTTTTAAAGGATAAAAAGAAATCGAAGAGTACGAACATGAAACAATTTTAAACTACGTAAATAGAAAAAGTAAAACAAAACTGATCAATCAATTATAAAGTTTCGTTATATATAATACCTTGACTACTTTTTCATACTCAAATACTGAAGTCGTAAGGCAATTCAGTGCAATGAATTTTTTAAAATTCTTTAATACATATTATATATAGATTAAATTAGAAAAATTATGTGTAAATTATAAAGTTTCATCAAAAATTTGTACTAAAATTAAAGTGATCAAACATATAAAAAAAATCAAAATTTTATATGAAAACAATAATAGCCCTGACTGAGCATGATGAAGATATTTATTATTTCTTTATTTATATTATTAACTTATAATTATAAATTAATATTTATAATAAAGTAATTTTCATACACTTAATAGATACAATAATGATTTAGATCTTATATAAACTAGTAAGTATTTGTTTGTTTTAGGAAAATTGCTATTTTCTTTCAGTTTTCAGGGGTTGGGTTAGATAAAGCTCTAGTCGGGTCGTTTCCATTGAAAATATTTTGTCTTTCGTTATTCAATTTAGGACAATGTACAAGAATGTGTGAGGGATTTGGAATCGGAGTTGTAGAATTACAAATTTGGGGAATATCAATGTTCATCAAAAGTCCGTGAGTTAATTTGAAATGGCCGAGTCTTAGTCGTTCAAATTGAATCATGTCAATTCTGTGGCAATCCGTAATAGTTCTTAAAAGGGTGCGTATGTCAGTCATTTTATGATTTAGATTCTTATACCAAATTAAGGTGGAGTGTTTTAGGTTTTGTTTATAGTATTCAATGAGTTTTTGTACGATATAGTTATCCCAATCTTTGGGATTGTGATTAGGTGTTGTGGTTAGTGGAAAATGGAAAATGATGAATATAATAATGTGTGTTTATTTGAGAACGAACACGTATTTTCAGCTATTTAAAATTTTTTATTGATATACACTTAAAAAGTAATATCAAATACAAGCGCTTTTTCGCGCTATTTATTTCATTTTCATTTAGCGCTTTTGAGGTACTGTCTTGCGCTTTTCGCTTGAAAAAAAATTGTCATCGCACAGTGGATGAAAGCGCCCCGGTAAGTGAGTAGGTAGCGTGCTCGCCTATCATGCGGGGGTCGTGGGTTCGATTCCCACCAGAGGCTTTGGTCTGTCGCTGCAAAAACCAGCCAAATGGTCTTTGTCACCCGGCTTATCCCTGGACCCAAATTAGAATACAAATTTACTTTGTATTGTAATTAATATAAATAAATAAATAAATAAATAAATAAAATTGTCATCGCACAGTGGCTGAAAATTGTTTTTCATTGGCCAAAATTCTGCAACTTTTGAACCAATCAAAATATTTTAGTAATTCTTTTCCTAGTGGGCGGATATTTAGTTAAACTTGAGTCTGTTTTAATTTCATTAAAATTGATTGAGTTCTATTTAAGAACTTCTAGGTCAAAGTTGAACTTTTCACTTTTTTTAACTTTTAGCGTGAAACATGGGGCTTTTTTTTTTTTTTTTATTTATTAAAAAATGTCATATTTGGATTTTGATAATTATTATAAGCATTTTTTGTAAAATCAACTGGAAATTTTGCTATTACTACTGAAAAATTAAAAATTGTTTGTTGTCAAATTTGCAAATTTATTTACACTCAAAGAATATTTCCACTTAAAAAAACGTTAGTAATATTTCTAATAGTCTTGCTATTACTACAGAAAAATCTATAATTTTTTGCTGTCAATTTTGTTAATTTTTACAAAATAAATCTGCTAAACATTAGCGCAATGATTCTGATTTTGATATGATATGATATTTATTAAAACATTTCATACATATGTGGGTAAAGAAACCTTTTAAAAACCAATAAAACATTATTATCTCTTAGGTCCATATAGATGGATATTGAAAATAAGCATAAACCAAATATTGAGTGGCATTTTTATTATTATTTTTTTTGGCTGCAGATATGAAAAAGTTTATATCGGATGCTATATTTATATGGAGGCTACGTCGAAAAATGGAACGATCCTGACCATATTTGGTAAAGTCACTTATATTTTCAAAAAATATATACAAACCAAATTTGATGATGGAAGTAATAAATACATACAAACCCAATTTGACTGAGATCTATATGATAATTTTAATTTTATGCCAATTTATGTCGATCTCATAGGGGTCATTTGTATGGGGACTAGGTCTGAACATGAACTGATTCTCACCAATTTCAATAGCGTTCATCCCATGCCCGATAAAGGCTTATATACCAAATTTCATCAAAATATATTTATATTTGCGACCTGCAGTTTGATTACAAGCTTTACATGGACACACAGACGGATGGACGGACGGACATTGCTAAATCGACTCAAAAAGTGATTCTGAGTCGATCGGTATACTTGTATTGTATGCTTATAGGGCTGTTTAAATTACCGTAATTTGAATTTTTTTTGAGTAATTTCGTTAAAATGAAAAAAGTGTTCTACCCGCGGATCGTCACGGATGCAAAAGTATACTTAGGGTTAAAGAGAACACTTTCACCTTTCTCTGGGTGGTATACGTTGCTTGTTCCCTTTTGTTCCCTAGAAGTTCTATTCCACTAAAGTTCAAATTTGACGCAAATATAGTAGTTTAATAAATATTTCAGAACACCCCTAATATTAACCGGTAGGGTTGTGACCACTTACAATTACTAAAGACTGCAATCCTTCCTTTGATAAAAAAAAAACACAAATAATCACCTTTTTCTGAAATTAAAAAAACAGTCTGACAGCATGCCACGCCCACAATTAACAATAGTATAGCCTAATTTTTTGGATACATTAATTTTTATATATTAGCTACAAAAAGGCGTTAAAATTGTAAAAATCAGTGACAAAAAAATTGGACTTTTGGCGAATGAAATCAAAATTTCAGCCATACCTATACCACTATGTGGTTTGGGTATAATGACTTTGTGCCGCTGTTTGTAACTACCAAAAATATTTGACCTAGACCCATCTTTTATTATACCGATCGAATCAGAATCACTATCTGATTCGATTTAACGATGTCCGTCCGTCCGTCCGTCTGTGTGTCCATGTAAACTTTGTAATCAAACTGTAGGTCGCAAATATGAATATATTTTGATTAAATTTGGTATATAAGCTTCTATCGACCAAAGGATGAACGCTATTGAAATTGGTGAGAATCGGTTCATGTTCAGACCTAGCCCCCATACAAATGACTCCTATGAAATCGACATAAATTGCCATAAGATCCAAATTGTCATATAGCTCTCAGTCAAATTGGGTTTATATGCGTTTATTACATCCATTAATGAGTAGTCCAACAATAATACCTATGGGACATAGGCCCCATATAGAGCTGCTTCACTTAAATCTATCAAAAAACAAAAATATTGCACTGATTCTTCTCAAATTTTGTTTGTAAAGGGTCCGCCAAATAACTTTTTTTTTTTGAAAATGCTATAAAAAAAAACTACTGAATATTATCTCAAATTTCTTTTTTTATCTGAAAATACAATCCTTCCGGTTAATAATGGAAAATAATTTCATTCAAATGGCTGCCTCGGCTGGCCATGCAGTAGCCTACACGATCGGTCCATTTTTTAAGCTCATTATCGATTGTGTGCAGCTGTATTTCACCAATGGCTTCACGAATATTGTCCTTTAAAGCGTCAATTGTCTCTGGCTTGTTGGCGTAACACTTATCTTTGAGGGCACCCCACAAATAATAGTCCAACGGTGTCAAATCGCAGCTCCGAGGTGGCCAAACGACATCAGGTCTGCGGCTGATAATGCGATCTTCAAAAACAGGGCGCAAAATATCGAGTGTAGCTTCGGCTGTGTGGCACGTAGCGCCGTCCTGTTGAAACCAAATGTTGCCAATATCCTCCTCTTCAATTTTTGTGAACAAAAATTCGTTCAACATGACCCGATAACGATCGCCATTGACTGTAACGGCCACTCCTTGCTCATTTTCGAAGAAAAATGGCCCAATTATGCCTCTGGACCAAAATTCGCACCAAACAGTGTCTCGTTTTGGGTGTATCGGCTTTTCAATGTATGCGTGCGGGTTTTCTGTGCCCCAAATGCGACAATCTTGCTTGTTTACATACCCGCCAAGATCAAAATGAGCTTCATCTGAAAAAATGATTTTTTTTTGGCAAAATCGGCATCTACTGTAAGTAGATCGCAGGCCCACTTAGCGAAGCGAAAACGCATTGGATGGTCAGTTGGCTTCAACTCCTGAACCAATTGGACTTTGTATGGCGTCATACCAAGGTCTTTATGCAAAATTCGTCTCAATGATGCCTCCGAAATGTTCAATTCTTGAGAACGACGGTGAATTGATGTTGATGGCGCTTCACGCACACTTTCTGCCACAGCAGCAATATTCTCGGGTGTACGCACTGTTTTTGGCTTTTCACGCTTTGGATTATCGATGAGGATGCCGGTTTATTTCACTTTTTTCACAAGATAACGAACATACGGAGCTGACGGTGCTTCTCTTCTTCCAAAATCCGTACGCAATTTTCGCACACATTCTGCAACATTACCATGATTTTCAAAGTAATGTCGCAATATTTCCCAGCGTTGTTCAAGCGTATACACAACCATTTTCGTTCAGCGGAAGGATGAAACTAAATATCTGTCAAATCAGACATGAGCTAAGTGTTACCATTCACGAAATAAGCACTAGTTGAAAAAAAAACGTTAGATGGCGGACCCTTTACTTATAAATGTTAGCTGATGTAAAAAGATTAGTAAAAAGATAATGCAATAAAGTTCCAGTCAACACCAAAAAAGTTCAATTTTGTTCCCTAGTGTTATGATTACTATTCTGTTGTCTTCGCAATAGATATTTTATTATAATAGAAAATGGTTAGCTGTTAATAAATTTCTGTTAATACAATTAAAAATATAAATTTTCGGAATTAGAACAATTCGGTTGGCATATTTTTATACCCTACACCACTATGCGGTCAGGTTATAATGACTTTGACTTATAATGGTTGTAACTGCCGAAAATACTTAACCTAGACCCATTTCTTATTATACCAATTGACTCAGAATCGCTTTCTAAGTCGATTTAGCCATGTCCGTCTGTCCGTCCGTCCGTCTGTGTGTCCATGTAAACCTTGTAATCAAACTATAGATCGCAAATATGAATATATTTATGAAATTTGATATATAAGCTTTTATCGGTCATACATTGAATGCTATTGAAATTCATGTAAATCGGTTTTGACCTAGTCCCCATACAAATGACCTCTATGAGATCGACTTAAATTGCCATAATATCCAAATTATCATATAGATGCAGTCAAATTGGCTTTGTATATATTTATTACATCAATTTATTAGTAGTCAAATTGGGTTTGTTTATATTTATTTCATCAATTTATCAGTAGTCCAAAAATAAACCCTATAGGATAATTCTTAGGCATAGCCCCCATATGAGGCTGATTCCCGATCTACACAGATTTTTCTCAAATTTGGTTTGTATATGTTTTTGCAAAAAATAAGTGACCTTACCAAATATAGTCAGCATCGGTCCATTTTTGGCCTAGTCCCCATATAAATATAACATCGGATATAAACTTTTTTTATATCCGAAGGCAAACAAATTAATAACAATGCCACTCAAATTTGGGTTTTGCTTATTTTCTATATCTAATTAGTTGGACCTAGGATATACAGTATCGTAAAGTCGGTCTAGACCGACTTTAATTTTCTTACTGGTTTTTTGCGATTAACTTTTTGTCATCAGACGTATGAGTAATTAATATTGCTTTTATTACACTGTGGAACAAATTCAGGTTAGCAAAAGTTAGGTCGATTCTGAGAGTGAGGGATGAAAATAGAGGCTAAATTAGAAGACCCGTATCGCGCGCGTTTGTTTATGTTAGTTCGAATTTTTTTTTTTAACGACCTTCGAACTTTGCAGTCAAATGCCGATTTTCAGCATATTGTTTATATGGTTTTTGGCTATAACTCGTCGATTAATTGATATTTTTTCAATCTGTAAAAGCCAAATTATTGCTAGAGACCTGTGCAACAATCAAAATTTTTTAAAAAATTGATTTAGAAAATTTTTGTGGTGCTTATGAAGCAAAATGTTGGAAAAACTATTTTTTTTCATGCTTTTTGAAAATATATTTTCCACAAAACTAAGTCTTTTTTGCTTTCTGTTTGGTCTATAATATGCTTCTCAGTTTCTTCAATAAATTTCATTTGAAAAGAAAACAATCATAATACAAAACTTGCGTTTTCCAGCTTAATATTAATTTACTTCTCATTTTTTATGTACCAATTTTGTTCAGTGTTGGTTTTGAAGAAACATTGAAAAAGAAATTATAAAAATATGGAAAAAATATATTTTTGAAATGTTTGTTATGAAAAGTTTCAAGTAAAAAAATTAGATAAATTAAATTAATGATTTGGCCAGTTGCCGTTTAGCAGGCGGCTGTGGATCAACATCACTGCTCTCTTTGATATCTTGGTCATCGTCATCGTCATCAGAAAGGTCGATAATTTCGTCCAACTGATATTCTGGAATTTCATCTTTGTCTTCCCTCTCTTCCTCTTTTTCCTCGTCTTCCTCTTCTTCAAAGGTGTTTTTATATCACCAACAAATTTCAGCGAGTATTGCATCTGGAAATTTCTTTCCCCTGTACCTGAAACGAAAATAGCGTTCAATCGTTAATATGTTTAAATTGTGCTCTCTGACAAAGATATTTGAAAAATCTAGGAATTCAAAATATGCACACTCTATAGTTACCTTATTTCAAATGGAAGCGCAGTTTGGTGATAACGTTCGCCTTGCTCATAAGATTCAGTTGGCAACTGTTGAGCGAGTTGATCAAGATGCTGATGCAAGAGATGAATTTTGTACGACATATTAACCCCAATTTCATCGAAAGCTGCCAACATGTTTGCAACAGTTTGCCTGTAGTTGTCTTTTCGTTCTTTACCCAAAAGTCCTTTAATGACTGCTTTCAATGCGAGCCATGCATTTAATTCTCGGTCTGTCAGAACTTGGTCAAAATCTTGACGACTCATTAGTTTCCGTATGTCGGGACCATTAACAACCCCTTCCTGAATGTAGGCGTTACTTAGTCTTGGGAAAATGTCTTTTAAGCGGTTGAATACTGCTGGTCTTTTTGCGATACATTTCAAAAAATTTTTAGCAATGCCAAGTTTAATGTGGAGCAACGGCAACAAAATTTTTATTTCAGGAACAAGACTTTCATGTAGCCTATTGTCTTTAGGCCATTTCCGTCCAATGCGACTATTCCAGTTATGCTGCTTGTACTGGTTTCTTCCTTTAATACCTTCTCCGTATCGTGAATCCCAATCGCACAAAAAACACGGATATTTTGGACGGCTGTTAAACCTGTAATCAATGAAACTATTTTGAGGTCGCAGCAAATGCGCCACTTGTGTTCGTTGTATTTGACTGCTTCCAGAATGTGTTTCAAATATCGAAATTTTCACTAGTATCAGTGCTATACGCAATCGGAACAGAAGGCATTCTATTTGTCTTGTGCAAAAGCACAACTTTTAAGCTGATTAGTGAACTATCGATGAATAAACACCAATCATCTTTTTTATAGGTTAACCCTATCGTCTTCATCGTTCACATTGAAGAACTGTTCTAACTCTTTTTGGCGTTTTCGATATGCTGTTACTTTGGTACCTTTCGCCAGCAAAATATTTCTTTTCAAAAATGAAGCCAGTAGTTCTGATTTTTTCTGAGTCAAACACAAATTTGCAACAATTCCATCCAATTGGGTTTGTGTGACTAGGATTGGGTCCCTTGATGTTTCATAGGATGTACCTTCACCAGGATCGTATTCTGAGAAGAAATCCATGGATGTAGCAGCGGCGGTTGTAGTTCTGATATCTGTTTGAAGATCGGTATGTTGGTACTGGAATGAATTCTGAATGCGGTAATGGTAATTGGACACTTGGCACTGCTACATAAGTTTTATTCTTTGCTTTCCTTCTATTCAAAGTTTTATGGTAGTTGATACATCCATAGCAATTTTCTTCTTAATGCGGCCTGTTGTCTAACCACATCATTGGTATACCAAAAGGCATAGCCTTCTTCTTTTCACTTTTGCATTGCATAAGAGTTGAATAGCAATTAAAGCAAACTTTTTTAGGGGCATAGTTTACGTCAGTGGTAAACTCTTGCGAGAAATATTGTTTATAGGCTTCCAAAAAAAAAAAATCATTCGCATTGCCACATTTTTCATCGCTTGCTATGAAACGTCCACAAACATTACAAAAATGGTCCATTTTACATTTTGGTTCCGACATTTTTAATACAATACAATGTTTTTTTTGTTATTTTTATGAAACCGATGCACTTAACATAAATCACTCACAAAATGAAATAAGTTCCAAAAAAATTAATAGCTAATTTTATCACGACCGAGCGAAAATTAAAAGACATCAGCTTCATTTTTGAAATTAGTTCGCTTGTACGAAATAAAAAAAAAATCGCTACCTGCGCGGTGGTTGAAAACAAAAAAGTTGTTTTACTAATTCCTAATTCTTGGAACTTCCCTTTTTAATTACTTCTACCCAAATCGCTATTTATTTAATGGTTGTGGGATTTTTAACGCAAATTATCGACTAAGACCATTTTCTTTTGAAATGAAATTTATTGAAGAAACTGAGAAGCATATTATAGATCAAACAGAAAGCAAAAAATACTTAGTTTTGTGGAAAATATTTTCAAAAAGCATGGAAAAAATAATTTTTCAAACATTTTGCTTCATAAACACCACAAAAATAATCTAAATCATTTTTAAAATCAATTTTGATTGTTGCACAGGTCTCTAGCAATAATTAGGCTTTTACAGATTAAAAAAATATCAATTAGTCGACGAGTTATAGCCAAAAAACCATATAAACAATATGCTGAAAATCGGCATTTGACTGCAAAGTTCGAAGGTCGATTAAAAAAAATTCGAACTAACATAAACAAACGCCGGTATACGGGTCTTTTAATTTAGCCTCTATTTTCACCCCTCACTCTCAGAATCGACCCAACTTTTGCTAACCTGAATTTGTTCCACAGTGTTATTCATATAATAAATATCACTCATACGCAGTGCATTAATTATGTAGATTACTTTGACAATTATTTTCTTCAGAGAGTACTTACATTTTTTTATTTATTTTTGTATTATTAACAGATGTCAATATCATATGTTGCTAACAGGATTTTCACACAAAACAGCAGACAATGAATATCAACGCACGTAAACGGCGACGCACTTATACATACGTACAAACATAGGGCTGCATGTATATGTTACAGATGGTATTGTAGGGTGGATTAATTGCAATAGGCATTCACTCACTTATGTCAGTGAAGTGAAAATTGAGGTAAGCTTTTCCTTGAAACATTTAAACAGGTGTTGAATCAAGGAGACAGACCTAGGAATCAACAACCAGCACCATAAGGATGAAAATTATAAATCACATACATATATACACTTTTTTACAGGTTGATACACATACAGGATATAGTCGTACGTACATACGTATATTATGTTATAATGACATTGAAGTAGTTGTAGTAGTAGTAGTAGTTACAAGAGTTAGGAACAAAAAATAATAAAAAAACGAAGAAGCAAATAACAAATGTTACATCTCCACTTACAACATCGTTTTTCAAACAACAACAACTGTAACACTCAAACAAGTTTTGCCGTAACAATAACAAAATGAAAAGGTTACAGTTGAAAAACTGCAGCATCTACCACATTTCATGAACTTTTTATATAACAAACAAAAATTAAGTTAAAAGTGGTGACAGTTCTGAAGGTGAAATGTTGACGACATCAACGCCTTTTACAACGATTCTTATAAACACATGTGAAACCATACGTAGATTGCTTAAAAAACTTGTAACATTTGCATGTCATTTGGTAAAATATGTCAAAAAGTTATCTTCATAATAAAAATTCAGTGTAAATGATTTTAAAATTATAAAAAAAAAAATATTTCTCAAGAAATCAAGGACTTTTTGATCTGACCTTGTATTCTGCGTGAGTGGTAAATTACGGATATTTGCAACGATATGTAATTATTCATCTGAACAATTTTGTTTATAAAGATGTAAATAATCAGAAAGTAATTACAAGCATAAATTATGCGCTTAATACCGAAATCTCACATGAGATTTATAGTAGTTAGCCTTAGAGTAAGGTTTAGAGAAATATTCGTGATCAGAAAATAAGGCGTCTGATCTTCCGTATATAGTTAAATATATGGAATACTGTCATAAAAATATTCTTGAAACAATAAACTTGATTGTTATTTATCTAAAAAATATTCTTGAAACTTTATGTGGGTCCATAAATGTATGTAGTTGGGCCAAAAATTTGCGCGATTGAGCAAAAAATCGTGACACCTCCTTATAAAGTATGACCAGCAAAAAAAAATCGGGCGTAGCACCACTCATACAACTGGACTACGATAAAGCGAGTGGCTTCAAACTTTGCGAAGGTCCATAAATGGTTGGGCTCGAATAATAGGACATGTTAGGTCTTACTTAAAGAAAAGTATCAAGAGTACTATGGCTGCGAGAGTCTTGATTAATATATATAATAAATAAATTTCGTTTTAGCTGTTTCAAAAATATTTCTTTTTCACCTTATCGAAAAACAGAGAAAGTTATTTTTATACACAGTTGATTGTTGTAAACAAATAAATTAATGTTAAATAAAATTATATTTCAATTTTATTTAATTTATAAATTTAATTAAAATACATTAACTGAAAAAGTTTTCTTTTCTTTTTGAAATCGATGTCAACTAAATAGAAGTAAAATAACCTAACCCATAAAAATAAAGTTTTTATTAAAACTCTTTCTTGTCTTATGCATATAAGTTTTGAATCTCTCCGTGACTGTTCGTGACTTTGCGTGACTAATTTAGAATTAATCTTTGGTCACAAGTCTATGGACAAAGTTTTAGATCGATCGGATGAGGGGAAGTGAGGTTTTATCTCACCGTGACTGTTCGTGACTATGCGTGACTGTGCGTGACTATGTCAAAGTGACTACCCCAAAATTAATCTGTAGTCACAACAAGACTGGATAAGGGGGAATGGGGTTGACCCACGATAGACAGACAGACAGACAGAGAGTATGAGTTAAAAGAAAGTGTTTAAAAGTAGTTTTTCTTTGAGATCGAAGTTGACTGCAGTAAAAGTAACTAATAAAAAAAGGAACTTATCAATGGCTTAAGTTTATTGTTTCTTAGATTTTTTTGGCTCTCAATTTCAAGTAACTTTATATTCAATTCTTTTTTTCATGTACTTTTTTATGCATTTATTTTTATTTAGCTCTCTGGTCTTTTAATCCCTTTTTTAAATTTCGCAGAGCCCGTTCAGTTTTCGATTTTGATATTTCATTTCCTCACGTTGTTTTTCATTAATCGAGGAATCTTATACATTATCGTATTTTTGGAAAGGTATTTTTATTGTCACAAAATCTCGTGGATCTTTTTGGAGGTGATGAATTTATTTTTAGATCAGGCGGTGGAGTACATCGTCTTGTCCTTTTTTGTATTTAAAGAAAGTATTTTTTCTTAAATAAGTATCTTTTCTTAAGCATGTACTTTTTCTTCAAAAAGCACATTTTTCTACAAAAAGTATCTTATTTTAAAAGAGTACTTTTTCTTAAAAAAAATATTTTTTTAATTGGGTTTTCTTAAAACTTTTTTTAAAAATGTACATCTTAAAAAAGTATATTTCTTTAGAAAATAAATTTTCTTAAAAAAGTACTTTTCTTAATAAAAGTACCTTTTCTTAATAAAAGTACCTTTTCTTAATAAAAGTACCTTTTCTTAAAAAGTACCTTTACTTAAAAAATCACATTTTCTTCAAAAAGTACCTCTTCTTAAAAAGTACCTTTTCTTAAAAAGTGTCAACTCTTAAAAGTACCTATTCCTTAAAAAGTACATTTTTTTCAAAAAGTACCTGGTAATTTTTCTTTAAAAAAATACCTTTGTGAACCTTTTCCTAAAAAAGTGTCAGTTTTGAAAATTACCTATTTTTAAAAGAAGCTTTTCTTTCTTTCTGAAAAAGTTTTTTTTCTTAAAAAAGTAGCTTTTTATTAAAAAGTACCTTTTGTTAAAATAGCACATTTTCTTTAAAAATTAACTATTTGCCGTCGATGCAAAAGTATAGAAATAAAATGACAAATTTTCTATTTATTAATATGTGAGATAAAAGTTCTCAAATTATTCTATTAAATTTTAACTTTTTTACAAAAGTTATATACGAAGTTGTTGCAGTCACAGATCGTAGTGTTTCGGAGCGATGTCAAAAAGAGACTAGAATAATTGTTATTAGTTAAGGATGTAAGAGGGTGACAAACAATGTTTACAGGTACCTTTAACGGTTTTAGTAGTTAGAATCTGTGTAAAAAGTGGAGTTAAATCGATTTTAACTAGTTATTAACCCCAAAAGGGGCCACCGTTTTAAAATGTTCTACCTTGAAGAATATATACAAAATTAAGTATTTGTGTTTAAACAGTAACTTTTTTTGAAAAAGTACCTTTTCGTAAGAAAGTACCTTTTCGTAAGAAAGTACCTTTTCCCAAAAAAATAAGTTTTTTTAAAAGAACATATATAGATATTTAAAACGGATTTCCCCTCATCCAATCAATCTGAAACTTCGTCGATGTACTTGCAGACAAGAAAGATTAACTTCGACATAGTCACACACAGTCACGGAATGATTTAAAACCCATTTACACTTATCAGACTTGCTGTGAAAAAATTTTAACTTTGACATAGCCACGCATCACGCATAGTCACGTATAGTCACGGAGAGATTAAAACCTCATATCCTCTATCCGATCGATCTGAAACTTTGTCCATAGACTTGTTGTGGCAAAAGATAAATTTTAAGATAATCACCCAAAGTCACGCACAGTCGCGGAGAGATTCAAAACTCATATGCATAATGCAAGAAAGAGTTTTATTAAAAATTTTGGTTTTATGGGTAAGATTATTTTAAATATGTTTTCTTAAAAATTTACCTTTACTTAAAATAGTGCCTTTTCTTAAAAAAGTATCATATCTTAAAAAAGTGCTTTTTCTTAAGAAAATATCATTTCTAAAAAAGTAACTTATTTTAACAAGGTACCTTTTCCTCAAGAACTGAAACAAAATTTTCTTAAAAAAGTATCTTTTTTCAAAAATACTTTTTCTTAAAAAAGCATCTTTTTTAAAAAAGTACTTTTTCTTAAAAAATATGTTTTCTTAAAATATTACCTTTTCTTATCATGACATTTCATCAAAAATTATCCGCATTTTGCTGCAGTCTTTGTATGAAAACACAAAGAGCCGAATTGTGGATGGATATACATATTCGGAATATATTTTACTTGAATTCGGGGTAAATCAAGGATGCTTATTAAGTATTGTTGTCTTTATACATAAATAATCTTCCCAATATTTTACATGGAGCTTAAAAGTAAATATGGCTAAATCAAAAATAGTTGTTTTCCATAAAGGTCCAAGAATTAAGATGGCATTATGAACTTGAAAATATTACAGTCGATATAACATACATCTTATCCTTTCAAAAATATCTTTTCAACATGCTTTCATCTCCTAAAATAGCCATAATTTTCACCTGGTCCAAGCACATACCATAAATCATCCAAAAATATAAAAAAGGAAAAACTAAAAATTTTTGGGGTTGGATCAAAATCGATATGATGATGTGGAGAAATTATTTCATTTTTGCATCAAAAAAATGCTATACCTGCAAAACACTACTCCTGACTACATATTATACTTAGGGACTGGTCTAAATTTCATGTGTATTTCAACTCTCAAACTACATTTTTCTTACATTTACAAAGAATTAGCTTTAAGTCCCCAAAAACTACCACGAATATTGGCCGAGAAAGTTCTAGTTGTAGAACGAATATTGATAACATACTGAAATTCGGTCCTCCAAACAACAATATTCCTATACGAGTGTGTGTTAATTGGGAAGAGCTAAATGATCTTTTGAAACAAAAAGAAAGAAATGATTTTACCTTCAATGCTTCGAACTCACAGTTCCACGAACTTTACGCTCGACTTGATTATAATACTATACCAAAACTTACTGCTGAATTTTCCTCATGAACTACTAGCTTAATTATAAGGCGGTTTGCTGAATCTCAACGCTGAATGTTTCATTCATTGACATTTGTCCAACTATATAGTTGGTAAAAGCACTCTAAGTTAAAATGAAGTATTTAATATATTTAATGGCACGAATTTCGTCTAGTTTTTCAAATATCTGGAATCATGAATTTAATTTTTTAATTAAAAAATAAATAATAAAATAAAATATTAATAAAGTGAGTAATTAATGTCATATTTATGTTATACTGTCATAGAGAGACTTTTAAATCCATTTAATAAGATAAAAATTTCCGTACGGCTGGAAAATTTATCTATTGTAAAAAACCATGAAAGTGGTGGTGTTAAAATTAAAAGGTGAATTTTCCATTTAATCTTCGCGGGTTTATGAAAGTGTCATGCAACATCGAGTGGGTCAACTTCGATGAAAATTTCAAAGTATTAGAGCCTAGGTCAATTATTGTGGATATTAATACCATCAACACAAAGTCATAATACCCCACAGAGTGCTTTAGTGAGTCGGAAGGGTAAAAATTACAATTTTCAAAATTTTTAAAGAGCCACAAAATTTTTTCTTGCCAACAACAAATAGTACTCCCATAAATAGTTTTGATAAAAAATAACTAATATATTTATTTATAAGAAAAAACATATATTTATTCATATATAAGTAGCTAAAAATTCAATGGGAGCGTTGGCTTTGCATGGTTTTAGAAATTTTGGGTAAATTTGGCTTATAACTTGTTGTTTTAAGTTTCAAACACGACTCTAAATTTCATTTGTTAGTTGGCTTCTTACTTTACTTTTAATTATATTCATGGAAGAGAATACTTGCTCGCACGAATATGTTGTTCCTAAGATAGTCAGCACTCCAAATGCCAACTTCTTCACCTCACTGTTTCAATCTGGAAGACTATTCCACTGCAGGGTGGCTATATGCGTTAAATCGTGCTAATTGGAGATGGCTGTATAGTTTCTTTTAACTGGCCAAATATTTCTTCATTGCGACCATATAGGTCGGATGGAGTTACAAAATAATAACCAAAAAAAAAAGCTCTATCAACTTTTTTATTAAAATATTGCCATATTTTGAAAACATAGAGAATAAATCTATATATATAAAATTCATTTTCTGTTTGTTTGTTTGTTTATTTGTTTGTTTGTTTGTTTGTTTGACCGCTATACAAATTTTTATTTTTCAACGGATTTTCCTGAAATTTTGTACACACGATCTCTATAGCACAGGAAAGGTCGGCGTATACTTTTTACTGGCCACGCCTGCTTTTACGCCCACTTTTTATGTAAAATTCATTTTCTGTGTTATTCATATTTGTTCACTATACAAATTTTTATTTGTTAACAGATTTCTCTGAAATTCGGTACACACGATCCCCGTACTCCAGCTAAGGTCACCATAACTTTTTATAGACCACGCCTACTTTAACGCCCACTTTTTTTATACAATTCATTTTCTGCTTTTTGGTATATTTGTTCGCTATACAAATGTTTATTTTTCAACGGAATTCTCTGAAATTTGGTACACACGATCTCTGTACTCCACGAAAGGTCGCCATATGCTTCGTACCGGCCACGCCTACTTTAACGCCCACTTTTTGTATACAATTCATATTCTGTTTTTTGGTACATTTGTTCGCTACACAATTTTTTTTTAAACGGATTTCTCTGAAATTTGCTACACACGATCTCTGTACTCCAGAGAGGTCGCCATATGATTCTTGCCGGCCACGCCTACTTCTACGCCCACTTTTTATACAAAATTAATTTTCTATTTTTTGGTATATTTGTTCACTATAGAAATTTTTATTTTTCAAGGGATGTCTAAAATTTGGTCAAACGATCTCTATACGACAGGAAAGGCCACCATATGCTTCTTACAGGCGACGCCTACTTTGCGCCAACTCCTATGTATATAAAACTTATTTTTTTCCTTTTATTTGTTTCTTTATTTGATTGCTATACAAACTTTTATTTTTCAATGGCTTTCTCCGAAATTGAGTACATATTCCAGGGAAGGTCACCATATGATTTTTACCGACCACGCCTACTTTTACGCCCAATTTTCATACAATATTCATATTTTGTTGTGTGGTATATTTCTTCCCTATACAAATTTGTACTTTTCAACGGATTTCTATGAAATTTGGTTTACACGGAAATATCTACACGGTGAACAAATTCCCCAAACTTAAAAAAGGTCCCCAAAAGAAATGAACAAATTCCCCATTTTTTTTTTAATCGAAATAAAAAATGAACTTACTCCCCAAATTCATTCTTAAATTTTTACATATTTTTATTTAATGAATTTTGTTAAATATTTATTTTAGTAAACATTTGCATACTGCTCTCAGTATATGTCCTACAATAAATGCATTTAAAATGAGTATTCTTTTCAATAGCATCATTTCGTTGCGCGGAAGCTACGCGCACGGGGAATACAGCTTAGCTAGAATATCGGAATGATCTGTAAAATATATTTTGACAATTAAAATAATTTGGAAACAGCACAGGTGTGGCTGCCAAACGCGCGGAACCGGCGCGCGGGGCGCGAACGTGACGGATGCGGACGCGACGCGCTCTCGGAACACAGCTCAGCTAAAATATCGCAATGCACTAAAAAATATGTTTTAGGAATTAGAATAAGTTAACGAGAACAAAGCGGCAGCACGGGTAGTAGCTGCGACAAAGCGGCGTGAGGCGCGCGGACGCGACGCGACGGTTGCGGACGTGACGCGCTCGCGGAACACAGCTCAGCTAAAATATCGCAATAATCTGAAAAATATATTTTGGCGATTAAAATAAGTTCACAACAACTGCGCGGCAGCACGGGTGTGGCTGCCAAACGCTCGGAAGCGGAAGCGACTCGCTCGCGGAACACAGCTCAGCTAAAATATCGCAATGCTCTAAAAAATATGTTTTAGGAATTAAAATAAGTTAACGAGAACAAAGCGGCAGCACGGTAATAGCTGCGAGGAAGCGGCGTGAGGCGCGCGGACGCGACGCGACGGTTGCGGACGTGACGCGCTCGCGGAACACAGCTCAGCTAAAATATCGCAATGATCTGAAAAATATATTTTGGCGATTAAAATAAGTTGACAACAACTGCATGGCAGCACGTGTGACTGCCAAACGCGCGGAAGCGGACGCGACTCGCTCGCGGAACACAGCTTAGTTAAATGTCGTATGATAAATTTTATCTACGTATGTGAAATAATTACCTGTTGATCAAAATAGGCCACACATATACTATAAGCAGTTGCTTAAAGAAACCTTGCGACACAATATTAAACGTCGCATTAGTCTTTCATTTCTGAAACTTGAATTTGATCAATGATGATCACTTATTGAATGAAGTAATTCAGCATCTTACAAAAAACTTCTAAAGAAAAAAATCAAAAAATTTTTAATTGAAATAAAAAACGAATTTACTGCCCATACAAATTTTTGGGGAGAAAGTTCATTTTATTGGGGAATTTGTTAATTGGGGACTAAGTACTCAGCGCCTGGTAAACTTAGTGAACCATTTTTCAAGTCAAAGGCCTTTTTATCCCGGGCAAGACCGGGTAAAAACAGCTAGTTTATAATAATAAATTATCAAATTAGGGATGCCAAACGCAAAAAACCAAAAGTCCCAAACATTTTAAATAAAATAATTTGTTATCTTGATTTTCTGAAAAACTTTCATCCAAAAAAAATTGTGGAAATTTATATATTAATAACATTCTCATCAAATTGCGTTTATTTATGTAACAATTTTTATGTTAGCAATTCTTAAATATCATTTGAGGCTTTCTAAAATTCATTGAATTTAAATTATTGTTTTCTGTAGTGCGATTCTGTAAATTTCAACGATCCGACAATCGGAAAATATATCGACAGCTATTGTTGATTGCACTAAGGATTAAGTGATTCACTAAGTACATACATCTTAACGACAGTCGACAAATCAATTTTTCTATTTATTTAAATTGTAAACGAGTGGCATCTCTGTCAAAATAAGAGAAAAACACAAAGAATAGAAAAAAACAAATTACTTCATGTTTGACCGGATGATTATACCCTATACCACTATGTGGTTTGGGTATAATGACTTTGTGCTGCTGTTTGTAACTATCAAAAATATTTGACCTAGACCCATCTTTTATTATACCGATCGAATCAGAATCACTATCTGATTCGATTTAACGATGTCCGTCCGTCCGTCCGTCCGTCTGTGTGTCCATGTAAAGCTTGTAATCAAACTGCAGGTCGCAAATATGAATATATTTTGATGAAATTTGGTATATAAGCTTTTATCGGCCATGGGATGAACGCTATTGAAATTGGTGGGAATCGGTCCATGTTCAGACCATACAAATTACCCATATGAAATCGACATAAATTGCCATAAGATCCAAATTGTCGTACATATCTTACTCAAATTTGGTTTGTGTGCGTTTATTACGTCCATTAATGAATAGCCCAAAAACGGTCCCTATGGGACAACTCTTGGTCATAGGCCCCATATAGAGCTGCTTCCCGATCTTCACTTAAATCTATCAAAAAACAAAAATATTGCACTGATTCATCTCAAATTTTGTTTGTATATATTTTCGCAAAATACAAGAGACTTTACCAACCATGGTCAGGATCGGTCCATTTTTGGACCTAGTCCCCATATAGACATAGCATCCGATATGAACTTTTTCATATCTGCAGCCAAAAAAATTAATAAAAATGCCACTCAAATTTGGTTTATGCTTATTTTCTATATCCAGTTAGTTGGTCCTGAGAGATAGGATCTCTAAACGCATGGTATAGGGTATCGTATAGTCGGTCTAGACCGACTATAATTTTCTTACTTGTTTTATGTTTATGTTTAATATCTTTATATTGTTTACTAATAATTCTGTTTTTTTTATTTGAAAATGAAATAATGAATTGAAAATGCTATTAATTTTTTTTATTTATATAAAAAAGTTTTTTAATAAAAGCAAAATACTTTCACTATTTTATGATTTTTATTTATGTATGGCGACATTTCAACCTAAAAATTTAAGTTTTTATCGATTGAATAAACAACACAAAAATGGTTGTCGTTTAGATAACAACAACAGCTGACTTTAACAATAGCGCATATCGTTTAAAAATTTTACTGATAATTTCCAATTTTCGTTTTTTAACGACTAACGACTATCGTTAAAAGAAGTTACTGAATCGCGCTACTGAAAAGTTATTAATTTCTCCTGAATGGCAATATTTTTGTCAAATGTAAACATTTTTAAATGTAAACATATTTGGTGTTTTTTTTGGAATATCAATTTGTGTTTAACGAATAAAATTTATATATTAAAGATGCAATTGATGTCTTCTAAATTTAAAATTATTATTTCCGACGTTTTGATATGATTTTCTGAAATTCAATTAATATTTTCTAATTTATAATTGGAAAATTTTAATTCCAGTTTTTAGAATTGATATTTTCTTAAATTTGAATGGAAAATTTAAAAAGTGCAATTTTGTATTAATGTGAATAATAATGCTTTAGTAATTATAAACAATTTTTAAAAATTAGATGTAATCGCAATCTGATATTTTGTAGGTAAAGCAGAATAATAATTGTATATAACTATGTAGAACTGTTTTGAAAGCAAAAAACTCATTGATGAACTCGGTAATTCTATTTTATAAAGACAACAATAAGTTAACATGCCAAACTTATGTTCATATTTGTAAAAGAATAATGAAAAAACGTATGAAATAAAAGACCAGCCCGTGTATACTCTTAACATTGTTCTGTATGATATCTACTTGAAAATATAGACATTCATGTTAAAATAGAAATAACTATTGCAAAGCTAATGAGAACAAAAATTGTGGCGCCATCTACTGCGGCATAGTCACGCTGAGCGAAATGAAGTGACACTCCCTTAATGCAAAAGAAATGTATTTTCCCCACAACAAAATATTGCAGAATTTTATGTAAGTAAAATAATATACCAATTTATTTCTAACATGCAGTTACTATGGATATACATACATACATATATATAATATAGGTATATTATTTGTATTATTTAATATGTGTATGTATGTAAATATTATGTAAATATTACACACAAAAAAACAACATCAAACGTTATTTTTGTGTTTTTCTCTTTAAATAAATTAACACATTATTTTTTTTTTTTGCTAAATATACATTGTTTTTTTTTTATTAACAACTAGGTATTTTAGCATTATTTGCTTTAGATGTTGGTGAATTTTTACTCCCTTTAATTAACTCGTAGTATCTGCTTGTCGAACAAATTTTGGATCGATTTTAACTACTTTCCCGTGACCCAATCGATCTGATCAGGCTCGTGGCAATGACAGAAATGATCTAACAAATTTTTTTAGTGATGCCAAAACAATGAAATCTTTTAAGTTTTTCTACCAGAGTTGATATAAAAATGTAAGGGTTTGTTTTTATTAAATTATTACCACAACGACCCCAAAAACAACAAGTCCAGCTATGACAGCAATGCAACATTTGAATAACAACAAGAACAATATAGAAACATGTTTTCCATTTTTTTTTTAATTTTTCAGAGATTTCCCCGGACCTGTTCTACCGATTTATTGATTTTTGAAATAGAAATCTTCCCAACAATTTGGTGAATCATTCCCACTAACAATGATCACCCTAGCTGTCCTATTGAGGGCGTGATCGTGACAAGAACAACATAGAAAATTATATTTTTTTCAAGACTTTTTTAGTTCTTCATTCAAATCTCGGGCCCTAATCGACCGATTTGGACAATTTTAAATAGCAAACTTCTCAGGGTATTAATGAATCATTGTTTATGTCAACGAGCACCCTAGCTGCCCGATTGATGCCGTCATCGTGATGTCCACAGACGGACGGACGACCAGACGGACAGACGGACATCGCTATATCAACTCCGGTTGTTACAAGGATCACAAATATATATATTTTATGGGGTCCAACATTTTTTTTCTAATTATTACAAACGGAATGACAAACTTATATATACCCTCTGCACACTGGAGTGGAGGGTATAAAAAGAAATCAATAATACATTGCCCCACTCTTATTGTTGAGAGGCTCATATTAACCATTTATAAAACAAATATCAGAACAAGTCAGTTCATACTGCATAACCGTTTAAAGTATTTGAGAAATGGAGCAACTTTGCCAAAAATTATGGAAAAACCCGCCGCTTTTACCAGACCTCATAAATTTCTTTACACAAATAAATTGTATCGCAAATACGAATTCTTTATTAAATTACTTATGTAAATAATATGCAAATTTGCATATTTGCAAATTTCAAACAAATATAATTTGGTGTAAACACATATTCCTAATCTTAAATTATATGTTATTATTGCAAACAAAATTTACATAAAACTGTAAAATATTGAAATAGTCATTAATATTGAAATATAATTTACACTGTACATATTATTTGCACCATTCGATTTCTTTTCATTGTCATAATAACCAATTTTCTGAGAAATTATCAAAACATCTGTGGTGGCTGTATTTGGAACTTCTGCCCATACAGGTGAATGAGATGAGTTACTAGGATGATGTTCGGCTATTGAATGTGGTGGCAATACAGCAATATGTGTTCCATTGGCATGTATTATATTGGCGTCTACAAATTCGGGAGCATGATGAGGAGTTGCATGATACAGAGTGCCGTTCTGCTGAAGTTGTTCATTTAGAATAGGATCTGATGAAGGATCAATGCCAGGAGGACATACTAATTCCGCAGTTTCTATAAATCTTCGAATATCCGTAATATCAGCTTCTTTAATAATTAGTTTATAACAACCATTCGAATATGTTTCAGCACGTTCTACAGTTGTAGCCGGTACTATACTGGGTACTGAACCAAGAACATAATGACTTTCATTGTGGTTAAGATGTGGGAAATGACTTGTCTCTAAGCCACCAGCACCTATAACAAATTTTTACATTACCTAATCTAAGTTATATAATCGCTTACATACCAAAAGCTCCCGTATCTGGTTTACTTTCTATCCTGGAAATTTGTAAAACAAGTTGTAGCGATAATACTAAAATCCATGATTTTATTTTAGCCATATTTAATATTTGTTATTCCAAAAGTTATGTAAAGTTTCAGATAAATTCTTCACTATAAAATTTGCTACCTTACTATGCAAAGTTGTAAATTAAATTGATAGAATTATCCAAACTGATAAAATGTTTTACATTTTACTGACTATCTTTAGAAGGTTGTATATTTGTTGCAAAATTAATTAAATATTTATTTAAAATACAATTGAAACACTTGTTTTACTTGTTATATTTGTATATTGCAATTGTTTAAAACTTCACAATAATGTACACGATTAAATGTGTAATATGTATTCATACTCGTAACATGAGAAATTAATCGAACCAGCTATGATGAATAATTTTATGCCCTTCAAAAGAGAGCAATTCCACGTGACCCTAAGGCCACTTCTACACGTTCAATACATTTTGTGATATTTGGATCACGATCCATATTAATGGATTGCTGGATCTTGCGCGTATGATGCGTCAATATTTGAATTGTTTTGTGCTATGCTGGTCGTTTATTTAAAAATGTCCGAGAAAACCCAAAGAAAGCTGTTTAGCGGTAATGTATTACATTAGGGTGGAGTGAAAATGACCAAAAAAAATTTTTTTTTGTTTTTTTAAATCTCCTGTATTGTTAATCGATGACCTTATAAAAAAGCTAAATTCATGCAAAATATCAAAACCTTATGACTTTATTTGGAGGTGGCGCACGAAGGCTGAAGTTTGAAAAACATACACAGTATTATTATTGTAGTTTAGTACCATTTAAAAATCGTTATTTTCCACCACTGTAGAAAGTGTTAGCAACACTTTAATTTATATGTGCGTAAAACGTAGTAGGGGAATCCCCTTGTCTTAATGCTATTTTGCTACTATTTCTTCATAAGAACGAAAAAGTGTTTCTTCATAAGAAAGCTAAAGTGTTACCTGTTAAACAAAAATTTAAAACAAAGCTAATTGTTGTTCTTACTTTTTTATAATTAAAATAATATTAGTTAAATGCTAACTTCTGAGTATCCAAAGTTTTAAAATGCCTAAAACTCGGAAGGAAACGCGTTGCACTGTATTTGGTAAACCACTTACATTTGCTTGAATTAAACAATGCAAAAGATCCTTCAATAAAGTATATATGTAAATTATTGCTACTGATATCGAACAAATATGGAAGAAGGCATCGATTCCTACGATAAGTCATCAACAAGTTGTAGCAAGATTGATTTCGTATTACAACAAGTACAAGAGTATGACAAAAATTGCGTAGTGATGTCAAGAAGCAACATTTTTTCAAGGACCCCAAGAAAAGTTATTTGACATCGCAACATGCAAATGTGAATCCAGAAATGTATGTAAATGCATTACTAAAGTACCTGCTGCTGAGGAAAACTTTTTGAAGGACCAACGAAATGAGCGTAAAATGTATATTGGTTGTGTGGAAAGGGCGACAACAAAATCTTTACGACGCAGAGAAGCAAGAAAACGAAATTATGATAAGTTTGCACATAAAAACGTTACTACAAGTGCTTCTTCATCTCTGCCAGTAGTACATTGGTCATCCAGCAGCTCTTCAAGCGGAACATCAGAATCGGAGGAAGATGAAAGAACAAGAAAAGCTCAAATGGAAGGAAAAGAAAAAGAAAATAAGCAGATGAGACATAATTTGCAAAATCTTGCTTTAGCATGTGACAGGACCGGAGTTTCAGATCGATCTGCAGCATTTATTGTTAATGCAGCAATGCTTGATTTAAACGTTATAGGTGCCGAAAACTCATCATGTGTAATAGACCCAAGTAAAATACGTCGATAAAGAAAAAAAGTGCGAAAAGAGATGAAGTCTATTGGTTACGAAAAACCTCTGACGGCTATTTATTTTGACGGTCGTAAAGATAAAACTTTAGTTTTGACTTCTACTGAAGACTATTACTGAGGAACATATTTCAATGATATCTGAGCCAAATTCTGAGAATATAGGTAATTTCTCGATAGATTCAGGAAAATCAGCTAATATTCAGAAGAATATTGTTGGCTTTATGGAAGAAAAGTTTGAGTTTCATTCATCTTTGGTGGCAATTGGATGTGATAGAACGGCTGTCAATACTGGACATTTAAATGGAATAATTGCTTTATTAGAAAAATATCTGAAACGACCTTTACAATGGTTTGTGTGTTTATTGCATGCAAATGAATTACCACTGCGCCATTTGTTTTTAAGTCTCGATGGAATCACTACAGGTCCTCATAGCTTTTCCGGCAATATAGGAAGAAAACTCTACAAGTGCCTTGATTTTAAACCAGAAGCTTTTGGAGCGATTCCACAGAATTGCAAAAAGTTAATATTAATTTGTTAAGCATTGATCAAAACTACCTATACGAAATATGTTCCGCCATTTCGGCTGGCTTAGTTTCACCAAGTTTGGCTAGTAGAGACCCAGGAAAATTAGCACACTCTCGATGGTTAACTTGCGCTAATAGGATTCTTCGTTTGTATATTGGTACGGCTAAACCACAAGATAACCTAAAGCACCTAGCGCTTTTCATTATGAAAGTGTACGCACCAACTTGGTTTGACATAAAGTCAAGGCCATCTTGTAAATATGGTGAAAAGAAGTTTTCAATATGGTGAAAAGAAGTTTATATTTAACGGATGACCTTAAAAGTATTGTGTTAGAAGCTATACAAAGAAATTCGTACTTCGCACACCCAGAAAATATTTTGTTCGCTATGCTACAAGATGATGTATCACAAATACGGGATTTACCTCTTCGAAGAGTGTTAGAAGCCAGAAAAGAAACTACCATAGAGAAAGTTCGCGAGTTTCGTCTTCCAGAGCTTCAAGTAAATGCGACAATTACTATGATTTGATAGATTGGGTGAATGTGAAAGTAACAGAACCTCCAATAACTAGGAAATATACTAATGCAGTAATTTCAAAGTTGATCTGTTCGGAAAATAACTTTTTTGAATTTGAAAACTTTCCTTGCCATACTCAAGCAGTAGAAAGGTGTGTCAAGTTCGTCACTGAAGCTTCAATTGCTGTCTGTGGGTGGATCAGAAGCAAGAGATGGTTTCATTTGCTCCAGAATTAAAGCTAGGCAAGATATTGCATTGTTTGAGAAAAAATCTCAATTCTTCCAACAATGAGACTGATAATGGATAGGAAAATGAATTATATTTTTTTTATAATACTTATTTATATTAATGGTATTTTATGTGAATAAATATAAGACTGAAACAACTTAAATTAACTTCATATAAAACTGTTTTATACCAAATTACTTTTATTTCAATAAATGGTCTAGTTCAAAAATTGAAGTCCTCTGCGACACCTTAAGACCTTGACATAGGTAGCTAAAATATTTTTCCGGTATGTTTAAGGCTGTGGAGCATCGATTCATAGTACAGGAGAAACAAAATTCGAAAAAAAAATTCGCTCCAGCCTAATGTACATCCATTATATTTCTACTCATAGCAGAGAAAAACATGTCTTTATTGACCAAAAAAATTTTAAAATAGTGATTTTATTGATGTTGAATACTGATTTATTTGTATAGAATTTCTATTCAGCTCTGCCCAGCTCTGCTTCAAATAACTTCAATAACTTCAAATATTATAATAAATCTATAATATTAATAGGCCAGGTGATTTTTTGTTACCGATATTTTGTTCTACCGTTTTGTCCCGATTTGGACCGAACGTATATTATTTGAAAGGCATTTCTTTTTAGCTGTTCACCAGATTTACAGATTTTTTTAATTTTTTCCTTTATTTTGAGTAAATTGCATTTAAAGTTGCTACTAACACATACATAAAATTATACATATGCTATGTGTGTGTTTATTAAATTTGTTAATGTGTTTGCTAATGGGTTTGTTACCTTCATTCACAATAATAATAAACCATAATAGTGTTGGTTTGTGAATTGGCTAAGTTGAGAAATAAAATTGCCTAGAAATTGCACTCGAATTTCGAGCGCTGGAATCTGCTAGTAAAAATAAATACGTATATGAAGGAACTAAACAGTTGATATTTATTGTTATAAAGAAATTTCTACTTACCACAATAAGAACCTTTTCGATTTTTTTCTAGAAATTGCAGAGCTTGAAATGTCCGTGATTTAGGTGTATATTAATCATAGCCGCACAGTGGACCATTTCACGAGAAGGCGGTCAAAAATTCATAACTTTTGATTGGATTGGAATTTTGATATGCGTTTTTTTGTTTGGTAGGTGGGACTTTAGCCTTTAATTTTTGCTATAAAACGTAAATATCGACCGATAATAAAAAAAAAGCTATCGAGGGTTTTAAATACATTTTCATTTTTAGTACAAAAGTGAATTTTAGTACAAAAGTGAAGTGTTAAAAGGTTAAAAAAGTTTTTTTTTTATATTTTACAACTAATACTTTTTAAAATTTTGTAAGTTAAATTTTGTCATAAAATGCCAAACTTTGGCCCCGTAAACTTTTTAATCCTAATGTTCACAAGGGCCAAAGGATGGCTTTTTTTTTAAAGAGCCCGAGTTAAAATATAATTTATTAAGCAGCGAACGTAAAAGTTACCTGATATTTTTTTTTTTTATTAATCAACACTCAGGGGATGCCTCCTACAGATGCAGTGCATTGTGTTGATCTCAGGAAAGATATAGATATAGGAAGGAGGAAAGAGGGAGTAGTGTGTTAATTTTTTATTTTTTTTTGCAGCGACAGACCAAAGCCTCTGGTGGGAATCTAACCCTCTACCACCGCATGGTAGGCGAGCACGCTACCTACCCACCTACCGGGGCGCTTATTGGTTCAAGATAGAGAAGTTTCAATGAAAAAGTCGTATGTTTTCACTTTAGTTAAAAAATTTCAACTTTGATAACAAATTTCGGCTTTGATAGCCCATAAATAAGCATCTAGAAGGGATAGCACCTAGTTCAGGTACTTATTTCATAGGTTGGACAATTATCTATCACATCGCACCTCTAAAGTGAGTCAACTCAAAATTTTTCAATTCTCACTTTTTGCAAGAAAACGATACACAGTGGTCATATCTATCCACTGTAAAAATCTAAGATCGATTTTTCTAGTATTTCGCAAAAAAAAAAATACAGTTGTAACCCTATTTGTGTTATAAGAGTAGCTTCTTTAGGATCCACTTAAAAGACATATTTTGAGTTGCACCCAAAAAAATTGTTATTTTTGATGATCACTGCAAAAATCGCAAAAACAACTACTTTTGTATACTTATTATTCGTAATTCTTTACAATGAAACAACTGTTTTTAAATTTTATAGTAAATATTAAAAAAACCGTGTTTTGCCTCTACTGAAAATTTGTAAATTTTGAGTTTACTGACTTTAGAGGTACAGGTGCGATATGCCTCTTAATTTATTTAATTATTTTAATAGGTTCATAAGTTATGATTTTTGCAACGAAAAATCTAAAATGGCGCCACTGGATCGCGGTCAATATATCTGTGGTCACAAGCGATAACCGCCTAAGTCGACTTAAGATCGATTTGAGTCATACTCTACTAAAATACTATTTTTTAAAAAGTTATTAACAAAAATATACTGACCTAAGTCGTAATGAAGCAACATTACATTTATATAAAAAGTTATTTTGCTTGTGTCCATATGTCCATGTCCAATCTCCATTTCTCAAATACTATTTTTTTAAAAGTTATTAATAAAAATATACTGACCTAAGTCGTAATGAAGCAACATTACATTTATATAAAAAGTTATTTTTCTCGAAAGCATGATTTTCGACATAGGCGGTTAATGCTTGTGACCATAGATATATTCAACGTGTAGCTGTGCCTAATTTTTTTCAGTGTCAGAAATTGGGATATTTAAAAAAAAATTCTCTCACTTGTCGGATCAATTTTTTTAAAACAAACATTTTTCCTCTAAAGTTTTATTCGCAAAAATTTTATTCTTCGTAAAATTCTCCAATATTTCTTCATTGAAATTTATTTAACATACGATACCCTATACCATGGTTTAAAGACCCTATCTCTTCGGTCCAACTAATTCGATATAGAAAATAAGCATAAACCAAATTTGAGTAGCATTGTTATTACTTTTTATTTGGATATGAAAAAGTTCATATCGGATGCTATATTTACTGACCATATTTGGTAAAGTCACTTATATTTTGATAAAATCTATTCCAACCAAATTAGAGAAAAATCTGTGAAATATTTTTGTTTTTTAATAGATTTAATTGAAGATCGGGAAGCAGCTCTATATGGGGCCTATGACTAAGAATAGTCCTATAGGGATTATTTTTGGACTACTGATTAATTAATAAAATAAATACGTACAAACTCAATTTGACTGAGATCTATATGATAATTTGGATCTTATGGCAATTTATGTCGATTTCATACGGGTTTTGTGTGGGGACTAGATCTGAACATGGACCGAATTTGACTAATTTAAATAGTGTTCATCCTATGGCCGATGGAAGCTTATATACCAAATATTTCTTTAAAATAAATTCATATTTGCGACCTGTAGTTTGATTAAAAGGTTTACATGGATACACAGACGGACAGACGGACGGACGTACATCGCTAAATCGACTCAGAAAGTGATTCTGAGTCAGTCGGTATAATAAAAGATGGGTCTAGGTCAAATGTTTTTGGTAGTTACAAACAGCAGCACAAAGGCATTATACCCAAACCACATAGTGGTATAGGGTATAAAAATATTGAAAATGGAAATGTTGAAAAATTATTTATACTAGCAGATTGCAGCGCTCGAAATTCGAATGCTTTATTTTAGCCAATTCACAAACCAACACTTTTATGGTTTATTATTATTGTGAATCAAGATAACAAAAACATTAACAAACACATTAAAAATTTAATAAAACACATATAGCATATCGAGGGCTTATATTCAAAAAGTGCTATCTACATTTGACAGTAAAATAAATTTTTGATTTCAAACTGTTGTCTGATATAACTGTCAAATATAATAATAATTTTGATATCATACATGATTAGTACGACTATTTCTTAATAAATATTGTAGCAAATCGATCGACAAATACTTTCAGATCTTATTAATAAATTGGTTTTCCACGCTCTCTTTAAAATAATTATTGATGCAGATAGCACTTTTTGAATATAAGCCCTCGATATGTATAATTTTATGTATGTGTTACTAGCAACTGTAAATGCAATTTATTCAAAATAAAGGAAATACCTTTCAAATAATATACGTTTGGTCAAAATCGGAAAAAACGGTAGAACAAAACATCGGTCACAAGAAACCGCCAACCTATTAATATTATATACTAGCAGATTCCAGCCCTCGAAATACGAGTGCAAATTCTAACAAAATTTATTCTTTCATTAAATAAAGACCCTAAAGGTATGCTAATCAATTATAGCCAATTCACAAATCAACACAAAATAACAAACTCATTTTTATTACAAACACATTAACAAATTTAATGAACACACATTGTAGCATTGTATAATTTTATATATGTGTTAGTAGCAACTTTAAATGCAATTTACTCAAAATGAAGGAAAAAATTTAAAAATCTGTAAATCTGCAAATCGTATAAAAGAAATACCTTTCATATAATATACGTTCGGTCAAAATCGGGATAAAACGGTAGAACAAAACATCGGTCACAAGAAATCGCCTAGCGTATTAATATTATAGATATGGAAAAAAATTTAAAGTAAAAAGGATTTTTTTTTCGAAAAAATATGTACAGTGGATCCCACTTGTGGCCTAACACTTCAAAAGGTAAAAAAATCTAATAAAGCAATATGTATTCAAAAGAAGGAGGCGAAATTAGTTAGTTTATTGCATTTAAATAACTAATTAATAAAAAGTTTATTAATTCAATAACATTGAGCACAAAAATTTACATTAAGTAAGATAAGAGAATAATTGAAAACATCTACTTCATTGGTAAGAGTATCCGCACATTTGTACGAAACCAAGTCGCCAGGAACCTAAGCCATGTTTAATTCACTAAAATCTTTGTTCTTAGCCACTAATATTGCGATGCATGGCATTTATACTGTTGTGTTATGTAAGGGAAAATACTTTCAATCAATTCCTCTTTTGACTGTACAAAACGGCAAACATCTGCAACTGAACGCGAACGTTGGTAGTAAGATTCAATTTTTTTGAGCAAATCTTCGTAAATATGAAGACTTCAAGCAAGCATGTACATAACGTCTGAAATATCTCGAACATTATTCATTGTTCTTTCGAAGGCTTCAACATATTTCAATAATTTTGCCGTTTCAGATGTACCACCCCCACTAGTCCGATTCCGTTACTATTTAAGTCGAATACTCGCTGTTCTAATCTATAAACTTGCACAAAGTTTCAATGCTTTTACTATTATCGTACTATATACCCGAAAAGGAACAAAGGTGGACCTAGTAATCACCAACGCATGTAATTAGTATTATAGTTATCCGCCAAGAATGTATTTAAGATATTTTTATTTTATTTTATTTATTATTAATTTATAAATACACAACCTACTTTTATTAGTTTTAAAAATACAAATGGAATTCTTTTAAAAATAATGTAAGTCAAAGTATATTACAAAACTACCCAACATCAATTAGAAATCTTTCATATTTAGAAATTAATCAGCACAATCAGGAATTTACAACAACTCTGAACTTGATTGCTAATGAACATTCGGAAAAAATTGAATTGAGGAATCGAAAATTCATAGTTTCTGATAGAATTAAGACTTTGTTTAAAATCAAATATGATTGGCAAAGAAATCTAAAGAAAATTTACCATAGAACTTTAAATCGTTTCGATTCAAATTATTTATTGCTTTCAAAACAAATACAGCTGCTGAATATTATTCTTAAAAGACAAGTAGAACTTGAACAATCAGAAATTTTTAAGGAGCATCTTGAAAAAATAAAACCGGGCCCAACAGCTCATAAAAAGATTTATAATTTAATAGGTTATAAAAAGAATCAAACTTTTAAACATCTATCTGTTGATGGCATATTGATAGAAAATGAAACTTTGAAATTGGAAAAATTGAAAAATCATTTTTTAAATATTTATAATAGTCCATTTCCAAATAGAGATATCTCACAAATTGAAATAAATATTAATAATACTATTTCCAGAACTGCAAATTTTCAATATTTTTTTTAACGAAAATTTTTCTGCCAGAAATTCACAAAATCACACAAGTCTTATTACTTTAGAAGAACTAGTAGTTCATTCGAAAAAATTAATTAACAAAAAATCTTTCGGCTTAGTCAAAATTTCCAATTTCATTTTAAAGAAACTTCCATTAAAAGCATTTGAATTTCTAACCATTATTTTTAATAATTGTTTAAACAATTCATATTATCCTAATGCCTGGAAAATTTCGAAAATAATACCATTAAAAATGAAACCAAACTTAACCGATATAAACAATTTACGACCTATTTCATTGCTTTCAAATTTGGGAAAACTTTTTGAGAGAACAATTCGAGAGAAAATGGACATAGGAATTATTGGAAATTACATTCCAGATTTACAATTTAGTTTTAAGAATGGACATTCAACAACTGACGCTTTAATAAAATTTCAAAATTATGTGGATTGTAATCCTCGTAAACGATTTTGCACTGTTGCAATTTCTTTAGATGTCGAAAAGGCATTTGATCATGCTTTTCACAATGGTATACTTCATAAAATGATTGAAATAGGGTTTAATCCTTTTATTGTTAAATTAATTAAAAGTTTTTTTTTCTGATAGAACCTTTTGCGTACAATTTAATGATGGTTTATCAGACTTTGGAAATGTTACCTGTGGCGTTCCACAGGGTTCAATTTTAGCTCCACATTTATATAATATATTTATGTACGATTTTCCTCATAATTTTACAAATTCAATTGGTCTATTGTATGCTGATGACTCTCTTTTATATTCACATCATGAATCTCCGCTGGTTGCCTTAAGACAGGTTTCAAGTCACCTTGAAAAAGTTAAAATTTTTATGATAATTGGGGGATTAAACTTAATACATCTAAATGTGAAGCAATTTGTTTACGCAATGCTTCAGGAAAATGTAAAAATTTTGTTGTGCCAGAAAGTAAAACGCTAAAACTTTTTCTTTGTGGTTATGAAATTCCCTTCAAAGAAAATATCAAATATTTAGGAATCAATATTAACAATCTTCTAAAATTCAACAAACATGCCAGAATAGCTTTAAAGAAATCTTACAAAATTATGGGTGCATTTTCAAAAATTTTGTTTAATAAGAGTTTACCAATGGAAACTAAGCTCTTATTATATAAAACAAGTATTAGACCAGTTTTCTTATACGATTTTCCTATTTGGTTCAATATTTCACCTACGGTCATAAAGGAAATGGAAATTTTCGAACGGAAAATTATAAGATGTTGTATTGGTAAAAACTTTGAATCAATTTTTAAGCGATACTCTAACATTTTTATTTATAATCAATCAAATACTACTCCAATTGGCTTATATGTGACATTTTAAGCAAATTCATTTCAAGATTATCAAATCATGAAAATAATTTTATTAAAAACAATTTTATTGAACAAAGAAATTTTAGTTGGTCAAATACAAACTATTTATCACCTATTGGCTATATTAATGAAATTCCTCCAAATTTTGATTTGAATACAAATTTATCCGCTAATTTTTATATAAAAAGTACACCAGGTACTCATACAGGATAGTACATTTTTATTATCATTTATTATTTTGTTGTGATTTGTGTTATTTTCTTTTAGTTTTTAGTTTATTTTTAAGTAGTAGTTTTAAAATTATTTTAAGAGATTCACTCTCCAGATATGTTAGCTCCGGGAGCAAGAGCATTTTACTCACACTTACTTTTCATTAAAATTGTAATAATTTAATCGATTAAGCATGGTGCTGTTCAAATTTGTTGTAATTAAGATAATACTTTATAGTCTTAAGTTATTTACTCTCTTGTTATTTTTATGTTTAAGTTTCTATTATTGTATTAAAAAAGGCTCAATAAATATAACTTATAACTTATAACTTATAACTTATAACTTAAATAAAAAATAAATATATTATATATAAAATTATTTAGAAGTGCAGTTATAATTACTGCCGTTATACATAGAGCTACCCCAAAAGAGGGTCGTAATCATTGTATGAACTAAATTCAACAATTCATACAATTGAATTTACATAAAACATCAGTTGTCATAAACTACGTAAGTCACAACAGAATAATGCGATAATACTTTGGATTATTAAAATTTGGTTGGCAATAAATTCGATTGCCATAACGAATCCGTTTTCTGTGTTTAATATTATAAAATTTGTTTTAAAGAAAAAATTTACTTTCAAGTTCTTATTTATATAATACTAGATGTAACCCGGTGTTGTTCGCTACACCCTCCCCCTGCCCTCCCCCACGAATCGTTATGAGAGGGCTCACGCAAAGTCCCAAGGCTCTCACTAATACAGTTATTGAGATATATCACATTTAATATTAAGTTTGTGTAGATGTGCCACGCGCATTTGTCCAATCCCGCCCATTTTTTTGTCTGACTACTCACGTTAATAATAGATGACCTGAGACAAATTTGCAAAGCTTTCTCTATCATATTAATATACATGATATTTAAAATATACTTTGTAGGGGAGGTGCCACGCCCGCTAAAAATATTTTAAGAAATTACAGCCTGTAGCACTCCCATATCCGACCCTGTGAAAATTTCAGGAAGGTCAGATGAGTAGTTACGGAGATTACCTTCTACAAACAAACATAGCATAGATTTTTTTATTTTTTGGATTTTTCATTCGGTACAACAATTATCAGATTTTTCGGCGTTCCTACCCTGGAGCAAGGTACATGTAGCTGCCCATGAGAAGAAGATGGATTATCAAAATTAGATCTGGCAACACTTAACTATTGGCTTTGAACTTAGAATATCATTTGTCGATTTTTCTTTTTAGCGATTTTTGATTTTGCCCATTTTTGATTTTGAAGATTTTTTTTGGCGATTTTTATATTTCGCAATTTTCGGTTTTGGCGAATTTTTGATTTTGGTGATATATTTTCCACGACAAATCACATTGATAACTAATGTTCTTGTCAAAAGACTATTGCTTTCGTAGTACTTCATATTATTTATATAGAGGTGCCACGCCCACTAATCCATCCCGCCCAATTTTTATTGGACTACTCACATTAATATCTGATGGACTCGTGCAAAATGTCGAGTCTTTCCCTTTTATAGAACACCAGTTATATGATATTAGATATCTACTTTGCATGGGCGGTGCTACGCCCACTGCTACGATCACGCCCATTTTTTCTTCGACTAATTATGCAAAGAACCTATGGGCTCATGCAAAGCCACAAAGCCCTCTCTTTGATCGTACTCCAGATATATGACATTAAATAGTTACTTTGCATGGAAAGTGCCACGCCAATTTTTTGTCCGACTACTCATACTAAGACCTGATGGTGTCGCGCGAAGTGTCAAAGCTTCCCTTTTTTAGTACACCTGTTATATGATATCATATATTCACCCCCTGTTCTTGAAACCACTATCACAAAAAAAAACTCGTAAATGAAAAAATTCTTAAATCTATTTTATATATATTTTTATATTTTTTCTCGTTTTAATTCACATAGAAAAGGCTTTGTGAAATCAAAACAAATGCCCTTTTTTTCTACTAAGCAGGTCTTAGGAGATAAAAAAAACTAATTGATATTTAAACTCTAACATGTTTTTTATTGAACCTTGTCATTATTTTAAAAAATTAGACATTAATTTTATGAAAAAAAAAAACGATTTTAAAAAACGTCTACATTTTGCGCTGATTTAAAAAAAAAACTCGTAATAAGTGGTCGATGTTAATAAAACACACTTTTTGTGATGATGCTGTTCTATAACTATAATAAAAACTTTTTATTTACACAATCTATTTTCCATTATAATTTTTTCAATTATAAAATAGAATCTTTATGCACTAATTATTGCAAATAAAGGAATTAAAAAAAAAATTTTCATCAAATCACATATTTTTATTTTTTTGCATATGTTCGAAACAGTAGTGATGCCAGTCAAATCCAATTTATTTGAATATCGAAATTTTTTTTGGTGATGCCTAACTTTTTAAAAATAGAAATGTCATTTTTAATTGAATGAAATTGAAGAACAAAAACAATTAAATGAAAAAATAAGTTGTTATTTTAAAAGAAAATATTTTTCTTTATACTTTTTCTATAAACTTAAGAAAAAACATGCACAAAATACTTAAAAGTTTTTTGTGAAACTGAATAAAGAACCATATGGCACCTCGATTTCTAGATAACATATGTTCTTAACTCAAACATATGGTTCTTAACTCAAACATATGTTTCCATTAAATAAATAAAAAAAGTGGTTTCAAGAAACCCAAAATTTCAATTTCATGTGATTTTAAATTCACTCTTATTCAAATAACAACGGTTCAAGAACAGGGCTGATTTACTTTGTACGGGCGGTGCAACGACTACTCATACTAAGATCTGATGGTGTCGTGCGAAGTGTCAAAACTTCCCTTTTTCAGTACACCAATTGTATGATACAAAGTTGTATGATACTTTGTACGGGCGGTGCCACGCCTACTGCTCTGATCACGCCCATTTTTTGTCTCACTATCACATGTATAACTTATGGGCTCACACAAAGTCCCAAGACTCTCGCTGTTACAGTACTCCCGATATATGGCATTTTATATTTACTTTGTATGGCAGGTGCCATGCCTATTGGTCCGATACTGCCCATTTTAATAATAGGTGACACCAGACAAATTTGAGAAGCTATCTCTATCACAGTACTCGAGAAATATAATATTGAATTATTACTTGTATGGCAGGTACCACGCCCACTTGTCCGATCCCGCCCATTTCCGGCGTAGCCACTAATATTAACAATAGGTGACCTCACATAAATTTGCCAACTCTCCCTGTCATAATACTCAATATATGTATACGATATTAAAAATTTACTTTGTGTGGGTGGTGCCACGCCCACTAAAAATATTTAAAAAATTATAGCCTATAGCACTTCCCATATCCGCAGTAAGACTCTGTAAAAATTTCAGGAATATCAGGTGGGTAGTTACGGAGATTACCTCCTACAAACAAACAAACACACATTACCTCTTTATAATATTAGTATAGATGTAAACTGTTTTTCTTTAGCTTTAAATCAACTTCGCTTTGACCACTTATCGCCCACTCTATAGATTCGCCAGACAAATTGTAAAATTTTTTAATTGATAGATTTTAACCAAAAGTTTTGCATATTGGGTATTGGGAAATAATTTATTATGGTTTCTCTTTAAAAAAAAATCTAAAATTATTTAAGTTTAACCAACTAAATTCACTCTCTTGTTATAATACGTACAAACAAATGCCGATTTTTTTACCCAAAAATTTCATTATTGTATGTATTGACGAATAACAAGTGTTTCTAAAGTAAATAGAACGAGTATATAAACTCTTAAAAAAACACTAAAACAAAAATTACCAAATAAAATGACAAAATATTAATTAAATGGAAATTTTAGTTTGTTGTCTTTTAATAGTCATCAGTCTTATTTAAAACGTACTTCAGATAATATTAAAATATTAAAAAAAAAAAATATGTTACCCAGAACCAAAAAAATATTGTTTTTATTTGTAATTATACAAATACTTATGCAATGCACCATAGTGCACTGTAAACCCAAGCCAAAGAAAGGAAAATCATTTGGTATGTGATTATATATAGTATATTACAAGTCATCTGAATTGTAGTCAACATATAAATTATATGACGAAATATTAAAAAGTAAGGTTATGTGTTGCTATTATTTGTGAATTTTCCATTTTATTTTAAGGCTCTGGTATGGATGGCGGTTTCGCTGGTGGCTTAGCTGGCGGCCTTGCTGCAGCTGCTTTAGGTCATGCTTTATCACAAAAAAATAATCCTACACAACATCAGCAACAGCCTAACCAAGTAGCCCCAGTAAAGCCATCTACAATTATTGCTATAGGTGAAACTATGCCGAATGGTTGTTACAAACAAACGATAAAAGAACCAGATGTAAATGATGTTACGAAATTTATTGAAACCGAACAACTAATATGTCCTCAAGGTGTACAAGCAACGCAAGTGGTTCATATGATACCTGCTCAACCAGCCGCTCCAAGCCACCCTGCGGCACCAATTGCAAACTTGCATCCGATGTATCTTTCACCAGCGCCTGTTCATCCGATTGCACCTGAACATCCACAACCACCATCACAATCCCAACCCACTCCACAATTACCTTACAGCCATAATCCTTCACAATTTCCAGTTAATGTACAACAACCTCATCCTGCGACACCAATTGCAAATTCTCATCCTATTGCACCTGAACAACCAATTTCACAATCGCAATCCCAACCCTCTCCACAATTACCTAGCATCCATGATCCTTCACAATTTCCGCCCCTAGTGCCAGTACACACAGCACCTTTAGCTCCGCTAATGCCTGTTCCTCAAGTTCCCCCTCAAGCACCATCTCCAGTGGTGCCGGTAGTTCATCAACCACAACCAGCCATAGTACAGCCACAACAGCCTACAGCTCCAGTACCAGCTGGCACTTCTGTTAACTCACAAGTTATTGTGTTATCCAAGAAAACTGGATTCTATGCTGACACAAAGAAAAAAAATGACGCCAACAACTTGCTGAGAGCTAACAATGTTATTATGTTGCTTTTAATAGTGTTTGCGTATTTAGTGTAATAATATTTGTTCAAAATATGTGGTCCCAACAAATATTTTTAAATTATTAACGATTTTTGCACTTTAACTTCACACCTTGAAAATTAGTAATATAATGAATATATTTAAAAATTCAATTTAGGAACCACAATTTTAATATCTCACATTTATAAGGCCATCTTAATAATAAAAATTAAATATTAATCATTCAGAAATTATAAAATTATTTAAAGTTTTTTGATTTAGTTAGTTTTTTAATGTAAAGGCTCTTTAATCCGGTTCGAAGGACCATATAATATTTCTTTGTAAATAGAGTTTCTCTTCCGTTTATTTATTTATTTTTTTTTTTGACAATATGAGTTATTAAAGTTTATTTTAAAACTCTGACTCATATTTTGCGAAAAAATTATATTTTCAATCTTATCACATTACTCTTAAGTGTTTATCTGGCTGGCTTAAAAACTAAAAATACGCTCTACATAATTTGACAGTCTTTTCATATATTTGACATTTTAAGAATCAGTTAAGGCTAATTCCATAGTGACAGACATGACATTAAGAGATCTTTATTATCCAATATTATACAGTAAAAGTTTTACATTGTTCATAAAAATATACAAAACTAAGCACATGGACCTGAACAACATATTTACCATTACAAAAAGTGAGAAAGTATTGTAGTTATCAATAATTGGGGGCAAAAAGCAGTCGTGACAACATGAGGATGCTTCTAAAACACAGAAAAACTCTGAAGTTATTTGTATGACAAATAAGAAACAGTTGCTTATTGTTAATCTAAGAGCTAGTTTATTAATTAAGCACATAAAAAACATTAACTCTAAATAAATTATAGTAAAAAGAAGTGTTTTGTAATGTGACAGATATGACACGGCTTCGTGACAGACAGACACTTTTCCTTTCTAACTGAAAACAAGTAAGAAAATTATAGTCGGTCTAGACCGACTATACGATACCCTATACCATGCGATTAGAAACCCTATCTCTTAGGCCCAACTAACTGGACATTGAAAATAAGCAAAAACCAAATTTGAGTGGGATTTTTATTAATTTTTTTGGCTGCAGATATGAAAAAGTTCATATCGGATGCTATATCTATAAAGGGACTAGGTCCAAAAATGGACCGATCCTGATCATGTTTGGTAAAGTCTCTTGTATTTTGTAAAAATATGTACAAACAAAATTTGAGAAGAATCAGTGCAATATTTTTGTTTTTTAATAGATTTAAGTGAAGATCGGGAAGCAGCTCTATATGGGGTCAAAGAGATCATTTTTGGACTAATCATTAGTGGATGTAATGAACGCATACAAACCCAATTTGAGTAAGATCTATATAACAATTTGGATCTTATGGCAATTTATGTCGATTTCATATGGGTAATTTGTATGGGGGCTAGGTCTGAACATGGACCGATTCTCACCAATTTCAATAGCGTTCATCCCATGGCCGACAAAAGCTTATATACCAAATTTCGTCAAAATATATTCATATTTGCGACCTGCAGTTTGATTACAAGCTTTACATGGACACACAGACGGACGGACGGACGGACGGACATTGTTAAATCAACTCGGAAAGTGATTCTGATTCGATCGGTATAATTAAAAATGGGTCTAGGTCAAATATTTTTGGTTGTTACAAACAGCAGCACAAAGTCATTATACCCAAACCACATAGTGATAAAGATAAAGATCGTTAAAATGATAAATATTTTTATACCCTATACCACTATGTGGTTTGGGTATAATGACTTTGTGCTGCTGTTTGTAACAACCAAAAATATTTGACCTAGACCCATCTTTAATTATACCGATCGATTCAGAATCACTTTTTGAGTTGATTTAACAATGTCCGTCCGTCCGTCCGTCCGTCTGTGTGTCCATGTAAACCTTGTAATTACACTGCAGGTCGCAAATATGAATATATTTTGATGAAATTTGGTATATAAGCTTTTATCAGCCATTGGATGAATGGTATTGAAATTGGTGAGAATCGGTCCATGTTCAGACCTAGCCCCCATACAAATTGCCCCTATGAAATCGACATAAATTGCCATAAGATCCAAATTGTCAAATAGATCTTACTCAAATTGGGTTTGTATGCGTTCATTACATCCATTAATGAGCAGTCCAAAAATGATCCCTTTGGCCCCATATAGACTGCTTCCCGATCTTCACTTAAATCTATTAAAAACAAAAATAATGCACTGATTCTTCTCAAATTTTGTTTGTAAATATTTTTGCAAAATACAAGAGACTTTACCAAACATGATCAGGATTGGTCCATTTTTGGACCAAGTCCCCATATAGATATAACATCCGATATGAACTTTTTCATATCTGCAGCCAAAAAAATTAATAAAATCCCACTCAAATTTGGTTTTTGCTTATTTTCTATGTCCAGTTAGTTGGGCCTAAGAGATAGGGTTTCTAAACGCATGGTATAGGGTGTCGTATAGTCGGTCTAGACCGACTATAATTTTCTTACTTGTTTATTTTTATATCTGTGAAAATAGAAAATAAAAATTCAAAAAATTTTTAAAATAAATGCCAAAATGAAGATTCTTCGAAATAGGCGGTGTAATATTTTACAGGTCACTATAAATTAATAGGCAAGGTGATTTCTTGTGACCGATATAAAAATTTTAGTTACCAATCAATTTTGAGTGTGATTAATTTCTAACTCAAACATTAAAATGATAAAGACCGTTAAAAAGATAAATATTTTTTTGTTTTTATATCTGTAAAAATATAAAATAATAAATTCAAAGTATTTTTCAAATATTTGCCAAAATAGAAATTCTTCGAAATAGGCGACGTAATATTTTACAGATCACTATAAATTAAAAAGCAAGGCGATTTCTTGTGATCGATATATAAATTTTAGTTACCAATCAATTTTGACCAAAAATACACCATTTAAAATGTATTTCTTTTTTACTGTCAGCCATATTTAGAGATTTGCACCGTCTCCAACATATTTTGGAGTAAACTGCATTTAAAGTTACTACTAACACATACATAAAACACATATTTAAACTATACAATGCCGTGTGTGTCTGTTTATTAAATTTGTGTTGAATTGTGAATTGGCTAAAATTGATTTGCATGCCTTTAGGCTCTTATAAAATTAATTATTAACAAATCCAATCCCAAACCCAATTAACTTTCTTTTGCGTGTTCAACAAATATTTATAATAGAAAGAAAAAATAAATTTTTAGAATTTGCACTCGTATTTCGAGGGCTGGGCTCTGCTAGGCACTATAAATAAGTAGAATATAATTGATTTTATGAGAGGAAGTTCATTCAAACACTTTAATTAAATAATGTGAAGGCGTGTCAAATATTTAATATTTAAAGTTTTTTATTTCATTTGAAATTTTGTTATTTTTAGTTTCCTATATTGTAGTTTTTGTTTATTATAAAAAGAATTAATAAAAATAGATAAAATATTTCAAAAATAAAATGTTATATCGATTTATTTGCACCAATTACCCACATTATATACATTTAGAATAGAGTTGGAGTAGGACTTTACAAATTTCAGCGGTTAGAATCGGAATGGGAGTTGGAACTATTTTGTTTATAGTTACACCAGAGAATTGTGCAAAACTGAGTTAATTGGGTTGCCTTATGTTTTTGTACTGAATATTTTTTGTTGTTTTGTTCTGTTATCATTACACTGTGGAATAAATTCAGGATAGCAAAAGTTAGGTCTATTCTGAGAGTGAGGGGTGAAAATAGAGGCTAAATTAGAAGACCTTATCGCGGCGTTTGTTTATGTTAGTTCGAATTTTTTTTAATCGACCTTCGGACTTTGGAGTCAAATGCCGATTTTCAGCATATTGTTTATATGGTTTTTTGGCTATAACTCGTCAATTAATTGATATTTTTTCAATCTGTGAAAGCCAAATTATTGCTAGAGACCTGTGCAACAATCCAAATTTTTTAAAAAAATTTATTTAGAAAATTTTTGTGGTGCTTATGAAGCAAAATATTGGAAAAATTATTTTTTTTCATGCTTTTTGAAAATATTTTCCACAAAACTAAGTCTTTTTTGCTTTCTGTTTGATCTATAATATGCTCAGTTTCTTCAATAAATTTCATTTGAAAAGAAAACAATCATAATAAAAATCTTGCGTTTTCCAGCTTAATATTAATTTATTTTCTCATTTTTTATGTACCAATTTTGTTCAGTGTTGGTTTTGAAGAAACATTGAAAAAGAAATAAAAATATGGAAAAAATATATTTTTGAAATGTTAGTTATGAAAAGTTTTAAGTAAAAAAATTAAATAAATTAAATTAATGATTTGGCCAGTTGCCGTTTATCAGGCGGCTGGGGATCAACATCACTGCTCCCTCTAATATCTTGGTCATCGTCATCATCATCAGAAAGGTCGATAATTTCGTCCAACAGATATTCTGGAATTTCATCTTTGTCTTCCCCTTCTTCCTCTTTTTCCTCGTCTTCCTCTTCTTCAATGGTGTTTTTATACCACCAACAAATTTCAGCGAGTATTGCATCTGGAGATTTCTTTCCTCTGTACCTGAAACGAAAATAGTTTTCAATCGTTAACATGTTTAAATTGTGCACTCTGACAAAGATATTAGAAAAATCTAAGAATTCAAAATATGCACACACTATAGTTACCTTATTTCAAATGGAAGCGCAGTTTGGTGATAACGTTCGCCTTGCTCATCAGATTCAGTTGCAACTGTTGAGCGAGTTGATCAAGATGCTGATGCAAGAGATGAATTTTGTACGAAAAATTAACCCCAATTTCATCGAAAGCTGCCAACATGTTTGCAACAGATTGCCTGTAGTTGTCTTTGCGTTCTTTACCCAAAAGTCCTTTAATGACTGCTTTCAATGCGAGCCATGCATTTAATTCTCGGTCAGTCAGAACTTGGTCAAAATCTTGACGACTCATTAGTTTCCTTATGTCGGGACCATTAACAACCCCTTCCTGAATTTTGGCGTTACTTAGTCTTGGGAAAATGTTTTTTAAGCGGTTGAATACTGCTGGTCTTTTGCGATACATTTCAAAAAATTTTTAGAAATGCCAAGTTTAATGTCGAGCAACGGCAACAAAATTTTCATTTCAGGAACAAGACTTTCTTGTAGCCTATTGTCCTTAAGCCATTTCTTCCTTTAATACCTTCTCCGTATCGTGAATCCCAATCGCACAAATAACACGATATTTTGGACGGCCAGATGTTGTTAAGCCTGTAATCAATGAAACTATTTTGAGGTCGCAAAAAATGCGCCACTGGTGTTCGTTATATTTGACTACTTCCAGAATGTGTTTCAAATTATCGAAATTTTCACTAGTGTCAGTGCTATATGCAATCGGAACAGAAGGCATTCTATTTGTCTTGCGCAAAGCACAACTTTTAGGCTGATTAGTGAACTATCGATGAATAAACGCCAATCATTTTTTTTTATAGATTAACCCTATCGTCTCCATTAACTTTTCAATATCGTTGCAATAAGCGACATTTTTTGCATCATTCACATTGAAGAACTTTTCTAACTCTTTTTGGCGTTTTCGATATGCTGCTACTTTGGTACCTTTCGCCAGCAAATTATTTCCTTTCAAAAATGAAGCCAGTAATTCTGATTTTTTCTGAGTCAAACACAAATTTGCAACAATTCCATCCAATTGGTTTTGTGTGACTAGGATTGGGTCCTTTGATGTTTCATAGGATGTACCTTCACCAGGGTCGTATTCTGAGAAGAAATCCATGGATGTAGCAGCGGCGGTTGTAGTACTGATATCTGTTTGAAGATCAATACTTCGGTATGTTGGTACTGGAACGAATTCTGAGGGCGGTAACGGTAATTGGACACTTGGCATTGTTCCATAAGTTTTATTCTTTGCTTTCCTTCTATTCAAAGTTTTATGGTAGTTGATACATCCATAGCAATTTTCTTTTTGATGCGGGCTGTTGTCTAACCACATCATTGGTATACCAAAAGGCATAGCCTTCTTCTTTTCACTTTTCCATTGCATAAGAGTTGAATAGCAATTAAAGCAAACTTTTTTAGGGGCATAGTTTACGTCAGTGATAAACTCTTGCGAGAAATATTTGTGGGCTTCCAAAAAAAAATCACTCGCATTGCCACATTTTTCATCGCTTGCTATGAAACGTCCACAAACCTTACAAAAATGATCCATTTTACATTTTGGTTCTGACATTTTTAATACAATATATATTATACAATGTTTTTTTTTGTTATCTATAGTATTAATAGGCTAGGCGATTTCTTGTGGCTGATGTTTTGTTCTACCGTTCTATCCCGATTTTGACCAAACGTATATTATTTGCAAGGTATTTATTTTTAGCTGTTACCCAAATTTACAGATTTTTTATTTTTTTCCTTTATTTTGAGTAAATTGCATTTAACCTTGCTACTAACACATACATAAAATTATACAATGCTATGTGTGTGTATATTAAATTTGTTAATGTGTTTGTCATCAAAATGATTTTGTTTTTTCTGTTGATTTGTGAATTGGCTATAATTGATTAGCATACTTGTAGGGTCTTTATTTAATGAAAAAATAAAATTTTCTAGAATTTGCGCTCGAATTTCGAGGGCTGGAATCTGCTGGTTTTTATGAAACCGATGCACTTAACTTAAATCAATCACAAAATGAAATAAGTTCCAAAAAAATTAATTGCGAATTTTATCACGACCGAGCGAAAATTAAAGGACATCAGCTTCGGCTGAGTTTCGAGTCTTAACTGAATCTTCATTTTTGAAATTAGTTCGCTTGTACGAAATAAAAAAAACCACTACCTGTGCGGCGGTTGAAAATAAAAAAGTTGTTTTACTAATTCCTAATTCTTAGAACTTCCCTTTTTAATTACTTCTACCTAAATCGCTATTTATTTAATTGTTTTGGGATTTTTAACGCAAATTATCGACTAAGACCATTTTCTTTTCAAATTAAATTTATTGAAGAAACTGAAAAGCATATTATAGATCAAACAGAAAGCAAAAAAGACTTAGTTTTGTGGAAAATATTTTCAAAAACCATGAAAAAAAATAATTTTTCCTACACTTTGCTTCAATTTTTTAAAAAAATTTAGTTGTTGCACAGGTTTCTAGCAATAATTTGGCTTTTACAGATTGAAAAAATATCAATTAGTCGACGAGTTATAGCCAAAAAACCATATAAACAATATGCTGAAAATCGGCATTTGACTGAAAAGTTCGAAGGTCGATTAAAAAAAAAATTCGAACTAACATAAACAAACGCCGCGATACGGTTCTTCTAATTTAGTTTCACCCCTCACTATTTGTTTACCAATAGAATAAAGAATAATTGCTTAAAGTTTTATAAAATAGCGTTTATTATTTACCATTTTAACACACGTAAAAAAAAAAATCGCTGAACATCCCTAAGTTTTGCCCGCTACTGTATATACATATATTACATATATTACATATATAACATATATTACATATATTACATAAATTACCTATATTACATACATTACATGTATCACATATATAACATATATTACATAGATTACATATATTACATACATTACATATAATACATATATTTATTTTCTGTTACAATTGCATTGTCATTTTTCATGTTATATGAAAGTAATAAAGTTTGTTAAAAATTAACATAAATCTCTTAAGATAAATAAAATAAAGCTCTGTGTGTTACTAAGTGTAACACGAAACAGTTTAATAATTTTTTTCAAGTTAAGGCACATTATAATGTCAATCAATTTTTCAACTGGACAAATAAGAAACTTATTGTTAGTTTGAGTGTACGAATATATGTGTAACATTGAAATGTGAGGAGAAGTAATTAAAATGTTAAATAAGTACGAATTAGAAATATGTTGCACAAAACAATTAAAACAAATAAAAAATTATTTCAAATTAATTTTAAAACATATATGTATATACAAGTATATATTATAAGTAGATGAAGAGATACTTACTTACATCACATACGTTGAGGTTTTAGATATCCTTAAAACTTTAAAGGAATTAATTCTTTACCTAACTGGAATGAGGAGCAACAGCAATTTTGTAAATGATGAATATAAAAAAGTATGAAACATTAAATTGGTCTTGGCCGATTTTTTGATACGCTACAGATTAAATTTCATTTCCTTCCAAAAAATAAATTTGGGTAACATTGTGATTATGCAACTTTGTTGTTACGAGGATTGACTTTTATAATTTGGGGCAATCTTTTATAAAAGCATTTAGTATTGAAAATATTTTGGAAATATTTTCCATTATAAGTAATGTACATTTACATTTTTTCCACTACAAAACATACATTTTACAAGAATAACATGCTTCTTCAGACGCCGTTAAACATTGATAACGCATATTATTTTTGATGTGCGGATAGATAGATGTGTGTTCAATGATTGGATCTGTTAATTTCTCCGCAGGCTTCTGGCAAACAAATTGTTGTGTACGATTATATAGTTGCCACATGTTTATATATTCCAAAGGAACAAACCACCATTTGCTTCGATGTGATTCTGCGCGAACAACTTATGCTTAATTTGCCTCTGATCGTATGGCTAGATCTTTGATTCGTCAATAGCTACGAGTTTATAGACGTCGAAAGAGACTTTTTTTGAGCGATTAAACAAAAAAATCCATATTCATCATATGCTCCAGAGTTGTTTTTTATATTCATAAACAAACTAAGCCAACAAACATCAAGATAAGGGGGAAAAAAATATAAAAGGTCATAAAAGAGTATGGCCTGAGAACGCCAAACCCTTTGGGGTTTGGAATTTTTCAACCCCCAGGCAATGACCCTGAAAATGTTCCACAAAATTGTCAAATTATGTGGGTTCCAACGCATACAAATATTGATGACCGAATGTATACTGAAAGTACACCATACGGATTAAAAAAATTGTGCAGGGAATAAAATTGAGATTGAGATTGAAAAAAAAACTTAACACCCGATTTTCATCTTAATTTTTTTTTAAAGCATTATTTGATTTTTTTGATCAAGTTATCTTTTAAAAATATGTCCGTTATTATGTTTCATGACAACCCTGTTCATTTGTTATTTATTTGATTAAACTGAGTGATGAGATAGAAGTACGTACTAAAATTATTAAATATTTTCAACAAAATCCAACTTTGTACTACAAAAAGTTGGGCAAAGAATCAAAAGTCTTTCATCAAACTGCTTTCTATGTTATTAGAAAATACCAAGAGAATTTGAACAATGGTAGGAAGGAAACCTGGATCGGGAAGAAAGAAAGGTTCACAAGAAAATAGAAGGCATATTGTAAAGAGGTCCCGGTAAAAAAGCAGCCGAAACTGGACCGCTGTAAAAAACTTAGGGGCCAAAAATGGAGCACGGATACTGAAATCATGTTACATAAAAAATACTCCTGCTGCATAATGGACGACGAAACGTATGAACTGGCAGATTTTTGGCAGCTTCTGGGTGACAATTGCTAATGTTCACAGAAATGTTAAAGATAAGTTTTGGATCCAAAAGCAAACGAAATTTCCAAAATAAAATTCCTAGTACAGTTTTTTGGGATATCATCCAGTTCTGAGCTATGTTGAAAATTTCAAGTCTCTAGCTTATCGAGAAATTACTTTAAAATCAATTCCAAGATTCCTACGGAACATACAAACATACAAACAGACAAGAAAGCGACCTAATAAAAACGTTTTAAAATATAAACAAGTAAGAAAATTATAGTCGGTCTAGACCGACTATACGATACCCTATACCATGCGTTTAGAGACCCTATCTCTTAGCACCAACTAACTGGATATAGAAAATAAGTATAAACCAAATTTGAGTGGGATTTTTATTAATTTTTTTGGCTGCAGATATGAAAAAGTTCATATCGGATGCTATATCTATATGGGGACTAGGCCCAAAAATGGACCAATCCTGACCATGTTTAGTAAAGTCTCTTGTATTTTGCAAAAATATATACAAACAAAATTTGAGAAGAATCAGTGCAATATTTTTGTTTTTTGATAGATTTAAGTGAAGATCGGGAAGTAGCTCTATATGGGGCCTATGCCTAAGATTTCTCTCGTAGGGATCATTTTTGGACTACTCATTAATGGATGTAATAAACGCACACAAACCCAATTTGAGTAAGATCTATATGACAATTTGGATCTTATGGCAATTCATGTCGATTTCATAGGGGTCATTTGTATGGGGGCTAGGTTTGAACATGGACCGATTCTCACCAATTTCAACAGCGTTCATCCTATGGCCGACGAAAGCTTATATACCCAATTTCGTCAAAATATATTCATATTTGCGACCTGCAGATTGATTACAAAGTTTACATGGACACACAGACGGACGGACGGACATCGTTAAATCGAATCAGATAGTGATCGAATCAGATAGTGATTCTGATTCGATTGGTAAAATAAAAGATCGGTTTTGGTCAAATATTTTTGGTAGTTACAAACAGCAGCACAAAGTCATTATACCCAAACCACATAGTGGTATAGGGTATAAAAAAATGAATTTTGAAAATATGAATGAAATGTCTTGAAGACTTATCTCACTGTGATTAAACACTAGACATAAGACTGTTCGCAAACTGGGATAAATGTGTTTGGCATAACTCCATCATTTACTGAAGGATCTGGCCGATCTGAAAGCCTTTTGCTCTATAACACCCGGTTGAATGCAACTCCACATCAAACTGTGTTCTTCCCGCTATTTTGGGCTTCTAAACTTCCCGTGGTCCATAACCAAATATGGATTTATGGGTTCAACACTTCCTTGTCGGTCTTCAGCAGAACTTGCAAGAACACACACACATCTTTTCTGACATCTCTTTACACTTCTTGATAACACTCTTGTCTACTACACTCCTTCTTCTTGCTACCTTTGTTATCCCTATGGCTGCAAGATGACATTGGTAGTTTTCCGAACATTCCAAATTCGTAGGCTTCCTTAAAACTATCGTCTTGCGGTGGGGGTTGGCTTAATTGACTTGATGTCTTTTCGCATATAATGCAGCTTGACGTTGTCTTTGTTTCGGTTAAAGCTTGTGCAACTTTTCCGTCAATCATTGTGGGACACATTTTCAAATTTCCTTCAATGTCTTGATCATCAAATTTAAATATTACAGGTTGAAGTTCTTTAATTTGATCTTTTATTTTTTTTTTGAGCTTCTTCAGTTATGAAATCTTTGGTTTGTATTCATATCCCACAGACGGACGGACGGACATCGTTAAATCGACTCAGAAAGTGATTTTGAGTCGATCTGTATAATAAAAGATGTGTATAGGTTCAATATTTTTGGTAGTTACAAACAGCAGCACAAAGTCATTATACCCAAACCACATAGTGGTATAGGGTATAAATAGTGCATAGATTTTTCTCATGATACGGTCAAGGTATGTCGATTTTTTGACGTGGTCCAAATATCAAAATAACATCCGATATGAAATTTATTATAATAATGAGTTCGTAGGCAACTAGCTACCTCCAATAACATCCCCGTGTTAAAATAATGAGATTATCAGGCAAACTTCAATCAGTTGCTTCTCCTTCTAAAACCCATTATTTGGTAATGTTTTTTTTCCTGAGTAAGCTTTATATTTATCGTTTCTGTTAATTTTGTAGCCGGAAGTTTTGGATTTGGTTTAATTTCTCGAACTATATAACATTTTTGAGATTCAGACAGATCTGACCACACGTCAACTTTTTTGTGTTATTATATTTGTCAATACTTTTTTTGGTGGTGGAATATGGTCATTTTACTATTTCTCCCAATTGTCACATTGATTTTTTGGAATCACGTCAGTTAATTGTAATATTTTTTCGGATTCGATAGTCTCTTTTCATTTTGGAGGCACGTCCAAGATAACTCCGCAGATAGTTCCATATGATTCAACGTATGGTTGTTTTTCAATTTAATTATGTTTTATTTCTAAATAGTACCATAATTTTTCTCCAATAAATAAAAAAAAAAAACAAATATCAAGTACAAGTGAGAACTCACTTTTTGGAGCTATAATTTTGTTTACTTTTTGTTTTTGCTTTAAAATTGAGAATAATAAAATTCTATTTTAATACACATAAAAGTACATAATAATAAACACTAGAATAGCCCTAGTACACACTATACACTTGTATAGCATAGCATTTGAAATTCGAGTGCAAATTCTGGGAAATATTGTTTTTCGTTCAATTTTTGTCGTCCAATGTTTTTTTAATATATATATATATATATATATATATATAAATTTATGAATATTTAAATGAGCCTAAAGGTAGGTTAATCAATTTTAGCAGTTCACAATTCAACACAGAGCGTCTGATATATAATTTAAATCATTCACATTAACCGGGCGTAACTAATTATTGTATTTATTTTATTTAATTAACTTAATATATTTTTAAGGCAGGTTAAACCTAAATTTTATCATTCTCAGCTTCTCCTCCATGTGAGCTATAACTATGCTAATTTTCACACTCCTCTGTGCCCGCATATTGCTTAAAAAGGGAACTAAAAATTCTAGGAGATATTATTTTTTCATTCAATTTTTGTCTTCCAATGTTTTTTTAATATATATATATATATATATATATATATATATATATATATATATATATATATATAAATATGTATGAGCCTAAAGGTATGTTAATCAATTTTAGCAAGTCACAATTCAACACAGAGAGTCTGATATATAATATAAATCATTCGCATTAACAGGGTGTAACGAATTATTAAATATATTATATTTTATTTAATGTAATATATTTTAAAGATAGATTAAACCCAAATTTGATCATTCTCAGCTTCTCCTTTATAAGAACTATAAGTGTGCCAACTTTCACACTCTACCGCGCCCGCATACTGCTTAAAAAGGGAACTAAAAATTTACCTTCACGTATTAATATATAGATTATAGTATAGTACATAAAAAAATGTAAAAATAAAACTTTCGACGAAATATAAATGTTTAAAAAATATATTCATTTGAAAATTGAAGTGACTGTATATCATTTTAAGGCTCTATGAAATAACACGAATTTTTAAGCTTGATCATGCACGTCTTTTACTCCTTTAGATAGGACTTGCAAATACCTTGCACGAGATGTCCAATTTGAAAAATCTTCAAAAACAAAACTGGCCGTCGTTTGATACCATTTTTACCCTCTAAATAAGCTATTGGGCAAATGGAAATATGGGTCATTAATTTTTCGTATTTTATAACATGTCAAATCTTCATAAAACAAAACAAAAACACAACAAAAACTTAGTGTTCGTTTTTATATTAATTTTTTTTTAATTTCAATACTTAAATATTTAGTATGCGATTCATTATTCCTATTTGTTGCTTTTGATCTTCTGGGAATAGAACAAAACATATTTATAATCAGTTATGGGGAAATTTTGAACCATTTATCTTACTCTCTTTTTCTAATTCTCCTGTCTGGATACTGGGGAGGAGTTCACAACTCTTATCCCATTTGTTTGGTCAAAATTAGTTACAGCCAAACTGCAAGACCGATTAAAATGTTTTTTTAGATTTGACTTTTGTTGGACAAAAAGCGAAAGTCAAATTCAAGGCAATAAAAAATCAGTACATATTAAAACAAGTAAGAAATTATAGTCGGTCTAGACCGACTATACGATACCCTATACCATGGTTTAGAGACCCTATCTCTTCGGTCCAACTAATTAGATATAGAATATGAGCAGAAACCAAATTTGAGTGACATTGTTATTAATTTTTTTGGCTGCAGATATGAAAAAGTTCATACCGGGTGCTATATTTATATGGGGACTAGGTCGAAAAATGGACCGATCCTGACCTGCTAAAGTCACTTATATTTCGAAAAATATACGAACCAAATTTGAGAAAAATCTGTTCAATATTTTTGTTTTTTTATAGATTTAAGTGAAGATTGGGAAGCAGCTTTATATGGGGCCTATGACGAAGATTTGTCGTATAGGGATTATTTTTGGACTACTGATTAGTGGATATAACTAATAAACATATACAAACCCAATTTGACTGAGATCTATATGATAATTTGGATCTCATGGCAATTTATGTCGATTTCATAGGGGTCATTTATATGGGGACTAGGTCTCAACATGGACCGAATTTCACCAATTTCAATAGCGTTCATCCTATCGCCGATAGAAGCTTACATACCAGAAGCTTACATACCAAATTTCATCAAAATATATTCATATTTGCGACCTGTAGTTTGATTACAATGTTTACATGGACACACAGACGGACGGACGGACGGACAGACGGACGTCGCTAAATTGACTCAGAAAGTGATTCTGAGTCAATCGGTATAATAAAAGATTGGTCGAAGTCAAATATTTTTGGTAGTTACAAACAGCAGCACAAAGTCATTATACCCAAACCACTTAGTGGTATAGGATATAAATATAAAGTTATTCTAAAATCTTAACATCAAATTTATAGATTCAAATATTGATTTACCATTTCCAATTATTTATTTCTTAATATTTAAATTTTCTTAAATGCAATTTCGAGTATTACACACAGGGAAAACATCACCAACCGAATCGTTCTAATGTTTAACACTTATATGTTCGATTGTATTAGCAGAAATTTGATAAAAACCTTTTTCAGTAGTGATCAAATAATTTCTGTTAAGTTAACACAATACTTATTATAATGAAAAATAAATTCGTATATCAACTTCACCACAATTCGCTCGGCAATACATTCAATAGCCACAATGAATCCGTTTACTGCAACTATTTCATATGCACATACTTTGTTTTAATTCGCACCATAGATAGGACTCCCTGTGGTGTGTCAATAAATCATTTCTTTTAGCCTTAGTTGCCTTCAAAATCTAGATATTGATTTTTGTATATCTTAGAAATATATGTTTGCTTCGAAATAATAATTACAATTAAATCGCTTGCGAAATCAACATCTTCATCGATTCAGTTGATATTATTTATCTGAAGTTATGATAAAGAATATCAACATCCATTAAATTTTAAATATTTTCACTGATAAAAAAGAACATCAAATAATGTTTTTTATTTACTCAGGAGCACTGAGCTTCCCAACTGTCATAAAAGACAATTTCCGTCCTATAACAACCCCGTATTAAATCCATTGGAGTTGATCCAATTCTCCACCACATCTGGATCACTAGTATAGGATCTTTTCACTTCTTTGCAAATTATTTTTTGTTGGGCAATGAACTACACAAACATATTTTTCTTAAAACATCTAAATTTATGGTATGATCTGTTTTGCGGTTTGCCACAATACACTATGGGTAATTTGACCCATTTTTGTGACAAAAATTAATAACAATTAAACTGAAAAGATTTTTGAAAATTTTTTTTTGTGTTTATATAGAGAAAAGTTTAAATTAAAAAGATTTTCAAATTTATAAATTTTTAACCCACTTTTGCCAATTTTTTATTTTTGATTTTGAATATACATATGTATTTTGTTTTCAGTTTTTCAAAAATATCGCCTAATCTTGTCACCAAACTATTTTCGCATTTGCCATTACTGTCATTCAACTCCACAGATACTTCTGAAACAGACAGCATATCTAGAACCTCTTGTGGCAGTTGCGCGTGTCTTCTCTGCTGCATTCGACTATCTAAGCATATTAACGAAATAACTGGATCAGACATGTCCATAGCCCTGTTAAAAACATCAGAGAAATTGTTTGTGTGGCTGTTCTTGCGGGCATGATGTAGTCTATCTGACTTGTATAATTTGTTCTGCGACTCAGCAGCATCTTCGCCGAAACAAGCTACCGGCAGTATGTATTTTCAACAATTTCTCTTGAATGAATCTATACCTTGTGAACGGTCGCCGTCATTGGGCGCCAAGGGTATTTGATTTTATCATTTGGGCGGCATTGTGGCAAAAAGCTTGAAATTTTTTTGGTATTCAATGGGAATTGACAGCAAATAGTAATGAGTATAATTTTAAGGGAATATATCAGCTCAACATCAATATATACTATTTCCGAAAAGATGGCATGATCAGCAAAGGATCTACGGGCTGTAGTGCCATCATTGGTGTTTCCAAATCCACCCGTTTGTGGTTGGTCAACTTTCGACCAAAATAATTGTTGTACAAGCTTTTTTTTCCAGAAAGAGTTTTGCGATCGTCATCAGTTCGAATTTGCCATTTTTTAATACTGCTCTTGTGTCCAGCATGCAAAACGAATTCAAAGAATCGTATCCAACAATGCAAAGGACTTATACCATACTTTAGAATATCGTTTTTTGCAAGAAATTTTTGGCTTTTGAAGTCTGTAATGCTCATAAAATCCTTTGGAGTTGCCTTGCAAATAGGACACGATTGACAAGATTTTGTATTTGTTAAAACGTTTAACACTTTACCATCAATCAACGTAAGAAATAGTTTGAAGTGTATTTCAATGATTTTTCCAAGCCATTTATCTGTTGTTTTTATGGGACGGCAAAACCTTATAGACTGAGGTGTGCGGTTATTCCAAAGTGGTCTACCGACCGAATCCACAAATTTTAAAGGAGTCATTGTTGTTGCAAACAAGGAATAATCGGAATAATCGGATGTGGATGCTTCCTGAAATTTCTGCTTATAAGAGGAATGCCCAGTGCTGCTATCAAATCCATAGCTAACAATCAGATCAGCGTTTATTTTCTGTCATTAATGAGACTATGACTTCCTTCTGCATTGCAACAATTCTATTTGCAGTGTGCGTTAACAATGATTGAAGGGAAACATTTGCCTGCCTCTCATTGACTTCAATACCAACTGGTCTGCAACTTTTCTTATAAAGTGGATATATGTTGGCATTTCGAATTTTACTTTCCCTTATTGTATTCAAGTACTGTTCTTTTGTCAAATTGTTTTCTAACAAAAATGTGAGTGCTTCATTTGCAGTTAAGCGAATTGGCTGATTATCAACAGAGTGCGCTAATTTTCTCATCTTGCAAGCTCTTGTTGGACTAGCAACTGTCTGTCTAAGAACCACTGCCATATCTTCTTTATGTTGAACTCGAGCCGATATTGAAGCTGCATGCACTAGCAATTCCGTTTCATTGTCTACTTTCTTTGATAGGTCTTTTGCTTCTCTATACTTTGCGCGTTCGGATTTATCCAAAAACTTTATTTTTGGATGCCCAACATTTGGCATTAGTTGCCAAAATAAAATCAATTCTTAGCTAGTTTTGTTTTTGGAAGAACTCTATCTTTCTGTGGGACTTGTTCCATCTCTCAGCCAAATTTTTACAAAAAGTTCGGACTCTCTCTTTCAGAGATGATTCTTCCTCATTCAAAATATTTATATTTCCAACTTGGCCAATAACAAAAGTGAATACAGCATCGTTCTTCTCCTCTTTGCATTTAACATCAGTCCAAACTTTCGCAAGGTTGTTATACTGCAAACGAAGGTCGCCTACGAAAACATAACTCAAAAAACGCAAAAAATCGGAACCTGAAATTAATGAAATAAACTCAAAATGGTCCACTTAACATGTCTGTGATAGTCAAAACACGGCCAAATACGACCAACATTTATAAAGCTTATCGAAACTGTATGTTTATGAAAAAAATTTTATTTGAGGTTAAGTCACAATAATGAGTTTTTCGCACTAAATCAAAAAGTAAATTCAAATCTGTCGACTAACCTGTAATGTGCATACCATCACTTTTATTTTCCATAATTAAATTGTATTATTATATGTTGTTTAACGTTTTTAGAACAGATTAAAAATTCACATTAAATACCACTGCATAAGCTGCCTGTAACGCGTTGCTCGTAAACAATAACTTTGACGACGTTGTAATCAGCTGTTACTCGATTTTTAGAAAAAGATAGTAGACAGTCATTTAGTTTAAGTTTATTTTTTTTTATCAAATTGTAACAAAAAAATCTTTTTGCTTAAAAGTGCAACAAATAACTTTTCGTCCAAAAATGGGTCAAATTACCCCTAGTGCATTGTAAGACTTAAAAAGCCCTCGTATATTAATGTTTAAAGAAAATGGTTTTATGTAATGGAGACTTGGCCCAAATATGATTAGATCATGACAATATATAGTGAAGTCAAATATATGTATATACTCTTAAAACATGTCTCAAGGCAGATGTAGGTGAATAAATGTAGCCTCCTTTACATAGCTAAAGCAAATTATAAGTGATTTCAGAATTGGTATAGGACCAAATAATGTGAAAAACTTTAATCTTACATCTTCTTGGAAATTACATTGATGTGGCTGTCATATTCGTTTGAGAACATACTCATGTCTTTAATTTTTGTTTCTTATTTTCTTTATTCTTCACTTCTTTTCTTTTTCAAAATAAAAAGGACTGTTGAAATAAGAACTAATTGCATGACAGCCGTGTAATGACACTTGTGGTCTCTGCTTGTTATATTCAGTGTTGGCAATGAATTTTAAAATTTGTATGTTATAATTATTTCCAATTAATCAATGTGGTATCTTCGATTGATAATTATAACTTTAATTAATTTAGATTGGAATAGGAGGGCATTTCATATCTTGTGAATTCATTCATTTAATGATCAATTTTTTTTTAGATTTTATACACACTTTTCAACTATGTGCTGACAAATAACTGTATATGTTAGTATGTTTGTATGTAATTGTAGCACGATTTTACTGTATCTTTAATGCTACACAAGTCTAAATGTAGGATGCCAAAGGATAATATGCCAAGTCAGTTGGAATTGTCTACAACAATGCTGTTTACATACTCGTTCGAGTATTCTTACTCATTATGACTTGTGGAAATGTTTTCTATTGTCGTTTGCCGTCGTCGTCGTCGTCATCATCATACCCATAATCATCATTATTGTCATCGTCGTATACATATGCACCATACATTCCCATGACGACTGGTGCCGCTAAAACTAGGTTAGTTATCCAATATCAAACCAACCAATGCGGCAGCGCTAGCAACAGAACATTAAATAGTGGGGTCGATGTCACTAAACTGAACTGAACTGGGTCTGCTGCATTTTGTCAAAAGTATTTTCCTATTTTGTTAGCATTGCGCCATGGTTATGCATAAAAGCAAATTCTTGAGTTATTTTATGTGCCGCCAATGCGCTTTTGGTTTGGTTTAAAATGCGTATTCTTTTGCAATATGTTTTAAATTGTATGTAATTCATTTGATGTGACATGTCAATGCATGTATATGCATGCGTAGTATTTATGAAATTTTAGTTATGGTTTCAATTTTACTTATCACATTTTAAATATCATTTTAACTTTGCATTTCAAATGCTCATGAGTATTGCTTTTGGCTTGAGTTTTGTATGTTGGCCTCCTTGATGCTTAAATGGTTAAACACTATTCATTTTCTTTTTCGTTTTTTCATTAAATATTTTTTTTAAAATATGTACATATGTATGTACATATATTGTTGGCATGTTATGAGAATTTAATTTCATTATTTATGTTTATTTATTTTTAGGAGTTTAACGAGCATTAATAGATTCATGACATAAATATTTTATTTCATTTTCATCGTTTTATTGCAATTACAATTTATTTTTTAAATTACCATAAAAATAGTTATTTGATCACTGATTTTTATGCATCTGTAATTTTTTTTTTCTTTTTTTTTATTACTTGAGCTGGTAATAAATCACTTTTGACTTTAACAATTTCCACATACATAGTGGATTTTTTATTTTTTTTTTCCCATAGTCATATTTGTATGTGTAACACTCTTGATGTAAATTTAACATATATGTATGTATATTTTATTTTATATGAAATATACACTGCTAGAAAATATACCGTTGGGTAAATATGAAAATATGTTAACAAATAAAGACGAATTTTCGATAAAGTACTTATATAAATATATATTTCCACTTATGGCTCACTCATTCTGTAACGCCGTGTGATTAATATTTAATTTTATAAAATTATAACTCATACGTCTAAGTAATAAAGCAATATATTTATACATTTTGCACGCTTTTTCCACAAAAGTATATTTTCTTAATAAGTACATTTATCCTATAAAGTACCTTTTGCACACACGTACCTCTTCTTAAAACTTTTTCTTAAACAGTACCCTTTAATAATAATTTTAAAAAGAACGCATTTTCTTAAAAAATGCTTTTTCTAAAAAACACAATTTTACAAACGATTAGTTTTTTTTCTTTCGAGACATGTAAATATAATGTCTGATAAAGAAACGATTAATTTTTGAAATGTAACGGAGCTAAAGAAAAAATAGAAGACAGAGCTAGATGGAGTAGCTACTTTCTTAAAAGTATTTTTTTGAAAATATTCCCTTTTCTTTAACGGTACCACTACTTAAAAGTATCTTTTCTTAAATATGTACATTTTCTTAAAAAGTAAACTTTCTTGAGAAGTAAATTTTCCTTAATTTATTATAAATTTTCTCAAAAAATTTTCCATTTTTAACAAAATAGATTTTCTTAAAAAAATTAATTTTCTTCGAAGAATACTATTCTTACAAATGTATATTTTCTTAAAGAAGTACCTTTATTTCAACAGTACCTATTCTGAAAAGTTCGTTTCTTTCAAAAATACCTTTCTTAAAATATATATCGCACCTTAAATACAAGAAAAAGAGTCACAATTCAAAATTTTCAAATTTTCAGGAGAGGCAAAAAACTGTTTATGTAAAAATGATGGTATTATTTAAAGAAATGTAGTTTCATTATGAAAAATGTCCATTTTGAGGAAAATTTTGCTATACTTTTTTTTAAATTTACATTGTGTTTGTGGAAATAAAATATAATTTTGAGTTATGACTGAAATTTTTTCATTTTTTTCTCAAGTTGTGCCCCAGATATAACGGCATTTTTCTGTTAAAGAAGGTAGTTATAAGAAATAAATTTTTGCGGTAGTTAGAAATGTGTACTGTGAAATAATTTATGGAAAAACCTCATTTTTGGAAAATTTTGAGTTGTGACTCTTTTGTATTTAAGTTGCGATATGTTCTTAAAAAGGTAACTTTTATTAAGAAGTACCTTTAAAAAATATACTATATTTTCTTAAAAAGTAAATTTTCTTTTAGTACCTTTCCTTACCTTTTCTTAGAAAAGTGAAATATATTAGAATAGTGTATTTTCTTGTTCAAGTACCATTTACTAAATAAGTACCTTCCATTAAAGAATTTTTTTTAAAGAACTATCTTTTATTAAAAAATACCTTTTATTAAAAAAGTTCCTCTTCTAAAAAAGTACGCTTTCTTAAAAAAATACCTTTTATAATAAAGTAGCTTTTATTAAAATGGTACCTTTCATTAAAAAGTACCTCTTTTTAAAAAAATAGCCTTTCTTAAAAAAGTACCTTTCATTAAAAAGTAGTTTTTATTCAAAAAGTACCTTTTATTTAAAAATACCTTTTATTGAAAAAGTACCTTTTATTAAAAAAGCACGTTTTAATAAAAAATTACCTTTTATTAAAAAAGTACCTTTCATGAAATCAGTTCTTTTATTGAAAAGTACCCTTCGTTAAAAAAGTAAAATTTTTTAAAGAATTACCTTTTTTAAAAATAAACTTTTCTTAAAAGAGCATGTTTAAAAAAAAATATTACCTTTTATTAAAAAACTACCTTTTCTTAAAAAAGCAACTTCTCTTAAAATAGTACCTTTTTTAAACAAGCATCTTTTCTAAAAAAATAACTCTTCTTAAAAAAGTACCTTTATTAAAACAGTACCTTTTATAAAACAAAGTACATTTTATTAAAAAAGCACCATTTATAAAAAAGTTCCTTTTATTAAAAAGGTACTTTTTATTAAAAACTACTTTTTATTAAAATAAGTAACTTTTATTGCAATTAAAAATGTACATTGTATTAAACAAAGTACATTTTATTGCGAGGTATCTTTAATTAAGTCCTTTAACCGATTGTGACCCCCTGAAACGATACTAAAAAATGTAATTCCATTATTTGTTGAGCATGAGAATATATATTTACGAATGAATGTTAATTATTCGTACAGTACATTAATTTATTATGTCCCATATAGTGATTTTTATTTACTTCCACATATAAAGGGTTTTTCTACAGGGACGCTACAAAAGTAGAAAGACAGGGACAGCAAACAACGCCATATTTCTTGCCGTTCTTTTGACATTTCTATTTAGTAAGGTTTGCCATTTCCTGATGGAAAGATATACGAGCCAACAACGAGTCGAAATTATTAAAATTTACTACCGAAATTCGGAGTCAGTGGCCTCAACGTTAAGAGCGCTACGTCCAATTTATGGTCGCCATAATCGTCCTAGCAGATCAACAATTGAGCGTCTAGTGGAAATATTTTAATCCACAGGCACAGTACAAAATGTTCCCGTGCCAGTGAGACACAGAAGTGCCCGTAGTGTCGAGAATATTGCTGCCGCTGAGGCTTCAATTGAAGAAAGCCCAAAAGTGTCTCTCACACGTCGTTCTCAAGCGTTGCGCATCTCTGTGACGTCGAATTTTGCGAAAAGATCTTGGCCTACATCCTTACAAGATCATGATTCGGATTTTCATCGAAAAATCATCTTCAGCGATGAGGCTCATTTCTGGCTGAATGGCTTCGTCAATAAACAAAATATGCGTTATTGGTCAGACAGCAATCCACACGTACTCCATGAGCCATCATTGCATCCCGAAAAAATTACGGTTTGGTGCGGTTTATGGGCCGGCGGCGTCATTGGGCCGTACTTCTTCCGTGATGATCAAGACCGGCACGTTACTGTGAATGGGAATCGCTACCGTTCAATGATAACCGAATATTTTTGCCCCCAATTGGATGATATAGACTTGAAGGACATGTGGTTCCAATAGGACGGCGCCACAAGCCACACAGCGAATGTCACAATCAATTTATTGGAAACCAAGTTTGGAGAACGTGTTATCTCACGAAATGGTCCAGTCGATTGGCCACCTCGGTCGTGCGATTTGACGCCGTTGGACTATTTTCTGTGAGGCTACGTCAAGTCTATGGTCTATGCCAACAAGCCAGCGACGATTGATGAACTTTGTACGAATATCGAACGTGAAATTGCAGCAGTATCGGCCGATTTATGCTTGAAAACCGTCGAAAATTGGGTTCAGCGTCTGGACTTCTGCAAGCGTGCCCGTGGTGGTCATGCAAAAGAGATCGATTTCCATACATAATGGCATCGAACGTACTTTCACAGAAATAAAGAATTTCGTTGATATCCAAAACCGTTTTTGTTTTATTTAAAAAAACTTTTGTAGCGCTCTTATTGAAAAACCCTTTATTAAAAATGAATCTAAATTAATTTTATATTATTTACTTGTTTAAATTTGAATCTCAGTGTGCCATGTATCCACAACATTTTTTACATGAACGATAGAGATTTGAAATTTACAGTAGGAGTTATTTTTACTTTTCAGTTTGAGTTTGTACTTTGTAGTTCGTATAGTTATACTCAGTTTTTTTTAATTTGTGTGCTTAAAAAATAATATGTTGATATCAAAACAACTTAAGAAACGGAAATTAGAAGATGAAAAACGAGGCTTCCAAGAGCAATGGACTGAAAAGTTTTGTTTCATCGAACATAAAGGTAGCATTATATGTTTAATTTGTAAAGCAACAATTGCTGTGCCGAAAGATTATAATTTAAAAAGACATTTTCAAAGTAAGCATTCTGATTTTAATGAAAAGTATTCTGGTGCTTTAAGAACACAACAAATTAATTCAATGGTCAAATTATTACAAGCACAACAAGATATATTTAAAAAGTGCAATGCATCTGCAGAGCAAGCAGTTGAAGAAAGTTTTGATATTGCCAATTTAATAGCAAAATCGTCTCGACCGTATACCGATGGTGATTTTGTAAAAAACTGCTTAATCGTAGCATCAAAAAAATTATGTTGTACAAAATGCAACTCGAAATTTGAAGCACTAAGTTTTTTTCGTTAGCTGTTGATGAATCTACCGATGTAACTTCCATTGCTCAATTGTGTATATATGCCCGTTGTATAACATCAGATTATGAGATTTTTGAAGAACTTGTCGAACTCTATCCAATGAAAGACCAAACAAGAGGATCGGATTTATTGCAGGCATTATTATCTAGCATGCAGAAGCATAATTTGGATTTATCAAAGCTTTCTGGTATAGTGACTGATGGTGCTCCTTCAATGATTGGTCCTAGAATCGCTATGACTACTCCTTTATCCGAACATATGAAACAAAAAGGAATACATACTGATTTAATGAAGTATCACTGCATTCTACACCAACAAAATTTAATTGGCAAAAATCTGGGTTTCGACCATGTTATTAAAAAAGTTGTGAAAGCTGTAAATTTCATCCGATCACGTGGATTAAATCACAGACAATTTAAGGAATTTCTTAATGAAATTGAATGCGAATATGGTGATGTTTTGTACTATAGTGAAGTTCGTTGGTTAAGTAGAGGCAAAGTTCTGCAACGTTTCCTTAACCTTATTGAAGAAATTAAAATGTTTTTAAATGAAAAAAGTCAGCCAGTAGATTATTTGGAAGATTCAAAATGGATATGTGATTTCGCATTTTTAACAGATATATGCGGCCATTTAAATGATTTGAACCTAAAACTTCAAGGAAAATGTCAATTAATCACGAAATCACCATGTAACGTGTCAGCTTTTCGAATCAAGTTATCATTGTTCCATTCCCAAATAGCCAATAATAATACCTGTCACTTTTCGAACTGCGATGAAATATTTAAAAAGTACAAGATGAAAAGTAATCAATATGTTATTTATATTGAACAACTGCAGCAATCTTTCAATAAACGATTTGAAGACTTTGACCGGTACAAAATACGGTTCAGCACATTTGCTAATCCTTTCGAAGCATCACATGAAAATTCTGAATCAAAACTCCAACTTGAGCTTATTGACATTCAGTCCAACGAAGAATTGAAGTCCAAACTAAAGGAAGGAGACTTCTACAGATGCCTTCCTACAGAAAACTTTCCAAATTTACGAGAAAATGCTGCGCTTTGTGGAAGTTTATTCGGAAGTACATACATTTGTGAGCAAACTTTTTCAATAATGAAGTTGAATAAATCAATTCAAAGAAACCGACTTACAAATGAAAATCTAAACGCTGTGGTAAAGGCAGCTACTACAAATATTACTCTGGATGTAAGAAAGTTAGCATCTAATATGCAACCACAAAAATCCAAGGTTCAGAAAATACACACATGAAACACACAATGTTCTGTTCAAAAGCAGCCAAAACAGAACATGTACAATAAACAGGTTCGAGTTCAGTTATATTTTAAACACGACTTAAAATATAATATTTCTTACTACACGAGCCTCAACACGACTTAAAATATAACTGAACTCGAACCTGTTTATTGTACATGTTTTGTTTTTTTTTTTCAGTACACGTACCAGAACATGAACTTCAAATAAAGCAACACTCAAAAATGTGTGCTTTATGTGTGACTGAAACAAAAAGTACGTGATACAAAAATGTTCGTGTAAATAACGAAATATTAAAACGAACACAGTCATGGTTGTGTTGGGCACCGAAGAAAACTTAAAAACAAACATAATTGATATGAAAATAAAAATATGTGTGTGTTGGTCTAAGTTATGTTTGTTTACATATATGTACGAGTTTTTTATTCAGTGTGTGTTTTTTTCTGAACTCTGCAAAAATCACATTAAAATTAAGTTGTTTTTGATTTTGAATTATTTTGAATGTGAATTTCCTTGTTTTTGTAATAAAGTATATATGTACTAATAACTTTTTCTAGTTTTCGTGATTGTCTAATCAATAATTTTCTAATGCGACCCACATTCAATTATCAATTTTCTAATGCGGCCCACAACGTTAGAAAGGTTGTGCATGACTGGTGTAGACCGACCTTAAAAATGTCCTACATGTTTTGTTAATAAACCATTGTCACATATTCTTTAAAACCAGAATTAGTTTTTCGTTGAGTGTACTTCTACATTAATATTCATCCTATTTTTTTTTTTTTTTTCAATATTTAGTTAGTATAAAGTTATCTATTTTCATGTCAATCTTTTAGGATTTAGTTGACTTTAACATATTCTTATATTTTTATATATACCTACATGTATGTTCGTATAATATGAAATATATTGGTTTATAAACATACACACATACATACTTTAGAAAGGAATAACTTTCGTATAAATAAAGTTATACTGCACAATGCTTATAAAAACTATATGCAGCAATATAGTGTTTCTATCAAATCATGACTTTGCATTAAGTAGCCTTTTTGGTAAAGAAATATGTTTTTTTTTTTTATTTCATAAAACTTCCACTGTGTGATGCTGATTTTAAATTTAATATTTATTTAAGCTCGCAGCACTTTATTGTGATGTGTGTATAACTTTTTTAAACAATTATTTATTGCTTGTTATTTGTAAATGTCTGCGATAGGTAAATGCTACATATCTTTTTCATATACAGTACTAGTTAGTTAGAATTTTTCATTAGCAGCACCGTGTAGAATATGTAAAATTGATGAAAGCTTTCAGAATATTATATTTGAAGAGCCCGATCTAAACGGTGAATATTCCTATCTAGATCCCAAATAAATATCAGCGGTCTACGTTGGACTTAAAAACAAATCGGCATGAGTATGCCGACTTTTTTACTTATTATAATTACGATTTTTTTGTTACAATTAACAATAACAGTTTTTTATAGTTTACCATTTTATTAGTTAAGATTTTCTTGCGCTTAAGTAAATTTCACCCACTGTAGCAAACAAATATGATAAACTTTTATTGTTTTTAACTAAATAAAACTTTTGCATCTCTTTTTTTTCATACCAAGGTCATTGAAAAACAAAAAAAAAACATTTTTTGAAAGTTTTAACACTGCATATATGAATTTGCTCGCCTTTGGCATATTTTCAGAAGCATTTTTTTTTTCTTTTTCAAAATTTATATTACAGTTTAAATTTAAGTACGAGTACTTCATAATTATTAAGTAAAATGTTATAACCTTCATAACTTTTTTTCTGAATATTAAATAAGGGGTACCCTCAGAGAAATTTTTCGTTAACAAATTTCTTAAGCGTTTTAAACTTTTTTGTTAATATTAAATAAGGAAATTTTTCATTAACTAATTTCTTAAGCATTTTATTAGAACTTTAAAACTGAATTTGTTAACCAAATGCAATTCACTGATAAGACTGTCGGAGCAGTCAAAGTCTTTGTTAAATTTACATATATTTCCTAGAAGGGCGGCTGGTTGTAAAAGATGAACATTTATTTATTGAAGTTTCGTACCATGGAAAACAACTGCTTGTTGCATGTGTTTATTGACCAAATAAAAGAAGAGATCTTGATTTTTTTCATAACTATAACTATGAATTATGAAGGGATTTTAATATGTGGGGATTTTAATTCAAACGTTATCAATGAGTCTTTTCCACTACACATTTTACTGCTACATATAAGTAACTTGTTACTCGGTTTTTTCTTTGTCAGTAGTAAAAAGAAAATCCTATTCTACGATCAGCTCTCAGCACCTTGTTTTTCTAAACATGACTAAACATGAATCTTTCCAACATTTGACTTTAAAATGCAAGTAGTGAATGACTTTGTTACTTATTATGATTTTAGACAAATGGATCGAAACGCGATGTTTTTCGAATTATCTAAAATCGACCGGAACTCCATATACTACATGTTGATAATCAGGTCTGTTTTTTAGAACAAAATTGATCGCATATATTCCACAAATCTCTACCTTTAAAAACAACAAAACACAATTACAAAAAGTAACAGATTAAGGATAAAATCTGTGAAAGCTGAAAGTATTGAAATGTTGGAAACAGTTTAAAACGGATAATTTACATGAAGAAAGTCAGAAAACATTAAAATAAAATGATAAATACTGCTAAATCTGCATACAACTCTAGCCAATTTATTTCAGCTGCAGACTCCAAAAAAACATCGAAAAATATACGAGAAATTGGTGGCGGTAAATCTAAGGAAGTTGTTAATTTTGAAATAAATATTGATTTGCTTAACGAATCTTTTACAAATATTACTGGTATCCACATATGCGATGCATATTACACCCAGAATTCTCATATTAGCACAACTTTATCCGAAAATGCTTTATTTTTTCAATGCATAAGCCAACTGGAAGTACTCTACACCTGTCAGGCTGTCAAATATAATGCCGTTGCTTCTGATAACATACCGGAATTTTTTTAGGAAATTATCCCTCAACTGTTACCTCAAATTACCCACATTTTTAACACTATTATAACAAAAACAAGTAAGAAAATTATAGTCGGTCTAGACCGACTATATGATACCCTATACCATGCGTTTAGAGACCCTACCTCATAGGCCCAACTAACTGGACATAGAAAATAAGCGTAAACCAGATATGAAAAAGTTCATATCGGATGCTATATCTATATGGGCACTAGGCCCAAAAGTGGACCGATCCTGACTATGTTTGGTAAAGTCTCTTGTATTTTGCAAAAATATATACAAACAACTTTTGAGAAGAATCAGTGCAATATTTTTGTTTTTTGATAGATTTAAGTGAAGATCGGGAAGCAGATCTATATGAGGCCTTCCACTAAGAGTTGTCCCAAAGGGATCATTTTCGGACTACTCATTAATGGATGTAATAAACGCATACAAACCCAATTTGAGTAAGATCTATATGACAATTTGGATCTTATGGCAATTTATGTCGATTTCATAGGGGTCATTTGTATGGGGCTAGGTCTAAACATGGACCGATTCTCACCAATTTCAACAACGTTCATTCTATGGCCGATAAAAGCTTATATGCCAAATTTCATCAAAATATATTCATATTTGCGACCTGCAGTTTGGTTACAAGCTTTACATGGACACACAGACGGACGGACGGACGGACGGACGGACGGAAGGACGGACATCGTTAAATCGAATCAGTTAGTGATTCTGATTCGATCGGTATAATAAAAGATGGGTCTAGGTTAAATATTTTTGGTAGTTACAAACAGCAGCACAAAGTCATTATACCCAAACCACATAGTGGTATAGGGTATAAAAAATAAAAAATAAATAAATAAAGTACAACAAGTAAGCAAATTATAACCGGTCTAGCCTGACTATACGATACCCTATACCATGGTTAAGAGACCCTATCTCTTCGGTTCAACTAATTGGATATAGCAAATAAGCACAAACCAAATTTGAGTGGCATTTTTATTAATTTTTTTCGCTGCAGATATGAAAAAGTTCATACCGGATACTATATTTATATGGGGACTAGGTCGAAAAATGGACCGATCCTGACCATATTTGGTAAAGTCACTTATACTTTGAAAAAATATATACAAACCAAATTTGAGAAAAATCTGTGAAATATTTTTGTTTTTTAATAGATTTAAGTGAAGATCGGGAAGCAGCTCTATATGGGGCCTATGACTCAGAATTTCCCTATAGGGAGTATTTTTGAACTACTGATTAATGGATGTAATAAACACTTACAAACCCAATTTGACTGAGATCTATATGATAATTTGGAACTTATGGCAATTTATGTCGATTTCATAGGGGTCATTTGTATGGGGGCTAGGTCTGAACATGGATCGATTCCAACCAATTTCAACAGCGTTCATCGCATAGCCGATGGAAGCTTATATACCAAATTTCATCAAAACATATTCATATTTGCGACCTGTAGTTTGATTACAAGATTTACATGGACACACAGACGGACTGACGGACGGACGGACATTGCTATTTCGACTCAAAAAGTGATTATGAGTCGATCGGTATAATTAAAGATGGGTCTACGACGAATATTTTTTGTTGTTACAAACAGCAGCACCAAGTCATTATACCCAAACCACATAGTGGTATAGGGTATAACAAGTAAGAAATTATAGTCGGTCTAGACCGACTATACGATACCCTATACCATGGTGTAGAGAACGTATCTCTTCGGTTCCACTAACTGGATATAGAAAATAAGCATAAACCACATTTGAGTGCCATTGTTAATAATTTTTTTGGCTGCAGATATGAAAAAGTTCATATCGGGTGCTATATTTATATGGGGACTAGGTCGAAAAATAGACCGATCCTGACCATACTTGGTAAAGTCACTCATATTTTGAAAAAATATACACAAACTAAATTTGAGAAAAATCTGTGCAATATTTTTGTTTTTTGATAGATTTAAGTGAAGATCGGGAAGCAGCTCTATATGGGGCCTATGGCTGAGAATTATCCTATACAGATTTTTTGGACTACTGATTAACCCAAACCCAATTTGACTAAGATCTATGTGATAGTTTGGATCTTGAGGCAATTTATGTCGATTTCATAGGGGTCATTTGTATGGGGACTAAGTCTGAACATGGACCGATTTTCACCAATTTCAACAGTGTTCATCCTATGGCCGACAAAAGCTTATATACCAAATTTCATCAAAATATATTCATATTTGCGACTTGTAGTTTGATTACAAGGTTTACATGGACACACAGACGGACGGACATTGCTAATTGCAGAATCACTTTCTGAGTCGATCGGTATAATAAAAGATGGGTCTAGGTCAAATTTTTTTGGTAGTTACAAACAGCAGCACAAAGTCATTACACCCAAACCACATAGTGGTAAAGGGTATAATAAAATTTTACTCATTGCTATCCTACCATAATCGTCAAAAGGGCTTGAAAGGTTATTGCATTAGAAAATTGGAAAATATGTCAAGATTAATGGTCTAGTCTCAGACAGACAATCAAGCTTTCGTTCTAAACACAGCTACATAACTTGTTGATGTGTCTGAATAAATTCTTGTGTATATTGATAATGGTAGTATTGCATTTCTTGTGCTTTAAGATCATAAAATATTCTGCCTGAAACGGAATTTTTGTTTTCCTTCTTATATCGTCTTATATCGTCTTATTTAGTACATCGATAACAATACATTTACGCTAATAGTGAAATGTCAAATGTACCTCCAGTAAAAAAGGGCACTCCGAAAGGTTCGATTCTAGGACCGCTTCTTTTTAAACTATTTCTTTTAACTAAATCTCTCTGTCTGTCGTGAGGCAACCCCATTCCCCCTTATCCAATTGATCTGAAACCCGGCCCATAGTCTTGTTGTGACTACAGATTAATATTGGGGTAGTCACGCACAGTCACGGATAGATTTAAAACTCATTTCCCCTTATCCGATTGATCCGAAACGTGGTACATACACTTGCTGTGAAAAAAAGATTAACTTTGACTTAGTCACGCATTGTCTCGCATGGTCACGCACAGTCACGGAGTGATCTAAATATCATTTACACTCATTCGATCGATCTGAAAATTGGTCGATAAACTTGCTGTAAAGAAATATCAACTTCGATTAAGTCACACACAGTCAAGCATAGTCGCGCACAGTCACGGAGTGATTTAAAACCCATTTCTCCTTATCCGATCGATCTGAAACTTGGTCGATAGACTTGCTGTGAAAAAAGATTAACTTTACCATAGTCACGCATAGTCACGCATAGTAATGCACAGTCACGGAGAGATTAAAACCCCACTTCCCCTCATCTGATGGATCTGAAACTTTATCCATAGACTTATTGTGGCCAAAGATTAATTTTAAGATAGTCACACACATTCGCGCACAGTCACGAAGATATTCAAAACTCATATGCATAAGGAAAGAAAGAGTTTTAATAAAAACGTTGTTTTTTTTTCCTACAATATTAATAGGCTAGGCGATTTCTTGTGACCGATGTTTTGTTCTACCGTTTTATCCCGATTTTGACCAAGCGTATATTATTTGAAAGGAATTTCTTTTTAGCCGCTTTGCAGATTTACAGATTTTTGAATTTGTTCCTTTATTTTGAGTAAATTTCATTTAAATTTGCTACTAACACATACATAACATTATACATATGCTATGTGCGTGCTTATTGAATTTGTTAATGGCTTTGTTAATGAGTTTATCTTCATTCACAATAATAATAAACCAAAAAGTGTTGGTTTGTGAATTGGCTAAGCTGAAAAATATAGTTGTCTAGAAATTGCACTCGAATTTAACCGCCAAATTATTGAAATTACACAAAAAACCAAAACTTAAAAACTTAACAAAAGTGGATATCATTGAAAAAGTAATTTCAATAAAAATTTCACCTGGTCTGAGCATGTAAATATCTCTTCGGGAAAAACATATTCAAAGCTTCGAGCAGTGAGGAAAATTCAACACCTTACACCAGTCCATATACGAGTTCTGCTTGCAAAAATCTGTCAAATTCCAACTTTATTGTACGGCTAAGAACTATTTGCTAGCTGTGAAATCTAGATATTTAACAATTACGTTCAATTCTATAATTCTATAATGTGCAAAGATCATCCCACATAACACCGTATGAACGAAAATTTTACGGTGTGAATTTTTGCGATCTCTTCAAGATACGGTCATTGATACTGATGCACAAGAATTTCTTTAAGGTATGACTTCTCCTTAAACAATTTTTTTTCAATTTTTTTTTTCATAAATGACTTCTAAAATCCTTAAAAAATAATACCCTAAAAGAGTTTTTTAAAATTCTAATTATTTTTGGTGTTATATATATATACGACGATATAGAAAATTCTTGTAATAAAACTTTAAATGCGTTTTTCTCGAAATCTCTTTCTTCAAAATTCGGTGGACGGCACTTTGTAGGTAATCACGTCAGGCAGGTTCTGAACTAGGATAATTGGGCTAACTTTGCTCCCGGAGGAGGGGTGAGGCAAAATTCCCCCCAAAAATAGCTATTTTTGGATATATCCTAGTTCAGGACCTGCCGGACGAAATTACCAACAAAATGCCGTCCGCCGAATTTCGATACGACATCTGGTTCTCGAGAAAAACGACACACCGTTTGCCTTCTCATTTTTACGTATCCTTTTCATCGCTCTGGGAGGGGAGGATAAAAAAAATAGAAACATAAACTAGTACGGAATAAGTTAGAAAATTATGTCTATTAAAATTATGTTAAATTATGTTCCAGCACTTTTAAAAACCGTTATTTTTGTGGCATTGAATGGTAGGAAATACCTTAAACGTGAGCCTTCATATCCATTGAATCGGGTATCCTTTCAAAATTCAAAAAGAAGAAATAATTCTGTAATTCTGTAATGCATAAAAGTTTGATCTCAGGATATTTAAATATTGTTTTAACTTTGCCTTGTTTTCAAATATACACCTAATATATTTTTTACTTCGTAACTACTGGCGTATAGACTTTCCACAGATAAAACTAAAAAAAAAATTTTGTTAAATTTTTGAGCATGCATTGTCATGATTAACAAATGTAACAATTTTTTCTTAAAAATATCTATTCCGAAGAAATGATTTATCATGTAAGATGTCATGATTGTAGTATACTTCTCGTGATACGTAAAGGACAGCTTTCGTTCTATGACAAGCCCATGATAAATTCCTTGATAATGATCCAACTTTTTAACACATCCAGATCTCAAGAAAATCATCTATTGCACTTCCTCGAATCATTAGTTCCAGAAAAATGTCTTTAAGCAATGGAAACGAATTTGAAAGTTATAGTCAGTCTAACCTGCTATACTGTACGAACGAGGGTTTTGAATCCGACTTTGCTGAGGCAATAAAATCATTTACATTCCCCAACATATATATATCGCAAATTTTGTAAAAAACAAGTAAGAAAATTATATAATTATAATACCATGCCTTTAGAGACCCTATCTCTTAGGCCCAACTAACTGGATATAGAAAATAAGCATAAACCAAATTTGAGTGTGATTTTTATTAATTTTTTTGGCTGCAGATATGAAAAATTTCATATCGGATGCTATATCTATATGGGGACTAGGCCCAAAAATGGACCGATCCTGACCATATTTGCTAAAGTCTCTTGTATTTTGCAAAAATATATACAAGCAAAATTTGAGAAGAATCAGTGCAATATTTTTCTTTTTTGATAGATTTAAGTGAAAATCGGGAGGCAGCTCTATATGGGGCCTATGACTAAGAGTTGTGCCAAGGATCATTTTTAGACTACTTCTTAATGGATGTAATATATACATACAAACCCAATTTGACTAAGATTTGTATGATAATTTGGATCTTATGGCAATATATGTTGATTTCATAGGGGTCATTTGTATGGGGGCTAGGTCTGAACATGGACCGATTCTCACCAATTTCAATAGCTTTCATCCCATGGCCGATAAAAGATCAAATACCAAATTTCATCAAAATATATTCATATTTGCGACCTGCAGTTTGATTACAAGCTTTACATGGACACACAGACAGACGGACGGACGGACATCGTTAAATCGAATCAGATAGTGATTCTGATTCGATCGGTATAATTAATGATGGGTGTAGGTCAAATATTTTTGGTTGTTACAAACAGCAGCACAAAGTCATTATACCCAAACCACATAGTGGTATAGGGTATAAAAATGTTTTTATATTTTGTTTAGATTAGGAATCAGCTTAAAGTGGGGAATATGACGAAAAAATGTTCATATGAGGAATAGTTATTTATTTTTTGGAATAGTTATTTATGTGTGTAATGAACACAACATACTAGATTTATCGATAGATGTATATTTTTTTTTAATTAATCAACACTCAGGGGATGCCCCTACAGATGCAGTGCATTGTGTTGATCTCAGGAAAATAGGTTAGGGAGGAAAGAGGGAGTAGTGTGTTCATTTTTTTTTTTGCAGTGACAGACCAAAGCCTCTGGTGGGAATCGAACCCACGACCCCTCGCATGATAGGCAAGCACGCTACCTACTCACCTACTATGATCATTTTAGTCGGTCTAATAAGAGTTACTTGTACGGGGGCGAGGTCTGAAAATGCACCGATTTTCATTAAATTTCATAAAAATATAATCATATTTTCGATTTGACGAAAAGACAGATATCAGGACGGACAGACGAACATTGCTAAATCAACTCAGATTATGAGTACATTGGTATAATTAAAGATGGGTCTAGGTCAAATAATATTGGTAGCTACAAGCACCATTACAAACTCATTATATCCTCACCACATACTGGTGTATGGTACTCATTAGGGCGGGTCGATTTGTAGGGAGGCAAAAAAAAATCGCTCAAGTGACAAAGAAAATCATATTCTAGGGATCAAAATAAGAAACTTTGACCAAGGAACCATACCTCTAAAACGAATTTTGATCTCCCGACTTTTGACCTGTCTGTCTGTCCGTCTGCCATTGTGCAACCCCATTCCCACTCATGCAATTGATCTGAAACTTGGCCCATAGTCTTGTTGTGACTACAGATTAATTTTGGGGTAGTCACGCAGAGTCACGCGTAGTCACGGAGTGATCTAAAAGTTATTTACCCTCATCCAATCGATCTTTTTGAATAACATAACATATTCAAGGCGTATGATTATTATTTATTAGCAGAGTAGAAGATACGTATACGTATGAGTGTTTATTTTAATATAAAATCAAACATGGTCAGACCAATTCTAAACAAAAAATGGTGATTTTTTGAAATGTTTGTATGGGGAACCCCCTAGGGGGTTCCAGGGGGTGTGCCACTGGCATGGGTGGGTCGGCCCTCCAAAGTTAGTGGGGGTCGGTCATACATTTGGACTCGATTGGGGCACTCTAAATGTGTCAAAGTGAGACAGACAGACAAACAGGTAAAAATTCGGGACATCAGAATTCGTTTTAGAGGCAAAGTTTCTTATATTGATCCCTAGAATACGATTTTCCTTGACACTTGGGTGATTTTTAAATCGACCCGCCCTAGTACTCATATACAAAAATGAAAGAACATGTACTTATTCAAAGACTAATAATTGGTTTAGTAACTAAAATTCGAAAATTTTGATTTGTTAATTTGTGGTATTATTATAACTTTTCCTATTGTTTTTATTAGTTATTTCGTAGTAAACAATATAAAGTGTGACTTATTATTTTTTTTTTTACTTTCAACTCAACATTCGTATATACATACGACATTAATTCACATACCAGTAAGTTAAAGTTGTTGCTTTGTTGTTTTATAACATATCGTTTAGTAAGTGCATTCCAATGTTACTGTTTTTATTTTATTAACACATATATGTATTCGTTTATGTACATATACATAGGTAAAAAAAAAACAATACAAGCAGTAAGTAACAATAATCAAGCTTAGCATGATCCAAAAAAAATAAAACTTTTTTTAATGCTTGTTGCAATGATGAAAATAATGCTTGGATTTCACTATGCCACAAGAGGTGTACAATAATATGATGCTGTTGTATTGGAAAAAAGTACTCATATTATTACAAGTAATAGTTAGATAAAGTTAATTCACTATGGGCCAACGTAAGTGCACAGATCCAAACCATATTAGTTGAGTACTAGGGTTTGGCATTCTTAGGCCATACTTTCAATGACTTTCTATATTTTTTCTTATCTTGATGTTGATTTGCTTAGATCTTTAGCTATAACTCAAGAACCATTGATAAATATTAGCATAAATATTATAATTATAATAATTATTATTAGAATAATTATAATAAATCTTAATGTAGTTAATATATTAATATAATAAGTAATATAATAATTATTATAATTATATAGTTATAATTAAAATTAATTAATATAATTATAATTAATATAATTATAATAATAATTATATTATAGTTATATTATATTAATTATATTTATATTAATTATATTATACTAATTGTACACACAGAAAAGCGATTCATTGTAGCTACGAATTTATTACCAACCGAATTGCGATAATGCTAATACCCAATTTTCGGATTCACGATGGTTACAATTCAATTGCCTTAACAGTAAATATTTTATCATAATAGAAAATTTTCAGATGATATTAAATTTCTGTTGATACAATTGAATATACAGTTGTTTCACTTTAGAATAATTCGGTGAGAAATATTTTTTCTGTGTGTATTAATAACTATCTATAATATTAATAGGCTAGGCGATTTCTTGTGACCGATGTTTTGTTCTACTGTTTTATCTCAATTTTGACCAAACGTATATTATTTGAAAGGTATTTCTTTTTAGCCGTTTTGCAGATTTATAGATTTTTAAATTTTTTCCTTTATTTTGATTAAATTGCATTTAATGTTGCTACACATACATAAAATTATACAATGCTATGTGTGTGTTTATTAAATTTGTTAATGTGTTTGTAATAAAAATGAGTTTGTTTTTTGTGTTGATTTGTGAATTGGCTATAATTGATTAGCATACCTTCAGGGCCTTTATTTAATGAAAAAAAAAAATTTCCTAGAATTTGGACTCGAGGGCTGGAATCTGCTAGTTTATATAATTTTATTAATACATTTTAATACTAAACTTAGACGTATGAGTGATAATTATGATAATTGTCATGTGTTAAATTAATAATTATGATAATTTGGACATACAGAAATATTTACACAGGAACCGGATTATATACTTCTGAAACTAGAAATTAAATGGATGAAATTAGGTTTATAGATTTTTATTTTGTGATCCGGTTTCTTTCAAAATGAACTTCAAAGTTTCAAAGGATGAAATATTTGAATAAATATATCAAAATGCTTATACTCTTTTTATGTGTTCAGTATTCTTTAAAAATGTTAATAAATTGTAATAAAAAAACATGTGAGTCCGATCACAGGGCTGATGTGTAAACATTTAGTAATTAAAGATTTTTTATGGCACTTTTTTAAAATCTAACAGAAAGCGTCATCTATGTATCACTTGTAGCAAACAACTGCAGGGGCTCCGCTAATATAAAAATATTTTTTATTATTTATTATTTCAACTGGTTAATTTTTTATTTTTCAGTTTTCATTTTTTATTTTTAATTTTTCTTTTTCCATTTTTCATTTTTAATTTTTTATTTTTCATTTGTCATATTTTATTTTTAATTTTTTTATTTTTCATTTTCCATTTTCCATTTTTTATTTTTATTTTTAATTTTAATTTTTCATTTTTCAAAACGTGTTTATAACGCTACTCGCTCCCTCATTTTATCCCCATACACTTCCTAATGAAATCGTGCCTTCATTTTATCTCCAAATACTTCCATCGTTATTGTGTTACTGTGTTTTAGATTAGATTATGAAATAGATTTTTTTCCCCTGAGCGTATACACATAAAAACAAGTAAGAAAATTATAGTCGGTCTAGACCGACTATAAGATACCCTATACCATGCGTTTAGAAACCGTATCTCTTAGGCCCAACTAATTGGACACAGAAAATAAGCAAAAACCAAATTTAAGTGGGAATTTTATTTTTTTTTTTTGGCTGCAGATATGAAAAAGTTCATATCGGATGCTATATATATATGGGGACTAGGTCCCAAAATGGACCGATCCTGATTATGTTTGGTAAAGTCTCTTGTATTTTGCAAAAATGTATACAAACAAAATTTGAGAAGAATCAGTGCAATATTTTTGTTTTTATTAGATTTAAGTGAAGATCGGGAAGCAGCTTTATATGGGGCCAAAGGGATCATTTTTGGACTACTCATTAATGGATGTAATGAACGCATACAAACCCAATTTGAGTAAGATCTATATGACAATTTGGATCCTATGGCAATTTATGTCGATTTCATAGGGGTAATTTGTATGGGGGCTAGGTCTGAACATGGACCGATTCTCACCAATTTCAATACCGTTCATCCCACGGCCGATAAAAGCTTATATACCAAATTTCATCAAAATATATTCATATTTGCGACCTGCAGTTTGATTACAAACTTTACATGGACACACAGACGGACGGACGGACGGACGGACGGACGGACATTGTTAAATCAACTCAGAAAGTGATTCTGATTCGATCGGTATAATTAAAGATGGGTCTAGGTCAAATATTTTTGGTTGTTACAAACAGCAGCACAAAGTCATTATACCCAAACCACATAGTGGTATAGGGTATAAATATGCAGATATTTATAAAGTGTGAAATTGGTTTAAAATCTCCTGATTTTGCTCAAAATCTTTTTAAACTCTCATACCGGTTACATGTGTTTATTATTTAATTTACACTAAAACTTCGAGTTGCGTCGTTCTTGAATTTTCGTGATTTCAGAGTTGCGTCGTTAAAATTTTTATTTGCGTTGTAAAATTTTTTATTTGCGTTGCTTAAATTTTATATAAAATGGATTTCCCATTTAATTTTGAAGGAATGCACGGAAATGTTTTATTTTAGTACTAATTAACAAAATATTTATGTATAGGAAAATTAATTTCGATTTGCGTCGTCTTTTTTGGGTCCCAATTAACGACGCAGATCGAGGTCTTAGTGTATTTATTAAAAATAATATTAAATGCAGTGATAATTGTTTAATTTATTTGGAATAAACTGTAATTTTATGAATAATTTTAAAGGGACTAAGGGAAGCGCTTGGTAAATGTGCGAAAATGCATGCTAAATTATGGGAAAATGCCTGTTAAGTCTATAGCAAATGCATGCCAAATGGTAAAAATACATGTCAAAAATGGCAAAATGTTTGCTAAATTTGGGCAAATTTATGGGAAAACGAAAGCTAAAAATGGGAATTTTTCTGTTAAAAATGAGAAAAATTTGCATGCTAAATGTAGGGAAATTGCATGCTAAATTAAGAAAAATGATTTTTAAAGCTGTAAATAAAAAAATCTTTCGAAAAAAAAACATGCACATAACATGCATTTTTACTATTTTCCCATAATTTAGCATGCATTTTCCCATTTCTGTACAGCAAAACCAATTCTTTCAATTTTAAATAATTGAGAAAATTAATTATATTTGTTTATAAAAAGAAATGTTTAATAAAATAGCAACATTCTATATGGAATACCGAAATAAGGTCCTTATTTTAGAACAAAACTTTTTTTATAACGCTATTCGCTTCCATTATATCTCCAAACACTTCCTAATGAAATCGTTCTTTCATTTTGTCTCCAAACACTTCCTTTTTACTGTCATTTGTTAATTTTTTATTTTTATTTATATTTGATTAGCATTAATATTAAATGCAGTGATAATTGTGTTGTTTATATGGAATAAATTATAACGTTAAGAATACTTTTAAATGAGTGAGGAAATTAATTATAAATGTTTATAAAAAGTGAAAAAATATAATGCAGAAAACAGCGAAAAAAAGGTTATTACATATCACACCGTTTTTGTTTTATGTCTTACATCTTACGCTGGTTTTGTGATTGTATTGTGAAATAGATTTTTATCCCCCTGTGCGTATATTTGCACATCAGAAATTGTATTTAGGATCTAAATATGTAGTCACACATGACTACATGACTAAGAAAATTATAGTCGCTTTAGACCGACTAAATAAATCCAACTTGGCATAATTAGATATAGAAAATAAGAATGAACTAAGTTTCAGTGGCATTGTTATTAATTTACGTCCTGCGAATATAACAAAAGTTCATATCTGATTTTATTTTCCTATGGGGACCTGTAAAAAAAAATTAACCAATCATCACCATATTTAGTAATGTCACTTAGTTCACTTAAAAAACATATATTAACCAAATTTGAGAAAGATATATGTATACAATATTTTTGTTATTTTCATAGATTTAAGTGAATATCGGGAAGCAGCTTTATATGGGAACCATGACTAAATATGGTCCGACAGGGTTTATTTTTGGACCTCTTCTTTATGTCTGTAACAAACACACATAAATGAAACTTAACTCTTATCTTTATGACAATCTAGATTTTACGGTAATTTAAGTCGATCCCACAGGGGTTATTTCCATGGTCTGAACGTTGACCAATTTACACCAATTTCAATAACGATCATTCTATGGCCCACAAAAGCTTATCTACCAAATTTCTTTAATATATATTCATATTTGCGGCCTGTAGTTTTATTAAAAGAGACGGACAGACAGACAGACAGAAACACTGACATCGCTAAATCAACTCACAAAATGAGGGTGAGTTACAAACACGCCTTTCACTTAACAATCGTAGGATGCTTAAGAGTATTTAAATAATATTTTTGAAAAATGTTATCATTTTAATTTTGTACACTTACTTGGCTATACTGGTCAAGAGCTAAAAGAAAAACTAATACGTTCTTTTTTCTCCAACGTTTCGCCGGATTTTCCCGGCTTCTTCAGGGAGATTTTATTACACTAAAAACACATTGCATTATTACACCAAAATTGTAATTAAATTTATTATACCTACTTAGTTTATAATTTAAGACAATAATATATTATAGTTAACACATATTTTGTCTATGTCCTCTTTATGGTTCATTGTACTGTTTGCTTTTTGTCTTATTCTTAGGCTTTCGAGTGTTAATCTTTTATTTTGTTTATTCTCTATGTCTAGTATTCTTGTTCTGTCAAAATCAGGTGTATGTGCATGATCTAGCATATGTTGTGCAATGCCGGTGGTACTTCTTTTCTTTTTGATGTCTGTTTCGTGTTCTGTTAGTCTTGTGTTCAGTGATCGTTTTGTTTGCCCTATGTAGACTTGGTCACATTGTTCATTTGTTGTGCCTTTACATGGTATTTCATATACAACATTACACACGTCTAATTTTTCTATCTTGTCTTTGGCGTTTTTGAATAAGTTTTTTAACGTGTTGTTGGATTTATGTGCAATTGTTATATTATCCTCTGGGATTATTTTTATCATTTTAAATTTTTAAGTCCTTTCAAACGAATCCAGATATCCAAATAAAATCTTGTAAATGGAGTTTTACTGCATTTGGTCTATAATTTCTGTCCGTCTCATTTCTGTGTAATTTTTGTCCTCTTTATCTCTATGCGCTTTTGCTGATGTTGGTAGCTTCCAAAAATATTTGACCTCAACCCCTCTTTATTATATCGATCGACTCAGAATAAATTTCTGGGTCGATTTAGTGATGTTCATCAGTACATGTGTCTGTCTGTGTATTCATGTATATCAAAAATTCAATAAATAAGCTTTCATCGGCCATGGGATGATCGCTGTTAAAATTGGTGAAAATAGGTGCATGCATTCATCAGACCAAATTGTCGTAAGTTTCAGATTACCAAATAATAGAATTTGGTGTTTGTATGTGTATTATACACACAAATCAGTAGTCTAAAACTAAACTCTGTAGGATCATTTTTAGTCGTAGTCCACATATAGAGCTGATTCCTGATCTTCATTAAATCTATGCAAAAACAAAAATATTGCATAGGTTTTTATTTCAAATTTGGTTTATATTTGTTTTTTTTTTTTAAGTAAGTGACTTTACTAAATATGGTCATGATCGGTCCATTTTTGAACCTAGTCCACATGTAAAAAAAACATCAGATATGAACATTTTTAATATCTGCACAACACAATTTTATAACAATACCAAAAAAAATGGTTTATCCAGTTATTGCCTCAGTAAAGTTTAGTCCAAGACCCTGTGTCGAAATGTGTGGTATAGGCTATTGTATAATGGGCAATTCCATATGTGTCGGAATGACATTTTGAGTTGCAGTCAAGGCTATTCTACAAAGCTATTTTGAATTGAAAATTCATTCTTCAGTTTGAAAATGATTGTTAATGATTACGAGATTTAAAAAAAACTCAGAAACAATTTTTACACTATTTTATTCTTTTATTTTTGATAAATTTCTCATTGTGTGACGGAATGACATTTTTGCTACCATGACTCTGTCCTGGTCTTAAAACCTGGGAACTTTTGTAAATTAAGAAGCAAGTCAGATTTTAAACTAATGCATATTTTACATATGATATATAAGCAATATAAAATTATAATTTAGAGCAACTGGCCTGTAATAGTATCGAATTTATTAACTGTCATTTGACGTGACGGAATGACTGTGACGGAATGACTAAAGTTTCTTAAACATGTATTAAAAGAAAATTGAGTAAACAAATTAATTTTATATTTATTTTATTATCTAGAATGCTTGTAAGGAATTACATTATGTAACTTGGAACATATTTTAATATATTTTTAAACTTACTTCATATAAATGAAAAAAATTTTTTTTTCATAAAAGTTGACATTTTTATGGAATTGCCCTAATCGGATATCATTGAGTAATATCAAAAGTGAATCGGTAACAAGTATTATAATAATATTTGAATGAAGGTCAGCTATTTTTGTTACTTACAAATTATCTCGAAACCCTCTTTATATCCTGTGTAAATAAGGGTATACGGTTTAAAAGTTAATTTTAGTCATGATTTTTCCGAAAATTGTTCGGTGATGAACAAAGTCATATCAGAAAATTTATTTACAATATATAAGTATTTCTACTTGAAACATTTTCAGCCATGCTAATATATTTGATTACATTTTATTAATACAAAAAAAAAAAACTGCATTTATGGCCCATTATGAAGTGTTCTATAAAAATAAATGACGTTCCGGCAAAGAATGAGAGAGAGAACCTCAAAAATATGTAAAAATTATTATATAAACAATGTGGCGCCAAGATTTTATAGCCTGGTTTATGTTGTTTTCAACAACAAACAACATATATGCATACATACTCAGTAAATGCAACAAAAATGAACCTGGCAATCATAGACGAAAAATACCGTATACGTTTTTTTTTTTAACAATTTAACAAAAAAAAGTCAGGGATGCCCTTACAAATTCAGTTCATTATATTGATCTGAGGATAACAACTTATGGTAGGAAGGAAAGATATAGATTTTAGATGCCAGAAAAAACTTGTGCATGGAGATTATTCCATATACGGCTAGATCAACTGATAAAAGAATTTTGTGTTCTAATATAGAAGCTGGAACTGCGCACTGAAGCTCGCGCATGAGTTTAGTTATCTCAGCTTAACGTTTCCCATGGTAATATTTATATAACAGTGTTAGTCAATGGAGTTGAGAACCCTACTGCCATAAATGAGTATTGACGCCCTCTTTTGTACTTCGTCCAATAGCTCAAAAATGGAATTTGAAGCTCCTACTCTTATATGGGAGTAGTATTTCATTCTCAATTGGATATAAGCGGTATAGATAGCAATATTTGAATTAGTGAAGTATTTTTTGTAACTTTTTAAGAAACCAAGACACTTGAATACTTCTTTCGACACTACTATATACAAGTACATATAGCAGTGTTGACTCCACGGCCCTATAAGTGACTTATATGCATTAAAAGCGAAACTATTCGCATTATCACCCTCAGAGATTGTTGAAAGGTCCTGATTAGGAATGCCAAACGATTTCAGCATTTAGAAATCCCGGTATTTGGGATTTTGTAAATTATTTCGATATTGGCTTTTCGTTAATTTTTCAATAAACATTTTTTAATTTGTTGTTTTCAATATAAACAGTCATTGAATTTTAATTTGTTTAACTGTTATTACACTCTATTTTACCTATTTTATACATAAAATAAATATACGCAAGAAAAACAAAATAAAATAAAAAAATAAATAAAGAAATAAAACATTTGTTCTCTCATTTAAAAATAAGAAATAACGAAAATATTATTTTTAAAGATTTCGGGATCCCAGAAGAAAAAATCACGAAAAATTTCGGAATTTTGGTACTGTCGTCTGCGATTTACTAGATAAGATTAAAGGTTTGACTAAGAAGTTTAATAAGAAAGATAAGAAAAAAAAGAAAAAGAATAATTCTGAAACTTATTGGATGCAACCGCGTCAATAACAACACGTATAGTGAGGTCTCTGAGAAAACTCAATGTAAACCAGGGAAGTCAATACCGACTCCAAATGGAACAAGTAAGAAAATAATAGACCGACTTTACGATACCCTATACATTAATTATGATCAGTTAGCAGCAGCAGCATTCTCGAAGCACGATCTACTCTTTTCATCATACGATTTTGCAACAGAAACCCGGACCGAAACATTTACTTATCGTGATTTTGATAATATTGATATCTTGGCTTTGGGATATGATCTTTGCTCTACTCCATGAGATCAAATTTTGTATATACCGACTATTGGAGAACAACTGTCATTTTTTAATAGTAAAATTTTAGGAATTTACAACAAACATGTCCTCATTAAAATGAAAACTGTTAAGAATGGAGATAGACCTTGGTTTACAATGGAAATCAAGATGCTAATAGAACACCGTGATAATCTGTATCAGAAGTGGAAACGTTACAGAATATCAGAATATCACGACGAATATAAGATGGCTAGGAAAGTGGTTGTTTCCAAATAAGGCATGATAAGTCTTCTTATTATTTTAGTAAATTTAATACAGCTATTGGAAGTAAAAAACCTGGAAACAAATACGCGAAATTGGAATAAATAAGACAATTAATCATATAATGAATGTTGACATTAATGCGCTAAATGAAGCTTTTGTAAATATTCCTCCTACCAGCCGTATATAACGACTTCTATGATGATTGTCCATCTAACAATCCAAACATTCCAAAATTTAACTTTCAAAGTGTAACACTAACAGAGGTAGTTGAAAGTTTCAGTGCTATTAAATCGAATGCAGTGGGCCTTGATAATATACACCCCAGATTGATAAAAATGATTTTACCATGATTGTCCGTTTCATAATGTACTTGTTTAACTCCATAATCACTACTAGCATCTTTTCAATGGAGTGGAAACATGCCAAAATTATAACAGTACCAAAAACGGGTAACGAATACAGAACGATTGCAATTCTTCCATATCTATCAAAAGTTTTCGGGCACCTTTTACACAGACAGATTTTTAGGTATTTAAACGACAACAACTTACTTACAGAGCGTCAATCCGGTTTCAGACCCCAACATACATAACAGCTTTATCTGATGTAGTTGAGGAGATAAGAAGCAACATGGATGATGGTAAAATATCTTTTTTGGTTTTATTGGAACACTCAAAGGCATTTGACACGGTGCACCACTCAATTTTATGCCTCAAACTGAAGAAGTTTTTTAACTTTTCTGCATTAGCAGTTAGATTCACTCTAGGGATAACAGGAAACTCACTGTAACTTTCAATAACATTATTCGCTATATCTTTGGATTAAGAAAATTTGATCATGTATCCCAATACTGGCGTCATGTCTTATACATGTCTTTTGACAACTATATTAAATTCAAAAACATTATATTCTTACATAAAATTATTATAACAAATGTTCCAAAATATCTTTTTGAACAATTAAGGTTCGCAATATCTTCCAGAGGAAATCGAATAATTCAATTTAAATACCGGCACCATGTCTCTGAATGTCAATTTTTTATAACTATTCGTCTCTGGAACCAACTTCCTAATGTTATGCAAATACATGCAACGCAATAGGGTTTACAAAATTACTATATCAATACTTTAATTGATTTTATTTGATTTTTTAATGTTTTTCAGCTGTAATTTATAATATTTTACATTTAGATTAAAAGCTTCTGATGCTAATTATAACGAATAACTTATCCGATTCCATTACTGTAATTTATAAGATACTGTGTCTTGTTGTAATGGAAAACCAAATTTAATATATAAATACAAATAAATACAAATACCATGCTTTTGGAGAGGAAGTCTTAGGTCCAACTAATTGAATATAGAAAATAAGCATAAACCAATTTTTACTGGAGTTTTAATTATTTTTTTTGCCTGCAGATAAGCGCCCCGGTAGGTGAGTTGGTAGCGTGCTCACCTATCATGCGGGGGTTGTGGGTTCGATTCCCACCAGAGGCTTTGTGTCGCTGAAAAAAAAAAAAAAAATAATAATAGCCAAAATTAGAATCTGCACACAAGCCCTCGGCTTCGCGGAACTAGGCTTAAAAAAAAAAAAAAAAAAAAATATCGGATACTGAATTTATGTACATGGGGACTGGGTCAAAAAATTGACCGATCCTAACCTCATTTGGTAAATTCAATTATTTTTCACCAAAATATATACAAACAAAATATGAAGCAATATTTGTTTTGGATAGATTTAAGTGAAGATCGGGAAACAGCTGGGGCCAAATCACCGTATTCGTTATCGGGTAAAATCAATCGAAATTCCATATTTTGGTTTATTATTTGAAGAAGATGGACAAACGCTCGACCACGATTTCCTTTTATTCTTAATCAGAGGCCATAATTCTTCAACTGTGAAAAAGAAAAATTATTCTCAGCATTTTATTTTGGGAAATAAAAATTGATTTCGATCGAAAAATTTCGATAACGAATGCAGTGTTTTGGCTCCTATATATGGGGGCTATTACGAAAAAAGTTTATTTTTTGGCTACTGATTAATGTAATACACTCAAAGAAACCAAATTTGACCAAGATCTATATGATAACTTGGATCTTTTGTATGGCGACTAGGTCTGAACATGTTACGATTTTCACCAATTTCAATAGCGTTCGTCTATGGCCGATCAGAGCATATATATCAAATTTCCTTAAAATATATTCCTATTTCCGACCTGTAGTATGCGTACAAGGTTTACATGGACACGCAGACAGACGGTCACGTTAAATCGACTCAGAAAGTGATTCTGAGCCGATCGGTATAATAAAAGGTCAAATATTTTTGGTAGTTACAAAACAACAGCACAATCTTATTATACCCTGACCATATAGTGGTATAGGGTATAAAAAGATTTGATATTAATTGAGCACCCAACATGCGATCGACCGCCTTGGAAATATCTAGAGCACCCATTTTACTTTTACCAAAATTGTGAATATATTGACTCCAAAGGTCTGAAAGAAATGATGACAGGTCTCGCATTGATCGAATTTTATAAAAGCCATGCCAACAACTTCTAAGAACAGAGTTGATCTGATGATAGTTGACCAGATGGAGATTAGTCATGCTCTTCCTACCATTCCGAGAGGAGGGAAAAACCCTCTACAAGGTATGTACATAGAGCTAAAACGTTTGCTCTATACACTAGCTAGCGACCCCACTCCGGAGGCGAATTGACCTTGAGATCCGAAAGAACTTTTTTACTCCACAAACTCGAAGAATATTCTAATGTAGACATACGATATACGACATACTTTCCAGCACGGGCAGTAGGTGATCGCAAAAATGAGTTTCAGCTATAAATTTAACCTTATCAAACATGTCAGCGAATATTTGATCTCTCATTGTAAAAGTCGGGATTGCGGAACTGGCATTACTCTTTGCTTTTTTTAACGAATGATCGAAAGCTCTTGCTGTTCTGAGGAGGAAGAAGAACTTTAACACAAAGACGCTGTTCGCAAATAAATTTTTCACAAGGAAGGTCCTATGGGGGGGCACCTGCAGATCGCGATGCAACTTGGATGTATTAGCTATCCAAAAAGGTACAAAAAAGGGCGTTTTTTACGTTTTTTGCACTTTTCTCCCATTTGATTTAAAGAAACCATATTCGAATTAAATATCATATGAAAGGCATTTGCAAGGACATGCATGGTCATTCTTAAAAGTTCGTGTTGTTTAATAAAATTTTGCAATAAAAAAAATTAAATAAAAAATCTCATATGTATATTACTCGCAAATCTTTAGTAATATTATTTTATTACGACTATGTGTTGACGGTATAATGATGTTTGTAACTATGTCCGCCCGTCCGTCTGTCTGTGTGTATGTCTGCCTGTTTGTCTGTCCTTCTACCTGAGCATCCATATAAAGCTTGTTATCAAACTGCAGGTAGGAAATATGAATATATTTAGTCAAAATTTCGGCCATAAGATGAACGCTATTGCAATTGGCGGAAATTGGTGCATGTTCAGAACTAGCCACCATATAAATGGTCCCTATGAGATCGGTCAAAACAGTAGTCCAAAAATAAACCCTGTATGAGAATTTTTAGCCATAGCTCCCATATAAAGCTGCTTCTCGATCTTCTTTTAAATCTATAAAAAGATATTACGCAGAGTTTTCTCAATTTTTTTTATATATGTTTTTGTAAAAAATAATTGATAAATATACTCAGCATCGGTCCATATATATATCATCCGATATGAACTTTTTCATATCTGCTGCCAAAAAAATTAATAACAACCAATTGGACCTAGGTACGAGTACATTCTCAGTTTGTTTTAACGCCAAAATATTTGGAGTGAATACTACAAATCGATAAAACTAATTTTAGCAGAGAAGTACCAGGGTTTCCTAATTAATTTAATTTAATTTAATTTAATTTTTTATAACGTAATTTTCACATTGCCGTCTATATATATATATATTATGTCCTGTGGTTCCTATTGGGAACAAAGGGCCACAACGAATATATTCCATTCGATCCGGTTGGATGATATTCTCTTCACTTCTCCCCAGCTTTGATCAGTAGATATGACTTCTATATTCAGTTGACGGCGCCATGTGTGAGACGGTCTGCCTACTCTTCTCGTCCTACCATGTGGGTTCCTCTCAATGGCGATTTTAGCAACGTCGTCTGGAGGCCTGCGCAGCGTGTGACCAATCCAACGCCATTTGCGATCCATTATTTCAATATGGATTGCCCGCTGGTTTGTTTGTCTCCAAAGTTCTGCATTGGATATGGTGTTAGGCGAAACAACTTTTAGTATTCTTCGGAGACATCGATTAACAAACACTTGTAGGGAGTTTATATCGTGTTCTGTTGTGTTCCACGTCTCGCACGCATAAAGGAGCACAGATTTGGCACAAGAGTTAAAGATGCTTACCTTAGTGTGCCTGGATATTGCGGAGGATTTCCATATCGACCGGAGGGTACCGAATGCTTGATTAGCTTCAGATATTCGGTACGCAACATCATTGCTGGAACCACCTGTATTTGTTAAAATGCTACCCAGATAGCAGAATGACGTGACCTCTTCCGATTCAGTATTTCCTATGCGGAATTTGTTTTTATTCACGGTGTTGCAGCGCATTACTTTACTCTTGCCAATGTTTATTTTCAGGCCAGCTTTTGCTGCCTCTGTTTCCATGCACTTTAGCTTCGACTTCATGCTTTCATAGCTGTGGGAAAGTAGGCAGATATCGTCTGCGTACTCTAGACTCTCAAGTTGTTGGTTAAGACCCCAGCTGATACCTCTATTTACTCTGGTAGCATTGCGAACTATAACATCTAGAACGATGTTAAGGAGCAAGGGTGATAACACACAACCCTGGCGGACGCCAGTAACGACGTCAATAATTGCTGCTCAAAGCGTTATTGTGGACAACACGACATTTTACATTACAGTATAAAGACTGGATAAGCCTAATGATTTTGGGGGGAACCCCTTTGCAAGTAAGAGCACCCCATATAGCGTTTTGATCTAGTGTATCGAAAGCTTTCTCAAAGTCGATAAATACCAGGTAAAGCGGCGAGCTAAGTTCTGTGGATTGTTCTAAAATTATTCGTAGACTATTAATGTGGGCTACACAAGACTTTTGGAGCCGGAAGCCAGCTTGTTCGGGTCTAAGGTCCCCAAGAACAGTGTCAGATATTCTCTTGTTTATTATCAGAGCTACTACTTTATTAACTGAACTAAGGATGGTGATGCCCCTCCAGTTTCTACATTCCGACAGGTCACCTTTTTTGGGGATGTTGACTATAAGACCTTCTTTTAAATGCGGGTCAAGTTCGTGCATACGCCAGAAATTTTGTATAAGGGAAAGCAATATGTTGGCTGTGATATAAGAGTCGGCTTTGAGCATTTCGGGCGATATATTGTCGGTTCCAGGAGCCTTATTTGATTTCAAGGAATTTATTGCAGCGATAACTTCTGCTACGGCTGGGCATTCTACGGAGATATCTTGCCTTACTACATGAGAATCGCAGGCACATATATTTTGGTAGTTGGAAGTTGTCGAGGAAAGCATATTGGAGTAATGCTGTTTCCAAATTTCCATCTGATCTTTCGCCGATGTTGCTAGATCTCCTTCGGCGTTTTTGAGAGGTCTTTGGTTTGTGAAATTTTTACCGGTGAGCCTCTTGGTAATGCTATACAGATCCTTAGTTCTATGCTCTGTTGAAGCTTTTTGTGCATCAGAAGCAAGTTGGTTATACCACTTTCTTTTGTCGCTTCTGGCACTACGTTTGACCAGTTTGTCTTGTTGAGAATACGCCACTCTTAGCGAGGACTTCTCACCGCGTGTTCTGGCTGCATTTATTTTTTCCTTTAAGTCCTTCCTTTCGAGAATGAGGTTCCAGGTGGCTTCTCATGAATTTTAATACCAATGTGTTCACTTGCAGCGTCGACAAAATGACTTTTTATTGACATCCAGTCAGGGGTGGGGTGTGATTGCTGCACAGCTAGTCCAGATCTCAATTCTAATATGTAGTTGTTGAGTGTTTGCTGACTTTTGAGCTTAGCTACATCGAATTTTCGCGCCATAGTTTCAGGCTTACGGATGGCAGCAACCTTTATTCTTAAGATTCCCACAACTAGATGGTGATCTGAGTTGCAATCAGCACCGCGTTTTGAACGCACATCTAGAAGGCTTCTGCGCCAGGTCCTGCTTATAACTATGTGGTCGATTTGATTCTCCGTTGCACTATCTGGAGAAACCCACGTGATTTTGTGTACTCTTCTGTGAGGAAATAGGGAATAGGGCCTCAATGAAGAGACTACCGTTTTTGGTTTGCCGTCTGATTCAAGTCAATTGAATATCAGCAAGTATTGTATGTAGAGTGTACTCATACATTACTACAAGTTAAGGTCGCTCCAAACAATGGCTTATGTTTTACTACATGTTGGCATGAGTTCCGCCACCACTATCATATAAATATATATTATTGAGGAAGAGATGAGCAGAAAAGCATGCCTGATGATTATTATTTGATAGCAATTGGAGCGTATGGATAATTTTTAATTGCAAGTTGAGAAGCTAAAAGAACAAAGTTAAAATAAAATACATTGTTTATGCACGTATTATTATTTATAAATACTTTTGTTTTACTTTTTATCGTTATACGAGCACATTTTTGTGTTAAATAAATTTCTGTGGATTGAGTTTTTCTCTGTTTGTTTGTTTTTCATTTTGGCATTTTATGAACATCACGTTTTTTATTGAAAACTATTTACTGGTGAATCCAATCAAGTTAAATAACAATCAATTTCTATGAATACTGTTTATGTTTACATTTCAAACGAATTCGGTTGCTTTAGCGGTTATTGTAGTAATTTTCTATTGTATGCGTTTTTTTTTATGGAACAGGTCTTTTGGATAATGGTATTAGGGTTTTTGAAAAATATTTGAAAAGGGCCTATACTTAGATGTGGAACTAGAATATGAACCTTACTAAGTATGAAAGCATTTTTAACCTTATTATCTTTCGCTTCTTGAAAAACCTGAAGCAGAAATGCATTAAAAACGTATGTTTTTGGTTGCTTGAAGGCATTAAAACATACTTCTGTCCAGCACTTAATATAAATGTAACTAAGTTACCGATCAGAAAGATGGCTTTAATAAGCCAAATGGTACATAATTGGTCTCTGCTTAAATTTTTATCTGAAAATATTGCCAAATCAAATTAATTACGTTTTTAAATCCAATTTAACAGTACATACGATATGTAATAACATGTTTTCTTACAATGTTAATCCCTAAAATATAAAAACTTTAGTTGATCTTGTGTGGGTATGTGAAAAGTTTTCGTGCCAATTTTTATACATATGTCCGTAATATTCATCATAAAATTTAGAGGCATATAATTAAAAAAATTGTTAATTAATTTATAAATGCTAGAACTATTCAGTTATTTTCAAAAGTTGTTAAAATTTTATAATTTATAACGATTTTTGCACATTTCGTTAAACACGACGCACTATGGCGCCTTTCACCAAATAGCGTGGCAAAAATCTAAAATTTGATAGAAACATTCAGTAAAATTAATGAATGTATAGGATAGAGGATTTCTCATAGATTATGAATCAATAAACGGTTTTAAAATCAGATAAAAATTATGGATAATAGAGCTACGCAATTTTTTAGCTTTTAAAAAAAGGCGCCAAATTTTTTTAAAAATATCCTATTTCAAATCAAATTGCAGGCAAACTATGCTATGTTTGAAAGTTTTCTTTATTTTCTATAAAATAAAATAAAAATTATGTTATTTGGTCGCTTACTTTTTCTACAGCCTCACTTTTTCAAATATAATATATTTAGGTAGTTTTTTCTACTTTGATAGAATAGAACTAAAAATGTTTAAATATGTTTACTTAGATATTACCTAAAATGGTTCTCTAATACAATACTCTAACTAGTTAAAGTGAATTTGGCTGCATATACTTGACATTCTGCACGCTTGAAAACAAAAGTTTAAATTTTTTTCGCATATTATTTTGATTTTAATAGGATGGCGAAGTGTTTTTAAGAAGATTGTTAATGTTTTGTAATTTTTATGCATTGGCAATAATAAAGACTACAAATTCTGGAATGCAGTTATCATCAAAATTTTGTTAATGAATTTAGCACAATAAAAAAAATCCGCCTGCGCTACCTGAATTATTTTTAAGCGGCTGAAAATATTCAGTGTATGAATTCTCTTAATGAATTCAATATAATAAGAAATTTACACTCAAAAATAAAAAAAAATTTCTTGCGCTACCTGGATTATTTTATAAAGGTTGAAAATTTACAATGTATGTATTTTGCAACACTTATAAACTTTTGACCTTATGCCAGGTCAAACAAGTAAGAAAATTATAGTCGGTCTAGACCGACTGTATGATACCCTATACCATGCGTTAAGAGACCCTATCTCACAGGCCCAACTAACTGGACATAGAAAAGAAGCATAAGCCAAATTTGAGTGGATTTTTATGAAAAAGTTCATATCGGGTGCTATATTTATATGGGGACTAGGCCCAAAAATGGACCGATCCCGACTATGTTTAGTAAAGTCTCTTGTATTTTGCAAAAAAATTATTTATTTATTTATAAATATATTATACTTATAACTAAATTATTAGTATAATAAAGAGGAGAGCTATGACAACGATGCACAGTGCTTTGACCCATAGACATAAATCAAAAACAAGTAAGAAAATTATAGTCGGTCTAGACCGACTATATGATACCCTATACCATGGTTTAGAGGCCCTATCTTTCGGTCCAACTACTTCGATATAGAAAATAAGCATAAACCAAATTTGAGTGGGATTTTTATTAATTTTTTTGGCTGCAGATATGAAAAAGTTCATATCGGATGCTATATCTATAAAGGAACTAGGTCCAAAAATGGACCGATCCTGATCATGTTTGGTAAAGTCTCTTGTATTTTGCAAAAATATGTACAAACAAAATTTGAGAAGAATCAGTGCAATATTTTTGTTTTTTAATAGATTTAAGTGAAGATCGGGAAGCAGCTCTATATGGGGTCAAAGGGATCATTTTTGGACTACTCATTAGTGGATGTAATGAATGCATACAAACCCAATTTGAGTAAGATCTATATGACAATTTGGATCTTATGACAATTTATGTCGATTTCATATGGGTAATTTGTATGGGGGCTAGGTCTGAACATGGATCGATTCTCACCAATTTCAATAGCGTTCATCCCATGGCCGATAGAAGATCAAATACCAAATTTCATCAAAAAATATTCATATTTGCGATCTGCAGTTTGATTACAAGCTTTACATGGACACACAGACGGACGGACGGACGGACGGACATCGTTAAATCGAATCAGATAGTGATTCTGATTCGATCGGTATAATTAAAGATAGGTGTAGGTCAAATTTTTTTGGTTGTTACAAACAGCAGCACAAAGTCATTATACCCAAACCACATAGTGGTATAGGGTATAATTAAGTTTAAGCTGTAGCTTGAATGATTGTTAATTATTACATTGTTTGTTTTTCCTACTTACACCCATATTTTGCTGAAGGTTCCTCTGAAGTGATTCTATTTATAGAACATAAGAACAGAACGTATATTTGTTATTGTTCTCTTTTTAAATTTTGGCGAATATCAATATAAAATGGTAGAGCTAGCCGAAAAGTTAAAAAGAGAATAATAACAAACATTTATAATATAATATAAAAAAAATTGTGTATTTAATCTGTGATCATGGCAATTGTTTTAAAAAACGCTGATGTTATTGATTGTTGGTTAACAGCATCATCGAAAAATAAAATATCGGCGACATTTAAATATGTTATACAAAAAATAGGCACTTCAAATTTTAACAAGAAAAAATTTATGAAAAGAGTTTCATTTTTTAATAGTGAAATGAAAAAGTTTTGGAAAGAAAGTAAATACAATAGAAACTTTTTTGAAAATAAGCATTCTAAATGGTTAAGTTACATATTTTTTGACGTGGATGATGTAAGTATCATTGTACTTTTACATTAAAATAAAAATATGAAAGTTACAAAATAAAAACATTAAGTTGCCCAAAAACGTAGGTGCCGGGAAACTTACAGCAAACGAAATAGATGTAGACATATCAATGGATTCAGTATCTGGAGGAATTGACATAGAAAGTGCAGCCACAGGAACCACAAAAAAGCGCGGCAGAACAACCAAAATATTTGATCAAACTACAACGAAAACTAAAAATCGCAGAGTTCCAGCTTGAGGAGCTGGAATTTTCTGTAAGCAAAATGAAACGAAACGCGAATTCTTTTACCGAAAACAAGAACTGTAATCAAAAGTGCTTGCCAATAGCAAAAGCGTTGGCGCTTTATATAGATTTAGATCTATCGGAAAGAAAATACATAGTTCTGCGTCAAGTCATCAACGAATTGCATCCTAACTATTTGCCATCATTGTATGCGTTGCAAACCGAAAGGAAAACATTGCTACCACCTATAAGAGTAACTGAAATTTCAGCTGAAGTGGATTTAAAAACTTTAATGCGTAGAACAGCAGAAAGTATTTGTGAACTTTGTGATGTGCAAGATAAAGCATGTAAGCTTTCCTTGATTTGCAAGTGGGGTATGGATGGTAGCTCTGGCCATAGCCGTTATAAGCAAGCATTTGAAAATGAAAGTCATACAGATGAATTCTTGTTTTTTATTGCATTTGTGCCACTAAGGTAACTAACCATGTGTTTAATTAGTAAATTTGTATAATTTTTAACATTAATTTTTCCGTTACAGACTGGTAAACTTAACATCAAAGGAAGATTTATGGGTTAATAAGACTCCAGGTTCTACGTTATTCTGTAGGCCTATTAAATTTATTTTACAAAAGGAGAATCCAGTCCTTGTTCGGAAGATTTGCCGTGAGATTGGGGAAAGTATTGAGAATTTAGAGTGTGATGTTTTAGAAAAAAGGTGCAATTGTGGAAGTAACATACGACATGCATTGTACAATGATTGACGGTGCAGTGGCCAATGTTTTAACTGACACAAATGCGGCAAGTAGGTGTTTTATTTGCAATGCAAGCCCTACTGAAATGAATTTTGGGCTTTCAACCCTTCACTGCTGGATAAAATTTTTTGGGTGTTTGATACATATTGCTTACCGGCTATCTTTTAAGCTTTGGCGAGTCGGTAAAGAAAATAGAGATGAGTTTATGGAAAATAAAAAAAAAATTCAACATGAATTCAAAAGAAGAACAGGTCTAATAATTGACCAAGTAAAACATGGATTCGGAAAAGTAATGACGGAAACACTGCTCGAAGATTTTTTTCCAACAGTGACGTTGCGGCCGAAATTACAGGCATTGATAAGGGACTTATTGATAACTTTGGAATTATACTAAGGGTGTTATCTTGTGGATCGCCAGTAAATGTAAACAGCTTTCAGGACCTGTTAAGAGTCACTCGAAATACATATTTAATACATTATGGGTGGTATTATATGCCAACCACTGTCCATAAAATTCTAGTTCATGGATCTGATATTATTGAGTTCTTCAATTTACCAATAGGTATGCATATAAATCAAAAACTTCTTTATTATAAATTTTTTTTATTCATCTTTTTACCCAGGATGTATGTCGGAAGAAGCATTAGAAGCGAACCATAAAAACGTTAGAACAGTGCGCTTATCTCATACCAGAAAAACTTCACGAGAAGATACAAACAGAGATTTGATGACCTATATGTTATTGCATTCAGATCCCGTATTGTCATCAAAGAGAAGCATAAAAAAAAATTTTTTTTTGATTTGGCCGGTATTGAAAAAAATATACACAGGGAAAATGTTGATTTGCAAGATGAAATATTTGATACCCTCCACCTAAGTGAACCAGCATGTTAAAACAATACTTATTTCAAATGAATAAAATATATGTCAAAATAATTCTGAATTATTTTTCAGTTTATAACCACTTATTTTTGTATACATAACTGGTTGTATTGACAACTTTTTTTTTGCAAGAAAAAGTCTTATTTCGACATAAGTTGCTTTATCTGCACACACTTTAAGTGTAATTTACAGAAAACCACAGATATAGCGTTTTTACGATAAAGGACATATGACAAGTAAACAAATCCTATCATTGATTGAAATACAAATATGGAAATACAGTAATTCTTTAATGTTTATAACATGTTTTGACCTTTTTTGTAGTTTTAGCTATGATTTTTAATTCCAGGATATATGAGAGGTATACATATAATCCTTGCAAAAATTTTGTTAACATTTTGTATTTAGTCTTGTTATAGTTGTAGAAAATAATTTTCGATTTTTCATATATCTATGATAACCCATTCTATTTTTACAACGTTTTTAAGAAAAAGGACATATGTCAGATTAGCGAGTCCTTGCTTGAATTAAAGGAAAGATTGTTGCAAATAGTAAAATCTTTGATTCTGTAACCAATTTTAAAAATATTTTGACAACTTTAGTAGCTTTTATTACACATATCCATATTAAGGATATATTGGAGATATACGTATCCTTGCACTATTTTGTTATTAAATTTGCATTTATGCATGCGCTTCCTTTATGAAAACCTATATTCGTCGTATTTTAACCATTTGTGACGCTATAATTACATTTTTAAAATTCAGGATGTATGGGAAGTATGCGAATCCTTGCATCGATTTTTTTTAAATTTCGTATGTTTACTAATTGGCCCTATCTACAGTAGTGTACCAAATTTCATTACTCTAAGATCCCTCCTTCTATTTTTGTCCCAATGTTATATGGGGACAAAGCTATGTGCGAAGGTCTTAAGCTTTAAGTGATATGTAGAATGTTTCAAATGGAATTGTAAAGGTTACTTCGTTTTAAGAATTTTATTATTAGATTATTATTTTGATTATCGTTTGTGATTGAAGTGTCGATTAATTGAAAAAGGTCTTTATTGTTTAGAATTGTGTTTTTGAATTGGTTCATATGTGGACAGTTTGAAAAGAGGTGATCAATGTTAACTGGATTAAAGCCACAGAAGGGACAGGATTTTTATAAGTTTTTATCCATAACATGTGAGTGGATGATTAGGGTGTGACCTAATCTTAAACGTATAATTTTTATTTGGTCTCTTCTTAGAAAGATGTTATTGTCGATATTTTTAAAAATGTTGTTAGTGTTCAGTTTTTTTGGGGGTTAATTTTCTTGTACCAATCAGTAGTTTGAGTCCAGTTGTAAAGTTTTTCTTCTCGATATTTTGATTTAAGGAACTTTTTTATATCTTCTGAACAAAGGTTTCGTGTAGTTATAAGGGGTGCAGAAAGTGCAGCCTTAGCACAGTTATCCGCAGCCTCATTGCCTTTTATTCCTGAGTGGCCCGGTATCCAAATAAGTTTAATATTGGGCTGTCTCTCAATGAGGGTTTGTCGAATAGCGCTTGGATAAAATTGGTCGTTATTTATGGTAGGCAAAGTGGCGATTAATTCAGTATAGTCGTAATTTTGATATATTTTCATTTCTTGGTGGATAAATACCTAAAAAACATACATTTAATAAAAAAGTGGGAAAAAAAATTTTCTTTTTCTATTTGCTGAAAAATTTTGTTATTTTACAATTTTAGCTTCAACTTTGGAATGAAAGGCGATAAATTAGTAAATTAAATTACAGATCAGAGCATACTTAAAGTGCTTTTAGAAAAGAAATATGTTTAAAAAAAATAATATTAGTAACAAATATTAGTAAAATTTTAAATTAAAATCCGATTTTTCTCCAAATCACATAATTCCGCAAATTGAAAAATATCACATTAAAAAATATTATCATTTTTTATGAATAATTATGAACACATAGCAAATAACTATTTCTGAAAAAATATTGGAACTATAATTAAATTGTTAGGTGATTTTTTTATTTTTAAATCACAATTTCTCATTTTAATCATCATTAATTTCAAAATTGTTATTTACTTCATAATCATCATTTACTTAATAATAATCATTAAATTCATTAAAACAATCTTCGTCGTCATCATCATCATCATCGTCATTATAATTTTCATTCTCCAATCTTCTATTGCCTTTTACCGACTAAATTTACGCCTAAAGTGTTCCCTATAACTTCTGAAGTCCTTATTTCTAGCTTCCTGCGATTCTTTAGTCAGTTGACCATAACGCAGTGGTGAAATATATAGAGAGTAAGCTCTAATTATTTATGCCTTAATTTCGGGCGTCATTATATATAGTATGAACATAAGTAAAAAATTATATTCGCTGTGAATAAACCACACTAATAAGCTACAATAACAATGGAAAATAAAGACAAAAGACAATTTAAACGACTTGATTTTTTGTTTATTTTTCTCAAATGTTTTTAGCAACTGGAGTTCTTTCAGAAAAAAAGCTTTAAAACTAGAAAAGCGCAAAAAACCGAAAAAATATTCTGGGGTTTATTAGCTGACATTTCATATTTGAAGAGCATAAATACGGGTTTTCCCGAAACTCATTTATACATCTGTCGAAATACCCCATTTTTACAGCAATTTGTAGTATTTTTTTTTTTTTTTTCAATAATTCAATTATATTATACTAGCGGATTCCAGCCCTCGTAATTCGAGCGCAAATTCTAGGAAATTTTATTTTTTTTATTATATTTGCTATGCTAATCAATTATAGCCAATTCAAAAATGAACACAAAAAACAAACTCATTTTTATTACAAACACATTAACAAATTTAATAAACACACACATAGCATTGTATAATTTTATGTATGTGTTAGTAGCAACTTTAAATGCAATTTACTCAAAATAAAGGAAAAAATTTAAAAATCTATAAATCTGCAAAACGGCTAAAAAGAAATACCTTTGGTCAAAATCGGGATAAAACGGTAGAACAAAACATCAGTCACAAGAAATCGCCTAGCCTATTAATATTGTAGATGCTAAAATACCTGAAGTAGATTCCATTTTAAAAATTTTATTTTTTGATGTCTTAATAACAACAAGCAAGAAAATTATAATCGGTCCAACTAATACGATATAGAAAACAATTAGGAGTGTTTAATTCGGCTGTGCCGAATTTTCGATACCCTCCACCCAATATTAGGAACGGCTACCACTTTGAAACTGTTGCCGATACTGAAACATTAAATCTGAATACCAATTAAATTTAAAGTTAATTGGTTTTCTTGATGGCCAATTTCCATTTTTCATTTTCATTTTTAATTTTCCATTTTTCATTCTTCAATTTTCATTTTTTAATTGCCATTTTTCATTTTCCATTTTCCATTTGCCATTTGCCATTTTTCATTTTTCATTTTTCATTTTTCATTTTTCATTTTTCATTTTTCATTTTTCATTTTTCATTTTTAATTTTCAATTTTTAATTTTTCATTTTCAATTTTTCATTTTCCATTTTTAATTTTTCATTTTCAATTTTTCATTTTCCATTTTTCATTTTTCATTTTTCATTTTTCATTTTCCATTTTTCATTTTTCAATTTTTAATTTTTCTTTTTTCAATTTTCATTTTTCATTTTCCATTTTCCATTTTTCATTTTTAATTTTTCATGTTTCATTTTTCATTTGTCATTTTTCATTTTCCATTTTTCATTTACCATTTTCCATTTTCCATTTTTCATTTTTCATTTTCCATTTATCATTTTTCATTTTTAATTTTCAATTTTTAATTTTTCGGTTTTCAATTTTCATTTTCCATTTTTAGTTTTTCATTTTTAGTTTTTCATATTTCATTTTCCATTTTTCATTTTCCATTTTTCTGTTTTAGTTTTTAATTTTTAAAATTTAATTTTTATTTTTAATTTCTATTAATTTTTAATTGCTTGGACCATTGTGACACGTGCAGTATTAATATACACACAACTTTAATGACTTCAACAATACGAAGAATTACAACACATACAATATATCTTAAGAAAAGCAACAACCACACTGAAAAATTTTATTTTTTCAAGAGTTTTTTCAAAGTTTCATTCATAACTCATAACCCCTTTGACCGATTTTGACGATTTTATATAGCAACTCCTTTGGGATGTTAGTAAACGATTTTATACAAAAACGAACGATCTAGCTTAGATATTGACGGCATGATCGGTATTTCCTCAGACAGACGGACAGACGCACAGACGGCCATCGCTAAATCAACTTCCCTTGTTATAATGATCAATAATATATATGGTTTTGAGGTCTCCAGAATTTATTTCGATGCGTTACAAACGGAATGTCAATCCTATATATACCCCCTGCCACTAAGGTGTGAAGGGCACAATAATCATAAACCAAATTTGAGTGGCATTGTTATTAATTTTGTTGGCTGTAGATATGAAAAAGATATGAAAAAATGGACCGATCCTGACCATATTTGGTAAAGTCACTTATGTTTTGAAAAAATATATACAAACCAAACTTAAGAAAAATCTGTGCAATATTTTTGTTTTTTAATAGATTTAAGTGAAGATCGGGATGCAGCTCTATATGGGGCCTACGACTAAGAATTGTCCTATAGGTATTTTTTGTAGACTACTGATTAATGAATGTAATAAGCACATACAAACCCAATTTGACTGAGATCTATATGATAATTTGGATCTTATGGCAATTTATGTCGATTTCATAGGGGTCATTTGTATGGGTGCTAAGTCTGATAATGAACCGAATTTCAGCAATTTTAATAGCATTCATTATATGGCTCATAGAAGCTTATATACCAAATTTCATCAAAATAGGTTCATATTTGCGACCTGTAGTTTGGTTAAAAGTTTTACATGGACACACAGACGGACGGACAGACGGACAAAAGTGATTCTGAGTCGATCGGTATCATAAAAGATAGGTCTAGGTCAAATATTTTTGGTAGTTACAAATAGCAGCATAAAAAATTCATGTGAGTCCGATCACAGGGGAGATGTGTAAACATCTAGTAATTAAAGATTTTTTTATGTCACTTTTTTAAAATCAAACAGAAAGCGGCATCTATGTATCAGTTATAGCAAACAACTGCTGGACTCTGGTCATACTTGTGGGGTTGTTGAATTATGTATACATATGTTATACGTTTATATTGTGAAATTTTTATCGTTTCACAGCAAAGGGTTGTTGAATTAGCTGAAACAATTTTATAACATAATTTTTTACCAATACCGATTTGACTTACGGTCATAGCGCAACATGTGAGCTCACATGTTACGCTAATTTTGTGATTGTATTATGAAATATTTATTTACCCCCCTGCGCGTATAGATGTTTACACATCAATAATCACTTGAAATATCAAAATTTTCAATTATAATGAAATTGCGCAAAACTAATAATAATTATTGAACTTTAAATTCACACTTCAAATAAAGTAAACAATTTAGAATTTTTTTTTTTTTTTATATTGGTGAAGTATAAAATTTTATCTTCTTTTATCCGATACCAAACGCGGTTGTGAATGTTAAAGTTTATCTTTTGAATTAATTACCACTTTCGATGGATGTCGCCCCTCTATGCATCTTTAAAATAGTTTCTGTGTTATAATTTTTACACATTTTTAAAAAATTGCAAAATTCCACAGGGCCCATAACAACTGAGATACGTTCCAGTTTAATTTCTTTAGATTTTATAACAAGCTAAAAATACATAGTAAATAGTTTGGAATCATGGTCGATGCGCTTGATATCATGTTGACTTTTGATGCTCTTTTTCTTTGTTTTTCATTTATTTTTATATTTTCTAACAATTTTCATACACATCTTCACACAACTACAAATTGATAAAAAAATAAAAAAGAAAATATTAAAAAAAATAGATGTATGTATGTATATATATAATAAAAAGAACGAAAAACTAACATTGAATGCAACAATTTCTCTCGCATCCTTTTACACTCATGATTGGCCATCAGCCAATTTGAATACATAAAATGATTTTTAATCCAAAAACATGAAAAAAGATGAACTTAAATACAGTACAGCACATTTAATAAAAATATGTATGTAATATTTTTATATTTGCTTTCTAAGTCATATTTAAATTTTACTTTACTACACATTCATGACTACAACGAATGTAAGTCAAGTCGAGTCTTATATCGTTGAATGACACTGACCCACATACAATTTGAATGTTATTGAAAGATACAGAATGATAGAAGCTGAACAAAAATAAAATATAATTTTAAGGAAATCACTTTCGTTTGTGTATTTGAATTTAACTCATGCATAGATATTACAAACAATCATCACCCACAATTGTATGGGTTTTTGGTCTATCTAAAAATTTCTGTCTGCATCTGTGTGTTTGTTTTGGTTCTACAGCGTACAACTTTCAATGCAAAACTTCAAATACCAGATTCCAATTGGAAATACTATATATGCATTTTTCTTTGCCTACAAACAAATTAAGTTGCTAGACGTTTGTCAAAACTAAATGCTTTTTTCAAATTCAAATTTTTTTCAGCAATACATTTTGATTATTCTTTTTTTTTACATTTGTAACAGTTTTCTAATTTCCATTTCATTATTATTCTTTCAAATGTGTCGTGCGTGTTTGTGTATGATTTTCTGTTCAAAACGTAGATAAAGTACACTTTAAAAAATACTGTCCATATTTTATATGTAGTTGTACATTTATTTATTGAAATGTTGTGAGTCGAAGAAGTATTTCAGGGTCCGGTTAAGAAATATTTTACGAATTTGTATACCCTGTACCACTATGTGGTTTGGATATAATGACTTTGTGCTGCTGTTTGTAACTACCAAAAATATTTGACCTAGACCCATCTTTTATTATACCGATAGAATCAGAATCACTATCTGATTCGATTTAACGATGTCCGTCCGTTTGTTTGTCCATGTAAACCTTGTAATCAAACTGCAGGTCGCAAATATGAATATATTTTGATGAAATTTGGTATATAAGCTTCTATGGGCCATAGGATGAACGCTATATAAATTGGTGAGAATCGGTCCATGTTCAGACCTAGCCCCCATACAAATGACCCCTATGAAATCGACATAAATTGCCATAAGATCGAAATCGTCACCCATTAATGAGTAGTTCAAAAATGATTCCTATGGGACAACTCTTAGTCATAGGCCCCTATAGAGCTGCTTTCCGATCTTCACTTAAATCTATCAAAAAACAAAAATATTGCACTGATTCTTCTCAAATTTTGTTTGTATATATTTTTGCAAAATACAAGAGACTTTACCAAAAATGGCCAGGATCGGTCCATTTTTGGACCTAGTCCCCATAAAGATATAGCATCCGATATGAACTTTTTCATATCTGCAGCCAAAAAAATGAATAAAAACCTCACTCAAATTTGGTTTATGCCTATTTTCTATATCTAGTTAGTTGGATCTAAGAGATACGGTCTCTAAACGCATGGTATAGGGTATCGTATAGTCGGTCTAGACCGACTATAATTTTTTTATTTTAATTTTAATTTTAATTTTAATTTTAATTTTAATTTTAATTTTAATTTTAATTTTAATATTAATTTTAATTTTAATTTTAATTTTAATTTTAATATTAATTTTAATTTTAATTTTAATTTTAATTTTAATTTTAATTTTAATTTTAATATTAATTTTAATTTTAATTTTAATTTTAATTTTAATTTTAATTTTAATTTTAATTTTAATTTTAATTTTAATTTTAATTTTAATTTTAATTTTAATTTTAATTTTAATTTTAATTTTAATTTTAATTTTAATTTTAATTTTAATTTTAATTTTAATTTTAATTTTAATTTTAATTTTAATTTTAATTTTAATTTTAATTTTAATTTTAATTTTAATTTTAATTTTAATTTTAATTTTAATTTTAATTTTAATTTTAATTTTAATTTTAATTTTAATTTTAATTTTAATTTTAATTTTAATTTTAATTTTAATTTTAATTTTAATTTTAATTTTAATTTTAATTTTAATTTTAATTTTAATTTTAATTTTAATTTTAATTTTAATTTTAATTTTAATTTTAATTTTAATTTTAATTTTAATTTTAATTTTAATTTTAATTTTAATTTTAATTTTAATTTTAATTTTAATTTTAATTTTAATTTTAATTTTAATTTTAATTTTAATTTTAATTTTAATTTTAATTTTAATTTTAATTTTAATTTTAATTTTAATTTTAATTTTAATTTTAATTTTAATTTTAATTTTAATTTTAATTTTAATTTTAATTTTAATTTTAATTTTAATTTTAATTTTAATTTTAATTTTAATTTTAATTTTAATTTTAATTTTAATTTTAATTTTAATTTTAATTTTAATTTTAATTTTAATTTTAATTTTAATTTTAATTTTAATTTTAATTTTAATTTTAATTTTAATTTTAATTTTAATTTTAATTTTAATTTTAATTTTAATTTTAATTTTAATTTTAATTTTAATTTTAATTTTAATTTTAATTTTAATTTTAATTTTAATTTTAATTTTAATTTTAATTTTAATTTTAATTTTAATTTTAATTTTAATTTTAATTTTAATTTTAATTTTAATTTTAATTTTAATTTTAATTTTAATTTTAATTTTAATTTTAATTTTAATTTTAATTTTAATTTTAATTTTAATTTTAATTTTAATTTTAATTTTAATTTTAATTTTAATTTTAATTTTAATTTTAATTTTAATTTTAATTTTAATTTTAATTTTAATTTTAATTTTAATTTTAATTTTAATTTTAATTTTAATTTTAATTTTAATTTTAATTTTAATTTTAATTTTAATTTTAATTTTAATTTTAATTTTAATTTTAATTTTAATTTTAATTTTAATTTTAATTTTAATTTTAATTTTAATTTTAATTTTAATTTTAATTTTAATTTTAATTTTAATTTTAATTTTAATTTTAATTTTAATTTTAATTTTAATTTTAATTTTAATTTTAATTTTAATTTTAATTTTAATTTTAATTTTAATTTTAATTTTAATTTTAATTTTAATTTTAATTTTAATTTTAATTTTAATTTTAATTTTAATTTTAATTTTAATTTTAATTTTAATTTTAATTTTAATTTTAATTTTAATTTTAATTTTAATTTTAATTTTAATTTTAATTTTAATTTTAATTTTAATTTTAATTTTAATTTTAATTTTAATTTTAATTTTAATTTTAATTTTAATTTTAATTTTAATTTTAATTTTAATTTTAATTTTAATTTTAATTTTAATTTTAATTTTAATTTTAATTTTAATTTTAATTTTAATTTTAATTTTAATTTTAATTTTAATTTTAATTTTAATTTTAATTTTAATTTTAATTTTAATTTTAATTTTAATTTTAATTTTAATTTTAATTTTAATTTTAATTTTAATTTTAATTTTAATTTTAATTTTAATTTTAATTTTAATTTTAATTTTAATTTTAATTTTAATTTTAATTTTAATTTTAATTTTAATTTTAATTTTAATTTTAATTTTAATTTTAATTTTAATTTTAATTTTAATTTTAATTTTAATTTTAATTTTAATTTTAATTTTAATTTTAATTTTAATTTTAATTTTAATTTTAATTTTAATTTTAATTTTAATTTTAATTTTAATTTTAATTTTAATTTTAATTTTAATTTTAATTTTAATTTTAATTTTAATTTTAATTTTAATTTTAATTTTAATTTTAATTTTAATTTTAATTTTAATTTTAATTTTAATTTTAATTTTAATTTTAATTTTAATTTTAATTTTAATTTTAATTTTAATTTTAATTTTAATTTTAATTTTAATTTTAATTTTAATTTTAATTTTAATTTTAATTTTAATTTTAATTTTAATTTTAATTTTAATTTTAATTTTAATTTTAATTTTAATTTTAATTTTAATTTTAATTTTAATTTTAATTTTAATTTTAATTTTAATTTTAATTTTAATTTTAATTTTAATTTTAATTTTAATTTTAATTTTAATTTTAATTTTAATTTTAATTTTAATTTTAATTTTAATTTTAATTTTAATTTTAATTTTAATTTTAATTTTAATTTTAATTTTAATTTTAATTTTAATTTTAATTTTAATTTTAATTTTAATTTTAATTTTAATTTTAATTTTAATTTTAATTTTAATTTTAATTTTAATTTTAATTTTAATTTTAATTTTAATTTTAATTTTAATTTTAATTTTAATTTTAATTTTAATTTTAATTTTAATTTTAATTTTAATTTTAATTTTAATTTTAATTTTAATTTTAATTTTAATTTTAATTTTAATTTTAATTTTAATTTTAATTTTAATTTTAATTTTAATTTTAATTTTAATTTTAATTTTAATTTTAATTTTAATTTTAATTTTAATTTTAATTTTAATTTTAATTTTAATTTTAATTTTAATTTTAATTTTAATTTTAATTTTAATTTTAATTTTAATTTTAATTTTAATTTTAATTTTAATTTTAATTTTAATTTTAATTTTAATTTTAATTTTAATTTTAATTTTAATTTTAATTTTAATTTTAATTTTAATTTTAATTTTAATTTTAATTTTAATTTTAATTTTAATTTTAATTTTAATTTTAATTTTAATTTTAATTTTAATTTTAATTTTAATTTTAATTTTAATTTTAATTTTAATTTTAATTTTAATTTTAATTTTAATTTTAATTTTAATTTTAATTTTAATTTTAATTTTAATTTTAATTTTAATTTTAATTTTAATTTTAATTTTAATTTTAATTTTAATTTTAATTTTAATTTTAATTTTAATTTTAATTTTAATTTTAATTTTAATTTTAATTTTAATTTTAATTTTAATTTTAATTTTAATTTTAATTTTAATTTTAATTTTAATTTTAATTTTAATTTTAATTTTAATTTTAATTTTAATTTTAATTTTAATTTTAATTTTAATTTTAATTTTAATTTTAATTTTAATTTTAATTTTAATTTTAATTTTAATTTTAATTTTAATTTTAATTTTAATTTTAATTTTAATTTTAATTTTAATTTTAATTTTAATTTTAATTTTAATTTTAATTTTAATTTTAATTTTAATTTTAATTTTAATTTTAATTTTAATTTTAATTTTAATTTTAATTTTAATTTTAATTTTAATTTTAATTTTAATTTTAATTTTAATTTTAATTTTAATTTTAATTTTAATTTTAATTTTAATTTTAATTTTAATTTTAATTTTAATTTTAATTTTAATTTTAATTTTAATTTTAATTTTAATTTTAATTTTAATTTTAATTTTAATTTTAATTTTAATTTTAATTTTAATTTTAATTTTAATTTTAATTTTAATTTTAATTTTAATTTTAATTTTAATTTTAATTTTAATTTTAATTTTAATTTTAATTTTAATTTTAATTTTAATTTTAATTTTAATTTTAATTTTAATTTTAATTTTAATTTTAATTTTAATTTTAATTTTAATTTTAATTTTAATTTTAATTTTAATTTTAATTTTAATTTTAATTTTAATTTTAATTTTAATTTTAATTTTAATTTTAATTTTAATTTTAATTTTAATTTTAATTTTAATTTTAATTTTAATTTTAATTTTAATTTTAATTTTAATTATAATTTTAATTTTAATTTTAATTTTAATTTTAATTTTAATTTTAATTTTAATTTTAATTTTAATTTTAATTTTAATTTTAATTTTAATTTTAATTTTAATTTTAATTTTAATTTTAATTTGTTACAACTGTCGTTGCGTATGATTAATATAATATTACTCATGCGTAAAGAAAAAAAAAAAAGTTGAACGTGGCCTTCATTAAGTATTGGAAAAGTCTTAGTTTCTACAATATTAAGATCTCAACCTCCCCTGATGATGTTTTTAATGGTAAGAGTACATGTCCATAGACCAAATATGATTTTACGCTACACAGATGTTGATCAGAGCTACAGAAGTTTTCAACGCGGCAGAGGAATTTATGTTTTTGGGAATCTCGAAATATTTAAATTTTATTTAATATAATCAACGTGCTGATAGATAAATACGAAACTCATTTTCTCAAAATAATTTTCACAATTTTTTTATTATTAAAATTATTTCGCAAATCTTTGGAACATTTTAATTTAAACTTTTTTAAGAACACAAAAAGTTAAAAAAGTAATTTATTCTATATTTTTTTAACTCTTTCTTGATCTGCTCGATGAACTCGGATACATTTAAGATTTCTCATAAAATATTTATATATATATTGGTACGGACACCAACAAAATTATTCTACTACCCTACTGTAAAAGTGTCTTATAAAATATAGAGAACAAATTTTTTTAAGTAACAGCAATTTTTTCTGGAACCAGATTAATTTTTCACTTCATCATCAGCTTTATAGGTTGTGTTCTTACTTTCATTTGTTATTTCGTTTGAATGGTAAACTCCCTGGTTTCGACAAAGATATTTGATTTTAAGTTTTTGCCAAACAAACTACGAATTTTTCTTCAATATTTCTCAGATTTGGAGAATAATTTGTAATAGAAAATTTTCTATATAAAAACAAAGTGTAGAAATTTCTCCGATTTTTTTAATAAATTTCTGTAGAAAAAAAAATAATTTTTAAAATCACTAGATTAATTTATACTAGCAGATTCCAGCACTCAAAATTCGAGTGCAAATTCTAGGAAATTTTATTTTTTCATTTAAAAAAGACCCTAAAGGTATGCTAATCAATTATAGCCAATTCACAAATCAACACAAAAACACAAACTCATTTTTATTACAAACACATTAATAAATTTAATAAACACACACATAGCATTGTATAATTTTATGTATGTTTTAGTAGCAACTTTAAACGATCATAACTCCAAAAAAAATATTTCAGACGATGAAAATCTGTAAATTTGGGTAACAGCTAAAAATAAATACCTTTCCAATAATTTAAGTTTGGTCAAAATCGGGATAAAACTGTACAACAAAACATCGGTAACCAAAAATCGCCTAGCCTATTAATATTATAGATACCTTTAATGAAATCAACCTAATGAGAATCCAAGCAAAAAGTTATTCTATTTAAGCTTTTTCCAACATAAGGTATATGAGTGTAACTTTTTACTTTTTTGAGTGTCGGGAAGTCGACCTGAAATAGCTGTATAACCTCTCTTACAGAATATAGACAAATTTTTGAAGTAAAAGTGCCAATGTTTCTTACTTTATTTAAAGTAAAAGCACTTTATATTTAAGATTTTTTACATTTACATATATTTGTAAAAACAGCGCAATAGCGAAGATTCTACAAACATGCAAATTGATCTGATGAACTAGTGCATGCCTAAAATCATCTAATTTGCAGCGGCATGTAATTAACAACTAACATAAGAGTGTTTTTGCAACAAGTTCAAACTGCGATTGTGTTTTCAAAGCATTTATTAGATATTGGAAATGGTTGATACCTCGACCGGATTAATTGTACTGGCCACGGATTTCTGTCGATTCACCAATTCAAAACAGGAGCTTATTCAGAGTGTTTTTCCGGACATTGAACAACACTTCAATAACCCTAATTGGCTTACTGAAAGAGTAATATTGGCGGCCAAGAATAAAGATGTCGATGATCTCAATGAGACCATTGAAAATTTTCTTCCAGGAGAGTTGTTTTCTTACAAATCAATTGACACAGTTACAAACCAGGATGACGTAGTCAACTATCCCACAGAGTTTTTGAATTCACTGGAATTGCCTGAACTACCACCTCAGACATTAATTAACCTCGATTGTGTAATTTAACGAGACTGGCTGTGAAAAACCTAATGAGGCCAAGATCACCAAGGGAAAATTCAAAGGAGAGGATGTCTTGATCCCGCATATACCGATGATTCCAACGGATTTGCCATTCGATTTTAAGCGGCTAAAGATAAAAAATATAGTTTATCTGAAAGCTTTAAATTGATTAAATGTATAACTCTGATTTTATTTAATGTAGATAAAAATTTTGAATTCATTTGGATTGTCAGCAAGTTTCATTTAATAAGCGAACAAAATTAAAACAGTGTGAGATAAGTATGTCGAATGTATGTGAATATGCGTGTGGGTTTTTTGGGAATATATATTTGTTGTTACTAAAACATATCCGACCAAATTAAACTTCAACTCAATACAGTTCAAATAATTTTATTGTAGGTAAACTTTTTTTTGTAATTTCAGAGGGTTCTGAAAATTTTGATCGGTTGACGACATATCGATCAATCTGACGGTGAAGGCAAACCATGCGTGCTGTTAGGACTCGGCTCGACGGGATGCAACGGCGGCGTGGCAGTAGGCCCCGGCTACTCTGATAAGGCTGGGTATACCAGAATACCGGTCATGATATACTCCTGGCTTCCTTCGATCATATATTCCTCTTTAAACTCTTCGGGTGTTATATTTAAATCTGGAAACCTCTCTATCCGACATTGATCACATTAATGAAGTGACGAATTTTGGTTCTCATTCTTTCAACATTTCCTCCTATAGGAACTGACGCGGGTTGAAAAGCTTTATAAATCACCTTTAAAATACTGTAATTAATATTAATCATATCATATAAAGGGTGATTTTTTAGCTATTATCTTTTTGGCAACACTGGTTTAAACAGCTGACATACGTTTCGTGTTTTGTTTCATTGTCAAACATCTTCAGTTTGGTCTATAATTTAACCATGAATCGTCTTACAAACGAACAACGCTTGCAAGTTATTGAATTTTATTATCAAAATGCGTACTCTGTTAGGAAAGTCCATCGCGCGCTTCTTCCATTTTATGGTCAGTTTAATCGACCCACTGAAGCGGCTATTCGGGCTATTGTGACTAAATTTCGCACCAAATTTACATTGTTGGACATTAAACCACCAATACGCTTACGTAGAGTGCGAACTGAAGAAAATATCGCAGCTGTATCGGCCAGTGTTAATGATGACCATCAATTATCGATTCGTCGCCGTTCGCAGCAATTGGGCCTCTGTTACTCAACAACGTGGAAAATTTTGCGGAAAATTTTTGCCCAAAATGCAAGAGCTTGACTTGCATGACATATGGATTCAACAAGACGGTTCCACATGCCACACAGCACGCGCAACAATGGACTTATTGAGAGGCGAGTTCGATGAACATTTTATTTCACGTTCGGGACCGGTCAATTGGCCGCCTAGATCGGGCGATTTAACGCCTTTATACTATTTTTTGTGGGGCTATGTTAAAGCTCATGTCTGTACAGACAATCCCGCTTCAATTGACGCATTGGAAGACAATATTGAAGCATTTATTCGTGAGATACCGGCCGAAATGTTGGAAAGAGTATGCCAAAATTGGACTATGCGGATCGACCATTTGAGGCGCAGTCACTGTCAACATTTGCATGAAATAATCTTCAAACATGAAATTATATGGACCGTACTATCGATTCAAATAAAGATTTCATGCATTTTTCTGAATTTTATGTGTTTTTTTTTTGGAAAACTTTCCTATAGCACTTAAAAAATCACCATTTAGTTAAAAATGAGTATCAGTCTTTCATGAAGTACAATTAGTGTTGGCCGCTAAAAATCTATGGTTCACTCAATTATTTTTTACTTTTTACTGCCAGACGTAGAGTATATTAACCTATGAAAATTGCAATGCCTGACATTACCGATCAACATTTTTTTTAGCGAAGGGAAAGTTTTAATGTCGTTAGGATAGGTGATACAGTACACCGGGTCATCTAGTGTAACATAAATATGTATTTTTATTGTATAGTAATATAATATATGGGGCGTTTCATGTCAAGTAATCCGATGTCTTCCGATCGGGATGAGCACCAAAGTTAGTCCTATTGGATAGTAGTGTAGACACAATTTTTCAGCAAGATCGGTCTAGAACTCTCTGAGTTAGAGAGGGTCAAAATTTGACATTTTCACCAAACAGGTGTTTTTTCTCATCCATGTAACTTTTTACCTATTGTTCTTAGCAAAATTTGTCCAAACTAGTTTAGATTGCTTATTCTTCAATCTTTCGGAAAAGAATTAAAAAAAAATAAAAAAATTTTTTTGACTTTTTTTTGCAAAATCAAAAAGTTAACTTTTTTTCAAAAAAGGAAATTTTTTTTTTGCCACAAAAAAAGAAAACTTAGGTTTTTTCCCTTAAGAGCTTTTTGGCCGCTTAGTGAGATGCGAGTGGGATATCTATCAAAAAAAAAAACGTTTTGTAACTCAAGACAACGGTTTTTCAATTTTTAGCATATGCACTAATTTGAAATTTTTTTTCTATTAGTGTGTGTTTCTAAAACCTTAAACATAAAGCAATAAAGCAAATAACCTTTCCGAGGGTATGTAATATACCTAACTAAAATTTCATACCTTCGATACTGAAATGCCCGCAATATGTTAATCTCTGCAAAAAAAATCACTTTTTTCTATATAAATCAGAGTTCAGAAAAAAACACACACTGAATAAAAAACTCGTTCATATATGTAAACAAACATAACTTAGACCAACACACACATATTTTTATTTTCATATCAATTATGTTTGTTTTTAAATTTTTTTCGGTGCCCAACACAACCATGACTGTGTTCGTTTTAATATTTCGTTATTTACACGAACATTTTTGTATCACGTACTTTTTGTTTCAATCACACATAAAGCACACATTTTTGAGTGTTGCTTTATTTGAAGTTCATGTTCTGGTACGTGTACTGAAAAAAAAAAACAAAACATGTACAATAAACAGGTTCGAGTTCAGTTATATTTTAAGTCGTGTTGTGGCTCGTGTAGTAAGAAAAAACAGAACATGTACAATAAACAGGTTCGAGTTCAGTTATATTTTAAGTCGTGTTTAAAGTCGTGTTTGAAATATAACTGAACTCGAACCTGTTTATTGTACATGTTCTGTTTTTTCTTACTACACGAGCCACAACACGACTTAAAATATAACTGAACTCGAACCTGTTTATTGTACGTGTTCTGTTTTTTTTTTCAGTACACGTACCAGAACATGAACTTCAAATAAAGCAACACTCAAAAATGTCTGCATTATGTGTGATTGAAACAAAAAGTACGTGATACAAAAAATGTTCGTGTAAATAACGAAATATTAAAACGAACACAGTCATGGTTGTGTTGGGCACCGTAGAAAATTTAGAAACGCACATAATTGATATGAAAATAAAGATATGTGTTGGCTGCTTTTGAACAGAACATTGTGTGTTTCATGTGTGTATTTTCTGAACCTTGATATAAATGTTGAAAAATAATTTTTTTTTATTTATTTGTAATAATAATTAAATTAATATATAACTAGAGGACCCCTGCTGCTCCGCAGCATTATATTATATTATATTAATTTTTATAATATAATACCAAAATTTGCCAAGAGAAGTTAACGTACAGTAATGACAAAATATGCCAAGAGAAGTTAACGTACAGTAAAAGTAAAGGTTATTGTCCACGCATAACTTTCCTCAAGCGCAACGAATTTGTCAAGAGAAGTTAACGTACAGTAATGCCAAAATATGCCAAGATAAGTTAACGTACAGTAAAAGTAAAGTTGATTCTACACGCATAACTTTCCTCAAACCCAACGAATTTAAGCAGTTAATAGCTCAAAAGAAGGATCTTGATCCACTGAGTGTTCTTAGACCTATGTCAGAACTCTAGTTATAGAGGTTTGAGAGAAGAAAAATATTGAAAAAAATCTTGAATGCAAAGTTTATTCATAAATTCTTTTAATATATAAGATAATAATAGTAATAAAAATAAAAAATATATAATTTAATAAAATCTAATCTTAATCACATTAGATCCATATATCTGTGGTTTTCTAGAATAACCGCGTATGTCATAAAATCAAAATGTTCAGGGGAGCCAAAAAACGTTATATTTGAAATTATGGGATCGATATAAAGTTTTTAGAGCTTTTTATTTAACAGTCCTGTAGAAATGGGCAATAAATACTTTATATAAAATTTTGAGTCAAAAATCTTCAGAGGAATAAATCCTAGAGAAGGACGAAAAAACAATATGTAAATAACACTTAAAGTGTGTGCAGATAAAACAACTTATGTCGACAAACGTCGTTTTCTTTGAAAAAAAAACTACCAATGCATCCACCGATGTAGACATAAGTTTTTGTTGCTTGAAAAATGGATTTTTTTGTTCGTCAACAAAAAATTAACGGGACTTAGTATGAGAATATAACAACGTATCAAGAATAATAGTGACAAAAAATAACAGAAATAAACACACAAGTTCTTATAAGTGGTTATAAACTGAAAAATAATCCAAAATTATTTTGCATTTTTTTTTCATTAATAACAACGTATATCGCTATGTGCGTTTTCTGAGAAAATAATTTGTCAGCGATCAAACGTAGGTTGACATACGTCGATAGTGCTGCAAATTAATTTAATAAACATTTAAGTTACGTCGTTATTTAAAGAAACAACTCCGAAATGGTCAATATTTTTATAAAAAAAAATTTAACACATGTAAAGAGCGTTTAAAATTAATATGTTTGGCATCTTTAACTCAAAACGGACAAAAATGGACATACGCGGTTATTCCAGAAAACCACAGATATAACATAACTATTTTTTTAATTTATTTATTATAGCTGATGAAGTATTTAGGTCTTGTAAATTTTTAAATACCCAGTCTTTCATCCAGCTTATTTACCGCCTTTATTTGCTGCTTTTTTGCCAATCTTTTCTTGGCGTTACTGTTTGGTCAAAATGTCTAACTCAGAGATTTCTTGACTGACTGACTTGTTGAAAAATTGTGTCTAAACTACTATCCAATAGGACTAACCTTGGTGCAAATATATATAATTTTTTATTCTTAGTTGCCTACTAGCTTCTATAAAGTTATATTTGGCGCTGGGGCATATATTTATAATTTTGTAATGTAACCAATGGCCCTATGCTCCTCATAGGAGTGACAGGATTTAATATAATTTTGTAATGTAACAAATTGAATAAATATACAATTATAAAAAAAAAGGTTAATATCTGAACATTTTACTGATATATGACAGAACATAAATTGCCAAGATTTTTAGTCAAGACTAATTTCTTTCAATTTTTTTTGCAAAGTTGATCCCTTACTTTGACTTTGGATACTCCAAAGCCGGCTGCATTAAAAAAAATTTATCTTTTCTACTCCAATAATGGAGAAATAATGCAATTGATCAGATAGAAGTCAGTCCTTTCTATAAAAAAACCAACCCATAATATCAAGTTTTTATTATACTCTATTTGTAAATTAATTTACCATCATGTAATTAAGTAATTTATTGACTGAAAATATTTATATCAAAAATCAATCGTCGTTGCCACGAGTCTGCCTGCAAAATTTCAGCTCGATTGGATCACGGGAAAAGGGTTCAAAATCGATCCAAATTTGTGTCGACAAGCAGACAAGAAAACACTACGAGTTTACATAAAGGGAGTAATCCATAATATTAATAGGCTAGGCTATTTCTTGTGAATGAGGTTTTGTTCTACCGTTTTTTTCCCGATTTTGACCAAACGTATATTATTTGAAAGGTATTTCTTTTTAGCCGTTTTGCAGATTTACAGATTCTTAAATTTTTTCCTTTATTTTTTAGTAAATTGCATTTAAAGCTGCTACTAATACATACCTAAAATTACACAATGCATTGTGTGTGTTTATCAAATTTGTTAATGTGTTTGTAATAAAAATGAGTTTGTTTGATTTGCGAATTGGCTATAACTGATTAGCATACCATATTTAATAAAAAAATTAAATTTCCTAGAATTTGCACTCGAATTTCGAGGGTTGGAATGTGCTAGTTATAATAAATAATGTCCAAAAAAAAAAAATAATTAACTTTAAATTTAACTAATATTAGATTTTAAAGGTTAATTATTGTCAACTTCATTTAAATAATAACCGTTTAGATACGGTGGTTATAATAAGTTGAAGACAAAGGTGAAGGGTATCAATGATTCGGCCCAACCAAATTTAACACTCTTTCTTTTATAAGTATAAAAATGGTGGGCAAAATTAGTGTTAAGGATCTTTTGCAAGGCATTGCAATTAATTATGGACGAAAATATTAGGGAAAATCACAATTTATTATCTTTTAAGTATCAATGCTTAAAATTTCGAAGCAATAAACATTTTTGACGATTTATTACATTGTTTATGTGGAGTATAAGAAACATTTTTTTTTTCAGGAGTAGCATTGACGATAATATGGGGATTTTTATACTAATATTTTTGAGACAACGGTTTCGAATTTTATTTTTTAAATTTTTCGAGTACAAGATTATTATGGCCAGAAAATTTCTTTAAGTGCATTCAACTAACTTTTATCTTGGTAAAAAAAAATATTGCAATTTAACTTGACTGTTGTGGCACACAGGGAGCAACAGTATCAACATCAGCTTTTAACGTTGTTATGCTCTTCTGCATGCAATTTCACAACCATCACATTGCATTTATTTAAATTTAAACCAGCTTCAGTTTCATCTACTTAACGTTTTATTTATGAACGAAAACGTTTTCTATATTGCACCTCATAGTCTTCAGTTAATATCTAACCACTAACACCACAACCACCACCACCTCCACCACTACCACCACAGTTTGCATGTACAGATGCATTATTTACTATTTGTCATGTGGTTTTCTAACTACGAATAGTTTCATTGTGTGCGTGTCTGCCTTAGTGTTTGTATGTATGTAATATTTGTGAGTGCCTTGAATGGGATATAATTTTTCAAAATTTCATTTATTCATGGATTATTTTTTTTTCTCTTCTTCTGTTCCTTTATATTGTAAAAGTGCACATTTTTTTGTCTTCCATAATCATGACATTTTTATGCATGTTTGAAGTTTTTTTAGTTATATCTTTTTTGTTTGGTATTCTTTTTGTGGACATGTGTACAAATGATGTTCGTTTAAAAGTCATTATTTTTCAAAATTGAACAAGTATTGTACGTAAATATGCGAATTTGTGATATTTAAATTTTGGAGGAATAAGAAGTTTAAAACCAAAATATCTAAACATCGCATTCGAACACCCTACATAATATATAAAAGTCATCAATCATTGTTGTATCAATGTGGGATAGAGTAAGCAAAGAAATTTTTTTAATTTTAATGAGAGTTCTTTTCAGAAAGACAAAAGTCTAAGGAAAATTCTTTTCTATTTTTTTTTTTTACCCAATGTATTCATGTTATATTTAAAAAGCTTATAAAAAACAACAATAAGATATTATTACACTGTGGAACATATTCAGGTTAGCAAAAGTTAGGTCGATTCTGAGAGTGAGGGGTGAAAATAGATCATAAATTAGAAGACCCGTATCGCGGCGTTTGTTTATGTTAGTTCGAATTTTTTTTTAATCGACCTTCGAACTTTGCAGTCAAATGCCGATTTTCAGCATATTGTTTATATGGTTTTTTGGCTATAACACGTCGACTAATTGATATTTTTCAATCTGTTGTAGTGTGTTTGACTAGTCATAGTTACCATGCCTTCAGCATGTAACCATGCCATGCCTTCAGCATGTAACTAAACACTCACATTCCGTTGAGTTATTTGTCCACACTCATTATAGCTGGCTAGTCTGTAAACTGCTGAGCCAGCTAAATCCCACGATTAGTTCTAGCTTTAAGTGTGTGAATGTATGTGTGTGTGCATGTAATATTTTTAGGTAGATATAAGTTTATTAAATAAATGAATACACAGTTGGTGTTGCAAGCTCAACAGAAGCAAAACAAAGATAAATGTTTTAATTAAATAATTCACTATACTGTAAAAGCCAAATTATTGCCAGAGACCTGTGCAACAATCAAAATTTTTTAAAAAATTGATTTAGGAAATTTTTGTGGTGCTTATGAAGCAAAATGTTGGAAAAATTATAATTATATATATATTATAGTTTTACACATAAGTACATTAGGGTGGCCCTTAATAAAAAAAGTGTTCAAACTCGCGGTCTCACCCCCTAGATATATGCGAATAACAAAAAAAGTGAGAAATACAAAGTTTTGGGTCAATCAAAGAAAATTTAGAGGTGCCTCAACGCGACTGAAAATTTCAAGTGTGTTTATATGGGGAAAATATGACTTTTTTTTTCAGATTTTACAAAAATTTCGTTATATAGTTTAATTTTTTCGGCAAGTTGTTGTATGATTCGATATCAGTACTAAATTATCTTTCCAAAAAGGGGTAATGACGTAAAATTATAAAATTATCATATTCATTAAACCCTAAAAATCGGTAAAAGATAGCACAATTTTATTTCCCAACCCATAGTAAGGATTTCATCGAGTTTAATCTATAATATTAATAGGCTAGGCGATTTCTTGTGACCGATGTTTTGTTCTACCGTTTTATCTCGCTTTGGCCAAACGTATATTATTTGAAAGGTATTTCTTTTTAGATGTTTTCCAGAATTACAGATTCTTAAATTGTTTCCTTTATTGTAAGTATATTGCATTTAAAGTTGCTGCTAACACATACATAAAATTATACAATGCTATGTGTGTGTTTATTAAACTTGTTAATGTGTTTGTAATAAAAATGAGTTTGTTTTTTTGTGTTGATTTGCAATTGGCTATAATTGATCAGCATACCTTTAGGGTCTTTATTTAATGAAAAAAATAAAATTTCCTAGACTTTGCACTCGAATTACGAGGGCTGGAATCTGCTAGTTTATTTAAATATGCCAAAATTCATAATTTGGCCTCGGCAAGGAATGTGTTAACGTTGTTCGATTTATTCAAAATTTTTAGCATGGAAGATTTGCACATTTGGTTATTATATTTTGAGTGCCACATAAAAATTCAACAGCACTTACAAAAGATTTGATTTTTTTTAAATAAATTGTCTTTCATTAGTTGGGGTCATATGCGACCCCAAGTCCAAAAGGGTTATACTATATAGGGTCATATTATTTTTTTCAGAAACCCTAGGTGATTAAGATAAAATATAACATTTAAAAGTAGAAAACTGATAAAGTTTTGATACAAAGTATTTAGAAAGATTACATTTACTGAATATTTCACAAACACTAATTTTTCTCGTAATCCGCAAAAAAAATTCTTTGTAAAAAATTCTGACAGAGGAATTTTCTTCAAAATTCACCCAGTTAATCTCTAACATATATTTAACAAAACTTTGAAGTGCCAGACCCATTTTTTTTAATTCTGTTTAAGAAAATTTTTTAAAACTAAAAAAAGGAGTTATCAAAATTTTATCAAAAAAAATTCCCATCTTTGATCTCATTTCGCAATAGGTTAACACAATACTTCACATCTGAGTACTTATAAGTATAGAGACCAAAAAAATTATGGCTTTAATCAATTTGTTCAAGCTGAAAAAATGTTCTTCACATTTCATGACCTAGAGTTTTTTTTTTCCACAAAACTGGTCTGGGATATTTTTCTTGGCGAGTTTTTATTCGATTTTGAAGTTCCATAGCCTCTTGGAAAGATAATTTGGTGCTTATATCGACTCATGTAATAACTTGTCGAAAAAGTTAAACTATAGAACGAAATTTTTGTAAAATCTGAAAAAAGTCATATTTTCCCCATATAAACACATTTGAAAGTTTTAGTCACGTTGAGGCACCTCTAAATTTTTTTTGATTGACCCAAAACTTTGTATTTCTCAGTTTTTTTTGATATTCGCATGCTCCTAGGGGTTGCGACTTTAAATTCGAACACTTTTTTCTCCCCTCCATATAATAAGGGGCCACCCTGGAGTACGTATACAGTGCGTCTCAGCATATTTAATGCCGGGGGAAAATTTAACTTTATCGTACATTAACTTCTGCATCAAATCGGATACCGAAAAAATAAAAAAAAACGCCATTTCAAAGAGCGTACTCTTAAATTTAAAATGGTATTCCATATATTTCACAGTTTTTTTGGTCGATTTTAAATGAAATAAAGAGTACAAAAAAACTATGTCAATCCGATCACAGGGGAGATGTGTAAACATCTATTTACACATCAATTAAAATCAAACAGTAAACGCCATCTATGTATAGCAAGCAACTGCTATGGTTGTTATACTTGATGGTTGCAGTTGTTTGCTGTACATTCATGGCGCTTTCTGTTGGTTGTTGAATCAGCTAAATAAATTTAAATCATAATCTTTGCACCAATACACTTACATATACCTCACACAGATTTTCCCATACGCTGTTTTTGTGATTGTATTGTGAAATAGATTTTTACTCCCTGAGCGCATATATGTTTACACATCAAAAATATATTTCTACATTGAGCAGCTTATTTGGCTGCACTTTTTGTATCAGTATATGATAAATATAATATAAGCGCCCCGGTAGGTGATTAGGTAGCGTGCTCGCCTACCATGCGGGGGTCGTGGGTTCGATTCCCACCAGAGGCTTTGGTCTGTCGCTGCAAAAAAAAAAAAACACACTACTCCCTCTTTCTTCCTTACTATATCTATATCTTTCATGAGATCAACACAATGCACTGCATCTGTAGGGGGCATCCCCTGAGTGTTGATTAATAAAAAATAAAAAAATAAATAAGGGCTTGTTTGGTGCTGTTTATGTATAGAAATTTTAAGTGGTAAAAAATTAACAGTAAAACTATTCACAGGTATTTAGTGAAACCTACCAATTTGCTACGATTATCAAATATGCTTTATTAGATGATCTGACCGTCGCACAGTAGGTTGAGATCTCAATAAATGGAGATTAATTAAACTACTTATCTGATTTTAAAAATTCTTTCACTATTAGAATGCTAGGTTATCACTGAGTGACATAGGCTACACCTCTTTTGGAAAAGTGGGCGGTGCCACTCCCCCTATTAAGAATCGCTCTAGCGGCCATAGTAATAGACCGATTGTCATGAAACTTTCCCAATGTTGTACTGTTGACCTACTAATAGTCCTTGGCTATACTTGGTTATGATTGGATAAAGGGGCGTGGCACCGCCCAAATAACTTGAAACTTAGAACGGATATATCTCATGAACTATCAGAGGTATGAAGATGAGATTTGGTATATATGTTGATCGTACAGTATGAATTACATCCAAGGTGGAATAGGGCGGTGCCACGCCCCCTTGCAAAAAATTGTTCTGGCTCAGTCGGAATTTTTTTTTTATTTTTTTTTAAGTAATAAAAATTTTACATAGTAATCAATTTATTTTTAATATAATTACGTAGATGAAAGGGGGATTATTGTATCATATATTTAACTAAATTCGGGACTCAAAGCAGATATTAAAATTGTTTGATCGTGTACGGATGTGTCTGGTGAGCGTTTTGTTCAAAAATATAAATAGCTTTTTCCTTCATGTCTGCAAAATAGGAAAAAAATGTATACGTAAGTATTTATATATAAGACATGTGTTTCTGACCTGCTATTTTAAAAAATATGACCAAAGTCATCATACTCCAATGCATCGCCCTCGTTATAATCATCATCGTCATTGTATCATGATTTGTGCCTTCTGATGCCACGTTCGTCAAAACTGAAGGCGAAACTAGTAGATCTACTACTGATTTTGGAAGTTGGTGGAATTTTTTTTTGTGGCAATTTTGTTTTACCAGATAGGATTGGATCTGAACTTAGTAGGAACCTATTTAATATGTCTCGATTGAATCCTCCCGACTACATTTTCAAGAAAAATGTTCTCTTTAGTTTTTAAAATCTTTGTTTCGGGCTTCCTGGGCTTCACGTTTCAGTACACAACACACTCTTGTCATTGTAACACACAGTTGCCAACGATATACAAAAACAACAATTATAACAACGAAAACGAAGCCAAAGCAAACAAAAGACAAGAACTGGTGTTCTTTGCTAGAGTGACTATTTTCACAATTAGTTTAATAAAAAAATTTCGCGCAAAAACGCGCAACATGTTATTAATGGATATGAAAGCCTAGGAACTGTAGTTTCTAAAAAAATTAATATTCTAACGCCAACTTACACCATTCATATTTAAATATCCACAAATATTTTGAAATTAGCCAAAATTTAGACACATTTTAAAAAATTTTTTAAAAATATTTCTACACAAATTTTGTTAACACAATTATTTTTAGACAACGCTAAGAAACCTGGGGTTGAAGATTCCATAGTAAAAGTATTATTTTTGACTTGCGAAAAACTATATATTAAGCGTCGAAATATACCGAATTTTAATTAACACTATTGTACGCGAATAGCTCAAAAATTACTTAACTTTAATACAATGCAGCTTGACAAGTAAACAACATATGACATTGAAATTTTCAGTAGTGATGTAGAATTTAATATACTTTAATCGGTTATGAAATATTTTTCAAAAAAAACAAATTTTCATTTTTCAATTAATATCCATTTTTTGCGATTTCAACCCTCTGTGCGTCGTGACCACTTAATAATTGTTGCGAAGAAACGGATGAAGGAAAAGAAATGTAATGATGAAGATTATTCGGTGAAGATCTTATCTTATGCGAATTGAAGCTTTGTTGTTCGTGTTTGTGTGTGCTGGTATTGCTGTATGCAAATTCGATAGTAAAGCTGCTATTTGTTGTAGAATCGGTGGACATTCTTTTTTGATATTATATATATATTGTGCTGATAATTCTTGAATTTGCAAAAATCGAGACCGATATGATCGTTGCTCCTTTGTGGTCTCGTTTTAAACTTTAATATTTTTTTCATTTTGCATGTTTATAATTTGTTGTTTTCTTTATTTAAAACTTTTTTATTTTCAAATTTATATTCTTTTTTTATTTTTGTTTTTTTTTTCAAAAATGGTAAATAAATGTGAAAATTCGTTCTATTAGATTTATTGACTTTTACAGCATAATTTGATTCATGCACTTCAGTTAAAACTACAAACCAGGTTAAAAGTTTGGTTTTCTTTTGTTATAAAATTTATTGTTGTAATAGAATTAATCATATAATATAAGTTCAATTTAGTTTCCGCAATTGAGTTAGTAGAATAATTTGTACAAAAACTTCGATTGGTAAACGAAACTTATTCTTATATTTAAAGTACATTCATTCCATGAGAAATAAATTTTTAATTATTATAACGAGGAAATCTCGTTGCATTTTAGAACGGTTATTAATTACAATAAAAATGTTTATTGCCTGATTACATTTTTCTAGTGGTAACAAAATTCTAACTAATCTTTTTTCTGTCTGTGCTACATGTAACTATACTCTACAGTATATTTAGATGTGTATGAATACCTAGATAGAGACTCTTTCATAAAAATCCACTTTATTTCATGATCTGTTATTTTTGAGATATACAATACATTTTCTTCTAAGATTAACTCAAAATAGGCAACATTTGTCTCCCAGTTCCACTAAAGTGTTACTTATGTACATACATTGAAGCGATTAAAATTTTTTATACTCTTTATAATAATGCCAATTTTAAGCCATTGCATTTTTTTTCCTTCTCTATCGAATGCGAATGAACTTTTCCAATTATAAAACTAATAACATCATGTAATCCAATGATGCACTTATTTCACTCATATCATCATACTTCAGAAAAAACAAATAAAACAAAAAAAAAAAAAACAAGAAATTATAACACTAGAACTTGTAATTATTACAATAAGAAACATAAAATTGTACATGCTTTAACACTATTGCAAACAAACACCATTACCAGCCACACCATCACCACCACCACCACTAACCGATAGCAAGCAACATCCAATGAATTAAACAAACAACGTATCACTCACACTGTGATGCTTAAGAAATAACTAAAAGGATTTCCTTTTCGTAATCAAAAGAAAACAACATTACTAAAATGCAACATTAAGAAAGGAATTGTTTTCGTCCATACACATTTCACTTCCATTTTCAAAAGTATGAGGGTATGAAAATATTCTTGTATGTGAAATGTAAAACAATAACAACAGTTGCAGTTGCCGAACTAACAAACAAACAAACAAACAAACAAAGAACAAAAAGATTTATATTCAAGTGTAGTTGATTGCTTTATTACATTTTATGGATTCATTTGGTTGTTTTGTGCCCTTTCTTGCACACGTTTTAAGAAACTACCAACTGTGTATGGATAAACATTAAAAGTTTATTCATTAGTTAGTAAAAGTTTATCTTAAAGTAGAAAATCTGGTTTCAAATGAAAATGGTGGACAAATATTTTCTAAACAAATAAAACAATATGTGTCTGTTTTGTCATTTTTCCATGTTAGGCGACATTTTAGGCAACTACAAACAAATGGGTATCCCAACATTTAGCATTTTTATAACAAAAAAAACTGCCTTTTCTTAAAAAATCTCCTTTTCCTAAAAAGGTATATTTTCATTAAAAAAAAAGTGTTTTTATAAAAAAAGTACCTTTTCTTAAATAAGTCCCTTTTCCAAAACAAAATACTTTTTCTAAAAAACTTAAAAAAGTACCTTTCCATGAAAAATGTCTTTTATGAAATAGAGAAATATCTTAAAAATGGCTTTTTTTTAATTTGTCCCTTTTCCCTTTCCTAAAAAGTTCTTGTTATTGAAAAAAATTTAATTTCTTAAAAAGCATTTTTTTTGAATACTTATAAAAGTGCCTATCTTTAAAAAAGTACCTCTTCTTAAAAAGGTACTTTTTCTTGAAAAAGAACCTTTTCTTAAAAGCTACATTTTCTTAAAAATGTTACTTTCTTAAAAGAGGGATTTTTTAAAAGAATACTTTTTCTTAAAAAAGTACTTTATCTTCAAAAGGTTCCTTATCTTAAAAAAGTGCATATTCTTAAAATAAATACAATTTCTTAAAAATTTAAAATTTTTTAAAAAAATACCTTTTCCTAAAAAAGTACTTTTATTTTATTTTTTAAAAAAGTACTTTTTATTAAAAAAAAGAGATAAGGTATCGTTATCTTAAAAAAGTATCTCTTCTAAAAAAACTACCTTTCTTAAAAATGGTATTTTCTTAAAAAAGTACTTGTTCTTAAAAAGTACATTTCTTTAAAAACTACATTTTCTTTTCTTAAGAAATATATTTTCTTAAAATGTACCTTTTCTGAAAAACTTACCATTTCATTAAAAACACATTCTCTTAAGAAAGTAACTTTTCTAAAAGTAATACCTTTCTTAAAAAAGGAATTTTTAAAAGTGCTCTCTCTTAAAAAGTACCTTTTCCTAAAAAAGTGCATTCTCTTAAAAAAGTACCCTTTCTTAAAATGTACTTTTTCTTAAAAAGTAGCTTTTGTTAAAAAATTACTTTTCTTTAAAAAGTGCCATCTCTTACTAAGTACATTTTCTTAAAATAGCAACTTTTCTTGAAAAAAATACCTTTTCTTAAAAAGTAACTTTTTTTAAAAAAGTATCTCTTCTTAAAATCATACCTTTTCTAAAAATAAATTACCTTTTCTTAAAAAAGTACGTTCTCTTACTTTTCTTAAAAAATATTTTCTTAAAATTTATCATTTATTTAAAAGTACATTTTCTTCTAAAAAAAAGTACTCTTCTTAAAAATTACCTTTTGCAAAACAATATACTTTTTCTAAAAAGTACCCTTTAAAAAAGTTCCTTTTCATAAAAAATGCATTTGTCCCTTTTTTAAAAAGTTCCTTTTGTTAAAAAGTAAATTATATTAAAAAAATTCTTTTCTTAAAGAAATACCTTTTCTGAAAAAGGTTCATTATCTAAAAAAATACCTGTAATTCAAAAAGTACTTCTTAAAAAATTACATTTCTTAAAAATTATCTTTTTTTAAAAAAGTACCGTTTATTAAAAAGAAAATTTTCTTAAAAAACACATTCTCTTAAAAAGTACCTTTCTTAAAAAAGGGATGTTTTTAAAGTAATTTTTTTTTAAAATTAATTTTTCTTTAAAAAAGTGTCTTTTCTTAAAAAAGTAGCTTTTCTTAAAAAATATTTTTACTTTAAAAATATACCTTTTCTTAAAAAAGGCCCTTTTCTTAAAAAAGTGCATTTTCTTAAAAAAGTACCTTTTCTTAAAAAGTAACTTTTCTTAAAAAGTAACTTTTCTTATAAAAGTACCTTTTCTTAAAATGTATCGATTCTTAAAAAGTCATTTTTTAATATAAGTAAATTTTCTTGAAATAGTAGCTTCCTTACTAAGTATATTTTCTTTAAAAAAGTATATTTTCTTAAACTGTATATATTCTTAAGAAAGTACAATTTCTTTAAAAGGTAGATTTTCTTAAAAAAGTTAATTTTCGTAAAAAAGATTTTTTTCTTATAGAAGTACATTTTTCTTATAGAAATAAATTTTCTAAAAACTATCTTAAATTTTTTAAAAAAAATATCTTTTCTTAAAAATACCTTTCATAAAAAACTACATTTCCTTAAAAAAGTACCTTCTATTAATTAAGTACCTTTTCTTAAAAAAGTAGGTTTTCTTAAAATTCACCTTTTCTTAAAAAAAGTAAGATTTCTTTAAAAAGTAAATTTAAAAAAAGAATATTTTCCTAAAAAACTACATTTTCTTTAAAAAAGTAAATTTTCTTAATAGAGTACCTTTTCTTAAAAAAAGACCTTTCTTAAAAAAGTACCTTTCAATGCGGCCCTTTGTTCCTTATAGGAATCATAGGACATAATATATATATATATCTATTAAGGTGGCCCTTCAATGTATGGGCAAATTTAAAACTCACCTGTTCCAAACACGCAGGTCATTTTTGTGTGAGGTTAGGAGAAAAAAAATTTTGACGAACAAAATTTATAAAAAGAAGCTCATAACTACTCAGGGGTCACCCCCTATGGAGGTAAAAAGTAAGAGCGACCCCCATTATTTTTGTATCCCAAATATTTCTCTAGAACAAACTTACCCCCTATCTCCAACCCTTAAGGGGGTTCCCATACAAAAAAAACAAAAAAATAAATGCACGAAAATGTACCAAAATAGAAAAACAAAATATATGAGCATTTCAACGAGAATTATTTCTCCGATTTTGATAAAATTTGGTGAGTGTGCTTGGAATCGAACGCATATTTCCAAAACATTTTTTTTTTTTTTGAAAACTGTGGCAACCCCGAATCTTTGAAATATTGTAAAATTAGTTGTTAGGACATCATTCAGAAGGCAATAACTTGTTTTGTAAGAGATATTTAAAAAATTCTTTTTGCGTAAAAATAGTGAGAGTTTTGGGGTTCTAATATTTTATAAAATAAAATATATAAAATGGAAAAAAATGTTTGTGAAATATGCGTTCGATTCCAAACATACTCACCAAATTTTATCAAAATCGGAGACCATTGAAGTAAAATGGAAATGTTCATATACAATTATTGCAATAAAATAAAATGGTTTATTGATGCTATTAATAGGTTTATTTATGTATAACATAATTATTAATGCTTTAAATTAAATTACTTTTGCCATAACTCGGATATTTTTTAAATAATCACTGACAACTTGAATTAAATATTGCTTCTCCTCTTCGTTCCTGCACAATATTTTATTGTAGTCCTCCATCATTTTCACACCTCTCTCGGCGGTGTCGTTTACAACGTGAATTTTGTCGACAATTTTCAATGCTTGCTGATAATCTTCACGCTGTGGCCACGTTTCCGGTGGATATCGTAAAAATTCATGCGGCAAGTTGAAGCGTTGGAAAAAGTTTTTAGTTTTTGAGGTTACGAAAGCACTCAAGTTATTCGACTAAAATTGTTCATTTACTTCTGCAAATTTAAGTACAATTTTTTTCTTAGTACGGATAGGGCCTTCAACATCTTCAGAGCCATCAGAGGTACCACAATCATCATCTTCTCCAGTTTCTTCATCAGTATGTTTTTGTAGTTTGACTTCCCTTTCTTTTATTTCAAGGCTTTCTTCTCCATCCTCTATGTACATAATAGCCAATATTTTTCGTTTTATGTCACACGAAGCATCTGAATCAAAGAAGGCTAGAGCTATAGCCTCCTCCGCTAGATACCACAAATGTCTAATAAACTTTGTTACCATTATTTTCGACAATTTCTCATCTAAGTCTGCATACGAGTGAAGAGCTTTCAAAAAGTTCAAGTCCTGATTCGGCGCTTTGACAGCTTCAGTATAGTTATACCAGACTTTTACGTACAAACAAACAATAAATACAGAGACATCTCGAATTCCGTCCAATTGTGACTTTGACAGTTTAAATTGGTCTCTGAACATAAATATTTTCAACGAGTAGATTGCCTTGGACATCCATCGTGCGTGGTGAATGGGTATGAGTTGTTTAAACTTATATGCGCCCAAATCACCGCCAAGGAATAAAACAACCAATTCCAATAGTTCCTTATAGTCGTTGCGATGTTGTCTTTTCTGTAGTTTGGCCATACAAAATGTAATGATGTCATCTGGTGCAGTTATTAATTTCGAAACAACGATTTCATCGCTTACTCCAGTTTCAAATGACTGTTGATTAACATTTTTCCAATTTAGCTGGAAACGCCGAAACAGGCCAACATCTGGCGCAGAAGTATTTCCAATTTTTTCTTCGAAGACTGCTCTTAGCACCAATTCGTATATGTGATGTCGACACGGTAGATACATCAAATCTCTCTCTAATAACTGTTCAAGTAAAATTGCAGCTCCTCCGAATTCACCAGTGTTTGACGATGTCGTGTCAAAAGACATTGCTTGAACTCGATTCGAAATCTTCCATTCTACCAGTAGGTGTTGAACAGCAGCTGCAATGTTTTTACCTTTTCCACAATCTAGCCTAATATTTGTTCCATTTCTCCATTACTAACAATAACTGGAAGGCGATCAATCTTATTCCTTCCTGTAATGTCTTCCAGTATTTTGACATCCCAATGCACTACAAAAAATGCTGTTTCCTTTAAATGTAATGAAAAAATATTTATATTAATATTGAAAATAAATAGGTATGAGTAGAATATCATTACATATAAGTTCTCCTTTACAAATCCAGCTATTTTTTTGTCGATTTGCATTACGGTATCTTTGAATTGACGAGCGATTCAATACCAAATTTGATACATTGTGGCCAAGCCCTTCAGCTACTGCAGTCATTAAATGCATTGCATTTCGGTCTGATATCATGCATTTGTCCAAAGCAGAAACGATCCGTTCATTGATAAATGACTGTGTTCCTCTTTTTACAATTTTCGAAGTCGACGAAGTTGCCACCATTGTCTGACGATTCAGTAGATGATGTTACTTGCACTGTAGTTGAATAAATATTGAGTACAAATAATAAAATTGTGCGTCTTCTGCAATTTACAATATTTACCCATTGATAAGGTATTAATTTCAGTAGTCGCTCGTAATCGCCGTTGTTCTTTTGTCTCTCCTCGTTCCATTTCTCTTTTTTCATAGCCAACTAGAGCCATGTCAATGCCAATCATGCTGCCTGGGCGGCCTTTTTTCCTCTGCGCAAGCAAAAACTCTATATCCTCCGGTATTGTAATCGTTGTCAGTGCATTAACATGGGCAATATCGAAGAGGTCGTCTAATTCTTCGACAAACTTTTCTTCTTTTACCTTAAGAGAAGGTCCTCCTGCTACAATTTGCCAATTTGTTTTATGACGGCAGATTTGTCTCGCGTCGGAATTCGCGCCTTATCCCAGAAAACGAGCACTTCGTTTGCAGCCATTGTTATACTTTTTCGCACTTCCAATTTTAGTGTACGAGTGTGAAAAAAAAATACACCAAGAACTTCTTTTTTAGACGGCAATTTTGATCCCAACAGCTGCGGAATAACATGATCAATCAAATAAATGCGATCTCAAATTACTTTTTTTCATATATGATGCCATTGAAAATCAAATGCGCACCTGCTATTTTTTTTAATGTAGTTTTTATCTTTTAGTTTTAAATGTTTTATTTTCCTTTTATTTCACTTTTTTTATTTCACATTTTCCTGGGTTGCTTTTAGTTTTACTTGAAAAAATGAATTATTCACTATCACAACACATAAAGAAACTTTGAAATAATACTGCTTAGCTTTAATTTTCCGCTCACAGGTTGTATGTTTTAATTGCAAATGTCATAGAACAACTAGAAGGTCAATACGTGTACATAAAAAACGTATCTAACATAAACAAAAAATTTAAACTATAATTCGGGGATTCCACAAACTAAAAAAGTATAACAATAAATTTAGCGATAATTCAAAGCTTCGGGGTTACCACAGTTTTCAGAAAAAAAAAAAAAAAAGTTTTGGAAATATGCGTTCGATTCCAAACACACTCACCAAATTTTAACAAAATCGGAGACTATAGAAATAATTCTCGTTGAAATGCTCATATATTTTATTTTTCTATTTTTGGTACACTTTCGTGCAATTTTTTTTTTTTTGTATGGGAACCCCCTTAAGGGTTGGAGATAGAGGGTAAAATTGTTCTAGAGAAATATTGGGGATACAAAAATAATGGGGGTTGCTCATACTTTTTACCTCCATAGTGGTGACCCCTTAGTAGTTATGAGCTTCTTTTTATAAATTTTGTTCGTTCTCACGAACTTTAACCCTCGTGCGGCACGCGAATTTTCAACCGATCGAGCCCAAATTTTTGCCGAATTTTTTTTTCTCCTAACCTCACACAAAAATGACCTGCTTGTTTGGAAAATCGAAAAAAAAATAAGGGACACCTTAATATCTATATATATAAAACATATTTTGTATTTGAAATGTAGGGGCAATATATTTCAATGGGCGCCTTAGGGACCTTATTAAGTTCTATTTTTCATGTAAATAAATGTGATAATGACAAAAATTGGGACAATTATAGCAACCGTTCGAATATTTCTGGATCTTGGTGTACTTATGGATAGGAAACTTGACTTCATTGGTCATATTAGTATAATTTTTAATAAGGCAAGATCTACCCTTGGTTTCGTTAAGAGATGCGCTAAAGAGTTTTTTGATCCAAATGTTTGCTTTTTACGGCTCTATTTTGGAAAATGCATTAATAATATGGAAACGACATTATCAGGTTTACATCAATGCAATTTAATCTGTGGAGAAAAAGTTTTTGTTATTCTGTTTAGGTGGCTTATGTACGAGTTATGATGACTTACTTACTAATAGACTAAGGTTTATTAGGCTTCCAACTCTTGTAGAACACCAAGACATTTTAAATCGCTGTATTTGGGCCCTTTAGGACTAATTTTGCTAGAGGCGGGTGAGTGTTCGTTTGAAGAAAAAAAATTTTTTTGGTACAATTTGTATCTCAAAAGTACAATTTACAAATTTTCTTATCTTTAAATAAACAATTGATTTCGAGGATAATTTTGCAGCACTGAATAGAGTTTAAGAGCGAAGGGTATCAAAGATTAGGCACAGCCGAACTTAACATTCTGACTTGTTCTCCTCAATGAGCTTGCTTAATATCATATCACATATGCTTAGTGTTAGTTTAAAAATCTTTTAAATGGGTCGGTATAACAATAATACAGCACTGTAAAATATTAAATTACCTCTTCGCTGATCGGACTATTAATTTAACAAATAAAATATAAAATTTTATTAAAATTACTGTGTTTGTTTCTGTGTTGCGGTTCTCTAACATTTGCACAACAATATCCCGTAGTTACGTTGACAGATCGTTACCTTGTATACTTTTATTGAGGAGGAGGAAAGTGCTGACTATATAAAATTCATTAAAAATATTAAATTATAACATTATTAACTGTCCCATATTTGGCTGGTCTCAATATCAGATCGGATCCTAAAAAAGTAATATGTAATGCATGTAAATCGTATAAGAATATGGTACCCGTCTAATTTAATTGTTTGCCATTGAGGATTTTCGCACCCCCCCCCCCCCCCCCCACCCAAAAAAAAGGAAAGGCATCCTTAAAACCACAACATAACCGCAGAAGTTGCAACAAAAGTGTTTAAAGATTTCAAGCACGTCAACTTGATAAACAAAATTATTTTATTCATAACGAAAATTGTCAAATAAAGAATAAAATAAAAATAAATTACTTTTAAATTTTCATACAAATGTACAATGTGTTTGTATATTTGTGCAACAACAACAAAATGCATGTGTATTTTAAACACATAAATTGCAAAAAAAAATTGCAGTAAAAAGTGTAAAAGTATGCAAATGATTGAGTTTTTTCTTGCATTTATTTTCATGTAACGGAAGTTGTCTGACATTAGCATCTGTTCAGTGGTAGAATAAGAAGATCCAGAGGATTTAACATGAGAAAAATGAGTTGTAGGATGTTTGAACATACATAACTACAAATACAAGTATGTTAAAGGATGTATGCAAAACAAGTTTACAGGATACAAAATGATGTTCATGTTGTCGTCGACGACGATATTCATGATGTTGATGATGATGTGGTCTTTTAAACATTCATACGTACATGTGTATGTGGGTGTATATACATTTGTACAAGCGAACAATTTGGAAAAGTATAATTATGTATGTAGATTAAGTAAAACTTTTCTCCTAAAATAAAAGGGTGAATAAAACAAGTTGAGCATCTTATAAGACAACAATATCGTTTTAAATGCTGCACACTATGGAGAATTTAAATATATTTTTTTTCGTTTCCAAGATTTAAAGACTGAGGGGATTCCTAAAGATAATTAGCGAAGCTAATCCAAATTCTGGAAATAAAGAATCTTAAAATGTTACGCTCATCACTGACTCCCTAACTGCATATGATTTTTAATATTATATTTCGTATAATTATCACTCATACGCCTACGTATTACTAAAATATCTAGCTTCGCATAAATTATATATGGACACTAGGGTGCACGAAAAAAAAAAATTGTAATAATTATTGACTGGGCCGCCCTCTAGAAATATGCGAATAGAAAAAAAAAAGTGAGAAATACAAAGTTTTGGGCCAATCAAAAATCGTGCTCAACGCGATTGAAAATTTCAAGTGTGTTTATATGGGGAAAATATGACCTTTTTTCAGATTTTACGAAAATTTCGTTCTATAGTTTCATTTTTCCGACAAATTGTTATATTATTCGGGATCAGTATTAAATTATCTTTTCAAAAAGCTATAAAACTTCAAAATCGAATAAAAACTCGCCAAGAAATAGCAAATTCCCCAGACCACTTTTGTGTCAAAAAAAACTAGTTAAAGGAATTTGATGGCATTTTTTTCAACTTTACGAAATTAATTAAAGCCTACATTTTGTTTTAGTCCCTACACCTGTAAGTACTCATTGTTTATTACCACCTTGTTAACCTATTAAGCATTGAGACCGAAAATGGAAAATTGTTTTGATAAAATTTTGAAAACTCCTTTTTCATGTTTTGAAAAATTTTGTTAAACAAAATTTACAAAAATTGATCTAGCTCTTTAAGGTCTTGTTAGAGATTATATTTCATATTCTTTTGACTTTTATCAGCTTTGGGTCATTTGTGGATCTACTTATTTTATTTAGAAAAATATATGTAGATAGTTTTTTTACATAAAATAATTTTATAACAAAATTGGTTAAAAGTTGTTTTAATTTATGTTCGCGAGCAATAAGAAGATAATTGCAGCAAAGATATCATATCATAATGGATTATTTTGATCCCAGGAGCACTGAAGGGTTACATAAGTAAAATTTAACCCCTATCATGCGGGGGTCGTGGGTTCGATTCCCACCAGAGGCTTTGGTCTGTCGTGTTGATTAATAAAAAAAAAAAAAATAGTGGTTCCATCGAGTTTATTAGAAAAACTCGTTTTCGGTAATTATTATTTAAAAATATCTTAAAATCCAAAGCTGGCCTTGGCAAATAATGGGTTAACGTTCTCGGATTTATCCCAAACTTTAGAAACGGAAGTTCTACACATTTGGTTATTATATTTTAAGCATCTCATCTTAAAATTCGACAGCACTTACAAAATATTTAAATTTTTTTAATAAATTGTCTTTTATTAGCTTGGGGTCATATGTGACCCCAATACCAAAAGGTTTAATGAGGTCATATTATTTTTTCCGAAACCCTAGGCTATTGAAATAAAATATTACATTTAAAAGTAGACAAGTGATGAATTTTTGATACAAAATATTTAGCAATAATACATTTACAGAATATTTTACAAAAATCCCATTTTTCTCGAAATATGCAAAAATAAAATCCTTGCCAAAAAAAATTCTGGCATAGGGATTTACCTAAAAATTCACACAGTTAATCTCTAACATGCATTTAACAAGACCATAAAGAGCAAGATCATTTTTTTTTAATTTTGTTTAAGAAAATTTTTCAAAACTTGAAAGAGGAGTTTTCAAAATTTTATCAAAAAAATTTTCCATTTTCGGTCTCAATGATTAATAGGTTAACAAGGTGGTAATAAAACAATACTTCATATCTGCATACATAAAGGTATAGGGACTAAAACAAAATGTTGGCTTTAATTAATTTCTTAATGTTGAAAAAAATGCCATCAAATTCCATGACGTAGTTTTTTTGGCACAAAAGTGGTCTGGGGCATTTGCTATTTCTTGGCGAGTTTTTATTGGATGTTGAAATTTTATAGCTTTTTAAAAAGATAATTTAATACTGATCCCGAATTATATAACAATTTGTCGTAAAAATTAAACTATGGAACGAAATTTTCGTAAAATCTGAAAAAAAGTAATATTTTCCCCATATAAACACACTTGAAATATTCAATCGCGTTGAGCACCCTCTAAATGTTTTTTGATTGGCCCAAAACTTTGTATTTCTCACTTTTTTTCTATTCGCATATTTCTAGGGGGCGGCCCAGTCAATAACTCACAAATTTTTATTTTTTTTTTTGGACATACCTTGTCTTAAAAAGCACGATTTCTTAAAAACCTACCTTTTCGTAAATATCTTAATTTTTTCAAAAAATGAAATTTTCTTAAAAAAGCGCCTTTGCTTAAATATTACCTTTTCTTAAAAAACACATTTCTCAGAAAGTACCTTGCCTAAAAAGTACGACGGCGATCCTAGAATAACCCAACCTGATGACGGCAGTACTTTGTAAAAGCTAGCTGAAAATTTCGAGATGAGAAAGCTGACCGCTAAATAGGCGCCGCGCTTGCTTACAAATAAACCAAAATCCATGAATTAAAGTTCGAATTGATTCATCAAGCACCTATTCGCCAGATTTAGCTACTTTGGATTATTTGCTATTGAAAAATGGCTCATTGGTAAAATATTTGCCAACAATGAATGGCAGTTCTTACTATAAACAGGGTATCGAAGCTACTGAATATCGCTGGAAAAAGTGATCGAGCAAAAAGGAGATTATTTTGAGAAATAAAGAAAATTTTTCCCAAATTTGTTGTGTTTTCTTTGTCAGAGCGGGTTGTTCTTGGACCGCCCTCGTACCTTTCTTGTTCTTAAATAAGTTGAAATTGTTAAAATGTATATTTCCTAAAAAAAACACTATTTCTTAAAAAAGTGCTTTTTCTTAACAAAATAACTTTTCTGAAAAAAATTATTTATTTCTTAAAAAAGTACTTTTTCTTAACAAAATAACTTTTCTGAAAAAAATTATTTATTTTTCAAACAGTATTTTTTCTTGAAAAAGTAGCTTTTCTAAAAAAGTATTTTCTGAAAAAAGTGTCTTTTGTTATAATATGTCTTACATAAAGTATATTTTCTTAAAAGTAACTTTCTCTTAGAGCTTGGACTAAATCTGGCTCGCAGGTTGCCAGACCACTGCAGTGTTTATCAGGTAGAGATACTGGCAATAAAGGAAGTTGCTGACTGGTTGGGTCGGAATATTCTGTCTACAACCGCAGTTCCTGAAAACAAGAACCACCCTTAACTGCCGCACGTCTTTAAATGAGATGGCCAAGCAGTTCGACATCAGACTCATATGGGTCCCAGGGCACAGGAATATACCGGGAAACTTTAAAGCTGACGAGTTGGCAAGACAGGGCACTACCTTACGGGTTCCAGCGGATTTGGAATGTGTTGGTATACCCCTGGAATCTTGCAAGCTGGAACTTCGGCTTCACACCGCCGGCATAACCGACAACAGATGGGCTAATGGATCAACGTGCAGGATCACGAGACAGATCTGGCCGGCTCTAAATCATAAGCGCACTAGCGCGCTACTATCACTCCCCCGTGGGGAGATTTCAACAGTAGTTGCTGTTATCACTGGGTACTGCCTCATAGGGAGACACGCTGAACGCCTCAGGGTCTCGTCAAATGACTTCTGTCGTAGCTGCATGGATGTGGAGGAGGTGGAGAGCATAGAGCACTTCCTTTGCTATTGCCCGGCGCTCTCCAGAACAAGACTTCGAACATTGGGATCGCCGTTTCTTCACGATCTCTCTGATCTCTCAAATGTGGGCATTTCACATATCAGGGGCTTCATCAGGAGCTCAAACTGGTTCTACGGTGGGGACTGAGGGGAACACCTATTCGTCCCGTGGTATCACAATGGAACCCAGAGTCTAAGTGTGATTTTTCTTTGCTTTAGCAGCAACTTTCAGCCAAACCTAAACCTGACTTTCTCTTACACAAGTTCCTTTTCTTAAAAAAAATTCTTAAAAAAGCTATTTTTCCTTAAAAAATATTTCTTAAAAAATATTTCTTAAAAAATACGTTTTTTCAAAATGGGACTTTTTCTTAAAAATCTCCCTTTTCTTAAAACGTACCTTTCCTCAAAAGTACCTGTTTTATAAAGATAATTTTTTTCTTAAAAGCTCTAACTGTTGAAAAGTATCTTTCTTAAAAAGTACCTTTTCTAAAAACAGTACTTTTCCTCAAACAGTGATTTTTCATAAAAAAGTACATTCAATTAAAAAATAACTTTTTCTTCAAACCTTACTTTTTCTTTAAAAAGTAGTTTTTATTAAAAAGTACCTTTCTTCAAAATTTCCTGTCTTATAAAAATACCTCTTTCTTAGTGGGAGCTTCCACTTTTAAAAAGTGCCTTTCTTAAAAAGTACCTTTTCTAAAAATAGGACTTTTTTCAAATAGTATTTTTTCATAAAAAAGTACCATTTTTCTTCAAAATTTAATTTTTTTAAAAAGTAGCTTTTAGTAAAAAATTACTTTTTCTAATAATGCAAATTTTATTAAAAAAAAGCGCTTTTTGTTAAAAAGTGTCTTTCCTAAAATAGTACATTTTGTTACAAATAACAATTTCTTAAAAAAGTACCTTTTCTGAAAAAAAATCTTAAAAATAGTTATTTTTCTTTAAAAAATTAACCTTTTCCAAAAAAGTGATTTTTTTTTTCTTAAAAAACTGCCCTTTCTTAAAAAGTACCTTTCATCAAAAGTACCACATGCCTTATAAAAGTTAAGTTTTCTTACAACAGTACTTTTCTTCAAATAATACTTAAGAAAAAAAAGTACCTTTTATTAAAAAATTGTTTTTCTAAAAAATAACATATTATTAGAAAAGAGCCTTTTGTTAAAAAACGCCTTTCCTAAAAAAGAATATTTTCTTAATATATGAAATTTTCTTTCAAAATTTCCTTAAAAAAGTAGTTTTTCTAAAAAAAAAAACCATTTTCTTAAAAGTGTCTTTCTTTTTCACATTTTTTACACATTCCAAAGAAAGTAACCTTTCTCAAAAAATTAATTTTTCATAAAAAATTACCTTGTCTTAAAAAGTACTTTTTTAAAAAACATATTTACGTTATCTTTAAAAAATAATTTTTCTTAAAAAAGTACGTAAACATTAATATATTCTGTATGGCATTAGTTATATGTGAAGTCGACATAGATGATATCAAATATTTACTCTTTATGGAACGTAACACCTATCATCTAATACGGTCCATTTGTAGATCACAGCTCGAATTGAAGCTATGGTGTCAATCTAAGCTCGATAGCTCTTATGGATCAAATTTCTTGCAATTAGATTTTAAGAATTATTGGTTTTTTACAATAACAAAAATAACAAAAGTTCTTGAGTTTGCAAGTAGGCAATTTTACAAAATAAACTAATATTTACACTACTTCTTGTAAAGGAAATGTCATTACAAAATTTAAATTTCTAAAATATTTCAGTCGTCTAATTTCTGCTGAATTTTGAAAAAGACACATACACCCCTGTTCTTGAAACCACTATCACAAAAAAAAAACTCGTAAATGAAAAAATTCTTAAATCTACGAGTTTTTGGCTGTTCTCTAATTTCAATAAGAATATTTTTTCTCGTTTTAATTCACATAGAAAAGGCTTTGTGAAATCAAAACAAATGCCCTTTTTCTACTAAGCAGGTCTTAAGAGATAATTGATATTTAAACTCTAACATGTTTTTTTTTTAACCTTGTCATTATTTTAAAAAATTAGACATTAATTTTATGCAAAAAGCGATTCTAAAAAACGTCTACATATTGCGCTGATTTAAAAAAAAAACTCGTAATAAGTGGTCGATGTTAATAAAACACACTTTTTGCGATGATGCTGTTCTATAACTAAATTAAAAACTTTTTATTTACACAATCTATTTTCTATTATAATTTTTTCAATTATAACATAGATTCTTTATGCACTAATTATTGCAAATAAATGAATTAAAAATAAATTTTTCATCAAATCACATATTTTTATTTTTTTGCATATGTTCGAAACAGTAGTGATGCCGGTCAAATCCATTTATTTGAATATCGAAATTTTTTTTGATGATGCCTAACTTTTTAAAAATAGAAAAAGTCATTTCATTCAATTAATGAAATTGAAGAACAAAAACAATTAAATGAACAAATAAGTTGTTATTTTAAAAGAAAATATTTTTCTTTATACTTTTTCTATAAACTTAAGAAAAAACATGCACAAAATACTTAAAAGTTTTTTGTGAAACTGAATAAAGAACCATATGGCACCTCGGTTTCTAGATAACATATGTTCTTAACTCCAACATATGGTTCTTAACTCAAACATATGTTTCCATTAAATAAATAAAAAAAGTGGTTTCAAGAAACCCAAAATTTCAACTTCATGTGATTTTAAATTCACTCTTATTCAAATAACAACGTTTCAAGAACAGGGCTGTTACAATAAATTCTCTTCTATAAATTTTACAAGAGAGTCGTTTAGTTTAAATACTTTTTAATCCGGCTAATCAAAATTTTCTTCAGTACGATTGAACAATTTGAGTGAAATACACAATTTGGATTTTTTAATGAATTTAGCATATGGTTTTTGGTAGCGTAGACTTAGCATTGTTGCATATCAATTTACCACAGCATGAAGGAATGAAATATCGAGAAAAGTTTATTCTGCAATAGATGCATTTAGTTTTACTGTATTTAACGCTACAACCCTCAGCGTTTTTACTCTCTCTGTAAAAGAAATTCGTAAATTCATGTTAATTGTAGTAGAATTTAACTTTAACTAATTTCTATGTTCAACAAAAGAAAAGAAACATTCAACCACAGTAGATTTTGCATCAGTACACAATTTTATCTATTGATTCAACACCCTGTTGATACAAAGTGAAGAGATAACCCAGTTGATATAGACTTTGTGTATTTGGTAGTAACTTTCGTTTGTTGAAATGCCTGAATGTTTGGTTTACTTGTTTGGTTACAGGGTCGATAAACTCAAACACTAAAACACTAACAAAAGCAAACACAACATACACACACACAGACTCACAAATACAAACTCATACTGTGTAAATACAAATTGGTATCTTGCATACGTGAGTAGTTTTCCTGTAAAACTCAAATTACATTTTATGAATTTTAACTTTATAATTACACTTTTATCTGCATTAATAGCTCCTCTTTCTATAGTTTTTTTTTTCAGAAAAAATAAACCTGAAGGGATATTCCGTATTCAGATTTTTATGTTTATTTTTATCTGTAACAACTATTCAATTACATACCTGTGTATTTATATGTTGCTATTCATATATTTTCAAATATAAGTAACACTTAACTCAGAAGAGTATAACTCATACCACTCGTGACTCATATAAGGACTATACTATATGGTCCTTGAGTTATAGTTATGTTGTATCAACTGATAAATTCATATTTAAATTGAAATATGCTCGTAGCAGGTGCAAATGGTTAATGTTTATGTTATAACATGTTTGACGCAGCATCATTTACACTAAAATAAAAAAAAAACGAAAAGATTACTATTTTTTAAAATTAAATCTTAAATAAGAATAAAATTAAATTTAAAACAAAAATTAAATTAAATTTTAAATAACAATAAATTTTTAAAATTCAAAACATTTATTGAGTACTTTGGTCAATTTTAAACATTTTTGGATTGCAAGTCTTAAAGTTTGATTACAAAGTTTACTTTGGTGTTGATAAGGGTAGAAGAGGCACATTGCTAAAAAGTCTAATATCATGAAATAATTTAACTTTATTTAGAGGGAAAAACTGTGGGTGTAGTACAACAAAATAAACGAATTTATCAGCGCTATATAAAATTCAACACCTTCAAGCCAATTAAAAATATAAAATTATACCTATAGAAGGAATCACGAGGAACAATCCCTGATCAAAACTGCGTGGACGGTATTTCTCAAACGATTTGCTATCGGTAGAAACAGTTTGATAAATTAGTTAAATAATTTATGAGATTAAAAGTTCTCACTCATAATAATATAAAGAGTACGAAAACGTAAAAAATATGTAGTACATATTGGTAGGAGTAACAGCTGGTATTGTTCTCCTCAAAATCAGTTCATCCAAAATTTTTTCATTCAAACTGTATTTTCTAATCTCATCTTTACAAATTTTTTAATTAAATAGTTACGGCCCTCGCTGAATGACTCTGTAACGATGTACGATGAATTTTTAATATCAAAAAATTATCATACATACATCAAAAAATTAATATCTCTTCTTTAAAAAGTACCTTTTCTAAAAGTACCTTTTCTTAAAAAGTACCTTTTCCTACAAAGTACCTTTTTTTAAAATTACCTTTGGTAAAAAAGTACCTTTACTTTACAAAGTAGCCTTTCTTACATAGCACCTTTTATATTAAAAAGTAAATTTTTTTAAAAAGTACCCCTTTTTAAAAAGTACATTTTCTTAAAAAAGTACTTTTTTTTAAAAAGGTATATTTTCTTAAGAAGTAAATTTTATTAAAAATTATCTTTTCTCAGCAAGTACCTTTTCTTAAATATATACATTTTCCTAAAAAGTAACCTTTTTTACAAAAATGCATTTTTGAAAAATGTACAATTTCTTCAAAAATACGTTTACTTTAAAAGTATATTTTCTTAAAAAATACCTTTTTTAAAAGGTATAATTTTTTTAAAAAAAGAAGCTTTTCTAAAAAGTAAATTTTCTTCAAAAAGTACTTTTTCTGAAAAAGTAATTTTCCTTAAAAAATACCTTTTCAAAAAAAGTACCATTTCTAAAAAAATACCTTTTCTTAAAAAAGAAAATTTTTTTAAAAAGTACCTATTCTTAAAAAGGTATATTGTCTTAAGAAGTAAATTTTATTTAAAATTACGTTTTCTCAGAAAGTACCTTTTCTTAAATAAATAAATAAAAAAGTAACCTTTCTTACATAAATACCTTTTTGAAAAATGTCCATTTTTTTCAAAAGTACGTTCACTTTAAAATTACCTTTTCTTAAAAAACTACCTTTTCTTGAAAGGTAAAATTATTTAAAAAAAGGACCTTTTATAAAAAGTAAACTTTCTTCAAAAAGTACTTTTTATTAAAAAGTAATTTTCCTTAAAAAAAAGTACGTTTTCTGAAAAAGTACCAATAGTACCTATTCTTAAAAAAGTACCATTTCTAAAAAATATTCTATTCTTAAAAAGGTAAATTTTTTTAAAAGGTACCTATTCTTAAAAAGGTATATTGTCTTAAGAAGTAAATTTTATTTAATATTACGTTTTCTCAGAAAGTACCTTTTCTTAAATAAATAAGTTTTCTTAAAAAGTAACCTTTCTAATAAAAATAAATTTTTGAAAAATGAAAATTTTCTTCAAAAATACGTTTAAATATAATTTTGTTTTTAAAAAGGATCTTTTCTAAAAAGTACATTTTCTTCAAAAAGCACTTTTTCTTAAATAATAATTTTCCTTAAAAAAGTACGTTTTCTGAAAAAGGTACCATATCTTAAATAAGTACCTTTTCTTAGAATAGTACGTACCTATTTTTAAAAAAGACCTTTTCTTAAAAAAGTACATTTTCTAAAAAAAAGTACCATATCTAAAAAAATACCATTTATTAAAAAGTACCTTTTTAATATTTCTTAATATTTAATATTTCTTTTTCTTTAATATTTCTTTCTTTTCGAAAAACCTTTTTCTTAAAAAAACACCTTTTCCTAAAAAAGTAACTTTTCTTAAATAAGTTTTCTTAAATAAGCTCGTAACAAAAATACATTTTCGTATAAAAGTACTGTTTCTTAAAAAGTACCCTTTTTTAAAGTATTATAATAATTAAAAAGTGTAAAAATAAAAAATAGCTTTTAATGAGTTTATATTGATACCAGTTGTGACATCTGGATTTTATATTGCATCCAAATTTTAAAACTCTGCGTCAGACAAAAGTAAAGCACGAAGCACCCCGAATGAATTTATTTGCGACCCCACAAAGTATATATATTCTTTTAAACTCGAGTCGATATAGCGAGGTCCGACCGTCCGTCTGTTCGTCTATTCTTCTGTCCGCCTGTTGAAATCAATGCTCATTATTTCGAGCAGATTAGTATTTAAAATGGGGTAAATCAAGCATCAATGTACGAAGATATGACCTAAAATATGGAGACTCTTCTAAAAAATAATGCAAATTCATCTCATGTTTGTTGTAATAATTTTTTAGTATTAAGTTTATCAAATTCTTTACTTATACAAATATTTTGTTTACGTATTTTAAAAATAGTGCAATAAGTCCAGATATTAATGTAAACGGCGCAGCTGAATTTAACACTCTTGTTATGTTTAAAATTATTTTTAATCAAATATTCTTTTAATCTCAAAAGTTTAAGAAAAAAATTTTTATTCTTAATGAAAAATTTTTACCCACAGTTTTTTATTTTAAAAATATATTTTTACCCCATAAATTTTTTTTAAATCTAAATTTCTTTACGTAATAAAATGATCCTTTAAGCACAAATAAAATGAACTTTTTATCCAAAATTTTTTTTATCAAAACATATTTGCCCTGAAAACTTTGTTTACTCAATTTAAATTTTTTATAGGAAATTGTATTAAGGAACCTTGTAGTGTTAACCTTATTTTTTTGTAAATATAATTTTAAATTTTTGAAATGAAATACAATTTTTCGCTTTTTTCGCATTATTAAAATCTCCATTTCAAAATCTTTCAATATTAAATGTTTACATATATATTAACTATAAAAACTTTGTATGAAGATAAACAGATAATGAAACATGATAATAATAAAAACCAATGTCAATATCATTTTTTAACTTTTTTGTTTTGTTTTTTATTCACTGCTGCAATATTTACTACAATAACTCGTAGTACTTGTGATGTGATGACTTCAAAGTAACGACAACAACGACTTACATAAAGGGGGTGATTGAACACTTGTATCAAAAATAGTGAAACATTGTCCCGTTATAAAAAAAAAAAACATCAGCATAACATTTTCAAAACAATCACACAATCAATCGCCTGCTGATATATTTGCGATTACTGTACATTTCGTTATTGCATTTTCAATAAATCATTTTTTGAGCGTAAGCACGAATAATTTTCGAGTCTTTTTAATCGGTCAAGAGATTAATTAATTAATGCAACAAATGGGAATTTCTTTTTTTCTTTCCTTGAATAACCACAATATTTTTTGATCCGCTATAGTCACCTAACTGCAAAAATCATCACTATTTAAAATTCAATGGTAACAGTGGCGTTTACATCTGAGGAAAATCTAGTAGATTTTAGTTGAAATCTATTTCAAAATCTACACCTCTTACATCTAACTTTTTTGACATTTTGTGAGATTTTGTTTCCACAACAATAAACAGCTGATTAAAATAAAACATATAAACTATAGTCTCTATAGAAATACCAAAAATAAACAAAACAATAGGGAAATGGAAAGATGGAAAATTCTAAAAAGGAACAGATTTTATAATTATATTATGCATCAAAAATGAAAAAAAGCACAAACTGAACCGGAAATTTTGCGAATTATTTTGCAATTAGCAGATTGGAATGGGATAAAATATTTTACTAAATATTTTTTTATTAAGGATTCGTAATTTTTTTTTTGTTAATAATTAATATTTTATTTCCTTTTTATTCAACTTGTTTGCTTTTGTTTTTAAATGTTAATTTTTCAGTCACTGCGTTGTAATTATCTACTACAATATTAAAAAAAACACAGTAGTATCATTTGGTAGTGCCCAAGTTTGACAAGATTTTGTGAGATTTTGCACAAATCTAGTATCGAGCTAGATTTTGCTTTGTATGGGAAATCTTGTAAAAATGAGCTAGATTTCGCTTGAAATCTCGTATATACTAGATTTTGCTTACATGTAAACGCACTTTAATATCATTTTTTAATACAGCCATTAGTTTTGGAATTCTTGAGGCACAAATGGAAAAAAATTTATTAATTTTTTTAATTCTAAAATTTTTAAATTCAAAAAATTCATAAAAAATAGAAAGCAATAAATACTTGCCAGTTTTAGTACTTAATCTTAAAGCTGCATGTAATAGAAATAAAATAAATTTTGTTCCATGAAAATCCATGGATAAAGTCGTGTTTTATTCCCTATAAAGTAAAAGTATCTAGTTTTGACATTTTTTATCGCAAATTTATGTCTATTACACAATATATCTTTTTAATCCTTTTCATTGGGTTGTCTCTATATAATTTATTTATTTATTTATGTGTGTCTCATTTGCGACTATCTTTGTTTCTTTTTCTAGTTGTGACTACCTGCGTGTTTGCCTATTTTATATTACTTTTCATTGAAAAAATGTGATTTAAAAAAGGTATATAAAGGCACCACTTTGCACAATCAGTATTACTCTTATAAAAAAAATAAACAAAAATGGGCCGGATACATTTTGTTATATGTGCGGCAAGTTTATGATCAAAAATAAACGGCGCCATTTCTCAATTTTTTACCACATTAAATACAGAGATTATTTTAAAATAAAGGTAGAAAACATCGACCAATACTCAATACCCAGTTCAATATGTGATAATTTCCATCTTCATCGAACTCTCAGGAAGTAATTTTAAATAAAGTTTTAAATATGTGGGACGTTTCATGTCAAGTGATCCAACTTTTGAAACCGATGTCTTCCTATTGTATAGTAGTTTATACACAATTTTTCAACAAGATCGGTCCAGAACTCTCTGAGTTAGAGGGGTCAAAATTTGACATTTTGATCAAACAGGTGTTTTTTTTCTCAATAACGTAACTTTTTACCTATTGTCCTTAGCAAAATTTGTCCCAAATAGTTTAGATAGCTATTTCTTCAGTCTTTCGGAAAAAAAATTTAAAATAAATAAAAAAATTTGTTTGACTTTTTTTGCAAAATCAAAAATTTTTTGACTCTTTTTCAAATAAGGAATTTTTTTTTTTTTTGCTCAAAAGTAAGCTTAGGTTTTTTCCTTTAAGAGCTTTTTGGTCGCTTAATGGGATGCGGGTGGGATATCTATCAAAAAAAAGTGTTTTGTAACTCAAGACAACGGTTTTTCAATTTCTACTCTAGACACTAATTTTAATTTTTTTCCTATTAGTGTGTAAGTGTTTCTAAAATCTTAAAAATAAAGGATATACTGAGAAACAAGACATATGAACCTTTCCGACGGTACATAACATACCTAACTAAAATTTCATACCCTCAATATTGTAATACCCACAATATGTTAACTTCAGGGAAAAAATCACTTTTTTTCTACAGAAATGGTGAAGAATAATTTTTTTTTATTTATTTGTAATAATAATTAAATTAATATATAAAGATAGAAAGTGACTTCTTGAAAATCTGCGTGATACACCATATTGTTACATTTTATCACATCGAGCCCCCCCTCCAACCTTCATCTTCGAGCATGTGTAGTAAATCAGATGATCTAAGACCGAAGCTTTACAATCAACTTGAGCTAAAAGATCTTCTAAGAGACCTCGAGCTAACTAAAATGAAATCGGAGCTTTTATCATCTCGCTTAAGAGAGCGAAATTTTTAGAAAATGACGTCAAAGTTCAGCATACCGGAATCAACATAAGCCATATGCAAATTTTTTTACAACAAAAGATAATGTGTATTTTTGTCTTTTTGAGAAGCTCGGCCAAAAATATGTCGCAAGTCAGTGGCGGCAATTTGTTGATAGTAGCAGGGAGAGCATTAAGGCTTCTTTATAAGAGAATCAAACTCAGGAAATCATAGGAGACAAAACAAAAGTCGAAATTATTTTTAAATTATATGCTTTTTTAATTTTGTTGATTAAAATATTACTACTTTGTTTCTTAAAAAATATTTGTTAAATGCTACTCAAATGAACTGTTGTTTGAATTTTTGGTAAGGCTAGTGAAATATCCCTTTTCTGTCAAAACTAGGTACTTTCACTTTATCGGTAATAAAAAAAAATCATGTGAATCCGATCACAGGAGAGATGTGTAAACATCTAGTAATTAAAGATTTTTTAAGTCATTTTTTAAAATCAAACAGAAAGCGTTATCTATGTATCACTTATAGCAAAAACTGTTTCAGCTAATTCAACAACCCTTTGCTGTAAAACTTTAAAAATGTCCCAATATAAACGTATATAAGTGATACATAGATGACGCTTTTAAAAAAGTGGCATAAAAAAACAATTTTATATCATAAATTTTTCACCAATCCAATCATAAGTCACACACCGATTTGTGTTACGCTGTTTTTGTGATTGTATTGTGAAATATAAATTTACCCCCCCTGCGCGTATAGATGTTTACACATCAAAACGGATTTATCTATTGATTTTCATGAAACAAAATTTATTTCATTTCTATTTCATACAGCTTTAAGATTGAGTCCTAAAACTGGTAAGTAAAGGGTCCGCCATCTAACGTTTTTTTTTTCAACTAGCGCTTATTTCGTGAATGGTAACACTTAGCTCATGTCTCATTTGACAGATAATTAGTTTTATCCTTCCGCTGAACGAATATGGTTGTGTATACGCTTGAACAACGCTGGGACATATTGCGACATTACTTTGAAAATCATGATAATGTTGCAGAATGTGTGTGAAAATTGCGTACGGATTTGTGAAAAAGTGAAAGAAACTGGCATCCTCATTTATAAACCAAAGCGTGAAAGGCCAAAAACAGTGCGAACACCCGAGAATATTGCTGCTGTGGCAGAAAGTGTGCGTGAAGCGCCATCAACATCAATTCACCGTCGTTCTCGAGAATTGAACATTTCGGAGGCATCATTGAGACGAATTTTGCATAAAGACCTTGGTATGACGCCATACAATGTCCAATTGGTTCAGGAGTTGAAGCCAACTGACCATCGAAATGCGTTTTCGCTTCGCTAAGTGGGCCTGCGATCGAATTACAGAAGATGCCGATTTTGTCAAAAAAAAATCATCTTTTCAGATGAAGCTCATTTTGATCTTGGCGGGTAAACAAGCAAAATTGTCGCATTTGGGGCACAGAAAACCCGCACGCATACATTGAAAAGCCGATACACCCAAAACGAGTCACTTGGTGCGGATTTTGGTCCAGAGGCATAATTGGGCCATTTTTCTTCGAAAATGAGCAAGGAGTGGCCGTTACAGTCAATGGCGATCGTTATCGGGCCATGTTGAACGAATTTTTGTTCACAAAAATTGAAGAGGAGGATATTGGCAACATCTGGTTTCAACAGGACGGCGCTACGTGCCACACAGCCGAAGCTACACTTGATGTTTTGCGCCCTGTTTTTGAAGATCGCATTATCAGCCGCAGAGCTGATGTCGTTTGGCCACCTCGGAGCTGCGATTTGACACCGTTGGACTATTATTTGTGGGGTGCCCTCAAAGATAAGTGTTACGCCAACAAGCCAGAGACAATTGACGCTTTAAAGGACAATATTCGTGAAGCCATTGGTGAAATACAGCTGCACACAATCGATAATGTGCTTAAAAATTGGACCGATCATGTAGGCTACTGCGTGGCCAGCCGAGGCAGCCATTTTAATGAAATTATTTTCCATTATTAACCGGAAGGATTGTACTTTCAAATAAAAAAAAGAAATTTGAGATAATATTCAGTAGTTTTTTATAGCATTTTCAAAAAAAAAAGTTATTTGGCGGACCCTTTATTTATTTCTTTCTATTTTTTATGAATTTTTGAATTCAAAAAATTTATAATTAAAAAAACACAATTTTTTTTTCCACTTGTGTCTCAATAATTCCAGAACAAATAGATATATCAAAAATTGATAATATGTAGAAACAGCTGGCGTAATTTATAGTTTTTTGAGACATTGCATAACAAAATCGAATACGTCGTTTCAAAGTTGCGACAAGATGTAGCAGCCTTTTCAAAATTCCAAAATTTTCGGAAAAAAAAATGTAAAAAACCTTACCAAAGAATTTGAAATAATGATGATTTTTTCAGTTAGGCGACTATGGCAGATCAAAAAAATATAGCAGTTCTCAAAGGAATTTTTGCTTATTGCATAATGTTATCAAAAGTGATCGAAGAAAACTCAGTAAGGTGATTTTTGTCAAAACAATCTTCGAAATGTTGACTGGGATATAACATATTTTTTATTATTTACTAGATATGTATGTACTCGTAGTACTTGTACTCGTATATTGATGTTTGTGTTTTTTAACGGTTTATTTTGTATATATACATTTTTGTTGTCAGTCAATTGTTAATAAGTGTATGAATAACATACACCATGACCTCAATTTAATTTACAAACATTTTAAATACTCTCTTGTGTCAATATTTTTTTTTTTTGTTTGTTTTTGTTTTTGGTTTTAATACAAAACAGAACTATTCTTCACATTAACTTACTTACTTGCATAATGAATGAATCAATTTGTTATTGGCCATAATAAAATCAACTCTTTCATAACATCAACAAAACTATAAAACGATACGATGAGCTCAAGGAGATTTTATTTTTATGAAACTATATAACGGAACTATATAATTTTTAATGATTTAATGATTATTCTAAATTTTGTTGGCTTTTAATTTTGCTTATCGTATTTCATTTACAGTGTATCTGTATATTGATATTTTAATATAATTTGAAATTTATATCTTATCAGAAGCGTAGATGGGTTCAAATACAAGTTATTTGCAAAAATTAACAACATTTTGTACTGCTTCCACTACTCATCTGGGTATTTTACATACATATCAACATATTTATTAATGAAACCACTGATTATTGATACAAATATAATTAGTGGTATTATATTATAACTGATACACACATAATTAGTGATAGTTTATGGTTTGAACTTTAAACATAAAATTATATGCTTATTATGAAACTACTACTACTACCGAAAATTTTAAAGTGGGTTTGTATAAAATTAAAAACTTGCACAGATGACTATTGATTACTTACTCGAACAGTACTATGATCTAGATAACACACAGTAGGTTCGATGGTACCCCAAGTGGCGATTAGTTCAGGGAAGCCGTAGTTTATAAATATTTTGAGTTTGTATTAATGATTAATCATAAATACATATAAATACACTATTTTAACTGTAACTTTGGAATGAAAAGAGATAAATTAATAAATAAACGTGAAAAATAGAGCGTACTTAAGGTGCTATTAAAAACTTAAAAAATAAATATATAATGTATATTAATATTAGTATAAAATTAATTTAAAATTAAAATTTTGTTTTTCACTAAATCCCATAAATATACAAATTTATCTCAAACAAGTAAGAAAATTATAGTCAGTCTAAACCGACTATACGATACCCTATACCATACGTTTAGAGGCCTTATCTCTCAGGCCGAACTAACTGGATATAGAAAATAAGCATAAACCAAATTTGATTGGGATTTTTATTAATTTTTTTGGCTGAAGATATGAAAAAGTTCATATCGGATGCTATATCTATATGGGGACTAGGTCCCAAAATGGATCGATCCTGACCATGTTTGGTAAAATCTCTTGTATTTTGCAAAAATATATACAAACAAAATTTGAGAAGAATCAGTGCAATATTTTTGTTTTTTGATAGATTTAAGTGAAGATCGGGAAGCAGCTCTATATGGGGCCTATGACTAAGAGTTGTCCATTAGGGATCAATGTTGGACTACTGATTAATGGATATAATAAATACATACAAACCCAATTTGACTAAGATTTATATGATAATTTGGATCTTATGGCAATTTATGTTGATTTCATAGGGGTCATTTGTATAGGGGCTAGGTCTGAACATGGACCAATTCTCACCGATTTCAATAGCGTTCATCCTATGGCCGATAAAAGCTTATATACCAAATTTCATCGAAATATATTCATATTTGCGACCTGCAGTTTGATTACAAGCTTTACATGGACACACAGACGGACGGACGGACATCGTTAAATCGAATCAGATAGTGATTCCGATTCGATCGGTATAATAAATGATGGGTCTAGCTCAAATATTTCTGATAGCAAAAAACAGCAGCACAAAGTCATTGTACCCAAACCACATAGTGGTATAGGGTATAAAAAGGCTCTGCATTGTCTGATTTTTTTTTATGTGTAAACATCTATGCGCTCAAGGGGGTAAAAATCTATTTCACAATACAATCACAAAAACAGCGTAAGGGAAAATCGGCGCACAGTGGACCATTTGACGATAAGGCGGTCAAAAATCTGTAACTTTTGATTGGATTGGAATTTTGATATGCGGTTTTTTTGTTTGGTAGGAGAACTTTAGCCTTTAAGTTTTGCTATAAAACGTAATTCTCGACCGAAAATAAAAAAAGTTACGGAGGGTTTAAAATACATTTTCATTTGTAGTTGAATTTTAGTACAAAAGTGAAGTGTTAAAAGGTAAAAAAAGGTTTTTTTTTAATATAATGTCTTATTTTTTCAGTTAATTTTACAACTTATACTTTTTAACAATTTTTTAAATTAATTTTTTCAGAAAATGTCAAACTTTGGCCCCCGTAAACTTTTTTTTTTTTTTTTTTTGAAAGATCCCGAGTTAAAATATAATTTATTAAGCAGCGAACGTAAAAGTTACCTTATATTGGTTCAAGATAGAGAAGTTTCAATGAAAAACTCGTATGTTTTTGCTTTAGTTAAATTTTTTTTTATTGTCTTTTTAAATATTTCTATATCAATTTTTATAGTAAATTTATGAAATATAACAATTTTTATTGTAAATTTACAAAATATATAAATTTTTAAATCAAGAAAATATTTTAACTATATAAAAAAAAGTGTAACTTATTGTTAGTGTAATGAAAAAGTACTTTAAATCAACCAATTTTAGTAAAAATTTCTTCTAAATAGCCTTGATTTTCATCTTCTAGAAGGGTTTTAGCTTCTTCGTCTAATTCAATAGAGGTAGTTTTCCATTTTTGACGAATGTTGGACATATATGGATCTGAAGTGCACAACAAAATAGTGATAAGATCTTCATTAGTACAACATCTGGACATTTTCCTTGTGTTGTGCTCGCGAAAGAATCTGTTGTCTTTGTTCCTTTTTTCTTGCGCTTCTTCAGATAGATCTCCTATTGGTAGCATATTGTTTTGAATTATTTGTTCCCCATGGTACAAAATTTTATGAACTGTGGATGGCATATATCTCCAAGAGTATTTTTCATTATAAAATATTGCTGTTTTATTGGCGTACTCTCCAAATTTTTTTGCATTTATCTTTCTGCTGCATGCTAGAACTTGTAATATGATTTTGAATCGTCTTATTAATTCATGATCTACACCTGTGATAGATGCTGCAGTTTCCGGATCGGAAAAAAATCTCCTTGCAGTATTTCCATCATTTGTGTTTCCTTCCCCTTGTTTTGGTTGGTCGATTACGAGGCCTAGCTGTAGATATTTTTGTTGAATTTTGTTTTTTTTTTGCTTTCTTTTTTCTTCATTTTCTTTGTTTTTTCTCACTGTTTCGCCTAAAGGACCAAATGCCAAATCATAACCCAATTTAAGAATATGCTCCATGAAACGTATTCTAGCATGAAGAGGGGACATTCCAAATTCGTAGGCTTCCTTAAAACTATCGTCTTCTGGTGGGGATTGGCTTAATTGACTTGATGTCTTTTGGCATATAATGCAGCTTGACGTTGACTTTGTTCCAATTAAAGCTTGTGCAACTTTTCCATCAACCATTGTGAGACACATTTTAAAATGTATGTACTTCAATGTCTTGTTCATCAAATTTAAATATTACTGGTTGAAGTTCCTTAATTTGATCTTTTATTTTTTGAACTTCTTCAGTTATGACATCTTTGATTTCCTTTTTGAATGCAAATTTTATTGGTCTGCAATACTTTGTTGAAGAAGGAATTTCATTTTTCCATATATCAATTTCTGTTGCTCTACTAGTTGACGGCTCTAAGACGCTATACCTTTTTGTTAAGCGCAATGGAACGAAAGATACCATAAATAAATTAGTATCTGATGAATTTTCGGCATTAAATTGCTTGTATTGTTTCTGACCAGAGGATCCATCACATCCCCATTTAGAAATTAAAGTAATGCTGCCATTAATAATTTTTTTTAAATGATCAGTATCAAGCGTATTTAGCAATCGTTCTGCAGTATGTTCAAGGAGATCTTGCAATTTTATTTCTGCTGATGTTGAAGTGACACTAATAGCAGATAAATCTCGATACTCTGGAAAAATCCCACAATTATTTTCATTGGTTCGCTTCCGCAATTCCTTATATTGATTTTTGGTCAATTTCAAATCCAAAAATAGGGCGAACGCTTCTTCCGGCTTAAATTTCTTATCTTCAATTGGTGTAGGAATGCTTTTCAAAATCCTCTTTGTGCGCCTTGGGCTCGCTTCTACTATTTTTTCAATTATTTCAATTTTATTTTTTTAATTTGGGTTGGTTGAATTTTTTGCAAAAATGAATCCTTAATAATTCTTTGAGAAATTTCTTCATTGATATTCTCCAGCTTGCGCCTTCGAGATTTTTCACTACATCCGTCAATTGTTTATGCCGGTCGACCCTTTTTTCCACTTTCGTTGGCAGTTGTAGATGCACTCTCAAAAATAAGTTCCTTTATTAACCAGTCTTGGTAACGTTTGTACATCTTTGCCTTGCTATGAGAGCATTCAATGTACCGTCTTTTCAAATTCGATGCAAAATTAGTAATTTTTACTTTGTGCATTTCAATGTCTTCTAGGTTACAATTCTTAAAGAAGTCGTTGCTCACTATGTGCAAAATTACATCGTCTACATCATTTCGTTGAAAATAAATATCTGCCAGATCTCTGTAACAGTACTTAGCCATTGCACAAATTGTAATGAATAATAATTGTGGAAACAGTATTATAAATACTCTCTCTTGCAATTATGTAAAATAAAAATTTTTATCTTTTATTACCACTTTTAGAAGCATAAAAAACCCACACCCTAACCCCTTTTAAAAGGTGAAGCATTCCTGCTCATATCTTAAAGGGCTATGTCGCAATAGTTTTATTTTACCATTTACCTGTTATTTAAATTGTTTCCCATTTTGTCAGGTAAATAAACTATATAACTCTAATTCAGACTATTAATGTTTGTGAAAGATACCTATGTAAATGTACCTGTAACAATAAAGCGCATTATATATCAACCCTTTTTTATAAGTATATACATAACAACTCCTGACAACTCTACCGACACGCAAAAAAATACACCGCGGTGCACCGGTACGACCAACTTTTGTATTCATACCACTCAAACGGACGGACGGACATCGTTTAATCGACTCAGAAAGTGTTTTTGAGTCGATCCGTATAATAAAAGATGGATAAAGGTCCAATATTTTTGGCAGTTACAAACATCACCTCAAACTTAATATATCCTAACCACATAGTGGACAACTTTTGTATTCATAAATTTTGCAGAAAATATCTAACCTTGGGTCAGAAAAATTGTTCTGGTGCACACGGGCGGAACCTGGCGGGTGTATAATGGGGTATAGGAGTATAGGGGAGGGTTCGGGCTATAGAAGAGTGCAAGATTTTTTCTGACTGCTTTTGACTGGCAGGAGTTATGCTCTTTTAAGTAGGAGATTTTTGCAAAATTTTGACCTTTTTTAAGAAATTTTTTTTTTTAATTTCGGAATGACTCAGTCATTTTACATTTTTAACATTAATAGTATGGAAGCCATAAAATTATACAAAATTTATTTCAAAATTTACAAAGAAATTTTTAATTTTAGCAAAATACTGAGAAATCCCATTTTCGAAGACTCTGTTCGCTGTGATATAGTTGAGATAGAGTCGCAATTTTTTGGCTCCCGAGGTTTACTAGTATTTACTTTCAAATGAATAACATAACTTTAAAATCGGTAACAAAAAAAAATGATTTTTGGCCGCCTTCTCAAAATATGGTCCACTGTGCGGAGTGAGGTATATGTAAGTGGTTTGGTGCAAAGATTATGATTTAAATTTATTTAGCTGATTCAACAACCCACAGAAAGCGTCATAAATGTATAAGCAAACAAATCCAACCATCAAGTATAACAACCATAGCAGTTGCTTGCTATATATAGATGGCGCTTACTGTTTGATTTTAATTGATGTATTTACACTTCGCCGCTGTGATCGGACTCACATAGTTTTCTTTAATTAAAGCTGAAATCTTATACTTTTTTAAAATTTACAAGTCGGAACCCAACTATAACTAACTTAATAACTGCGGTCCATAAAATATGGAAAATGTCCCAATTTTGGACTTTTTTTAAATTACTAAAAATAGTGACACATAATTTTTAAAACAACAAAATGTTTTCTATATCTTAAAATACCTGAAGTTGAAGGTTCCATTATAAAAGTTTTACTTTTTTAAAGATTTAATTGAAAAATAAGCCCTTGAATCGTAAAGAATTTCAATTCTCCTACTTTTTGCAAAAAAAGCATTAACTTGCAGTTTTTGACAGCTCACCACGGGGTATGTATACAACATAGATGGCTGAAATTTCACATAGTGATGTAGACTTTTATCTAGTTTCACACTATACAAAAGTTTTTGACAAAAACTTAATTCTAAAATTTCAATTAATCGCCACTTTGGGACCATTTGAACCGAATGTGCAACACTAGTAACACTTACAATTTTTAAAAATACCAAATTTCTGTAAAGTATCTTTTAAAATATGGGGCGTTTTCAGAATAATAACTAGTTATTAGAGAGCAATGAGGTGGAGTGTATAAAAAACATCATTATTGATCACAATAGTTAATTGAAGCGTGAATTTAACAATATTTTTCATCTTTGTTACATGAACACCAACCAAATATACATAAACAAATATTGCAACATTATTCTGGCACAAACAACTAAAACATGTAAACAAAAAAAACTATGTTATGCTAAAACAAGTAAGAAAATTATAGTCGATCTAGGCCGACTATAGGATACCCTATACCATGAGTTTAGGGAAAGGGTTTTGGTCCAACTAATTGAATATAGAAAATAAGCATTAGCCAAATTTAAGTGTCATTGTTATACATTTGTTGACTCAGATATGAAAAAGTTCACATAATATGGGTAGTACCTCATAAAATGGACCGATCATGTCATTTAGATTTTACAAAAACATATAAAAATCTATTTCTGTTTTTAGATAGAGTTAAGTGAAGATCGGTAAGCAGCTTAATATGAGGACTATGACTATAAATGACCCTAGAGTGTTTATTTTTGGAATGCTAATTAATTTGTCTAATAAGCACACATAAACTAAATTTGACCGAGATTTTTAAGATAATTTGGAGCTTAGGGCAATTTAAGTCTAAAACTGCTGGAAAAAGTATGCGTACACCTATTAAAACTGCACTACTACGAAAAAAAAATAAGATACAATTGAAGCATAGACGCGAATAACGTTGTAAACGCCGTTATTTGAAAAACCAGTTTTTTGCAGATTACCCTTTTATTACTCTCCGTCATTATCCAAATACCAAATCAGCTGAATTTATGCTCCTTATCGTTATCAAAATGCAATAAGAAAGTGATAGTAAGTGGAAGAACATTGTAAGTGACTGACAAAATGGTTCGAAGGGGATTGTCGAAAGCAATAAATAAGTGTAACAGAGACACAAACAGGAAAATTAATATGGAAATAGTGAAAAGATAGTAAAAAAAAAAATATATGTATGTATATTAGGAAATAGTGGTAACTCTTACGAAACAAGAAAAAATAAAAGTATACCTAAAGCTCCAGAAGAGATACTATGGAAAAACGTTTTAAGTGCTTATTACTTAAATTTTCATTTAAATTCTTATAATATAGCAAAAAATTCAACATCAGACAAATAAAAGAGTATTTTGATAAATGCCATGAAAAAAATTACAATGAACAATCAGCTTTCTTATCATCTTTAATCGAATTGATGGAGCCTAAAAGATGATGAAAAGGAAAAGAGGATATAGAGGATTCGTAATTGCACTGTAAATTATTTTTACCCAGCCAGAAAGAAAAAAGAGAGAGTATACAAACAATGATTAGAAAAATTAGGTTATTTGATTTTTTTTAAATTTATTTTAAATATTGTAATAATCACTACTCATAATAAATAGCCGGTTAGTGATTTCTTATGGTTAATAAATGCACAAATGCATAAGAAGATAGTTTATGGAAAAGAGCAATACCACAAACAATAATAAATTCTTTGAGGTTTGTGCATGTAAAATTAATGAGCGAGAAATTTAGGAATATAATTGCAAGAAAAACTTTGTTTTCAATAGAATAATTAATTTTGCACATTGACAAATGACGATTGTATATCAAAATTAAAATAAAACAAGTACGAAAATAATATTTGATCTAGACCGACTAGACGATACCCTATAAAATGCGTTTAGATACCCTATCTCATAGATCCATCTAATTAGATATAGAAAATAAGCATAAACCAAATTTGAGTGGCATTGTTATTTATTTTTTTTTTGCCTTGGAATATGAAAAAGTACATATCGGATGCTATATTTATATGGGGGACTACATAGGTCGAAAAATGGGCCGATCCTGACCATATTTGGTAGTCACTTATATTTTGAAAAAAATATACACTACAACAAAAATCTGAGCAATATTTTTGTTTTTTTGATAGATTTAAGAGAAGATCGGGAAGCAGCTCTATATGGGGCCTATGACTAAGAATTGTCCTATAGGGACACTGGTTAATGGATATAATAAACACATACAAGCCCAATTTGCCTGAGATATATATGATAATTTGAATCTTATGGCAATTTATGTCGATTTAATAGGGGTCATTTGTATGGGGACTAAGTCTGAACATGGACCGAATTTCATTAATTTCAAAACTTCATCCTATGGCCGATAAAAGCTTATATACCAAATTTCATTAAAATATATTCATATTTGCGACCTGTATTTTAATTACACATGGACACACAGACACATGGACGGACGGACATCGCTTAATCGTCTCTGAAAGTGATTCTGAGTCGATCGTTATAATAAATGATGGGTCTAGGTCAAATATTTTTGGTAGTTAAAAACAGCAGCACATATTCATTATACCCAATCCTCATAGTGATATAGGGTATAACAAGTACCTAGTCGTAAAAAAGTAAATTTTCTTAAAGAAGACCTTTTATTAAAAAAGTACCATACATTAAAAAAGTTCCTTTTATTTAAAAAAAAACTTGCTTTTATTAAAAAAAGTACCTTTTATAAAAAAATAACATATTAAAAGAGTACCTTTTATAAAAAAATAACATATTAAAAAAGTACCTTGTATAAAAAAATAACATATTAAAAAAGTACCTTTTATTAAAACAGCACCTTTTATTAACAAGTAACGTTTTATTAAAAATGTATCTTTTATTTAAAAAAATTATGTGAGTTCGATCACAGGGGAGATGTGTAAACATCTAGTAATTAAAGATTTTTTTATGGCACTTATTTAAAATCAAACAGAAAGCGTTATCTATGTATCACTTATAGCAAACAACTGCAGGGTCTCCGCTAATATAAAAATATTTATTATTATTTATTATTTAATTTTTCGTTTATTTTTCATTTTTAATTTTTTATTTTTTAATTTTTATTTTTCATTTTTAATTTTTCATTTTTTATTTTTCTTTTTTCATTTTTTATTTTCTATTTTTCATTTTTTATTTTCTATTTTTCATTTTTCATTTTTTATTTTCTATTTTTCATTTTTCATTTTTTATTTTTCATTTTTAATTTTTCATTTTTTATTTTTCGTTTTTAATTTTTCGTTTTTCATTTTTCACTTTTTATTTTTCATTTGTTATTTTTCATTTTTTATTTTTCATTTTTTATTTTTCATTTTTTATTTTTCATTTTTTTTTTAATTTTTTATTTTTCATTTTTTATTTTTCATTTTTTATTTTTCATTTTTAGTTTTAAATTTTTCATTTTTGTTTTCATTTTTTATTTTTAATTTTTTATTTTTCATTTTTGAGTTTTCATTTTTCATTTTGAAACAGGTTATTACATATCATAAATTTTTCACCAATACAATCATAAGTCACACCGATTTTGTCTTACGCTCACATGTTACGCTGTTTTTGTGACTGTATTGTGAAATAGAAATTTACCCCCCTGCGCGAATAGATGTTCACACATCAAAAACTACCTTTTATTAAAAAAATTGTTTTTACCATATATGTATATATATTGTTTTATCTATATAAAGGGTTATTTTTTAAGAGCTATAGGAAAATTTTCCAAAAAAAAAACACATAAAATTCAGTAAATGCATGAAATCTTTATTTGAATAGATAGTACGGTCCATATAATTTAATGTTTAAAGATTATTTCATGCAAATGTTGATCGTGACTGCGCCTCAAATGGTCCATCCGCTTAGTCCAATTTTGGCATACTATTTCCAACATTTCGGCCGGTATCTCACGAATGAATGCTTCAATGTTGTCTTCCAATGCGTCAATTGAAACGGGATTGTCTGTATAGACATGAGCTTTAATGTAGCCCCACAAAAAATAGTCTAAAGGCGTTAAATCGCACGATCTAGGCGGCCAATTGACCGGTTCCGAACGTGAAATAAAACGTTCACCGAACTCGCCTCTCAATAAGTCCATTTTTGCGCGTGCTGTGTGGCATGTGGCACCGTCTTGCCGAATCCACATGTAATGCAAGTCAATGTCTTGCATTTTGGGCAAAAAAAAATTGGATATCATTTCTCGGTAGCGCTCACCATTCACAGTCTCTGAAGAAGATGGTCATCATTAACACTGGCCGATACAGCTGCTCTATTTTCTTCAGTTCGCACTCTACGTAAGCGTGTTGGTGGTTTAATGTCCAACAATGTAAATTTGGTCACAATAGCCCGAATAGCCGCTTCAGTGGGTCGATTAAACTGACCATAAAATGGAAGAAGCGCGCGATGAACTTTCTTAAGAGAGCACGCATTTTGATAATAAAATACAATAACTTGCAAGCGTTGTTCGTTTGTAAGACGATTCATGGTTAAATTATAGACCAAACTGAAGATGTTTGGCAATGAAAAAAAAAACACGAAACGTGCGTCAGCTGTTTAAACCAGTGTTGCCAAAAAGATAATAGCTAAAAAATCACCCTTTACATATACTATAGTTTTGTTTTTTGATAAATTTAAGTGAAGATCGGGAATCAGCCCCATATGGGGGCTAGGACTAAGAATTGTCCAATAGGGTTTGTTTTAGGATTACTGATTAATGGATGTAATAAACATACACAAACCCAATTTTACCGAGATCTATATGATATTTTGGATATTATGGCAATTTAAGTCGTCCTCATATGGTTCATTTGTATGGGGACTAGGTTTGAACATGAACGGATTTTTACCAATTTCATCCTATGGTCGATGGAGGCTTATATACTTAATTTTATCAAAATATATTCATATTTGCGACCTATAGTTTGATTTCAAGGTTGAAATGGACACACAAATATTTTTTGGTAGTAACAAAAATCAGTATAAAAACATTATAACCTGACCACATAAGGTATAACAAGTAAGAAAATTATAGTTGGTATTTACTATGCGATACTCTATATCATCGTAGGTCCGACTAATTCGATATGGAAAATAAGAATAAACCAAATTTGAGTGGCATTTTTATTAATTTTTTTTTTTTTGCCTGCGGATGTCAAAAAATACACATCGGATGTTATTTTATATGGAGTTTAGGTCAAAACCAGACCGTCCATGGAAAATATAGATCAATTTTTTTTGGAACAAATGTGTCATTTTTTTTTTTTTTGCTTCATTTAAATAAAATTATAAAGATCGAAAGTAAATTTTTTTTTTTATAAAAATAATAAAATTTTGTATTGTATTTCTAAAGAAAAATTTCAATAACATCTTTATATTTGTTTGTTATGAACCTTAAAACCGATTCGACGGTATTTTTATTTTTATCGGAAATTTAACGACCCTGTTGAGGTCATTTAAGGACATTAAAAATAATCATAAACCAAATTTGAGTTAGATTGATTGTGGTAAAGTTATTATAGTTTGTGTTAATTACTAGTATAGGGGAATTGGGTCAACCAAATACTAGTAAAATCTGTTATTTGAATGAATTTCTATAGATTTTAGTGAATAGCAGAAGCTTTCTTTATATGGGTCCTCAAAAATTTATTCCTATTTATTTATTTATTTATTTATTTATTTATTTATTTACTATTATTTATTCTAGGCAACTTTCAACTTAGCCAATTCACTAACCAACACTTTTTGGTTTATTATTATTGTGAATGAAGATGACAAACTCATTAACAAACACATTAACAAATTTAATAAACACACACATAGCATGTCTATAATTTTATGTATGGGTTAGTAGCAACTTTAAATGTAATTTACTCAAAATAAAGGCAAAAATTTAAAAATCTGCAAAACGGCTAAAAATAAATATCCTTCAAATAATATACGTTTGGTAAAAAGTGGGATAAAACGGTAGAACAAAAAATCGGTAACAAAAAATCGCCTAGCCTATTAATATTACAGATTGATTTATTTAATTCAGCTAAAATATAGCAACAGTTGAGCAAAAAAATTTAAATATTTTATGAAAATAATACAGACTTTAAATACAGTTATAAACATAATCGTTAGAGTTCAAATATGTCGTTAATCTTCTTTGAATAACATCAACAGCTTCGGATAAATCAATTAGCGTCTTTCACTTCGTCGCAAATTCTTTGGAATGGATCGAAATTAATAAAATTTGATCTGTGGAAAAACAGGTTCATAAGATCGAAGTTGCCTGTTAGGAACATTTATATATATTTTTCCAAGAAAGCATTCAGAATCAATTTTACCCTGAACTAAGTTGAGGAAGAATGTTATATTAAAAATGATCCTTCTGCAAAGTTGGAAGCTTTATTAGAGCCAAACGTTTGCGATACCGTGGGAGACTCAATTCCGCATTCCACCGAAGATATCGAAGACAAAATAGTAAGAATTGTTTCTGAACTGATTCAAGTTTTTTTTTTTTGATAAAACATTGTACTGTGGATTCCAGATTACTGATGCGTATTCAAGTATTGGCCTGCCCAAAGACGTGAATAGATTTTTTGTTACATAAGAATCATTAAATTCCTTTGTCCAACGTTTTAAAAAACATTAAACACCATTCGCTTTATTAACAATATTTTTACATGAGAATCAAAACTTAGTCTTTTATCGAAGTGAACTCCCAAATCTATGAATGAGTCAACTAAGTTTAGTTTTGTGTCATGGATGACATGGTCGTTCGAAGATGGCGAATATCTAGAGAAAGTCATAGACTGAACATTTTTTTAGAAATAATTCAATTAAGTTCATATTACGCCATTTTTAGAAGTTATTTAGGTCAGACTGGAGACGTATACTGTCTTCATTGTTTTTGAGGGCTGAGTAGATTTTTACATCATCGGCATACATAAGGATATTACTATATTGATTAGACTTTGGAAGATAATTAACAAACATCAAGAATAGGAGAGGTCCAAGATGACTCCCTTAAGTGACACCGGAAGTAACATCTATATATCTCGATTTAGAGTTATTGAAAATTAGACATTGCTTACGATGTTTTAAGTACGATCGAATCCATTTTAGAAAGTTGTCGGAGAATCCAATAATATCAAGTTTCGCTATCAGTTGATCATGGCTAACCTTATCAAAATCTTTGCTATAAAGTCAGTGTATATAACATCAGTTTATTTATTTTTGCAGAATCCAGAATATATATATAGGAAGTAAATTCCTTTAAGAAGATTATTTATAGTTTTTTTATTTATTTTATTTATTTATTTACAGCAGCTACAGTACAAATGACATCAGCTGGATAGAAATATATAGGATACAATTATGGTAACAATTAGAAGATAAAATAGAAATATAAAACGAATAATAACAATAATGAATGAATAATAATCTATAATATTAATAGGCTAGGCGATTTCTGATGTTTTGTTCTACCGTTTTATCCCGATTTTGACCAAACGTATATTATTTGAAAGGTATTTATTTTTAGCCGTTTTGCAGATTTACAGATTTTTAAATTTTTTCCTTTATTTTGAGTAAATTGCATTTAAAGTTGCTACTAACACATACATAAAATTATACAAAGCTATGTGTGTGTTTATTAAATTTGTTAATGTATTTGTAAAAATGAGTTTGTTTTTGTGTTGATTTGTGAATTGGCTTTAATTGATTAGAATACTTTTAGGTCTTTATTTAATGGAAAAATAAAATTTCCTAAAATTTGCGCCCGAATTTCGAGGGCTGGAATCTGCTAGTATAAATAACAACTAGCAGATTCCAGATTTCATTACCAGTCATTCCCAGTGCTACGAGCAGTAAGTCCGAAGCATCTTTCAACAGCAGTGGTAGTTTGCATGAGGCTGATGATGAACGCCATTTAGTGACTCAAACTGAGCTGAATGATCTAATTCGGGATTTACATTTAACGAAGCAAGACGCAAATTACCAGCCTCGCACATGCAGCAGTGGAAACATCTTGTAGTTGGGACAAAAGTAACAATCTATGGAGATAGGAGCTTGGAATCTTCTGTTCTATACTGTACTGATGTTGATGGTTTATTTTAAAAAATTAACAAGCCATTTGACAAAACTGTATGGAGATTATGGCACATATTGATGGCTTTAAGTACAGATTAAAGGCTCTTCTTTTGCATAAGGGGAATGAAAAACCATCCATACCAATTACTCATGCCATTAATACAAAGGAAAAATACGAATCAATGACTGAAATTTTGACATTACTCGAATACAATGATCATAAATGGAAGATCTGTGGTCACCTTAAGGTGTGTGATTTAAATTTCTTTACATATGTATATAGTATAGACCATTGTAAATAACTGTAACTTAAATTGTTTCAGGTCATTGGTTTATGGACTGGTATGCAAGGAGGTTTCACAAAATATTGTTGTTTCGTTTGTCTATGGGATAGTCGCGCTACATGTCATCATTACGTTAGAACAGAGTGGCCAAAAAGAACTGAGTATTCACCGGGAAAACAAAACATTTCAAATAAACCATTAATTGATCCAAATGACGTTCTTCTTCCGCCGCTGCACATAAAATTGGGCCTTTTTAAGAACTATATCAAGGCTCTGGATAAATATGGTACAGCATTTACCAACATTCATATGCTAAAATCAAAGATGGCATATTTGTTGCCCCTCAGATAAGGAAGCAGTTGAATGCTGACAATTTTTCATAATGTTTATTGGAGAAAGAATATGCAGCCTGGAAATCTTTCAAGAGCATCGTCGACAGTTTTCTTGGAAACAATAAGAGTGAAAACTACAGACAAATTATTGCTGAATTATTGAAAAATTATCACGAATTAGGTGCACGACTTTCACTCAAAATGCATTTTCTTCATTCTTCCCCTTGAGCGACGACAAGGGGAAAAGAGCATGTTGGCAGAGTATTGCTGGACTCTAATACGTGAATTGATTTTTAAATAAATTAATGATTAACAAATACTAGTTTTTTCGACCTTTTTGTTGATTTTTTATGTAAAATGCGAATAAAAACATATTTTTTATATCTCGAAAACCTGACGAGTTAGTGAAAAACCAATTGCAGATTCGAATTCAGCCCACCAAATAACTCTACAAAAGCTATTTGGTTGCTCCAGTCCAAAACCTTGTTGGTTAGTGTTGTTATTAGTTAAGGATGTAAGAGGGTGACAAACAATGTTTACAGGTACCGTTAACGGTTTTACTAGTTAGAATCTGTGTAAGAACTACTAACAAAGATTTTAAAAAATGGAGTTGAATAGATTTTAACTAGTTATTTACCCCAAAAGGGGCCACCGTTTTAAAATGTTCTAACTTGAAGAATATATACAAAATTAAGTATTTGTGTTTAAACAGTAACTTTTCTTGAAAAAGTACCTTTTCGTAAGAAAGTACCTTTTCCTAAAAAAAATAAGTTTTTTTTATAAGAACATTTTCTTCAAAAGTATATTTTCTTAAAACAATATTTTTTTAAATACCTTTTTTAAGTGTCGTTTCTTAAAAAATACCTTTCTTCAAAAAGTAATTTTTCTTAAAAAAGTATTTTGTCTTAAAAACATAATTTTTTTAAAAGAGTGTATATATTTCTTAGAAAAGTAAATTTTCACAAAAAAGTACCTCTTTTAACTCATTTTCTTAAAGGAATATTTTATTTAAATACCTTTACTTTTTAAACTCTTTCTTTTAACTCATACTCTCTGTCTGTCTGTCTGTCTGTCTCTCGTGGGTCAACCCCATTCCCCCTTATCTAATTAACCTGAAACTTGGGCCACAGTCTTGTTCTGACTACAGATTAATTTCGGGGTAGTCACACACAGTCACGCATAGTCACGCACAGTCACTGAGTGATCTAAATGTCATTTCCCCTCATTCGATCGATCTGAAACTTGGTCTATACACTTGCTTTGAAAAAAGATTAACTTTGACTTAGTCAAGCACAGTCACGCATTGTCACGCACAGTCACGGAGAGATTTAAAACGGATTTCCCCTGATCCAATCAATCTGAAACTTGGCCGATAGACTTGCTGTGAAAAAAGATTAACTTTGACATAGTCACGCACAGTCACGGAGAGATTGAAACCTCATTTCCCCCCATCCGATCGATCTGAAACTTTGTCCATAGACTTGTTGTGATCACAGATTAATTTTAAGATAATCACGCAAAGCCACGCACAGTCAGGGAGAGATTCAAAACTCATATGCATAAAGTAAGAAAGAGTTTTAATAAAAATTTTGTTTTTATGGGTTAGATTATTTTAAATATGTTTTCTTAAAAATGTACCTTTACTTAAAATAGTGCCTTTTCTTAAAAAAGTATCACATCTTAAAAAGCATCTTTTCTTAAGAAAAGATCAATTCTAAAAAAGTAACTTATTTTAACAAGGTACCCTTTCTTCAAAAACTAAAACAAAATTTTCTTAAAAAAGTATCTTTTTTAAAAAAGTACATTTTCTTAAATAAGTACCTTTTCTTAAAATAGTACTCTTTCTTAAGTACCTTTTTTTAATATAGTACATTTTCTAAAAAAAAATACGTTTTCTTAAAATATTAACTTTTCTTATCATGGCATTTCATAAAAATTAACCGCATTTTGCTGCAGTCTTTATGAAAACACACAGTGCCGAATTTGGGATGGATATACATTTTCGGAATATATTTTACTTGAATCCGGGGTAAATCAAGGATGCTTATTAAGTATTGTTGTCTTTATACATAAATAATCTTCCCAATATTTTACATGGAGCTTAAAAGTAAATTTGGCTAAATCAAAAATAGTTATTTTTCCATAAAATCCAAGAATTAAGATGGCATTATGAACTTGAAAATAGTAGAGTCGATATAACATACATACATCTTATCCTTTAAAAAATATCTTTTCAACAAGCTTTCATCTCCTTAAATAGCCATAAATTTCACCTGGTCCAAGCATATACCATAAATCATCCAAAAATATAAAAAAAGGAAAAACTAAAAATTTTTGGTATTGGATCAAAATCGATATGATGATGTGGAGAAATTATTTCATTTTTGCATCAAAAAATGCTATACCTACAAAACACTACTCCTAACTACATATTATACCTAGAGATTGGTCCAAGTTCCATGTGTATTTCAACTCTCAAACTACATTTTTCTGCTTCACTTGAATGCTAATGGCATTTCAAACTTTTCTAAATTAAAACAATTTGAGATACTAATTGATCGAGAAAATATTAAAATAGCGTCTTTGAATGAAACATTTTTTTCAGAAAATCATAGACAGAACAGATGCAAGGGGAGCAGCAGTAGCTCTGTTAATTCATAAATCTGTCGCACATAAAAGCCCCTTTATATCAAACACCTCATCAATCGAAAACATCTCAACTGAAGTTATTATAAATAATGGACCTATTGTTGTATCTTCGTTATATTCACCAAGATATACCCATAACTTCTGTGCTGATATCTTGAACCTAACACCTTCCACCAAAGAATATATACATAATTTTTGGTGACCTAAATGCCAAACATTGTTCTTGGAATTGCCGTTCAAAATAATACGGCAGGAATCGCACTGAACAATCTACAGCAATCAAGAAATTTTTTCATACACTATCCTAATAGTCCAACTTTATTCCCCCATCAACACAATCGCGAAGCATCCACAGTCGATATTATTTTAAGCAACTCCGCTTTAAATATAGACGTAAAAACAATGGATTACGAAATACCATCAGACCATCGCCCCATTATATGTACACTTAAAAGATCAATGGCCTTGCAGGTTGACCTCAATTATTATGATTATAGTGCAACCAACTGGAACCTTTATATGAATTTTTTAGACAGTAAAATCACGTTATATTCAGATATATACAATATCAAGGTAGTAATTGATAAGGAAATCCAAAAATTTATAAATGTAGTTTTCGAAGCAAGGGATGTGTCTACACCTAAAATAACTCAACAAAATAATTACACATTACCAGAAAGTACTGTGAAATATATAAAACTAATAAGAAGCTTTAAAAGAAAAAGCCAACGATCTTCAAATTTAGACGAGCAAATTTTTTATAATCAATGTACTAATTTTCTAAGTAACATGATTGATAAAAGTATTAATTCGGAACGCAATCAGAAATGGTGTCACTTATTATCCAATTTAAAACCAGGTGATAAATCATTCTGGAAAATAAGCAGGAACTTGCGAGGAAAAGGAAAAAATCAAATCTCTCACTTTAAAGTTGGAAATACAAAAATAAAATCTGATAAGGACAAGGCTGAAGTCCTGACGAATACATTTGTCCAAGCAAATAACCTCACTTCGAACTATAACCACTCGGCAGATACACTAATAAATATAACAGTAAATAATTTTAAGAAGGAAAATCCTAGTTCTGAATCTGCAATGTATACATCTCATGAAGAAGTAATGAATATTGTCTCATCAATAAAACCCTTAAAATCCCCCGGTTTGGACAATGATCCCAACCTGCTCTTAAAGAAACTACCACTCAAAGCTCTAAAATTACTGGTTATAATATTTAACAGCTGCATCAAACTCAACTATTTCCCAAACCATTTCAAAAATGCTAAGGTTATAGCTGTCAACAAACCTAGTAAGCCAAAAAATAACCCAAACACCTATAGACCTATTAGTCTATTAAGTAACTTAGGTAAACTATTTGAAAAAATACTACATTCTCGTCTTAGTGAATTTGTAATGACGAATTCTATTGTTGGTAAGGGACAATTTGTATTTAAAAAGGAGCATAGCACTACTAACCAAATAAACAGAATTAAAAATCAAATAATCACAAATAAAAACAATAAATGTTCAACGGGTCTAATATTGTTAGATATTGAAAAAGCGTTTGGCACCGTTTGGCATAATGGCCTAGTATTTAAATTTCTTGATGCAAATATACCAAAATATTTATGCAAACTTATTTCAGATTTCATTCACGACAGAAGCTTTAAAGTTGCGATTAATAATGAAACATCATCCCCAAAAACCATTACCACAGGGTTACCTCAAGGATCAGTCTTGTCGCCATTGCTTTACTCGATATATACATCCGATTTTAAAGTCCCAAAATATATGATAATTGCTTATTACGCAGATGATACTGCGTTAATTTCTTCAAACAAACTTACAAGTGCACTCTTGAAGAAAATGGAAAAGGGGTTTGTAAATGGCAGTCAATATTTTCACAAATGGAAAATCAAAATTAATCCAAACAAGACCCAAGCAATAATTTTTCCATTCAACAAATCTCCCAAAAGACTGCCAAGACGTCATCTTCTTATTGGAAATAGTACCTGCATAAATGTACTGACTTATCCATGTCAAATATCTCGGAGTTGTCTTGGACAAAAAGCTTAGTTTAAACAACATATTATGGCTACGTGCCAAAAAGCTATAAAATCATTTAAAGCATTATGGCCACTACTAAATAGAAGGTCATTTCTAAACCCCCAAAAACAAAAATCTACTCTTCAAAAGTGTTATAAGGCCAATATTAACATGCGCGTGTCCTATTTGGAGTGACGCTGCCAACTTTCACCTAAAACGCTTACAAATTATACAAAACAAATGTCTTAAAATGATATATAAAAAGCCCTGGAGGTATCCTACAAAGCTTCTTCATGAAGAAACAGGTTATAAAAAAATTATCGATTTCATAACAAGGATTAATAACAATTACTTTGCCAAAATTGAAAATTCCTCTTACTAACTGATAAGAAAATGTAGAGAAATAACGTAAAATTAAAAAGAAATCACCAAATTGAAAATTATATGCTTATAGAGGTCTATTATTACTAATAAACCTCCTATAAGCATATAAATATTTTCAGATAGTATTTGAATATATTAAATCATAAAGGTTTTTCCTCCCATTTTCCTTTAAAAATCATTAAAAAATAAAATAACTAATATCTTTCGATTCTATATATTATTTGTTGCAATATATGTATGTAAAGATCTCATGTAAATTTCAAATTTGTTAAAATATGTAAATAAAGGAAGAATATATACTAGCAGATTCCAGCGCTCGAAATTCGAGTGCAATTTCTAGATAGCTTTATTTTTCAACTTAGCCAATTCAAAAAAAAACTAATACTTTTATGGTTTACTATTATTGTGAATGAAGATAACAAACTCGTTAACAAATTTTAAAAAAAACACACACATAGCATATGTATAGTTTTATTGTTTTTTTTTAGTAGTAGCAGTATTTATTATACTTTAATTTAAAACTAATAATTAATATTTAACAATTTTTATACAAGTTCTTGATTTGTGTTATTATATCTTAAAAATTGTGTGACATTTCTTTCAAAAACATTAACATTTCTTTCTAATTTGACATAGTTTGAAGAAGAGAGATCTTTGCATTGCTGTTGTTGTCACCCTTTGTAATCTAAAGTTTTCCGCGTTTCTTAAGTTATACGGTTGACCTTCCCCCACGTACATCAGTTGGTCGATCAAGTATTCTGGAGCATTACCCATCTTCATCTTTTGGACAAAATTCAACGTATTAAATTCTAATCTTTGTTGTATGTTTAACCATTTCAATGTATCTAGCATATTTTGAAGTTTTTGCAATCTTTCCAATTGTGTTATTGTGCAGCAGGTATACAGAATTGTGGAGCCGAATTCAAAATGAGGTTTTATCATCGTGTTATACATACATATTTATTGCCGTTGTTATCGATATTTTATTTCGCACCCGTTTAAAAAAGCCGATTTTTTCCTATTTTCTTACATATGTAATCGACGTGATGTTTAAATTTTAAGTCTTTATCGATTATGAAACCCAGATATTTTATTTGATTAACTTTTTCAATTGTTTCATTATTAATTTTAAAAACTGTGTTACTGTTCATGTTTATTTCCATTATTTTAGTTTTTTTTCATTTAGTTTTAATTTGTTCATTTTCAGCCAATTGTTTATTTTGTTGATATCATGCATTATATTATCTTTACATTTTACCTCTGTATTTCCTTGAGCATAGATCAGTGCGTCATCAGCATATAGAATTATTTCGCATTTATTTAAAATATTGGGCATATCATTTATATATATTATAAATAATAGTGCTCCTAATATAGAACCTTGTGGCACTCCAATTTTATTATCAATTTTATCCGATTTAACACCATTAACTTTCGATTTGTCAGATATGATTTAAACCATTGCAGTTCATTTTCTCTGATACCATACATACATATACAATTTTTTAATCAATAGCTCTCTATCGATAGTCTCGAACGCTCTTTTGAGGTCCAAGAACATTGCCATTATCTTATTATTTTTATTACAATATTTCCATTTACATATTTATCACATAGTTTACCGTTGTTTTGCATGAGTATTTTTTTCTGAAACCAGATTGATATTTTGAAAACATATAGTTTTCTTCCATATAGCTTTCCAACTGCTCTTTAGCAATTTTCTCTATAATTTTTTCAAATGTTTTTAAGGTGTTTAGGTCGGAATTCTTCACATTTGTTTGTTTTGGCTATTTTTTCTACAGGTGTTACCATAGAATACTTCCAATTTTCAGGGAATATACCAGTCTTGAAAGATTTATTTATAATGTAAAGCATATTTTTACCAATAATGTTCCAATTATCTAAAACTATCTTAATTGAGACTTTGTTAAAATCTTGTTTGTTCTTTAGGCATTTGCATATGTTTTTAAGTTCTATTAAAGATATTGCAAGAAATTTAAATCTAGAAAATATCACAGGCATGTTGTTTGTATATTGCACTTTTTCTATTGCATCCGTTATTGATTTAATACTATCGACAAAATAATTATTAAATTGGGTAGCGATTTGATAGTCATCCTTATACTCTATATTGTTAAACATCACATTTTTTATCACATTGTCATTTTTCTCAAGTACTAAGTTTTTTATTGCATTCCACATTTGTTTCTGGTTGTTGGAATTATTTATTTTGTTGTTAACATATTTGTTTTTTCATTTTAAATTTTATTTTTATACATATTTCTTATTAATTTATATTCATTCCATGCATATTCTGTATTTTCCGTTTTAGCGATTTGGTATTTAATAATTTTTTCTCTTTTGAGTATTTTAAAGTCTTCGTTGAACCATTTGTTAACATCGTTCTTTATATTCACTATTTTTTTGTTTGTAAATTTTTAATCGTATTTTCGATACATGTGTCAATTATATCTACGCTCTTATTAACACTATAATTTTCATTATATTCTAATATTGCACAGAGTTCTCTTTTGAATATATCCTGATTATAATTAAATATTTCCATTTCTTTTCTATTTCTTTGGTTTTGATTTTCATTTTTATATTCAATTTTTATATCTATTGCTTCATGGTCTGATATTTTATTGGCGCTATTGATTTTCGTTGTTATATGATCATTATTTGTTATAACGTAGTCTATTATTGTTCTCGAATTTTTTGTGATTCTTGTATATTCGTTTACTATCTGCTTTAGTCCATTATCATGCAAAACATTTTCCAATCTGCTTTTATATGTTTCTGCTTTATTCCAATCGATGTTGAAATCACCTGCTACTATTATATCATAAGTTATTTCAGATATGTCTTCAATTAATTGCTCAAAAACTGTACAAAATTCTGTTTCACTGCTACTTGATCTATAAACCGTCATTATTACGATTTGTTTTATACCAAATTTGGCCACGTAAGCACTAATCTAATAATTTGAGCCGGAAGTTTTTTAATTTTATGTATGTGTTAGTAGCAACTTTAAATGCAATTTACTCAAAATAAAGGAAAAAATTTAAAAATCTGTAAATCTGCAAAACGGCTGAAAAGAAATATCTTTCAAATAATATACGCTTGGTCAAAATCGGGATAAAAAGGTAGAACAAAACATCAGTCACAAGAAATCGCCTAGCCTATTAATATTATAGATAATTAAAAAATTATATTATCTTAAGATATTTGAAATGACTAGAACTAGAACTAGAGGTGACACATTAACCAGTTGAAAGTAAAGAAACTTTTTACCATCTGCATTATAGACATTAGGGTTGCACTTATTTTGGAAATTTTCATGTTTAAGGAGTTTCGTGTAGAAGTTGTTTACAGCAGCTTCAAAATTATGGCAATATGTTACTAAAAAAAATTGGCAAGTTCCATAACGGTAGACATAAAAAATTAAACTATTAATAATACCGTACTTTGTGATATGCGAAAATTCACTATTTGTCCACAACAATTAAAATAAAACGTATTTTTGTTGATAACTTCGAAATTGTAGTACTTTTCTCTAATAAGACGCTAAAAAAAAGACACAAGAAAATTTTAAGCAAAAAACAAATGAATTATAAGGTATATTTGTTTCATATTAAATCGTAGCCAACTAGATTTGTTTGAAAGATAAACGAGTTTTAAATTTGCTATTGAAGTTTTTCTAATGTATTTAATATTTGGGGGCCCCTCAAAAATAGGGGGCCCAGTGCGATTGTACGGCGCTATCGACAACTGGAACAAACTTCAATAGACACCATAAAAGTGGAAAAACGAATATATTTCCTGAAGTTGATGAACGGTATTTGGTAAGAAATATCGAAAAAAAATAACCCCTTCCTAAAAGCTGCAAAGTTGACAGAAATAGCTGGGTCAGATTTGGGAATAAGAGCCAATATTTGCACCATCCGAAATATGTTTCAAAAAGCAAATTTGAGAGAAATAATTAATAAGTTACTTTTATGAATAAAACTGGCAGACGAATTATTTACAATTACTGCATTCCTTTAAAACCAAGAAATTCTCTCGAAATTCCCTCCATAACTTTCATTGTCTTAATTGTAAAATCACAATTATTTTCGTTTTTAATATTTTTTTTTTAAATTGGTTTTTTATTCACGTTCACTTATTTAAAAAAAAATATATAATATTCTTGTCCATTGTTCAAAATGCAGAACAAAGTAACACATCCCACACCGAATATCTTTTTTCCACAAAGAAAAAGAAAATGTTTACAAACGGCGACCACGACGACCACCCTTTCTGCGGGTAGAGTCAGAGGGAATGGGGGTAACATCTTCGATGCGGCCAATCTTCATGGAAGAACGAGCCAAAGCACGAAGAGCAGATTGGGCACCGGGTCCAGGGGTCTTGGTTTTGTTGCCACCGGTAGCACGCAATTTGATGTGTAAGGCGGTAATGCCCAAAGTTTTGCACTTTTCAGCGACATCCTAGAGAAGCAAATAAAAATAATATTTCTTTTTAGAAAGCATAAATTACGGTATAGTGATTGTGTCATTTACCTGAGCAGCCAACATAGCAGCGTACGGAGAAGCTTCATCACGATCAGCTTTTACCTTCATACCGCCAGTGACGCGGGCAATTGTTTCACGACCAGACAAATCGGTGACATGAACGAAAGTATCGTTGAAACTAGCATAGATGTGAGCAACACCAAAAACAAATTCACCATCGCGCACTTGAGGGCCCAAAGATACTTGGACTTCTTCTTTTTGAACTTTAGCCTTTCTGGGAGCCATTGTGTTATAGCTATTAGGAAAACAAAACGAAATTAAATACCACATAAACATTTCACTTTTTGACACCCAAATAAAATGGGTTAAATATAACACGAAATTTGTGAATTTTGTTTTTCTTTTTCATCTAAAGCACTGTTTACTTTCCGGGCTTCCTTCATTTTTTTTTTTTTTTAACATCCTTAATTCCAAGCACTATTTCTCGTCATTTATAACGTTTTTAAATTCGTATGGTATTCGTTTTTGCATATGCATTACACTTTTTGAACAAAATTCACAAATTCTTTATAAAATTTAAAAAAAATCAAAGACCTTAAATAAAATACAATCCAATTGCGTGAACCGGATATTGAAAAAGAAAGTCTAGCAGTTTTAAGCTGTCAGAAATGTCAAAACTACTAGAATATTATATACAGAATTGCCAAATGTGCTTGAAGGCCGATGTTACACGAACTACAAACATTTGACACCACTCACAGAGTTGCAATTGCATACATGTCATGGTTCGATATGTTTTTTATACGATTTCGTTAACTAGAAAAATGTATGATTCAAATTCTTGCTAAATTTATATTTATATATGGTTTATTCAAAACTCAAGAGTTTGTTAAGATATACATAGATCAAACTCAAAGAATATTTAAACGAACTCTTACAGTTTTGATATAAATAACAATATATATCATAATTTAGAATATGAAAAGGTTTTAACTTTTAATTTAATTAACTATTAGAATATTATATATATTTTGTGAAAAAAAGGGGGTAGAAATTATATTGTGGCCTGATAATTTTAATTTCTTTGGCTTTTGGTTTTTAAGTTGATTTTTTTAGGCCTCGTCGATAGCATCGTTTACTTTGAAGTTTTTTTTTCTAAAACTTTATCTGATATGTTAATTTCATGCGAATAAATATTTTTTATTAATTCCGTTTTTATATACGCTTTCAGTACTTGGATATTTGAAAAAAAAGAAAATAAAAGAGTAGTGTAAATGGCGCTTTTTTCATTTAAAAATAGGAAATAATAAATATTATTTCAGATTCCGGTATTTGGGGTTCTTTAAAAAAAACTAAGTGAGTCCGATCACAGTGGAGATGTGTAAACATCTATTTACACATCAATTAAAATCAAACAGTAAGCGTCATCGGTGTAGAGCAAGCAACTGATATGGTTGTTATACTTGATGGTTGCAGTTGTTTGCTATACATTCATGGCGCTTTCTGTTGGTTGTTGAATCAGCTATATAAATTTAAATCATAATCTTTGCACCAATACACTTACATATACCTCACACCGATTTTCCCTTACGCTGTTTTTGTGATTGTATTGTGAAATAGATTTTTACCCCCCTGAGCGCATAGATGTATACACATCGAAAATCCCGGCATTCGGTATTTGCCAATCATGAAAAATCTCTCGATTTCGTTATTCGGCATTTCGCGTTTGACATCCACAACGAAAATATATTTACAATCATGTTTAAGAAAAAAAATCATATATTATAAAATTTAATGATTTATATCATGAATATATCAATATTCGTATTCGTACTATAGGAATAGAAATAACAACATATTAAAAAAACCTTAAAATTTAAGGTAAAATCCCTAATATAAGTGGTTAAGAGGACAAAATATACATTGAAATGAAGCTAGTGAACAGCTTTCATTCAGTTGTAAATACCAACATTATATAGGTCATTTTATGTCATTTTAAAGTTATTTTCGCAAAATAACTTTAAAAATTCCAAATAGGTTCATAACGGGTTAATTGATTTCGGATTTTGAAATTTCAAATAAAAGGCACTCAAGTAAGCTTTCAAAGGATATATATATATATATCTGAAATCCGATACTAAATAACAAAGTGTCAAAACTTTGGAGGTCCGTAACTGCCGAAAAATTTATTTTCCCAGAATCGCCACAGAAACCACTACCCACCCCCTCAAAAAAATCATAGCATTGCGTCTAAACTTTATTTGTTCCACAAATTTAATATTGTACTTTTACAACTTCAAAACAATTTTAAAATTACACAGTTTTTTGTGATAATAGTTTCCTTTAGGCAATTTTTAATGAATATTAACAAGTTGCACAACAAATGCTTTTGAAAACAAAATGCTTTTTTTTAAAGAAATAACTGAATTAAGTTTTAAAACTTGACTTCACTGCTGAAACAACTGTTGTTTGCCACTATTTTGTAAGGTCAAATAATTATTTGCCCAAAATAGAGGAAAATATTTAGTCGCGAGTGGTCACATTAGGCAAATATTTGTTTGCAGGCAAATAATTTTGTTTGCCTAAAATCAGCTGTTTTGTTGTTTGACGGCAAATAATATTTTGTGGTCAGACTGAATATTTGTCGTTTTTAGTCATATATTTGTCTAATGTGACCCTACCTTTATAATAATAATTGTTGTGTAAAATGAACAGATATTTTTATACGATATAAATCTTTTTAAATTCCGTTTTTATAAGTTTCTTATCATAAAAATCAGATTTAATATTTGATTTTCGCAAAAAATTTAAAAGAGTAATCAGTTCTGCTTTCATTTCAAAATTAAAAAGAAAAATTGCTGGGATTCCGGATTGGACTACCTTGAAAATTCCTGATTTTTCGAGATACTTGTTTGGTACCCCCTAATCTCAATATATTTATAAAAATTCTTTGAATAAAAAAGCCTTTCAAATTATATAAAACTTAATACTTTTGTTGCTTATCTCATTCATTAAAACATCAAAATTTTCGCATTATTATATTGATTTTAGATTTATTGAAAATTTAAAAATGTGGAAAGTGATTCTCAACTTAAAATAAAAATATTTAAACCTTAATAATTGTGTTTTATCACTTACAATTTCCATGAACTTAAGAAACAACCTGCAATTTTTACTGCCATGTATTTTTATTTAATAAAAATATATTATGTCTTACATTTGTATAATAATAATTTTTTATGATGATTTGTGAAAATGAACAGATTCGATGATTTAGTGTGAAGACGAATTTAGATTAATTCTTTTTATAAAATGAAATTTTTATATATCTCAAATATTAATAAAATTTTTAGTATTTATATTCTATCAAAATATTCAATATTATTATTTGTTTGCCCTTTTTTTGTTCCCGTTTGATAAGCGTGTTGAAAAAAAACACAACTAATAAAAATTTCGCCGCATTAATAAATGCTATTTTAGTCACCTTGTTTTTTATAGATTTAAAGTAATAATACAAATTTATAATATATTCTGAATTAGTACTTACTCCAATGAAATTGAAATATATTTTTTTGCTAAACTTTATAAAATTATATTAAAATTCAACCCAAAATTCATAAATTATATCCAATACAACACTGTTTCTCAAAATTGGTTTATAGTAAACACCCTGTTATATTTTCATTAGCAGAAAAAGAAAAAAATTCGATGCTGAACGTGTGAATAAATCGACAAAGAAAAATTTTTATAAGCTCCCTACGACGCGACGGAAAATTTTAAATTTTTATAGGAATTTCCACAAATTATTAATTAAAACCATATAAACATTATTAAAGACATTAGTGTTCCATAATATATGATGAAATCTAGCAAAGAAAATATAAATTTTATGCAAAAATAACAATTGGAAAAAATGGTCTTTAAGGTCGTTGAATTTTTTTTAACTAAACACGACCATGTACATAAAAAAATCAAAAGAGTAAATTTTCCTTTACAAATGTGTGAAATAAAACAAAGATTTACATAATTTTGTATTTGCAAATGAGAAATGGTATACAAATTTATAATTTAATGACATTTTTAAGTGAAAAAAATTTCTGAAAAAAATTAAGTGAAAAAATGAAAAAGGAGAAATAAAACTTTAAGGCGAATGTGTCAAGTCAAGGCGAATTAAGTATAAAATATAAAGCGAATTTATATTAAAAACAGATGAAAAATAATAACAATAACAACGAAATTTAAGAATAAAACGAAGTGAAGAAAAATATAAATAAAACCATAGAAGAAAACGGAATTTAAGAAAAACAATTTTTGTATAAGTGTGTGTTTTAGAAATAGCAGCTGTTCCTTTAAGGTCTTTGTGACTCTACTCTATGTGCTAAGAGGAGAACTGGATAATTCAAGCTGGTGTTTGTAGTCTTGAACAGCCCTTTTTGAACACTTATGTTGGTGTGTCAGTTTTCTTTTTAAATTTACGCAAAAACGTAGCAGAGCATCAGTTGTTTTTACACACCGTCGTCGTCATCATTTTTAAAGTCATTGCCCTAAAACAACAATTAAACACGCAAGGCATCAAGAATTCACAACGTCCAAAACAAAAGATTCTTGTAAATTTATCCAAGTCGTCTTTCCATTTACATATTTTGCTGGTGTTTTTTTTTTGATATTCTCTATCATCTTTACTTCCTTTGTGTGTGTGTCTACAATACAAAACGAATGTTTCTGTAAATTGTGAAACGATTGGCTGTTCGATTATTTTTTTTTTGTTTGCATCGTTCTTATATAGTTTGTATGTTTAGGAGTTTGGTTTACGCATTGTTTATTTTTTTTAAATTATTCGATAGCGTTCATTCGCCTTCATGTTGTTGACTTTTTGCATACAAAGTAAAATTAAAAAAAATTATTTGCAAATTTCATCGAGAGAGTGTAAAAAAACGTTAGATTGACAATTTTTGGAAAATATCTCAAATTAAGTGGATCTCTATAGATATATTCTTAATTGACACTTTTGTTCTTTGTTTTATTATTAACGTCGTCGTTTAACGCAAACGTCTTCGTATTCGCCGCCGCTGTCGACGTCGTCGTAATATATCGTCTGTGTTTTGTGCATCTTTTGTCGTAAAACATACAAACAACTAAACAGCTGTGGGGGGTAATAAAGCAACAAAAAGCGTAAAAGAAAAAGGACAAGAAATCATTCCCCCCATTTAAAACAAAACTTCAGCAATCATTATTTTACATTTATCCGGTTTAAAACGACCTCAAACAAAAAGGGACGGTAAAATTACAACAATAACAAAACAGAATATACTGAAAAACAAAGCAACAAAACTTAAGTCGCGTTGTACGGGAGTTTTAAAAATTACACAAAAAAACAATCCCTTCAATGAATGTAAAAAATACCATCAACAAAAAAATATATATATTTATATAACTTAATCAATAAATTTTAAAGTTTTAAAAGGCAAAAAATTGTAAATATACTTTTAAAACCTTTTGCTTCTCCCACACATCTTCAAAATGGTTAATAATCGTAATAACAACAACAATAATAACCAGCAAGCAGCTGGTAATGATCATGTTCAAAATCGTCGCAACGCCGCTAATCCCCCCGATGGTGGTGCGGCCGTTGATTGGGTTCAAGAGGATTTAGAACGTTTTAGTTTTGACGATTCCGATCGTTTTGAAGAAGATTCTCTCTGTAGTTGGAGTTCTGAACCTGAGTCTTTGTATAATAATTGGCGAGGCTGGAAGAAACCATCAAATTTTGGTTTAGGCAACAACGCCTCAACGACAGCAGGTGCAGCTTGTGGTGATAATCCCACAGATTCACGAAGAAATAATTTATCAGGTATGTTTACACACCAAAATAACTATTCTTTACAAAATTTTTTATAAAAAAATTTTTATACATCTGTACATATTTCTTCCAAATGTTTTGAAATGGTACCAAAATATGTCTCTTATTTTTGCACTACTGGCAAACAAACTAGTGCTAGTTACAGTTTATTGTTAATTACATTATAAATTCCATCACATTGAAAAGAGATTGGAAAATTTTGTAAAAACCCGATCCAGCGTAAATACTATCACTATACAAAACTCTATAAAATGTTTGTTTGGAAGTAAAAAAAAAAAAAAAAGAAAAAATAAATGGCATCTTAATATATAAAATCATAGGTGCTAGGGTAGAGATACACATAGCCCATAAAGTCTGCGTTCATTTCATTTCATTTAATTATTTATTTCAGTCAATGGAACATGATTTCCTTATAGACTATGATTAAAATAATTACAACTATAATATTAATTGGCTAGGCGATTTCTTGTGACCGATGTTTTGTTCTACCGTTTTATCCCGATTTTGACCATAGCCTATTCACAAATCAACACAAAAAAACAAACTCATTTTCATTACAAACGCGTTAACAATTTTAATAAACACACACATAGCATAAGTGTAATTTTATGTAGTGTTAGTAGAAACTTTAAATGCAATTTACTCCAAAAAATGAAAAAATTTAAAAATCTGTAAATCTGCAAAACGGCTAAAAATACCTTTCAAATAATATACGTTTGGTCAAAATCGGGATAAAATGGTAGAACAAAACATCGGTCACAAGAAATCGCCTAGCCTATTAATATTATAGATTTTTCAATTATATATTCTTCCTTTATTTACATATTTTAACAAATTTGATATTTACATATGAGATCTTATCTTTACATATAGATATTGCAACAAATAATATATAGGATCCAAAGATATTAAATAGTTTTTATTTTATTTTTTAATGATTTTTAAAGGAAAATGGGAGGAAAAAACCTTTATATGATTTAATCTGAAAATATGTATGTGCTTATAGGAGGTTTATTAGTAATAATAGACCTCTATAAGCACATAATTTTCTATTTGATGATTTCTTTTTTAATTTTACGTTATTTCTATACATTCTCTTAGCAGTGGGTAAGAGGAATTTTCAATTTTGGCAAAGTAATTGTTATTAATCCTTGATATGAAATCGATATTTTTTTCATATCCGGTTTCTTCATGAAGAAGATTTGTAGGATACCTCCAGGGCTTTTTATTAATATTATAGATACGTAATAGAAAGTGGGCAAAAAGTAGAAACAATAATAGAAAAAGTAACGGTATTATCACAACATCGTGGCCGTAGCATCTCAGATTGAAAGTAAACACACATCACATATCGTAAGTAGAATATTATTATATCAAGAGTCTGGCAGTTTTGTGCGACTTCGTTTTTCATTAATAAGAGTAGTCTTACTAAAAATGGGCGGGAAAAGACCAGTGGGTGTGGTACCTCCCATGTAGAGCAATATATCTGCATTACTATAAAATCTAGAGTCTTGCAAGTTTGAGAACTTGTTAATAGTCATTAAAATTTGTAGTCGTACCTAAAATGGAAATGAATTGACCAGTTGACGTGTAAAAACTCTGGAGTAGTATAAAATATCGATATTGATATTTGTAAAATTCAATAAAATTCATATCTGAATGTCAGCGTAATTGGTATCTTTATCTTTTATTTATATGTTTAGAAACAATGTCTTTTATTTTAAGTACTTTTAAAAATGAGATTCACTGAACCGTTTCCATCTATAATTATTTCAAAGAATAATTATTTCAAAGAATGCATACTTTTGTCTTTTCAAAATCTGATAATTATTTCAAAGAATGCATATTTTTGTCTTTGTAAAGAAAGTGATACCATTTATGTTCAATTCCCCTTAATTGATTTTTAATCCAAAATGACGACTATAAATCTGTAGCATTAAAATCAATTTGTTAAGCATTCAACTAACTCCTGTCCCAAAATACATACACATATGGTGAAAATAATAAGTACATGCTTAAATAATTTATTTAGTTGATGGCAGGTAACACCTGCCTGTTAAAAATTTTGTAACACCCTTAAATTTCGAAGTTATCAAAAAAGTTTTTAGGTTACTTCCCCCAGAAAATAATTTCTAACTCTGTCAATTATCAACCGAGTTATTATTTTCCAACGAGTTTGAATAAATCAATAGTTGGGATTTCGAAATATATAAATAGTATTATATGTGTAATAAAACGATAAAATTTTTTCTACATTTTTTAAATTTGTCAAGATTTTGATCAACGCAATTAAATCGAATTTTATTAGGAATCAAATGAACCTTTGGAACTTTAAATCGATTAAAAATTTAGTAATTTATTGTTTATTATTTCTAAAATTGGAGACTTAGGGATGACTTCAATATCTCTTGAGTACTTTGAGTTTCTGATATCGGGTCTTAGCAGCAGGAGAATTAAGACTAAATTTTAAAATGAATACTAGCAGATTCCAGCCCTCGAGTTCAAATTCTAGGAAATTTTATTTTTTCATTAAATAAAGACCCTAAAGGTATGCTAATCCATTATAGCCAATTCACAAATCCACACAAAAACAAACTCATTTTTAACTCTTTCTTTTAACTCATACTCTCTGTCTGTCTGTCTGCCATGGGTGGACCCCATTCCCACTCATCCAATTGATCTGAAACTTGGCCAATAGTCTTGCTGTGACTATATATTAATTTTGGGGTAGTCACGCACATTCACGCATAGTCACGCGCAGTCACGGATTGATCTAAATGTCATTTGCACTCATCCGATCGATCTGAAACTTAGCCCATATACTTGCTGTGAAAAAAGATTAATTCTGACTTAGTCACGCATGGTCACGCACAGTCACGGAAAGATTAAAACCCCACTTCCCCTCATCCGATGGATCTGAAACTTTGTCCATAGACTTGTTATGGCCAAAGAATAATTTTATGATAGTCACACACAGTCACGTAGATATTCAAAACTCATATGCATAAGGAAAGAAAGAGTTTTAATAAAAACTTTGTTTTTATGGGTTAGATTATTATTACAATCCCATTAACAAATTTAATAAATACATACTTAGCATTGTATAATTTTATGTATGTGTTAGTAGCAACTTTAAACGCAATTTACTCAAAATAAAGGAAAAAAATTTAAAAATCTGTAAATCTGGTGAGCAGCTAAAAATAAATACCTTTCCAATAATATACGTTTGGTCAAAATCGGGTTAAAACGGTAGAACAAAACATCGGTCACAAGAAGTCGCCTAGCCTATTAATATTATAGATTTACATTATAGAACCTCCAGCAATTAGCTAAAATTATGATTTGGTTCCATTTGAGGACCTCCAGTAATTAGCTAGCATTTCGATTTGGCTTTTCCTTCAAAACGATTTTCGTTTTCTGTTATATCTTGGTGGAATCTTTTACTCTGTTCGACTGGAAATCAGTGTTTCAAAAAATAAGTGACTTCAAAATCGAAGATTGCATTAAAATATTTGGCCATGCATGCAAAATAGAGCAATTAAGTTCATATTTTTGGATTTTGTTGATTTACAGGTTGTCTTGTTGCACTAGAAATAATAAAAATTATTCAGAATGAGGGCTTCTCGGTTGAGATATGTTTCTTCGTGCAAAAACTTTTTGAAAAACGAGATAAAATATCATAGTTTAGTTACACATACTAAAAAATTTATTTTTTATTTATCGTACTAAATTCGTTGTTAAACTAAAAATCGGTAGAAATTTGACAGAGTTAGAAATTATTTAGTGGGGAAGAAACTTTAAAAGTTTTTTTTAGGCGGAAACTTCAAAATTCAAGGGTGTTTAAACATTTTTAAACACGGTATTGTGATTAACTCAACCCGACCTACAACTACCACTGGGTCACTTGATAAGTATCTATAATATTAATAGGCTAGGTGATTTATTGTGAATGATGTTTTGTTCTACCGTTTTATCCCGATTTTGACCAAACGCATATTATTTGAAAGGTATTTCCTTTTAGCCGTTTTGCAGATTTACAGATTTTTAAATTTTTCTCCTTTATTTTGAGTAAATTGCATTTAAAGCTGCTACCAACACATACATAAAATTATACAATGCTATGTGTGTGTTTATTAAATTTGTTAATGTGTTTGTAATAAAAATGAGTTTGTTTTTTGTGTTGATTTGTGAATTGGCTATAATTGATTAGCATACCTTTAGGGTCTTTATTTAATGAAAAAATAAAATATCCTAGAATCTGCACTCGAATTTCGAGGGCTGGAATCTGCTAGTATTAGATTTATCTGCTAGTATTAATTTTAAAGAACAAACAATATTTTTTATTAGAACATATACAATTACTCAATAAATGGAGAAGAAATGTAAAGGATACAACCAATAAAAATCTTTGGTGAAAATATTTTATCAACTTTATTTGTTTTGGCCAAAATTCCATAAATATTTATTATTTTCGAAAACTTCCTTCCCCAAAACATTTTGTTGGGTTCAAGTCGTTTGTTTGTCTTGGCCAGTAAAGTAAAGTCACACAATTGTCTAGAAAGCAATTCTTGGTAACCATGGAAGTATGCTGAAGTTTATTATCCTGCATTTTCCAAGATATAGAACATTTCGGTTCGTGTCATCCACATTATACGCCATTTCCTGTAAGTCTGGTTCCGACCGATTTCAATGATTTCCATATCCACATCTTATTATATGTTTTTTTGTTGTTAGACCAAAGATATTTTTCTGATGTAGTATTTGATAGGCCGGTCAGCAAGATCGCATTTTCAATAGCAGCTGAAGTGAATTTTGAAGATATGAGTGAGTAATTTTTGGGAAGAATGAGAACACGGTTATCTATCATTGGTTCATTGATCTTCCGTGGGTTTTATTCATGTTTTCAGCTTTTAAAGTGTTTGAATTATATTGAACCATAACTTTAGCGTACATTTTTCAGTTACAAAACCGTGTTACAATTTTTATCCATCTACAAAATGTTACATGCTTTTATTTTTGCTTGTTTGGAGTCGATTTTTGAAATTAAATTTTCTCCAACTTCCGTCTAGCAAGAGCTCTGCATTCACGTTAAGTTGATGACAACACATCACGTAATAATTTTTTACATGATTTGAGTTTGTGCTGATGTTTTTAACTACCAAAAATAGTTGACCTAGACCCTTTATTATACCGATCGACTCTGAAAGAGCTTGAGGCGATTTAGCGATGTCCATCCGTATGTCTGTCCATCTTTCGGTCTGTCCTTGTGTCTGTGTGACCATGTAAGCCTTGTAATCAAACTAAAAGTCACAAATATAAGCTTTTGTCGGTCATAGGACGATCGCTACAAATTACCCCTGTAAGATTGATTTAAATTGATCTAAGATCCAAATTATCATATAGATCTAGGTCAAAGTTGGTGTGTTTATTATACCCCTTAATCAGTAGTCCAAATATAAAAAATGTAGAGGACCGTTCTTACTAAAAGCCCCTGTATAAAGCTGCAGATCTAGGTCAAATTTGGTTTGTTTGTGCTTATTACACACCTTAATCAGTGGTTCAAAAATAAACACTGTAGGACCATTCTTAAAAAAAGCCCCCATATGCTTTTCGAACTTCATTTAAATTCATCAATAAACAAAAATATTGTACAGCTTTTTCTCAAATTTTGTTTATATATGTTTTTGCAAAAAGTGACTTTCCAAATATGGTCACTAGGGATATAACTTTTCACATTTTTTGAAAATATCCGAATTGGCATACTATAGTCGAATAGGCCATTGAAAACTGTGAAGGAATACGCTTTTACTTCTTCGCTGGCGTCAAGAAAGTTCATGCACGCACCATCGGCGATGAAGTTTCAAATATGTATTTGTCTGCAATGAGATGGCGTTGAAATTTATTTAAATAAAATGGGAAACAAAAACAAAATGCATAAATGTAAAAAAAAATTGTTTTTGTTTATTTTACGAATTTTACCGTTTTTAAAAGAGAGAGAAACTCTTTAAAATTCTCTCGTTTATTTGATTTTAGAAATGTATGGTAAACAAAAACAATTTTTTAAACTTTGTTTTTGTTTTAATGGAAATTTTCACTTCTTCGACACGATTTCGAGAATAACCAACATTATTTCTAATACTTTGGCTTCGTGATTTATAGTGCGTTTCAATATGTCTTTTAAGAAAAGAGTATTAGTGGTTCAAAAAATTCCAAAATCTGGGAGAAGCAAATAACCAGATTCCAAAACAGTTTATCAATGTCTCGAATGATTTCCAATATAGAGACTCAATTAGACCAATTGAACAAAATGACTAGTAAAAAGACAATAATTGGAAGATTTAATGCTTTAGCAAAATCAGTAAAAAATGAAAAAAAAGATATGTTACAATATTTGGTAAATTATACACATTATGGGACAAGATGAGTTTGCCAAAACTTACTAAAAGATCAGTGGAAAGAAAAGTGGAAAACTTAATTCAACTTTATCGTAAACATTCGCGAAAGCAAAAAAGTGGTGTTAATTTTAAAGACGTTTTTAATAAACTAACAAAGTAACAGATTTCAAATATGAAGATTTAGATTTCCAATCAAAAGAAATAGATTGTCAATAATTATCAAGTTATGAATTTCAAGACAACTATGCCTTATCAGAATAAGATAATTATAAGCAGAAGAAAGGCTGCAAAAATTTGTGAGGAATTGGCACAATCGCAACCAGCCATATGTATATAATGCAGTTATGAAATCAGCTGAACAAAAAGAAGAATTATTAAAATAGCAGTTAAAAGAAGAAAATTAGGGTCTGCACTTTGAATTTTAAAGAAGTTCAGGTGGTAGTTTTAAAAAATGAAAGTAAAGAAATATACCTAGGGGTACTAGTTTTAGATGATGGAAAGCCAATTCTATATCTCAAGTAATCAAAGATATTCTTAGCAAGTTTGAACTGTGCAAAAATAATAATTTGCGATACAACAGCAGTAAACACAGGGGAAAAAACAGAGTAGTTATTCAATTGCAAAACTATTTTAAATCAATTAAACTGAATACGCCGCAATTTATTGGTTGTCAACACCATATATTAGATTTAATATTAAGGAACGTAATGGATGAGTTGCTCGGAGGAAAAACTTCATCCCCCGAAATATGTTACAATTCTATAAAGAAAAAATTGACACCAAAAACAATAAGTGGCGTGATGATATGCAGTATTTGTTTGAATTGGGAAATGCATTCAGATATTAAAAAAAAAAAAACAAAATTTTCCATTTAGAAAAATTAAAGCTATTCCACCGATCAGCAATACATGATGGAATTCGAGGGCCATCCTTGCAATTTTAGCATTTCTACTAATACCAAAATATCAGCCTGAGTTAAACCCAATTGGTGAGTTTGTTTGCGGCCAATGGTATGATATATGGTTCTTAGATCACCGATTTCACGAAGGTAACTTTAAACTTTTCAACCAGTCATTAGCATGATTCAAAAACGCCAAGAAATGCTTTCTTAAACATTTGATACAGGATGATTCATTAATCAAAAATCAGCAAAGGAATAATATTTGTGTAGAGCGTGCAGGATATGCATATATCCATTTTTCAAATCTATACGTACTTTAAACTTCAAATTTTCATCCTAAAATAATAATTAAAGTATACTATAATATTGTTATGTTTTTCGTAATAATATGATCATTGTATATGAAGTTAAATAACTTGTATGATATGAAATAAAATAAATAAAATTTTTTGTATTGACTTAGAAAATAAATTTGGTGCGTGAGGTTTTTTTGTAAAATAACCCAAGATAATGTTTTTCGTTAACAAAACATCATTGCCCACCTCGTGGTACTACACAAAAAATTTGGTTATAGTCCTAATGGTCATGATCAGTCCATTTTTCTACCTAGTCCCCATATAAAAATTGCATGCGATATGAACTTTTTTATATCGACAGCCCATAATTTTTAACAATGCCACTCAAATTTAGTTTATGCTTATTTTCTATATGCAATTAGTTGGACCTGCGATCCTTTCTCTAAACTCATGGTACAGGGTATCGTATAGTCGGTCTTACTTGTAGTAATTGAGTTTTAACTAACTTTCGACTGTCAATAGTTTTGATGCTTTTAAATATTTGTTAAAAAAATAAAAATACATTAATAATATTTTTGACAAAGTAATTAAAGGCACTTCAAAGTCAAACATACATACCATACATATATAAAAAAATCGGAAAATTGTCCATTTTTTTATATCACTTTCAAAGGCAGTGATATACTACTATATGTATGTGTAATGTGTATTTTTAATTTTATATTAAATATTTTTTTTTCTTCATTCTTTATTTGCAATCTATTATACAATATTAAGCAAATTAGATAATAAAACTAAAATTAGTTATTGATCTTCATTAAGAACAATAAAACTATACATTTAAGAGATCATTATTTTTCATATTAATAGTATGCTATTTACACTGAACTAAATTTTACAGTAGTGGTACAAATATGCTATTTACAGTAGTAAGTAGTTTAATTTAATTTCTAAATGGAAGATCAGGGACATGATGCCTCTGTAATCTTCTAATTTCATTGCTATCATCTAGTAAGGATATGGCTAAGGGATTCACATGATCACTTAATCTTTGCAGGTATCTATTACTGAAATAATTTATTTCCGTTTTAACTTTTGGGATGTTAAAATCGTAATGTAGTGTATAATTCCTTACGAACCATGGCGCGCCAGCAATTATTCTTAAAGTTTTAGATTGATATCTTTGAAAGATTTCAACATTGGAGTTACTAGTAGTCCCCCACATTTGAATCCCGTACGCCCACACCGGTTTTAATACTGTCTTATAGAGACTAATTTTGTTTTCCAAACTCAGTTCTGATTTTGGAGCCAGGAGCCAAAACATTCTTTTCGATTTGTTGTCAACTTGCTTTCCTTTATTTCAGATATTTCACTTTGTCTTTTTTTGGAATTGGTAGCCCATTCAGCTTTATCTCAGGACAATTACCTCGCCTTAAACAAAATGTGACATGAGTCGATTTTTCTTCATTATATTAAATATGTGTTTTTGATGTGTAAACATCTATACGCGCAGGGAGGGGGGGGTAAATTTCTATTTCATAATACAATCACAAAAACAGCGTAACATGTGAGCGTAAGAAAAAATCAGCGTAACATGTGAGCATAAGAAAAAATCGGTGTGACTTATGATTGTATTGGTGAAAAAAATATGATATGTATTAACCTGTTTGAAAATGCAAAATGAAAAATAAAATATGAAAAATGAAAAATAAGAAATGAAAAATGAAAAATAAAAAATGAGAAATAAAAATGAAAAATAAAAAACGCAAAATGAAAAATGAAAAATACAAAATGAAAAATAAAACATGAAAAATAAAAAATGAAAAATAAAAAATAAAAAATTAAAAATGAAAAATAAAAAATGAAAAATAAAAAATGAAAAATAAAAAATGAAAAATAAAAAATGAAAAATGAAAAATAATAAATAAAAATAAGTAATGAAAAATGAAAATGAAAATGACAAGTGAAAAATAAAAAATGGAAAATAAAAAATGAAAAACGAAAAATTAAAAATGAAAAATATAAAATAAAAACGAAAAATTAAAAATTTACCGGTTGAAATAATAAATAAAAATAATTATTTTTATATTAGCAGAGCTCCTGCAGTTGATTGCTATAAGTGATACATAGATAACGCTTTCTGTTTGATTTTAAAAAAGTGCCATAAAAAAACTTTATTTACTAGATGTTTACACATCTCCCCCGTGATCAGACTCACATGATTTTTTTATTGTATAAAGGCTGTTTTTTTGTATTAAAAAAGAGATGTCAAAATTGACAAAGGAAGATTATACATATATTTAAGACATTACATTTAGGAAATTGATGCCCTTGAAAGACTGTATTAGAAAAATCTAAAAAAACAAACAACATATACATATAGTAAAAATAAAAATAAATAATATTAATAATAATTTTATTGTGTAGTGCACTTATTATTTCAACATGTGCGTATGTTTCCATTCTTCAACATGTATTTGTTGTGCATCGTAAATTATGCATTAAATCTCAAATCAATGTCAATTTACGAATTCATCTTTTGGATACCAAAAAAAAAACCAGTAAAGTGTATTAAATCAATACGTCTGTTCTTCAACTTAAAAAAAAGAACAATAACAACAGGAGGTTTAAGGCAGCTAGCTCACTACTCCATTATAAAGGCAAAACCAATTGCAAACATAAACTGAATCGAACTAAGTTGGAGGATTTGCTCTAAAAGATAAATGTTGTACCAACACAGCAAACAACAACAACAGAGTAATGTATGCCAGTCTTTTAGCTACATTGTTTTTACGAATGGGCTATGCAATTCAATGATGTTTTGTTCCCTGCATTTATGCTCTATGCTTTACTGTCAATTACCTTAAAATTATAGTCACTTTAGCTTTTATTCATTCGTGATTTAAAGTTTCAATGCGTTTAAAAAATAAAAATAAACAGAAAATGAAGCCATGATTCTAAATTTAAACTGTAATATGAAAATATTTATAGATACATAAGTACTTGTGTTCATTAGGATGCAGTCTTAAAATGATAAACCTTGATATTTTTTTATGATGATGGCTCGGTTCTAGATATAGCCGTTTCTTAGCTGGACCGTGATGAAAAACCTCTTAATTTTATTTATTTTTTTAAAGAATTTTTCACATTTCTTCCAAAAAACCTTGCATACAAATGCCTATCACGTGAACGGTTTTTATACCCTATACCACTATGTGGTTTGGGTATAATGACTTTGGGCTGCTGTTTGTAACTACCAAAAACACTTGACCTAGACACATATTTTATTATACCGATCGACTCAGAATCACTTTCTGAATCGATTTAGCGATGTCCGTCCGTCCGTCCGTCTGTGTGTCCATGTAAACCTTGTAATCAAACTACGCAAATATGAATATATTTTGATAAAATTTGGTATGTAAGCTTTTATCGGTCATAGGATGAACACTATTGAAATTGGTGAAATTCGGTCCATGTTCAGACCTAGTCCCCATACAAATGACCCCTATGAAATCGACATAAATTGCCATAAGATCCAAATTATCGAATAGATCTCAGTCGAATTGGGTTTGTATGAGTTTATTATATCCATTAAGCAGTAGTCCAAATAAAATCCCTATGGGACAATTCTTAGTCATAGGCCCCATATAGAGCTGCTTCCCGATTTTCACTTAAATCTATAAAAAAAAAAAATATATAATTGGTTTGTATATATTTTTTCAAAATATAAGTAACTTTACCAAATATGGTTAGGATCGGTCCATTTTTCGACCTACTTCCCAAATAAGTATAGCACCCGATATGAACTTTTTCATATCTGCAGCCCAAAAAAATTAATAACAATGTCACTCAAATTTGGTTTATGCTTATTTTCTATATCGAATTACTTGACCGAAGAGATAGGGTCTCTAAGCCATGGTATAGGGTATCGTATAGTCGGTGTAGACCGACTATAATTTTCTTACTTGTTTGTATCTAATATTATGTAGGACATGCAATTCGAGGCACTTTAATGTACACTTGTGGACATACAATTAAGTCATTTATACAGTAATACGAGTACTTAACTTTTTAAAAATAAAATAGTTTTAATAAAAAAATTGAACAAAAACAACTTCTATTTATTTAGTTTAAATATCTAACAGTTAATTAATTACAAAATCTTAAAAATTATTCATGTTAAACACTTTTTTTTTTTTTGCACAAATCAAATGTCAGTCTTATATTTTGGGTGGACATAAATTAGGTTACCTGAAAAGAAATTGTTAAAATTTGTTTAAATTATTTTATTTTGTTTTCAAACTATTTGGAACCTTTAGTGTTGGGTACCCTTTTTGGAGGATTACTTCGGCACATCTGCTTGGCATTGTTTTAGCTAAATCGTAACACTCTTGAGGAGTAATATTATTCCATTCTGCCTGAATAAAGGCCACTATACACTTGTCAAATTCACATCAAGCATTATGGTGGTATTAGGAAAATTTTGTTTGTATGTGTGACACCGACGATGCTTGATGGAAAATAAAAAAATTTAGATTTTTGACATGCTGGACGAGTGATTTTGATGTATTTACTTATCAAGCACGTACACACTTTAAACGAGATTTCAAACAGAACATACGCTAAAAATGTCGGATGAAAAAAAAGTGTTTTGGATGAAAAAAAGTGCTTTGAATGAAAAAAGTGCTTTGGATGAAAAAAAAAAAATCAAAATTAGTTGTTTTATTTATTACAAAGCAAATAAGTTTGAAATAATCACATTAAAATTATGTTTTTCCTATTTTGTTGCTCCCGCTGTTGACACTTCAAAGTAAAATGAAAAATGAATGCTGGACTGGTCTTTATGCAAATCTATGTCCTAACGTCAAGCACACGTACACGAGCTTGATGTCAAGCATTTGACAAGTGTATAATGCCCTTAACATTCCAGAGTGCATTTTTATTTGTAGGTTTTCTGGCCGCAACTGTCCGTTTTACAATCCCGCATAAATTTTCTATCGGGTTTAACTCGTGATTTTGATTATTTTGTTTTCATCAAACCAAGTCTTAACGAACCGAGATCTATGGTTCGGCTCGTTATCCTGCTGAAATATATATGCTAGGATATCTTTGTACAATTCCCCAGTGATTTTCAAATCGATTTTAATTAAGGCATCATCCCCGGACGAGATAAAATATCCCCACAACATCACAGACGACCCTCCGTGCTTTACGGTTTTTTTGTTGATTGGTCGTCGCACATAGGGTCTGCCGTCATTTCGAAAACGTTGAACTTTGATTCATCACTCCACACAATTAATTGCATGTTCCGATCTAATCAAAGTTGATGTAAGGAATGGGTCAATTTTACTCATACTGGCATAAGCCCATCTTCCGCTTATGCCGTTTTGCGTTGTTTATGTCTTATCAAATTATTAAAAGTCTTACATTTTTGATAATATTTAATAGCGTTGACCACCTTTCCTCGCGATAATAACAACATTTTCACCATTTCAGCAACTGAACCAACATTTTGGAAGCAATTCCAAATGATCTCCCTTTCAGCAGGAGTATAGCTTTTATTTTCATTCATAGTTTAACAACTTCAAATGGAAGTACTCCATTCCATTTTTAATTTTTAATTTTTCATTTTCCATTTTTCATTTTTAATTTTTAATTTTTCATTTTCTATTTTTCATTTTTCATTTTTCAATTTTCATTTTCTATTTTTCATTTTCCATTTCCCATTTTTCATTTTCCATTTTTCATTTTTAATTTGTCATTTTCCATTTTTAATTTTTAATTTTCGATTTTTCTTTTTCCATTTTTCATTTTTCATTTATAATTTTTCATTTATTTTTTTTTTTTTTTTTTTTTTTTGGATTTTACCTATGTTTTGCGGTGTTGCCATATTTGTATTTGTATTTATTTATTAAATGCGATTTTCCATTACAACAAGATACAGTATCTTATAAATTACAGTAATGGAATCAGATAAGTTATTCACTATATATTTAATATCAGTAACTCTTAATCTAAATTTAAAATATAAATAACAATTTAAAAACATTAAAAAAAAATCAAATAAAATCAATTAAAGTATTGGCATAGTAATTTTCTAAACCCTATTGCGTTGCTTGTATTTTGCATGACATTAGGAAGCTGAATCCAGAGACAAATAGTAAGAATAAAAAATTGACATTCAGAGGCGTGGTCCCGGTATTTAAATTGAATTATTCGATTCCCTCTGGAAGATCTTGCGAATTTTAATCGTTCAAAAAGATATTTTGGAGCCTTTGTTATAATAATTTTATGTAGGAATATAATGTTCTTGAATTTAATATAGTTGTCAAATGACATGTGTAAGACATGACACGAGTATTGGGATACATGATCAAATTTTCTTAATCCAAAGATATAGCGAATAATGTTGTTGAAAGTTACAGTAAGTTTTCTGTTATCCCTAGAGTTGCAACCTGTGAAAATCTCAGATGAATATATTAATGTTGGTAAAAGATATGTTTTAGCAAGTAGCAATCTTATTTTCAGTGGAGTAAAGTGCTGTGTTAACCACAAACCTCTAATCATACTATAAATTCTGCCACAGGATTGATTAATATGATCTGACCAAGTCAGAATTCCATTAAACACAACTCCGAGATTTCGTACAGAGTCCACGATGTCAATTTTAGAGCCCCCAAAAAAGACATTAATCTCATTCTCCAAATGCATCACTTTCTTCTTTATTATAATACACTTAGATTTATTTGGATTAAGTCGTAGACCATTTGCCGTTGCCCAATTTAGAATACTTTTGAGATCATAATTTAGTTCTTGAGTTTTGGAAATAATTGAATCCTTGGTACTACTTAAATATAGCTGAATGTCATCAGCGTACATCTGAGCCTTAGAGAATTTAATTTGTTGTGGAAGATCATTGGCATATATCGAATAAAGTAGTGGGCCAAGGATTGAACCCTGTGGTACGCCTCTTATAACTTGCAGTGAGCTTGATATGGAGCTACCATTAGCAACAGATTGGGATATGTTTGTGAGATATGAAAACATGAGTCTAACTGCTAATGTAGAAAAGTTAAAAAACCTCTTCAGTTTGAGGCATAAAATTGAGTGGTGCACCGTGTCAAATGCCTTTGAGTGATCCAATAAAACCAAAAAATTTATTTTTCCATCATCCATGTTAATTTTCCATTTTTCATTTGTCATTTTTCATTTTCTATTTTTCATTTCGCATTTTCCATTTTTCATTTTTCGTTTTTCATTTTTCATATTTCATTTTTCATTTTTAATTTTTTATTTTTCATTTTTAATTTTTCATTTTTCATTTTTAATTTTTAATTTTTAATTTTTAATTTTTAATTTTTAATTTTTAATTTTTAATTTTTAATTTTTAATTTTTAATTTTTAATTTTTAATTTTTAATTTTTAATTTTTAATTTTTAATTTTTAATTTTTAATTTTTAATTTTTAATTTTTAATTTTTAATTTTTAATTTTTAATTTTTAATTTTTAATTTTTAATTTTTAATTTTTTATTTTTAATTTTTAATTTTTAATTTTTAATTTTTAATTTTTAATTTTTAATTTTTAATTTTTAATTTTTAATTTTTAATTTTTAATTTTTAATTTTTAATTTTTAATTTTTAATTTTTAATTTTTAATTTTTAATTTTTAATTTTTAATTTTTAATTTTTAATTTTTAATTTTTAATTTTTAATTTTTAATTTTTAATTTTTAATTTTTAATTTTTAATTTTTAATTTTTAATTTTTAATTTTTAATATTTAATTTTTAATTTTTAATTTTTAATTTTTAATTTTTAATTTTTAATTTTTAATTTTTAATTTTTAATATTTAATTTTTAATTTTTAATTTTTAATTTTTAATTTTTAATTTTTAATTTTTAATTTTTAATTTTTAATTTTTAATTTTTAATTTTTAATTTTTAATTTTTAATTTTTAATTTTTAATTTTTAATTTTTAATTTTTAATTTTTAATTTTTAATTTTTAATTTTTAATTTTTAATTTTTAATTTTTAATTTTTAATTTTTAATTTTTAATTTTTAATTTTTAATTTTTAATTTTTAATTTTTAATTTTTAATTTTTAATTTTTAATTTTTAATTTTTAATTTTTAATTTTTAATTTTTAATTTTTAATTTTTAATTTTTAAATTTTAATTTTTAATTTTTAATTTTTAATTTTTAATTTTTAATTTTTAATTATTAATTTTTAATTTTTAATTTTTAATTTTTAATTTTTAATTTTTAATTTTTAATTTTTAATTTTTATACCCTATACCACTATGTGGTTTGGGTATAATGACTTTGTGCTGCTGTTTGTAACAACCAAAAATATTTGACCTAGACCCATCTTTAATTATACCGATCGAATCAGAATCACTTTCTGAGTTGATTTAACAATGTCCGTCCGCCCGTCCGTCCGTCCGTCTGTGTGTCCATGTAAAGCTTGTAATCAAACTGCAGGTCGCAAATATGAATATATTTTGATGAAATTTGGTATATAAGCTTTCATCGGCCATGGGATGAACGCTATTGAAATTGGTGAGAATCGGTCCATGTTCAGACCTAGCCCCCATACTAATTACCCATATGCAATCGACATAAATTGCCATAAGATCCAAATTGTCATATAGATCTTACTGAAATTGGGTTTGTATGCATTCATTACATCCACTAATGAGTAGTCCAAAAATGATCCCTTTGACCCCATATAGAGCTGCTTCCCGATCTTCACTTAAATCTATTAAAAAACAAAAATATTGCGCTGATTCTTCTCAAATTTTGTTTGTACATTTTTGCAAAATAAAAGAGACTTTACCAAACATGATCAGGATCGGTCCATTTTTGGACCTAGTCCCTTTATAGATATAGCATCCGATATGAACTTTTTCATATCTGCAGCCAAAAAAATTAATAAAAATCCCACTCAAATTTGGTTTTTGCTTATTTTCAATGTCCTGTTAGTTGGGCCTAAGAGATAGGGTTTCTAAACGCATGGTATAGGGTATCGTATAGTCGGTCTAGACCGACTATAATTTTCTTACTTGTTAATTTTTAATTTTTAATTTTTGAATTTTTAATTTTTAATGTTTAATTTTTAATTTTGTATTTTTAATTTTTAATATTTTACTTTTATTTTTATTTTTTATTTTTATTAATTTTTTATGTTTAATTTTAATGATAAAAAATATGTGGTAAAACTTGCTTAGGCCAATGTGACACGTGCAGTATTAATATACTTCAGCAAACGAAGAATTACAACATATGTAACATATCTAAGAACAACACACACTGAAAAATTTTATTTTTTCAAGAGTTTTTTCAAAGTTTCATTCATAACTCGTGAACCCTTTGACCGATTTTGATTATTTTAAATAGCAACTCCTTTGGATGTTAATAAACGATTTTATACAAAAACGAACGGTCTAGCTTAGATATTGACGGCGTGATTTCCACAGACAGACGGACAGACGGTCATCGGTAAATCAACTTCCCTTGTTATAATGATCAAGAAAATATATGGTTTTGGGGTCTCAGGAATATATTTCGATGTGTTACAAACGGAATGACAAACCTATATATACCCTCTGCCACTGAGGTGTGGAGGGTATAAAAATAGCCATTTGAATCGTTATAATGATAATGGTTACGTTCTTCTGGCTCAAAGTTAGGTGTTTTTAAACAGAAGCAGTTACCGATATGTTTGATTCGACTCAACGACTTTTATCATAATAAACAAAAATATGTGTAAGCACAAATTCGAATTATGAGTGGAGTATCTGTGAAACAGTTATTCCACTTTGGAGACCTTCCTAGTTATTATCAAACTATTTAAAGTCTGTTTTTTTTTACTATGTGGGTACCTTTTCAATAAAAACAAGTACGAAAATTATAGTCGGTCTAGACCGACTATACGATACCCTATACCATGCGTTTAGATACCCTATCTCTCAGCCCAACCAACTGGATATAGAAAATAAGCATAAACCAAATTTGTGTGGCATTTTTATAAATTTTTTCGGCTGCAGATATGAAAAAGTTCATAACGGATGCTATATCTATATGGGGACTAGGCGCAAAAATGGACTGATCCTGACCGTGTTTGGTAAAGTCTCTTGTATTTTGCAAAAATATATACAAACAAAATTTGAGAAGAATCAGTAAATATTTTTGTTTTTTTATAGATTTAAGTGAAGATCGGGAAGCAGCTCTATATGGGGCCTATGACTAAGAGTTGTGCAATAGGGATCATTTTTAGACTACTGATTAATGGATGTAATATATACACACAAACCCAATTTGACTAAGATTTGTATGAGAATTTGTATCTTATGGCAATTTAAGTCGATTTCATAGGGATCATTTGTATGGGGGCTAGGTCTGAACATAGACCGATTCTTTCAATAGCGTTCATCCCATGGCCGATAAAAGATCAAATACCAAATTTCATCAAAATATATTCATATTTGCGACCTGCAGTTTGATTACAAGCTTTACATGGACACACAGACGGACGGACGGACGGACGGACGGACGGACGGACATCGTTAAATCGAATCAGATAGTGATTCTGATTCGATCGGTATAATTAAAGATGGGTGTAGGTCAAATATTTTTGGTTGTTACAAACAGCAGCACAAAGTCATTATACCCAAACCACATAGTGGTATAGGGTATAACCATTCGATTGAACGTTACAAAGTGAAAACATCCAGGCTGAATTGTTTTGTTAATTTGTAAAACGTTTTTCATTTAAAATACAAGTATTTACAACATTGCAACATGTCTAAACAACAAATAACAGAACAAACAAAAACAAAGGCTACATACATATGTACATATAAACAAATACAACATACAGGAAAACTTGAAAAAAGGTTCAAGACGAGAATATGCACAGTGTCTCTACTGCGTTCTGAAATCAGCAACGCTGAGTAGTATTTCGAATAAAAAATTTAATTGTTTATAAGTTCATCGAATGAATTGAGTAGTGACTAAAAAAATTGCAACCGGATCCAAAATTTATTATGATTAATTATAAATTGAACATTGAACTAGAGTTCCTTTCCATTCCGAGCCATACCACCTAAAATATGTTTTAAAAATTTTCTTTCGTCTAGACTCGAAACATGTTATGGCAACATTATAAGGGCTGTTTTTTTTTTAAAGGTTCACAAGTTTGAGTTGGTAACACTGCTTTCGTTGACAACCGATTAAACAGCTGATTTGCCGTTTCATAATGGATAGACTTACACGAGTGCAACGCTTGTAGAAATTTTCTATTAAAATAATAGTTTTGTTCGTCGAAGTTACGATAAGTTTGTTTCAATTCGGCTAATTCGAATAACTATGGATCGTTTTTGCACCACGTTTACTCTTAATGATTATGTGAACCTCGTAAGACGCCAAATAGTGCGCCGTTCTCAGCAAATCGGGATGTGTCCACTTTATGAAGGATTTTATGAAAGGATCTTGCTTTACGAGCTTTTAAGATTCAACTTGTGCAATAATTAAAGCCAAACGACCATTCGACCAATGGGCTGAAGTACAAATAGATATTGATTTTGATTTTCTATACAAAATTTTGTTCAGCGATTAAGCTGAATGGGTGCGTAAATAAGCAAATTTTATCGCATCTTGAGTGAAGATAATCCACAAGCTTTTGTCCCAACACCATTATCTCCGCTGAAAATTACTATTTAGTGCATTTTTTTGGGACGGCGGAGTCATTGATCCATAAGTCCTCAAAAACAATGTTGGTCAGAATGTTACGGTGAACGCTATAGAGAAACGATTACAAATTTTTTCATACCTCAATTAGCTGGCATTAATCTTGCTGGCATGTGGTTCCAATAGGACGGGTTAGACATTAATAGCATAAAATTATCTATCCGATAAAGCCAGTTAAATTATTATTAAAAATATTTTTCTCTGCTTTATTTTAATTTAAAGTTCTGTAACTCTGAAAAAACACCGGTTATCAGACGCCTTCCATTTTTGGCCACTCGATTGATATTTCACGGCACTGTGTTATGTTGGATGGATAGATGTGTGTATGTTTCTTAACATGGAATCATACATACATACAAACAAAATATTTTTTTACATTTACAACAGGAACAACAAGAACAAAAGTGACTTTAAAAGCTAACCAAACAGAAACCAACAAAAAATGCAAGTGTACGAAATAAAAGTAAACGAAGGAGACATATTAGGTTGTTTGTTCACGTTCGTATAAGAAAAAAGAAATCGCGCTTATGTTGTTCGTGGTGGTAGCTGATTTTAATTTCATTAAAAAGATATCACAAAAATGAATCCTTGAAGAGGTTCCTTGACACTAAGTTAACAACAACATTAGGCCAGTGACTACAGCAGCAGCACCCGTAATGTTTACAAGAGGAAAATGTTACGAAACAGAACAAAAAAAAAAAAAAAGCAAAAAGCACAAAAATAGTGCTTTTATTTTGGTAAAAATGTTTACGTTGCAAACGCAATGAAATCTTAGTAGAAATTCAAAGGGGAATTAATCAAAAATAATGTATATATGTACATATGTATACCATGTTAGGTAAATCATCAAAGTCTAAAAATCCAAAAAGTATTTTAATAAATAAACTTTTTTAACTTGATATTGTTGATCTGTTCTTTTTTTTAAAGATGAAATACGAGCAATTGGATAAACAAACAAAGCGAAAAAGCCAAAAATGGTATTTGATGTAAACAATTTCGTGGTCCGTATTATACGTATTCCAAATTTCAGGTCTATAATTTTGTTAGAAAAAGTATACAAACACTTGAAGGTGAAAATTTTTAATATTATAAAAATATTTTGAGCTACGAACTTTTTACCATTGACACGTTGGGAATTTTACATCGATTTTATTTTAGTAGACGACAAACTTTATGTATAATGTTTAATTGACTTAATTATATTTCTTTTCGAAACTATATATCGGTGCTGACGAGATAAAAATTATCCTAAAGCTTAGAAGTGAGGATAAATCTTTTCGTGAAATAGCTCCGATCATAGGCAGAAGCCTTGTGCGTAGTTCAAAACTGTAAATCACCAATTCAATTTTGTCTAAACCTCGTTCTGGCCGCCCCACCAAACTATCTGAGCGCGAAAAGCGAACTATTTTGGCGTCAGTAAAATAGAACCCCAGAATTACTGCTTCCCAAATTAGTTTTAAAATTAAAGAATTCTTCGGCCGAGACATCCATAGAGATAGCTTTCGTAATAATTTAAAAAAATCTGAATAGAAAGGCATTCATTTCCGATGTCAATAGAAAATGGGTATGTAAACTAGGCTCCTGAATTTTGGGAACGTGGTTTATTTTCATGTGAAAGCAATTTTTTCGTCATTAAAGGATAAAAGTTAGTTTGAAAGTACTAGGCCAACATAGTAAAACATCGAAAGTGCTTGGCGTTCACAGACCAAAGCATCAACTATGATAAATTTGATAAATATTACTCATACGTCTAAGTATTAATATTAAGTAGTATTAATATAATAATATTAACTAGCAGATTCCAGCGTTCGAAATTCGAGTGCAATTTCTAGACAACTTTATTTTTCAACTTAGCCAATTCACAAACCAACACTTTTTTGGTTTATTATTATTGTGAATGAAGAAAACAAACTCATTAACAAATTTAATAAACACACACATAGCATATGTATAATTTTATGTATGTGTTAGTAGCAGCATTAAACGCAATTTACTCAAAATAAAGGAAAAAATTTAAAAATCTGTAAATCTGGTGAACAGCTAAAGGGGTTTTCAATAAGAGCGCTACAAAAGTTTTTTTAAATAAAACAAAAACGGTTTTGGATATCAATGAAATTCTTTATTCCTGTGAAAGTACGTTTGATGCCATTATGTATGGAAATCGATCTATTTTGCATAGCCACCACGGGCACGCTTGCAGAAGTCCAGACGCTGAACCCAATTTTCGACGGTTTTCAAGTATAAATCGGCCGATACTGCTGCATTTTCACGTTCGATATTCGTACGAAGTTCATCAATCGTCGCTGGCTTGTTGGCATAGACCATAGACTTGACGTAGCCCCACAGGAAATAGTCCAACGGCGTCAAATCGCACGACCGAGGCGGCCAATCGACTAGACCATTTCGTGAGATAACACGTTCTCCAAACTTGGTTTCTAATAAATTGATTGTGACATCGCTGTGTGGCTTGTGGCGCCGCACAGTGGCTCATTTTGGGAAAACACGTGCCAAAAATCATTGCTTTTGAACTACAGCAGATATCGATTTGAAACTTTTACTGATAAATCGTGAGACTTCAAAGATTATGTGCTGTAAAGATGAGAGTGCCACGCCTAAAAAAAAGGGCGGGTAAATTGGTAGATTACAGACTTTTGTTTTTTGTGCTTTTGTTCTTGAAGTACAGATCGAAATTTTGCTTCAATCGAAATTTTGAGACAATCTATACTAAAATTGAGAGAAATCGGTTCAGATTTAGATATAGTCCCCATATATATGTTCCCCGATTTGACTAAATACTCCTCTAGAAGTCATATGTAAATATGTATTCGAGTACCGATTTACGGCTTGATTGTGTTTCTAGTCCTATACTACTATTTTAAGCTACTACTCTCCCTGTGTTTACTTAACAGCTGACTCTGGAAAAATGGCTTTCAATGATATTGTAGTCGCAACCAACTTCTGAGCTTCCGGTCTCTCTCTGCTTGAACGCCAACACGACAACAAGTGTCTTCTCGATAAAGTTTGAAATATCTTGTTAATCATCATAGATTTAAAAAAATTGAAAGTTTAAATAAAAACTAACTTAACTTATATATTTCGTCAAACAACGCGTGTTTCATAATTTCTTAAAAATGGCTTTGTCGTATTACCAACTATTTGAACTATTTTTAAAGAGTGATAGTGCTGAGAACTTTATAATAGCTGTAACTAAAGAGTTAAATCGCAAAAATATTCAGGAACATGAAAATGCATTGAAACGATTTTATAGAAATATAAGACAAAAGTGGATTGCAAAACATCGGTTCCGAAATAGGTTCATTGAAAGTTATGGAACATGGCTTGAAAATAATAAGTTGACTTTTGATGACATTCAAATGGAGAAACCCACTACTTCGAAAAGCTCTAGAGGAAGGCCCGAAGTTTCAATAGATGAGTGCTCGAAACGTAGCCAAAAGAGGAAGCTTACTGGTGCTACTGAAAATATGTCAACGGTAAATCTTTCGACAGCCTTATCACTAAATTATAACAAGAACAAGGAAAGGGTTAAAGGCAGTATAACAGCAGCAATATCCAAGGCGAGCCCGAAAAGGCTTCAAAGAATACAAAAAAGCATTCCTACTCCACCGTACTCCACATTAAATGTAAAGTTCAATAATGAAGAGGCCTTAGCTTTGTTTCTCGATTTGGGGTTATCAAAAGAAAAATATATAATATTGCGCAATTCCTTAAAATGGAAGAAAGTAGACATTTTGCCAAGCTATTCTGGAATAACATCAGCCAAAAAGGAAACTGTGCCACTTTCTTGTGAGATAACAGATGTACTAGCTAAAATTAAACTTCAAGATATGTTGAACCACACTGTTCAGCGGATAATCACTACGAAAAGCATGGAAGAACTTGATTTACTTCCACGTGATTTAACATTACTAACAAAATGGGGCTGCGACGGATCCTCAGGACAAAGTGCATACAAACAATCAATTACGCCACATAATGATGAGAGCTTTTCTGACGCAAATATGTTTATGGTTTCATTTGTTCCATTGAGGTTAAAGTCTACCTTGGCTGAACATTGGAAAAACCCTCGACCATCTTCAACTCACTTTTGTAGACCAGTAATGTTTCAATATGCTAAAGAAACTCCTGCACATATAACTACCACTGTTAACAACATAAAACATGAAATCGGTGAACTGCATCCAACAGAAATTTGCATTCATAATAAAATGTTTCGTATAAACCACGAGCTTTTTCTCACAATGATCGATGGTAAAGTCCTGAATGAAATCACAAATACAAAATCTACACGAACTTGCGCAATTTGTAAGAGGACGCAAAAGAACTTCCAGAATGAAAATGACTCAATAGCTTATGAACTCAACTGCCAGTATGGCATATCTCCCTTACATGCCAGAATACGGTTCATGGAATTTTTCTTAAAGCTTGCGTATACTCTGCCTGAAAAAGAAGGTGATAGAGCGGATGTCAAAAGGAAAATTCAACAAGAATTTCGCCAGGAAATTGGGCTTCTAGTAGATCAGCCGAAACAAGGTTTTGGAAACACGAACGATGGCAACACTGCAAGGAAATTTTTCAAAAATGTGGACATCACTGCTCGTATAACTGGAATTGACTCCGAAATCATAAAGAGGGTGCAGGTCTTGCTTAATGTTCTTAACTGCAGAGAAAAAGTCGACGCAAATAAATATGGAATTTATGCTTCTAGAACCGCCGAGTTAATTAAAGAAAAATATCCAAAAAAAATTTTAACCCCAACGGTTCATAAAGTTTTAGATCATGGCAAACAAATTATGGAGTACCAATTATCCGAAGAAGCACAAGAAGCCAGGAACAAGGATTATAAAAAGTACAGACTCTCAAACACTCGAAAGTTTTCCCGAAAAAGCCAGAACGAGGATTTATTTAACATGCTCTTAGCGTCTTCTGACCCAAAAATTTCATCACTGAGACATGTTAGATCAATACCGGAATTAAAAACTGTATATTCGCCAGAAATGGTTGCTTTGTTTGAAAACATTGATGATTGCTTCGTAGAAAATTAAAGTTTTTCAATAAAATCGTAAAATTGCTGTTTTCGTATGGGAGCGTACTCTTCTAGGGGGCGTGGCTTAGTCAGTGAGTATAAATTTAAAATTATTTCTTGTGTCCATGTAAAGCTTGTAATCAAACTGCAGGTCGCAAATATGAATATATTTTGATGAAATTTGGTATATAAGCTTTTATCGGCCATGGGATGAACGCTATTGAAATTGGTGAGAATCGGTCCCTGTTCAGACCTAGCCCCCATACAAATTACCCATATGAAATCGACATAAATTGCCATAAGATCCAAATTGTCATATAGATCTTACTCAAATTGGGTTTGTATGCGTTCATTACATCCACTAATGAGTAGTCCAAAAATGATCCCTTTGACCCCATATAGAGCTGCTTCCCGATCTTCACTTAAATCTATTAAAAAACAAAAATATTGCACTGATTCTTCTCAAATTTTGTTTGTACATATTTTTGCAAAATACAAGAGACTTTACCAAACATGATCAGGATCGGTCCATTTTTGGACCTAGTCCCTTTATAGATATAGCATCCGATATGAACTTTTTCATATCTGCAGCCAAAAAAATTAATAAAAATCGCACTCAAATTTGGTTTATGCTTATTTTCTATATCGAAGTAGTTGGACCGAAAGATAGGGTCTCTAAACCATGGTATAGGGTATCATATAGTCGGTCTAGACCGACTATAATTTTCTTACTTGTTTTTTTTTATTGTTTCATGGACATTCCCTCAATAATACAAAATTTTCAAAATTTCTTGCACGCCCGGCCTTTTTTTTAAAACTCAACTCAAAGTTTGAAAATTAAGCAAAAAATAAAGGTTTAAAAAAAAAAAATTATAAAAATTAGGCCTTTCTAAAAAATACATATATATTTTTTTAATATCTTTGAAATTGTTCCTAAAATCAAGAGAACAAAAATGCATGACTTTATCTCCAACCGATTTTGAACAAACACTAGTTGAACTCTGCATTAATATTGATTTTTTTTGGCATTTTTCATTCTTTTTCAAAATAGTCCAACTTTGACCAGCTGTACAAACTAAGCTATACACTTAAAATGGATGATATTTCAGAATTTGATACTTCAATCAGTTCTTAATTAAAAACTATAAACCTTTTTGCCCAGTCAAACAACTCGAAAATTGATTTTTGGCACGAGCCAAACGTCAAATGAGCCACCGTGCGCCGTCCTGTTGGAACCACATGTCCTCCAAGTCCATATCATCCAATTGGGGCCAAAAATATTCGGTTATCATTGAACGGTAGCGATTCCCATTCATAGTAACGTGCCGGTCTTGATGATCATTTCATCTTTTAATGAAATGACGCCGCCGGTCCATAAACCGCACCAAACCGTAATTTTTTCGGGATGCAATGATGACTCATGGTGTACGTGTGGATTGCTGTCTGACCAATAACGCATATTTTGTTTATTGACGAAGCCATTCAGCCAGAAATGAGCCTCATCGCTGAAGATGATTTTTCGATGAATATCCGAATCATTTTCAAGTTGTTGCTCAGCCCAATTCACGAACATACGACGCTTCTGGTGGTCAAGCGGCTTCAGCTCCTGCGTCAATTTGATCTTGTAAGGATGTAGGCCAAGATCTTTTCGCAAAATTCGCCACAACGAGTCACAGAGATGCCCAACGCTTGAGAACGACGTGTGAGATACACATTTGGGCTTTCTCCAACTGAAGCCTCAGCGGCAGCAATATTCTCGACACTACGGGCACTTCTTTGTCTCACTGGCACGGGAACATTTTGTACTGTGCCTGTGGATTCAAATTTTTCCACTAGACGCTCAATTGTTGATCTGCTAGGATGATATTGACGACCATAAATTGGACGTAGAGCTCTTAACGTTGAGGCCACTGACTCCGAATTTCGGTAGTAAATTTTAATAATTTTGACTCGTTGTTGGCTATCTTTCCATCATGAAATGGCAAACCTTACTGAAGAGAAAAGTCAAAAGAGCGGCAAGAAATATGGCGTCGTTTGCTGTCCCTGTCTTTCTACTTTTATAGCGTCCCTGTTGAAAAATCCTTTATTACTCATACGTCTAAGTATTAATATTAAGTAGTATTAATATAATAATATTAACTAGCAGATTCCCGCGCTCGAAATTCGAGTGCAATTTCTAGATAACTTTATTTTTCAACTTAGCCAATTCACAAACCAACACTTTTTTGGTTTATTGTTATTGTGAATGAAGAAAACAAACTCATTAACAAATTTAATAAACACACACATATCATATGTATAATTTTATGTATGTGTTAGTAGCAACTTTAAACGCAATTTACTCAAAATAAAGGAAAAAAATTAAAAATCTGTAAATGTGGTGAACAGCTAAAAATAAATACCTTTCCAATAATATACGTTTGGTCAAAATCGGGATAGAACGTTAGAAAAAACATCGGTCACAAGAAATCGCCTAGCCTATTAATATTATAGATAACATTATATTAATAAGTATTACTGTAATACGTCTAAGTATTACTATAATATTCAGCTTTAGCTAAAACTTTGCTGAAGAATGAAAAGGGAAATCATCAATGGTTCTTGCGTTATAGCTAAAAACTAATTAAATAAATATCAAGATAAGAAAAAAATATTAAAGTCATAAAAAAATGTTTGGCCTGAGAACGCCAAACCCTTTGGAGGTTTTACTATACTGGCCTACAACTTTCACCCTGAGTTGGAAATTCTTACCCCCAGACAATTTGCCGAATCTGGTCGCAATTATATATTTTATATACCATCGACCTAATTACAGCGAAATCAATCTATCTCAGCTCTTAGGAATGAATTGTGATGTTTATATTTTTTTTATATATCTTTAGGCCACAACTGCTAATATCTTGCCAAAGTACGGTCTTTTTAAACTCTTTCTTTTAACTCGTACTCTGTCTGTCTGTCTGTCGTGGGTCAACCCCATTCCCCCTTTTCCAATTGATCTGAAACTTGTCTTGTAGTGACTACAGATTAATTTTGGGATAGCCACGCACAGTCACGGATTGATCTAAATGTCATTTCCCCCCATTCGATCGATCTGAAACTTGGTCCATACACTTGCTGTGAAAAAAAGATTAACTTTGACTTAGTCACGCACAGTCACGGAGAGATTTCAAACGGATTTCCCCTCATCCAATCAGTCTGAAAATTAGTCAATATACTTGTCACTCATAGTCACGCACAGTCACGGAGTGATTTAAAACCCATTTCCCCTTATCCGATCGATCTGAAACTTGGTCGATAGACTTGCTGTGAAAAAAGATTAACTTTGACATAGTCACGCACAGACACGCATTGTCACGCACAATCACGGAGAGATTAAAACCTTACTTCCCCTTATCCGATCGATCTGGACTTGTGACCAAAGATTAATTTTAATATAGTCACGCAAAGTCACGCACAGTCACGGAGAGATTCAAAACTCATATGCATACGCAAAGAAAGAGTTTTAATAAAAACTTTTTACCAAGAAGATGACAGTTAATTAATCAAGAAGATGACAGTTATTAAATTTTGTGAAACTTTCACTTAAAGAAAACAATGTTTTGATTTTCTGTACGATTTGTATATTTAATGGCACGATTGTTAACCAGCATATAGAAGTATTCCTCTTGTAAAATTTAAGCTGATTTTTTTTTTTTTTGGAACCATCATTATTAGAGAGATCCGGATTTTGTTTTACCGAACGTGGTAGTTTCTTCTTAAGTTTTTTGTTTCTTTAACTTACTTTTTTGCATTATTTTTGTTTATGATCCGTGCTTTGGGTTTCCTAGTAACAGTTAATAACGTTATTCACCATACAAGTCTCACTTGTTTGCCCATACGATTATGTTGTTGTATTAAGTTCGGCTTATCAGGATTTTGTTTGTATAACTTTGATGATGGCTAATTGAGGTTATTTTTTTGTGCGAAACTAGTTCCGAATAAATATTTTTTTGAACTGTGTTCTTTGAATGTGAAATTGAGGTATCAATAACTATCAAACAACTTAACCCTTTAAGGGATGTTGATAGAAAACCATAAAATTCTTTCAAAAAATGCCGTATTACGTATTCATATGTATACATATCAAAATTTTAAAGAGGAAAACATAAATATTCGTGCAGTTACTGGCTCCAATAATAACAAACGGAACTTGCGATATTGTAAAACGGAGGACAATGGTCAGAAGGATTTTACAGCCAGTTGATAATGCTTTCAGTAATCGAACCAGCACAAGAAACCATAACAACTAAAACGCGTTCGAAGCAATCATGATTTAAAATAAGGATAAAAGTTAACAAAGACTATAGACCGTAACAATGATGATGACTAATGATGACCATGATGACTACATATTGAGGCGACTGGGTTAGCCAGCCACAAGCGTAAACCAAAAAATACAAAAATTTTTAAAATTTACTCATATACGTATGTATATATGAATGTACTACATACATACATACATGTATCTTAAAAATAAAGCATCAACATTAAGGTCATTCATAATTTAGTTGAAAAATAAATATAAATTTTATAATGTTTGAAAAAGTACGTTCCTTGTTTTTTGCACCGCATTTTTTTCTGTTTCCAAACAGTTTTCCTTTAATTTTCAGTGCAGGATATTTTTTTTTTTAAATAATGCCTGGTTATCACTGTGTCATACTCACTGACAAAATAATTGCCTTAACTATAATATATTACAACCCATTTCATATAGCTGACTTGAAAATGACATAGTGAAAACTAGGTATAAAAGTTTGATAAAAGTTTTGTTAATAGGAAAAAGTTCTGAAATACCGAAAAATTTACAAACAAAATCTCCAGTCCTAATCGAATATCAGGATATACTTATGACTTGTGATATTCTTACAAAGAAGAATAATTCCTTAAATCTTGCTGTATATCCAAGTAGGGTTCAATTTTAACTTCAGCTCTAAGTGGGATCTGTAACAATAGAAATACTGTATGTGAAATTTATACCCGATAGATAAAAGATTTAACAACTGATAGTTGCTTTTCGTTTAGTTTGGTTTGCCATTTCCTCATGGATAGACTTACACGAGATCAACACTTGCTAATTGTTGAAATTTTCTATCAAAATAATGGTTCTGTTTGTCACTCGTGCACTTCGTCGATTATATGGTAGTCATAATCGTCCATTAGAGCGTCTAATTCGAATAACTATGGATCGTTTTCATACCACGTTGACTCTTAATGATAATGTGCATCACGTAAGATGTCAAACATTGCGTACCGAACAAGCGGATTCTCATCGATCAATTCGGCGCCGATGACAGCAATGAAATCAACACAATGCACTGCATTTTTAGAGGGCATCCCCTGAGTGTTGGTTAATATAAAAAAAAAAAAAAAAATTGGGGATGTGTCCATCCACTTTATGGAAGATTTTACGAAAGGATCAATATCAAATTGATATTGATTTTGATTTTCCTTACAAAATTTTGTTCAGTGATGAAGCTCATTTTTGGTTGAATGGTTAAATTGTTTCAAAATAGTCGCATTTGAAGTGAAGATAATCCACAAGCTTTTGTCCAAACACCATTTCATCCACAGAAAATTCCAGTTTGCGCTTTATGGGCCGGCGAAGTCATTGGTACATATGTCTTCAAAAACGATGAGAAACGGAATGTTATTGCCAACGGTAAGCGGTGTAGAGAAATTATTGCAAGCTTTTTTTTATCTCAATTAGCTGGCATTAATCTTGCGGACATTGGGGTTATGTAAAGTCACTCTTCCATGTCGATAAACCCAAGACAATTGAACACTTGGAACAACAATTTTAGACGTATGCTTCGGATATTTGTCGTATTGGAAGATCCAGTTTCAGACAAGCCTAATTTATCGACGCTAGGGACAACATTGTCCTAAAAAATGGCTAAGAAATCCATTTTGTTCATAGTGGAGTCAATAAAAATAAGATCACTAAGATCACTCTGTTGCCGCCATACAGCCGCAATAACTGAGCCTCCACAGTGTTTGACAGTAATAGTAACACACTTTACTTTGCAGGCTTCATTCTTAGCACGCCATATTTTTGGGGGGACCTATCCCTTCGAAAAAGTTCGAATTTTCTCACATCTGTATATAATATATTTTCCCAAAAAAAGAGCCTTATTTTTGTAATTTTTTATTCGAAATTTATAAGCTTGCTTGGTTTCTTGCGTAGTATCCTTCTATGCAGGCCATTTTTGTGTAGCGATCTCCTTATGTTTTCTGATAATCCAACTGCGCTTTAGGCTGGATATGTCTTTACTTTTCTTATTACAGCGCTAACTTCAGTACCACTAAGCCACTTTGGGCATCCAGATCTCGGTAAATCTTCACCGTGGTATTGTTTGACGTACTTATCAACTATTTTTTTTTATTGTGCAGTGATTGCTATCCACAATTTCGACAATTTCACGCAAGGATTTAATTTTTTCTTTTAAATCTAATATAATTTTCCTAGTATCAGACTAAGTTTGATGTCCCATACTGAGACTATTTTCTTTATATCTTTTTAGTTATTATTAATTAGTACAAAAACAAAATCTGAAACTAGCTGCTCAACTTGCTACTAAACCTCCTCGTCACACCAGGCCATATAGAACTACTTCTGTAGATGTTGAAAGGCTATTAGGTGAAAAAAGAAGAATTCGAAGAGAGTGGCAACTGCACAGATCTCCTCAACTTAAGCAACAATTGAAAGAATGCACGAAAAACCTACGGAAACTGCTTGAAACACACAGAAACGCTAAATTGAATAGTTATCTTGAAAAACTGGATCCAACAAAAAAAAACTGATTACTCTTTGTGGCGTGCTACAAAAAATCTTAAAAGACCTGTTGTATGTAAGCCTCCTCTAAGAAAGGAAAGTGGAGGATGGACTAGGAATGACAAAGAGAAGGGAGATCTGTTTGTGGAACATCTAAAAAAGTTTTTATTCCAAATATAACCCCTAGTTCTATTGATGAGTTGCCACCTGTTACTTCACAGCATAGAGCAGTGTCCCTTCGCTTTGAGATTCGAGAGGTCGAAAAGACTATTGTTGATTTAAACCCCCAAAAAGCATCGGGATCGATGGGATCAGTAATAAAAAGCTTTTGGAGTTAATACGCCTTGAACATTTTCCACCAGAATGGAAAGTTTCACTCGTTACAATGATACCTAAACCAGGTAAAGATCACACAAAGGTCGATTCGTATAGACCAATAAGTTTACTGTCCAACTTGTCAAAATTATTCGAGAGAAGTTTGATAAACAAACTTACAATATCCGTTGATCAAAATAATGTCATTCCAGCACATCAATTTGGTTTCAGACGAAAACATAGCACCACTGAGCAAGTTCACAGAATTGTAAGTGCCATAAGAAGAGCTTTTGAAGACAAACTGCTCTGCACTTTTTATTGACGTTTTGCAAGCCTTCGACCGAGTTTGGCACGAGGGACTCTTCTATAAAGTTAAACAGTTGTTACCCCCGAACACAGATAAGCTAATAGAGAGCTATATAATTAATAGAAAATTCTCTATAAGAGAGAAAAGCTTTGTGAGCCCTCCACAGACAATTCATGCTGGTGTACCACAAGGTAGTATCTTGGGCCCGCTTCTGTACATCCTTTACACATCAGACATGCCAACAAATGAAAACACACTTACGTCGACTTTTCCGGATGATTTACAGAGCCATATTGAACAGCTGGAAGATTGGCTAGATATGTAGCAGATTAAAGTAAATGAAATAAAAGGGTATCAACGTAACTTTTACCCTAAGAAGGGAGATTTGCCCTAAAATTAGAATTAGGAACCAGCCTATACCTCAACATTCGTCTGTTAAATATCTCGGACTACATCTTGATCGCCAACTTACCTGGAAAAGCCATATAGATGCTAAATTGACACAAATAAAATTGAAATTAGTCCAATTCACATGGCTAATTGGCAGGAACTCAAAGTTAAGTCTCGATTGTAAGCTCTTGATTTATAACTCGATTTTCAAACCCATTTGATACTATGGTATACAGTTATGGGGAACAGCCTCAGCTTCAAACACAGAAAGAATACAAAGATGTGAAAACAAGATTTTGAGAATGATTACAGGCGCACCATGGTACGTAAGAAACTCACATTTGCACAGAGACTTAAATGTTTCTCTAGTAAATACGAAATCACTAGATATAGTGCAAACTATTTGGAAAATCTAGAGTCTCACTCGATTTCTCTAGCACGTGACTCAATCAACAATCGTATCCACTAGCGCTTAAGAAGGAGGGAGACTGCTGATCTCATTGGATGAAAAATGGGTTGATACAATTTTTTCTTTTCTTTTATCATTAGTTTACATATGTATATAGAACAGTGAAGGCCATACTAAGCATGCTGGTGCTCGGCTTCTTACATGTATACAATCGAACGAAAACAAAATTACTCACTAAAGAGTAAAAGTAAATAACAATTTCATTCAGTCTTATGAAAGCTTTTGAACAAAGCAGGTCTATGTCACATTGCCTTTTGAAATTCATATATATATTTTTTCTAAAGGTACACAGAGATTATTTACAGCAACACACAATTTTTTTGTTTTATTAAAGATTTTATTTTATAAATAGATTTTTAATAAAAATAAAGCTATATGTGGGATGAGAAATGGGAAAGTACATAGTTTCTTTTTTTGTTTAAACGCGTTAAATGGAATGTAACAATGTATTAAAAATAAATAAGGCATTTAACCTTAAACGCCATTATAAAAGCTGTTGCCCTGAACTTCTTTTAGTTGTCGAAAACGAAAGAAAAAAATTACTATTAAAACTAAAAGAAAATTTAAAAATAAAATATAATTACATTTTAAACGGTAATACCTCTGAATGAGGAAGAATGAAGGCCACGTACAATACAGGTATCCCTCGTATAACGCGGTAGTTACGGTCCAGGAAAATTCCGCGTTATGTGATTCGCGTTATGTAAGACTTAGTTTTCATATAAATTTGAGGGTTATGTTAATAACATTCATACTAAATAACAGACGTACATATATTTCAACTTAAAAATAAAATTCAAACTTTGTTATAAAATTAAAAATGCAAAATAAAAAAATAATAATACAAAATTCAAAAAACAAAATAAATAAATAAATAATTCGTATTATAAAATTTAAAAACAAACTGAAAAATTAAATGTGTACATATTTCAAATTTCATTGTTATTAAGTAATTTATGTTTCGCTTTCTTCAAACATCATATTTCGAGCAAATTTTGAACGTTTTGGGTGTGCAATAGCTTTATCAGAAGATATTTCCTCAACATAGCCCCTATTGGATACAAAACTAGTTGTAGAACCTTGTGGTTTTTGCACTGGTTTTATAATCGCATAATCAGTTATCAGTCTTTGCCTGGTTTTTTTTCAAAATCCTTTTCAATTTCATAATAAGGTGCTAAATTAATATCTATTTGCCTTATTATTTTGCTGGAACTTTCCAGTGAAGGATCATAATTAGCAATGAAAGATTTCATTTTATAAGCCCTCTCGTATGCGTTTTAATGTGAAATCTGGAATTGATTCACAGATATCTTCTTCCGAAGTGATGTCGTCACTTCCATGTGTGAGATTTGGTGCAGTTGGAGATTCAGTTGTTAATTGAATTAACTATCCTTCGGTGAGGTCTGTAGCTTCGTTTATAATTTCATAAATATCATTTTCGTTCATATCATTAAAGCCTTCTCCACTGAAACGTTGACCTACCGTTAATATTCGGCTCACTTACACGTTTAATGGTGGTACTGCATTATCTTTTGCAACAGCCTCCGACCATATGCTTTTCCATGCGCCGTTTAGGGTGGACTGTTTTAATTCTTTAACAGATGATCTACAATTTCAATGCAGTTTAAAATTGAAAAAATTTTCCACAATTCTGTTATTGTCAAGTTAGCATTAGAATTCATTTTGTCAAGAATAAGTTGGAATGTAATAAATAAAAATATAATATGCTTTGAACGTAGATATTATACCTTAGTTGAACGATCGACGTGGTTGGATGATAGACGTGGTATTAGGTGGTACGAAAACTATTTCTACATTAGGATGGGGCAAGTCTCTTGGATGTCCTGGCGCATTATCTAGTATTAACAGCACTTTGAAATCGATGCTCTTTTTCTTCAGATAACCTTTAACGTCGGGTATAAAACAATTAAAAAACCAATCGCGAAAAATGCTGCTTGTAACCCAAGCCTTATTTGCCCGCCAATAAACAGGTAACTTGGAGTTATCAATGTTTTTCAAAGCTCGTGGATTTAACGAGCGGTTTATAAGTAAAGGTGTTGTTATATAGTCCCCTGATGCATCACTACAGAGAAGTAGAGTAATTCTGTCTTTTGGTGCCTTAAAACCTGGTTCAACCTTTTAATTTTTCGAGATGTATGTCCGACGCGGCATTTTTTTTCCAATTTAGACCTGTTACGTCAGCATTAAAGATTTGTTCTCCTTTATAACCACCTTTTTCAATAATTTTAACAATAGTTTTAGGGTAAGCCCTCGCAGTTTCTATATTTAATATTATGTAATCCAAATCATGATTTAAAGTTTTCGAACCAGCTAGCTAAGAACTGCTCACATGTTTTGGTTTCTTGCACTGCATCTGGATTACTTTCTTTTAAATGTGTATAAATTTTAAAAGCTTTCGCCTTAATGCCATTTGTATTGACCGTCATTTTTTTTTTGTAGCACAGTCGTCTATCCACAACATTAAAGCTTTTTCCATTTTTTCTATTAAAACATTGCGCACACGTTTTCGAACTCGATTTGCCCTTATTGATGACCCAACCGTAACAGAATTTCTTATTTCATTTTCATTTTGTTTAATGGTGCATATTGTGGATTCATTTAATCCGAGAGACTTTGCTACTAATCCAGCTTTTTCACCACTGCACAATCTATCTAGAATTTTAGTTATTATTTTCGATCTTTAACATTTTAATGATTGAGTTTGAAATTGTTCAGGCTCAAGATCAAATGTTTTTATTTTAAATAAAGCAAAAACATTGGCACATTTGCTTAAAAAAATTGATCTATATTCTGCATGACAGATTATACAGCAGGTTATACTGTACTGAAACCGAATTTTTGATGTGTAAACATCTATACGCGCAGGGGGTAAAAATCTATTTCACAATACAATCACAAAAACAGCGTAAGATGTAAGACGTAAGACAAAATCGGTGTGTCTTATGTTGTATTGGTGAAAATATTGTGATATGTTATGACCTTTTTGTCGCTGTTGAAAAATGAAAAATAAAAAATAAAAATGAAGAATGAAAAACAAAATATTAAAAAAAAAAAAAAAACTGAAAAATTAAAAATTAAAAATAAAAAATTAAAAACAAAAAAATTAAAAGTGATAAATCAAAAATAAAAAATTAAAAATAAAAAATGAAAATTGAAAAATAAAAATGAAAATTCAGAAATAAATGATGAAAAATAAAAAATGAAAAACGAAAAATGAAAAATTAAAAATAAAAATGAAAAATTAAAAATAAAAATGAAAAGTGAAAAATAAAAAATTAAAATGAAAAATGAAAAGTAGAAAATGAAAAATGAAAAATAAAAAAAAATTAAACATGAAAAATGATAAATGATAAATTAAAAATAAAAAATGGAAAATAAAAAATGAAAAATAAAAAATGAAAAATAGAAAATAGAAAATGAAAATTAAGAAATAAAAGATGAAAAATAAAAAATTAAAAATGAAAAACGAAAAACGTAAATAAAAAATGGAAAATGAAAAATTGAAAATGAAAATTAAGAAATAAAAGATGAAAATAAAAAATAAAAAATGAAAAATGAAAAACGAAAAACGAAAAATAAAAAATGGAAAATGAAAAATAGAAAATGAAAATTAAGAAAAAAAAGATGAAAAATAAAAAATAAAAAATGAAAAACGAAAAACGAAAAATAAAAAATGAAAAATAAAAATGACAAATAAAAATGAAAAGTGAAAATTAAAAAATGAAAAACGAAAAATGAAAAATAGAAAATTAAAAATAAAAAAAATAAAAATGAAAAATAAAAAATGAAAAATGAAAAACGAAAAGGTAAAAATGTAATTTATTATTATTAATTTAATTTATTAATTAAAAAATGAAAAATAAAAAATTAAAAACGAAAAATTAAAAATTAAAAGTTAACCAGTTGAAATAATAAATAATAATAAATATTTTTATATTAGCAGAGCCGCTGCAGTTGTTTGCTATAAGTGATATATACATAGATGACGCTTTCTGTTTGATTTTAGAAAAGTGTTATAAAAAAATCTTAAATTACTAGATGTTTACACATCTCCCCTGTGATCGGACTCACATGATTTTTTTCAAGTCGCGTTATATCGAAAATGCGTTGTATAAATACCGCGTTATACGAGGGATACCTGTATAGAATAAATTAAATTTTGTCTGGCACTGGTTGAATTTATTATTTAAGTTTTAGTTTGAAGATTTGAATAACTTATTGTTAGTTCACAAACCTATGTGAAGATTCAATAAATAAAGGTGAATTACAAAAAAAAAAAAAAAAAAAAAATAAAATAAAAAAAAAATAATTTGTACAAATCAACTTAAAATGGTTTTTAGTAAAGTAAAACACGTGATCAGTACAAATTTGTCACAAAAAGTTTATGTTCTACCTCGAAATATAAAAAAGCGACGAAAGTATTACCACTGTTTAGTTTATTGTGATGCGTAAAATCTGATGCATTTTCAGTTTCGAGAGATTTTTGCATGTTCCCACTTGATTTGATGTCCTGTTTTAAATGGTATAGTAGTAAACTCTGTAATATTACTTTAGCCTAAACAATGTTGGATCCAAGACAACCTCTTGAAACGCATGGAATAGGGTGGCGTATAGCGTATCGGTCTAAACCGACTATAATTTGTTTACTTGTAATTACTTATTTTTCCTTGGCCTTATGCTATCCATTGGAGTGTAAAATATATTGGTCACCAAAAAATAAAAACAAATAAATTTTAACTACCAGATAATTGGGCTATTCACAATGTGTTTATGTGTTCTTGTCATTTTTAATTAAAAGTTTAACAAACTTTTTATTTTCGTATTGCATGCTTTTGCAAAAAAAAAATTAAAAATAATGATATATTGCATCGGAGCCACCACTCTATAAATGAATAACAAACATACTTCCGCATAATCATCATAAGTACTGGCCCGTATTATAACTGCCAACCAATACCATCAACAACAATAAAAACTACTGGTATTAATTGCACACACACACACATACACACTCAAGTGACCCTTTTCAGTTGATTGCAATCATTAGTTTGTTAGTATTTTTCTTTCTTTCTTTTGTTGTATACTTTTATTTTTTTGTTGAAATTTGCAATATTGTCATTATTTTTCAAACAGGTAGTTTGCATGTTTAGGGTTGTATGTTTTAACAAAATACGTTGTGAGCTTTTCTTGTTGTTACTGGTATTCAAATTAGCGAAACCTGTGTGAGAACAAGAATTGATTGGTGATGTTGTCGTTGGTGCTGTTGATATTAAGATTTATTTTCCCCTTTAAAAATAAATTTGAAACTCTTTTTAAGGGTAGAAATATAATGTGAAACAAAAGCTACAAGTGTTTTAAATAATATAAAATTGTATATCAAGATTTAAGCTGCAAAAAACTCAGGAAAATATATATGTACATATAAGATATATTCCTTTAACAAAATTATTCAGTTGGTCATCTTAAGTTTAATTGATGACGGGCGGTAGGTAGCATAATATAAAAACATTTTTTCTTTTGTAAATATTGATGACCGTTTTCAACAAAGTTCATTATGAGGGCAATAGTTCGTTGGTGTCATCTTTGCTTTAGTATTTTCCTTCCAATATGTTCGAACGTATGACATCTAAGACAAAGAAAATTTTTTTAATCCTTTTTGTTTTCTTTTCGTTACTACAAGTTCTTTTTGTATATTATCGTAATATCTTAGCTGATGTTGTTGTTTTATGTTACATGCTGTTGATGGTGTTTTCTTTGTTGGTGATAAAGATAGAGACGATTATTTCAGTTGCTTGCTATGACGTAGAGTTGTGTATGATAATAATGATATTGGTAAAGCATATAAAAAGAACGACCGAAAAAATAACGACGACGACAACGGAAATTACTATGACAATGTTAACGACACTTACCAACCATGCCTTGCCATGCCATCCATATATTTACTAATTTATCCAAAACAAAATTGTATGTTCTTTTTTGTTTTTTTTTATACTTATATTATTATTAAGTGTGAGCAAGTCGAGTGAGACGATAAGTAACGGTGCCAGTATGTCTGCATTATTTTTGTATGCCTCTGTTTTCTTTTTTATTCTCACAAAAGCTAACAAGTGTTTGTTATGTGTATTGTTATTTGTTTTCATAGGATTTCCATACTTTGGCATTTTTTTAATATGTTACTATTTTCGCTCAAAGTTAAAAACTTTATTTTGCAAGATTTAACGTCATTTTTTCAGACAGATTGCAAGTAATACTATAATTAACAAGCAAATTTTTTATTTTGTTTTTAATAGTCCGTGGTAGAAAAGAAAGCATATATTTGTAAAACTCATTGATTATATTAAATGTTGTACTTGGGACGGTCGTGAGGTTTGAACCTGCGGCTATCTCACATACACTCGTACTTGCACTTTTGGTCATGCGCTTTAACACACTCACCTAAAGTCTGGCCTACGAGCAGTGCGGTTAAGAATCAGTTTTTCTGCCATACAGCTTTTACTTCGTATTTATATCGTAAGATACCAATCTTTATATCAAAATTTTTTAGACTATTTATACATTTAGGGCCGTATGAAAAAAAAACATTATTGTATGGTTTTCATACTTTAAATTCGACAATTTATTCTATAGAGGGCCACATACTAGAAAAGTGTATCAACGAATTTTTCCAATTCTGTAATAATTTACTATTGCTTTCTACTTAACCCTAGAACACACACCCGGGTACAAATGTATCCACTTGCAACTTTGCAGTGCTGTAACTCAGGAACGGCTTAACTTAGGGCATAGATATAGGAAATATAAGTAATTTATAATCTGTTAAAGGTTATTTGATCCAATTCGGATCAGTGGTTCAGGATCTACGAGCTTCCAAATTCGACACCTACGTAATGGGATAGCCAAATCTTGTTTTTCATATTTCTGATGAATACAAAACAAAATTTTTTAGATTTTGTTTATTAAATGTTTAGTCTAACATGAAACAAGCATTTCAACGTTTAAAGCGTGCAAATATTCTACCTGGTTCAAAAGATATAAGCAAAAGATTGCATGCAGGCAACTATTATATACAGTATCGGACAATACTAAAGCACGGCTTTCTGCATGTTTGCAAATAGTGCAGTAAATTCAAAAAAAAAAAATACATTAATTAATTCTATGTTTTATTTTAGGAAGAATATTCACTAAATATACAAAAAGCTTAATAAAAACATTTTTGTTTTTAGTAAAAAAAAATTTTTTTTTTCAAAAGTATGATAAGAAGCCTAGACATGCAGCGACAAATCTAAAGCACATCAACTTTGATGTTTATTTTTTTATTTGATTGTTAGAAACTACCAACAATAAGTTCCGTTAAATAAAAACAAATTTTTCTGAGAACATTTTAAGAGTATTGAGAGAAAATTTCCATATGTCTATCAGTCGTTTCTGATCAATAGAAGTCGCCGTATATCTTTTTAAAGTTCAACAACAAAAATGGCTCGCAATAAATATTCAACACAATTAAAAGAAATAATAATAAGTGATTTCAATAAAGGTGAATCGGTAACATGTATTGCAAAGAAATTTGGCATTCACCATAGCGTAATATCCCGAATTATAAGCCGTTTCCGAACTTCGGGTTCGTTGACTACCACACATAGAGGTGGGCGATCGCGGAAAACCAGCAAGCGCGAGGACCAGGCAATAATTCGGATTATAAAAAAAGATCCTTTTGTGTCAGCAACGTCTATTGCAAATCAATTGCAATTAAACATTACGCCCCGATCAATCCAAAGACGAGCTATAGAAGATGGCTTAGCAACATACAGAAGCGCAAAAAAACCCTTTATTTCTCAAAAGAATAGACGGTCCCGACTCAATTTTGCAAAGGAACACGTTAATTGGACTACTGCTCGATGGAAAACCGTACTTTTCTCTGACGAATCAAAGTTTAATTTAAAGGGTTCAGACGGTTTGAAGCTAGTGCGTAGACCAAGAGGACAACGTCTTAATCCACGGTATACTAAAGGCACCGTGAAGCACGGAGGAGGGAACGTAATGGTCTGGGGATGCTTTTCGGCTAATGGACTCGGACAAATTCATAAGATAAACGGCATAATGGATCGTTTTATGTACAAAGACATCTTACAAAATGTTATGCTACAACACGCAGAGGAGGAAATGCCACTAAAGTGGATATATCAGCAGGATAATGACCCCAAACACACAGCTAAGTGTGTGAAAGAGTGGTTTGTTGAGAATAACATCAATGTCCTTAAGTGGCCAGCACAATCGCCTGATCTCAACCCCATAGAGAATCTATGGGAAATTGTAGATCGTAGGATAATTCGCGATACATGCAAAAATAAGGACGACCTTTTCCACCAAGCTGAAATCGCATGGAAAGGCATTTCTGGCGAGGTTTTGTCAAATTTAATTACGTCTATGCCAAGAAGATGTGCAGCAGTTATAAAAAATAAAGGATACGCAATTAAATATTAGAGGAAATAAAATTTATATTTAGAATATTGAGTTCGTGCTTTAGTTTTGTCGTGTGAAGTTAAGAAACATTTCTAATTTTATATGAATATTTTTGTTTTAAATGAAGAATAATATTATGTTTTTATTTATTTTAGTAAAACTAGTGTATAATCGTAATAAATGAAAAAAAAATTTAATCTAACCAAGTTTTCTAATTTTATTGAACTACATTGTAGTTAGTATAACCCCGTGCTTTAGTATTGTCCGATACTGTAGGTACCAAATTCAAGTGAAAAACAGTTTTTGTAGTATTTGGATTTTCCAAGGGTTGTTTTTGCAACATTTGGCTATCCCATGCCCGTCACCTTTTTTGCCTATATCTCTTGAAACAGGTAGAATATTTGTAGGTACAAACGTATCCCGGGTGTGTGTTCTCGTAGAAAAAGTTGGGTATGCATCGTAGGGTTAACAAATGGAAAATAACTAAAAATATCTAAAAATCGGACAATTTGGTTGACTCGTCCTTCATTACCCTTCGATATTATTACATTTTCTTAATTGTTATGGTTCCTACAAATTACGTGAAAATATTTTATACCATAAATAAGTGTCAACCTAGTTTAAATATTATCTGTACGTATGTAGGTATTTTGTCTGTGGTTTTTGTGTGGTATATTTTCCTGTTCGAAATAACCTTTTAAAAACAATAACAACAACGCTTTACTTTCATTCTAACAACAAGTTCACAGGACTTAGTTTTCAATCGTAAAAATAGCGAACAAACAACAGTTACTTCTATATATTAATAATTTAAGATTCATGGAATTTTTAATATTCCAATAGCACTTTGCAAGTTTAATATGAGGAGGAGTCAATAAGTCTTTATAAAAACATAGAACACATTTTTTGGGTTGATTCTTTTTTATTTTATTTTTCGATACACTTTATCCAGCGATTTTCTAAGCCTTCCACAAATTGATATTTCGAAAGAACCTTAAAATATGGGCTTCTGTTGTAGATATGTCCGCCTCATTCGGCTCGAATTTTTTTTCGCCGAGCCATTTTTTAAAATTTGGAACCAGGAAAAAGTCGCTGTTGAAGATCACTTTTTAGACCCTATACCACTGTGTGGTCCATCTTTTATTTTACCGATTGATTCAGAATCACTTTCTGAGTCGAATGAGCGATGTCCGTCCGTCCGTCTGTCCGTCTCTGTGTCCATGTAAACGTTGTAATCAAACTACATGCTGAAGGTATGAATATATTTTGATGAAATTTGGTATATAAGCTTTCATCGGCCATAAAACAGAATATTATTGACAATCTCACGCACTTTTACTTTTCGATCGGCCAACACCGTATCGTGGATTTTTTCGACATTTTCGGGTATATTGACCTCAATTGGCCGTCGAGAACGTTCAGCGTCATTTGTATTTGTGCGACCACAACGAAAGTCAGTAAAACACTTTTTTACCATTGAAATTGATGGTGCAGAGTCCCCATAGTATTTATCAAGCTTTTCCTTGCTTTGATTGGCGGTCTTTTTTCGCAAAAAATAATGTTTAATGAGCACTCGAAATTCACTTTTTTCCATTAAAAAAAAAAAAAAAAACACGAGGTTGTATGTTTTGAACAGCTGTTAAACGCAAAGAAAATAATGGAACTGGCTCAAAATTTTACAGTAGTCTATTAGCAGGTGGTACTTGATGGGAGCAGTGTTGCATTTCTGCATAACTACGAGGAAAAGTCACGGCCTTATTGATTCGCCCTCGTTTATATATGATAATCTGGATCTTACGACTAATTTAGTTGGTTTGATAGGTGTTATTTGTATGGGGACTAGGTCTGAACATGCACCGATTTTCACCAATTTTAATAGCATTTTCTATGGTCGATAAAAGCTTATATACCTAATTACATTAAAATATGTCCATATTTGCGACCTGTAGTTTGAATACGAGGTATACATGGGCACACAGACGGACTGACAGACAGCAGACAGACAGAAGTAATAAGTCATATGGGTTTTACGTGCGTGCCTGTCTTGTCGACTTAACCACACGGTGTTCGAGCACTGGGATAGATACTATGCGTCCTGCCTCCGCCCCGCCATAAGACGGTTACAAGCTGGAGAAATGTATTTGGCATACACTCCACACTTTGATATTGTGTCGGGCCAACCTAAAACTCTTTTGTTATAGAGGCAGCAACACCTGGGTGAATGCACATCCACATCGATCTGTGATCTGCCCGCGATATGGGCACCACAGCCACTGCGAAACTCGCCGAAAGAGCCTTTCCCAATGAGATCGTCTTGAAGATTTATCAAAGACTCCGACATTGACATTGCTTACCATAACACATTTTTCTGACACCTCTCTTACGCACTCTTGTATCGTCAAAAAGACTCATGCTACCATCCGACCTTCTTGCATCCGACTAATCTTACGACTCATCTTCAACTCATGCCTCTTCCTAGCAACGTATATACCAGCTCAGCTTAACCCAAACAACGCATACCAGCTCATTACTCCACAAACACTCCCTACTAGTCACACACAGCAATCTCCTCTGAACATCAGATTCGATAGCCTCCAGTGCCACGTTCGTAAAGTGTTCCATCAATTACCATCAATTCAACTTTGTATCTCATAAATTAAAGGGATGTGAGCAACCATTTCATATGGATGGATGTTTCACCATCCACCAGCCGGCCATCATGTCCCATGTGTTATAGTTCGCTTTGTCTCCGTGTGGAGTCTAAGAATCCTCTTCTCAGGGCTATTCGATCTCCCCGCAGTACTAAAATTAGTGCCTTTTGGTAAGGCGTCATTACCAATTGGCCAAATTTAGTAACTGCCAGTTATCCCCCAAATATGATTGCAGTGGCAGACATTAGCGACCTTAACCCTTAGCCGTTAGGAATAATCACCAGTATTAACTAGCTTCGCCTAGCGTTGCCCAGGAGCACCACGAGGAGGTAGGTTATAGCGTAGGTTAGAAGTAATATCAAAAAGCGAGTTAAAATACCCTGGAATGCTGATTGATGTCCGATTGAACTTCAACGCATATTTAAAGTATGCTTGCAAAAAGCCATCAGTAGTAAGGACAGTGGTAGCACGTATGATGCCATAGGTTGAAGGACCAAGACAGAGAAAAAGGTTCTTAATATCAAGTGTCATTAAATAAATTCTGCTGTATGCACTACCTGTGTGGTCGAAGACTGACGTCATCAGTGCATCGGCTGAGTGCATTTCGAGTATGTACCCAGTTAGCATGCGCCATTAAAAAAAGATGATTCACGCTTACGCTTAAAAACTGATTTATTGAAAAAATACCAACAAAGTATACAGAAATAAAGTAAATACGACTCGAAAATGAGTCTAAACTGATCAAAAAGCGTGTCATAAGAGACTCTTCAAGAAGAGTCGCGTGTAGGGTACCATCAGAAAATGAGTGCATATATGATTGTTTTAATCGCGCGGAGGAGTCGAAAAAGACTCGTATGTGATCACTAATTACAGAAAATGCTAGCTGGGTAGTGCATATCGAACTACATCAGAGGAGTCTGTATGTGTACTGGTAAGCGAAGCTCAGAGACTTTACATTACGAAAAGGAATAATACAACTGTGTCAAAGTCCGAATTACATAGAGCAAAACGCGAAACCATAATGTTTTTAGCGGTCACGGTTCTTACAGAAGCTATCTACATAGATTTGGACACGATGATTCTCCTATGTGCCCTGGGTATCCAGAAGAGTTAGAGGGCATGGAATATATTATGTTTACAAGCCCGAGATTCCTCATACAAATGGAGCAAGAAGTAGGAGTTAAGTCAAGAAAGAGTCAATATGTTAATCCGAGGAAAAATGGAACAAGGTGACTGATTTATTCATTTTTAACACTTTAAGGGTAGAAGAGTTGAATTGAAAGGAAACGAGATGATTAGGAAAGTCTATCATGCCCTGTGGAGTAATACCTTAACAGGTAGTCCCGCAAGAAAAAAAATCATGTGAGTCCGATCACAGGGGAGATGTGTAAACCTCTGGTAATAAATAAAATGCAGAAAACAGCGACAAAAAGGGGGATACGTATATAATACTGTTATGTAAAATACTGTTTAGACAAAATACTGGTCAAAAAATTTAAAAAATCCTGCTTTTTATAATTTTTTCTTATACTGCGTTTCATAAATCTGTTTTACAATACTAGATTTCACAATACTGTTTTGACTTTCTACGCCCAACAGCTTTCAGTCTTCTATGCCAAGCTTCCACACTATTTAGAGTACTTGGGTAGGATTTCTTACTGTCATCGTAAACCGACCAAAAAGTTCCAACACAGGTGAACTGATAACATCTGCAATGAGATCAGCTGTTATTAATATATGTTGATTACATTAGAATTGTCTTTTGGTTTTGTTATGGTTTATTTTAATAATCATATCGTCAGGTATGATAACCATAACCATAGGTTTTCCTGCAGACATGGCGCAAACCAATAATAAGCTGACAATATATAAATTGAGATAAATTTTACTTCATTATTACAGTGAAGCGCGCGCTTCTTTGCTTTATTTTTACAAAAATTTTCGCCGCCCAGTAAAACAGGATTTTGCAAAACAGTATTGCGTCATACAGTATTTTGCAAAGCAGTATTTGAAATGCAGTATTTTGTGAAACAATATTACGAAAAGCAGGATTTTGAAAACAGGATTTTGTTATACACAGGATTTCGAACCGAACCCACAAAAAGGTTATTACATATCATAATTTTTTCACCAAACAATCATGTCACATCGATTTGTCTTAATGCTTACATGTTACGCGTAAGATCTTACGCTAACATATTACGCTGTTTTTGTGATTGTATTGTGAATTATAAATTTACCCCCCTGCGTGTATAGATGTTTACACATCAAAAGGACGACATACCTCGAAATGGAATGTTCGCGAATCTCATGCAAGATTTCTACCTCCCGCAGACAGACAGACGGTTGGACGGACGGACATTGCAGCGAAAATTAAAAGGAATTCGAATCTGTTAGCCAAATTGCGAAATTTATTACCTCAAAATTAATAAAGACCATCTATTCACAATCAGGTAGAGAGCAAAAGTTTCAATTTGTTAACTCGGGTTATTACATAATTTATTTTTTGATTTGCTTTAAATGTTCAAGCATGGCTTTTGATTAAAAAAATAATTAAATAGCTAAATTATTTCGAATATACATATAAAAGCCAAAGGCATGAAATCACGAGAATCCATTTAATAAATATATAATTAATAAATATATATTTTATTCACAAAGTTATAATGGAAATATTTTTGGACCTAGTCCTCATTAAAAACTCACAGTCGATATGAACTTAAGTCATATCTTAAATTTAGCTTCTGGAAAATTTCTATGGCAATTCACGATTCTAGTCAGTAAGTCTAAAATCTTAGTTTAACTTTCATGCCTGTTCGTTATAAATTTCATAACATTAATTTCAATTGTTTTATATTTGGTTTCCCTTCATTTTCAGATGTTTCAACCCTCACAGAATTAGCAGCTAAATGCGTTGCTTCATTTATACCCTTTGAATTGGTGGAACATGTATATCCACCCGTACCGGAACAACTACAATTGCGTATTGCATTCTGGAGTTTCCCCGATAACGAAGAAGACATACGTTTATATTCATGTTTAGCAAATAGCGCATCGGATGAATTTAATCGTGGTGATCAATTATTTAAAACAGGTGCCGTCAAAGAACCCTTACAAATAGGTAAATATCAAATAATATTTTATTAAACAATAATGCCAACAAATAATTGAAATAAAATTGTTTACAATTCATGGCAGGTTTTCATCTTTCCGCTACGGTAGTGTGTCAAACACCAAGTCAAAATTTTAATGTGGCCGTTACGTTCGATCGACGACGCATATCGTCATGTAATTGTACATGCAGTTCAACTGCATATTGGTGTTCTCACGTTGTGGCCGTTTGTTTACATCGAATACACTGTGTAAGTTAAACAGTTTTCAATTTATGTGACTGTCTCTATGTATTAGGCTGGTACTTATAGCTTTGATATTGTCTTTTTTTAATATATTACAAATGTAAACAAAATACAAATGTTTATTACAGTTCTAAAAATCTGTCTCAAAACAATTAAATTATAAATTATTTTTCATTTCTTAAAAAAGTACCATAAAATACTTACTAACGCGTTATAATTCATTTTAAAACCATTTTAATATTAATTTAAATAAAAATGCTGTGTCCTGGTCCCTGAAATTTAAACCCAACCAATAAATACCACTCTAAAGATGGAATATGTTTAAGTTCGCTAACCATTTCATAAAATTTAATTTTAAATTATGAAAATTTGCAATTTTAATTATTATAGGCTTTAGAGGTTTGCTTAAGGGCTCCTGTTTCCGAATCATTGACTCGTTTACAGCGTGATCAATTGCAAAAATTCGCCCAATATTTAATAAGTGAATTACCGCAACAAATACTGCCCACAGCTCAACGTTTATTGGATGAATTGTTAAGTGAGCAGCCAACTGCTATAAATACAGTTTGTGGAGCTCCCGATCCAACAGCAGGTGCATCCATTAATGATCAAACCAATTGGTATTTGGATGAGAAAACACTACATGATAATATTAAACGTATATTAATAAAATTCGTTTTGCCGGCACCAATGGTTTATAGGTAAGTTTTAGTTACTGTTAAGGAATTCTTATTAAAGGTCAATCGAATTTAATTGCTGAAATAGTTAATTATACTAGCAGATTCCAGCCCTCGCAATTCGAGTGCAAATTCTAAGAAATTTCATTTTTTTTTCATTAAATACATACCATAAAGGTATGCTAATCAATTATAGCCAATTAACATATCAACTAAAAAAAAAGCAAACTCATTTTTATTACAAACACATTAACAAATTTAATAAACACACACATAGCATTGTATAATTTTATGTATGTGTTAGTAGTAACTTTAAATACAATTTACTCAAAATAAAAGAACAAATTTAAAAATCTGTAAATCTGCAAAACGGCTAAAAAGAAATACCTTTCAAATAATATACGTTTGGTCAAAATCGGGATAAACGGTAGAACAGAACATCGGTCACAAGAAATCGCCTAGCCTATTAATATTATAGATACATTTAATATAGAAATATATAATCGATTTTCTGTACTCCAGGAAAGGTCGCATATGCTTCGCACTGGCCACGCCCATTTTTACACCCACTTTTTGTATACAATTCGTTTTCTGTTTTTTTTGTATATTTGTTCGCTATACAAATTTTTATTTTTCAACGGATTTCTCTAAAATTTGGTACGCACGATCTCTCTACTCCAGGGAAGGTCGCCATATCCTTCGTTCCGGTCACGCCTACTGTTACGCCCACTTTTTGTATACAATTCATATTCTGTTTTTTGGTACATTTGTTCGCTACACAATTTTTTTTATAACGTATTTCTCTGAAATTTGGTACACACGATCTCTATACTCCAGGGAAGGTCACCATATGCTTCTTACAGGCCACGCCTACTTTGCGCCCACTTATATGTATATAAAATTTATTTTTTTCCTTTTATTTGTTTCTTTGTTTGATTGCTATAAAAACTTTTATTTTTCAATGGCTTTCTCTGAAATTTGGAAAACGTGATCTCTACTCCAGCGAAGGTCGCATTATAATCTTTTTTGCTACGCTTACCTTTACGCCCAAATTCATTTTTTGTTTTTTGGTATATTTGTTCGTTATATTAATTTTTATCCTTCAACGGCTTTCTCCATATGATTTTTAGCGACCACGCCTACTTTTACGCCCACTTTTCATATAAAATTCATTTTTTGTTGTGTGGTATATTTCTTCCCAATACAAGTTTGTATTTTTCAACGGATTTCTCTAAAATTTGGTTTACACGGGAATAACTTTACGGTGAACAAATCTCCAAATTTAAAAAGGTCCCCAATAAATTAACTTACTCCCCAAATTCATTCTTAAATTTTTACATATTTTTATTTAATGAATATTGTTAAATATTTATTTTAGTGAAAACTTGTATACTGATCTCAATATATGTCACAATAAACGCATTTAAAATGAGTATTCTTTTCAATAACATCATTTCGGTGCGCGGAAGCTACGCGCTCGCGGAACACAGCTTAGCTAGAATATCAGAGTGATCTGAAAAATATATTCTGACAATTAAAATAAGTTGCCAACAACTGCGTGGCAGCATAGGTGTGGCTGCCAAACGCGCGGAAGCTGCGCGCGGACACGACGCGCTCGCGGAACACAGCTCAGCTAAAATATCGCAATGATCTGAAAAATATAATTTCGCGATTAAAATAAGTTAACGAGAACTGCGCGGCAGTACGGGTGGTAGCTGCCAAACGCGAAAAGCGGCGCGCGGACGCGACGCGCTCGCGGAACACAGCTCAGCTAAAATATCGCAGTGATCTGAAAAATATAATTTAGCGATTAAAATAAGTTAACGAGAACTGCGCGGCAGTACGGGTAGTAGCTGCCAAACGCGAAAAGCGGCGCGCAGACGCAACGCGGACGCGACGCGCTCGCGGAACACAGCTCAGCTATAATATCGCAATGACCTGAAAATATATTTTGGAGATTAAAATAAGTTAACGAGAACTGCGCGGCAGCACGGGTGTAGCCGTCAAACGCGAGGTGCGGCGAGCGGACGCGAACGCGACGCGCTCGCGAATACCGCTTAGTTAAAATATAGCAATGATGCGAAAAATATATTTTCGAATTAAAATAAGTTGACAACTACGCGGCAGCACTTGTGTAGCCAAACACGCGGACACGAACGCGACGCGCTCTCGGAACACAGCTCAGCTAAAATATCGGAATGATCTGAAAAATATATTTTGGCGATTAAAATAAGTTGACGACACGGGTGTATATACAATATATATACTATAAGCAGTTGCTAAAAACAACCTTGCAGCACAATTTTAAACGTCGCATTAGTTTTTAATTTTTGAAACTTCTTTGAATTTGACTTCTCTGCTCAATGATGATCACTTATTGAATGAAGTAATTCAATTTTTAAAAGTTCTGATACCTTTAATTTACAATCGATTCCGTTATATTTGATGTTTATAAATAATTAAAAAAAAAAAAAAAAACTTAAAGCCGTTTCGCAGCTTATTTTTGAAGCATTTTTGCTGCAGCATCTTATAAAAAACTTCTAATTTACTGCCCATAAAAATTTTTGGGGAGAAAGTTCATTTTATTGGGGAATTTGTTCATTGGGGACTAAGTACTCAGCGCCTGGTAAGCATAAACCATTTTTCAAGTCAAATGCCTTTTTATCCCGGGCAAGACCGGGTAAAAACAGCTATCGAGCCCTAACCACGAAAAATCAAATTTTACGGGAGAGAGTTTTTTCAACTTTTCTATTCCATTAATTTATTGTTAACATTAATATAATTTAGTATACAATAATATAGTATGTATGAATAAAGAGTTCAGTCAATTTTGAATTGTCAACTTAATTATATTTATAGATCAGTATGATAATTGATACTATGAATTTTATATACAATTTAGGAAAAAGGGTGTTTAAAAAATCCTTTATTATGAGGAAAAAAAGACACAAAGTTTAAATAAAAACGGGAAAAGTTGATGGTTAAAGTAAATTGGTTAAGGACATAAAAAATGTATGTGCTGATATGAAGAATTTGCATATCTATAAAATAAATTTTCTTTGATGATATTAATTTTATGTTGAAAAATATGATGGTAAATTATACATCATTTATAAGCCTTTATTCTAACTTGTAAACGTTTCAAATGACAATGTGAGGACAACCAGCAAGAATATCATATTCTTCGGAAATTTTATCAGCAATATGAACTCTAAATGAGCGATTTAACAAGAAACTTTTAATAAATTTTACTTTGGGTATATCTAATCCTATTGTGAATAATAAATCCAGATTTTATATCTAACAGCACCATGGCAGTAGAATTTATATCTTTGAAATTATCTTCTACTATTTTCTTTATTCCGAATTGTTTAATAGGAAGAATGTTCTTATCATCAATAAAATTTAAAATTTTGGCCTCGATAATTTTTTTCCAGAATTTTACTCAATGAATTCAAAAGGTTTATAGGTCTGTATGAGTCGGGACTTGAAATTTTTTCCCTGGTTTTGGTATAGCATTATTTTTGCCTTTTTCTTTAAGTGATATTTAGATGTATTTATACCATATACCACTGTGTGATCAGGGAATAATGACTTTGTTAATGAAACCTGGTTATGTTAATGAAATCTGGTTATGTGAATATTAATTACTTCTTCTATCCTTAATTTCTTCAAAATTATTATTTAAAATTTTTGTACAAAAATAGAATTGTAGTATTTTTGCTTTATTTACCACACAACTCAATCATATGTTTTTCAAACATATGTTTTTCTTGCTTGCTAATTCTTACTGGCAAAAATATATCCAGTAATAACTAGCAAGTTTTCAAAAAATGAACTGTCACTTTACGTTCTCATTTCTCTTTTACTGGGTTTTTAAAGTAACCGAACAGGATCCAGTAAATTTTGTGATAATTTGTACAAATTATTACAAATTATCACGTAAACGAACAGAGCTTATTACAGGCAGCTGAGACTAAAAAGTGGCGCATGCGATAACTGCTTTACAAAGAAAAAATATTGTTTTTTATTTCTTAAAAAAATTATATTTTAAAAGTTGCAGTATATTATGCATTTTTTAAGATCATAAAAAAGCTTTAACTTAATATAGTTGGTTCTTATGAAATGAAGGCACGTCTTCTTCTTCTGTTTCGTTTAAAGCGCCTTTAATATTTTGGGAATAGTTTAGGTCAAGATATTCGTGATGAAAACTTTGAGGCCAATGTGAAAATCATTGTTGAAAATTTTCAAAATAAAAAAAAGCTCAAAGACAATGAAGGAAGAGTTTGTAAGGTTTTGTTCTTGTAAATATTGGGCAGATATGCCTTATTATATAAATTCTTATAACTAAAATGGAAAATGATATGAAGATGAACTGGGTATTTAAAGCTTGAAATGTTTCAAGTGTACCTATCGTGATTATTATTTAAACAATATTTTGAATTTATTTTGTTGTTATAAAGAGGTGACAGCCGTCATTCAAGAGTTATGTGATGCATAGAAGTGTGTTTTAGGGTTAAGAAAAATTAATCAAATATTTCATATTTCTATGGTTTTCTAGAATAACCGCGTATGTCATAAAATCAAAATGTTCAGGGGAGCCAAAAAACATTATATTTGAAATTAGAGCTTTTTATTTAACAGTCCTGTACATATGGGCAATAAATACTTTATATAAAATTTTGAGTCAAAAATCTTCAGAGGAATGGATCCTGGAGAAGGACGAAAAAACAGTATGTAAATGACACTTAAAGTGTGTGCAGATAAAATAACTTATGTCGACAAACGTCGTTTTCTTTGAAAAAGAAAACTACCAATGCTACCACCCATGTAGACATAAGTCGTTGTTGCTTGAAAAATGGATTTTTTTGTTCGTCAACAAAAAGTTAACGGGACTTGAGATGAGAATATAACAACGTATCAAGAATAATAGCATCAAAAAATAACAGAAATAAACACAAAAGTTTTTACAAGTGGTTATAAACTGAAAACTAATCCAAAATTATTTTTCATTTTTTTTCATTAAGAAGAACGTATGTCGCTATGTGTTGTTTTCTGATAAAATAATTTGTCAGCGATCAAACGTAGGTTGACATACGTCGCACAGTGGCGCCATTTGAGTTTTTTCGTTGCAAAAATCATATCTTTTGAACCGAATAACATAATTGAACAGTTTAAACAGCATATGATAGATAACTGTTCAGCCTATGAAATGAGCGTTTGGAAAGGGTGCTACGCTTTGTAGGGGCCTACTTATGGGTTATCAAAGTTAAAATTTGTAGCAAAATCAATTTTATGGTAACTAAAAAAAATATATTTACATTTTTAGATTGTTTTTATTTTTTTTCTTTAGGGTTTTATGTTTTAAATTATTACCCAACAAATTAAAAAAAAATTACTTCTTTTTTAAATTTATTTTTTCAATTTTCTGTAAAATATTCATCACAATTCGTAAGAGAAGGTATATCTAAAAGACTAATCATTTCTAAACTATAATTATTTTCTAAGTCTATTCCTGACTTCACATGCCGCAGGGAAGAAATAAGTGGATCGGAAGATGCTGCCAACATGTTGAAGAGGTCCTTATTTTGCCTTACCCTTGATGCTTTGAATGTGTTCTGCAATCTATATTTTTTATAAAATTTGTTAAGAGACTCCTGTGCTTCTTCAGAAAGCTCTCCAATTGGCAAAGACTGGTACTCAATTATATCTTTGCCATGCGCCAATATTTTATGGACGGTCGGGGTCAACTTCTTCTGTGGATACATTTCTGCTAAAAGAGATGCAGTTTTCGATGCATATTCTCCATATTTTGTAGAATTGACATTTTCTTTGCAGTTTAAAACATTCAAGATCGTTCCCAATCTTTTCACGATTTGATTGTCAATTCCATTGATTCTAGTTACTGCCTCATCATTTTCAAAAAATCTCCTAGAAGTGTTTCCATCGTTTGAGTTACCGTATCCGTGCTTGGGACAGTCGTGTTTAAGTCGTGTTTAAAATATAACTGAACTCGAACCTGTTTATTGTACATGTTCTGTTTTTTCTCACTACACGAGCCACAACACGACTTAAAATATAACTGAACTCGAACCTGTTTATTGTACAAGTTCTGTGTTTTTTTTCAGTACACGTACCAGAACATGAACTTCAAATAAAGCAACACTCAAAAATGTGTGCTTTATGTGTGATTGAAACAAAAAGTATGTGATACAAAAATGTTCGTGTAAATAACGAAATATTAAAACGAACACAGTCATGGTTGTGTTGGGCACCGAAGAAAATTTAAAAACAAACATAATTGGTATGAAAATAAAAATATGTGTGTGTTGGTCTAAGTTATGTTTGTTTACATATATGTACGAGTTTTTTATTCAGTGTGTGTTTTTTTTCTGAACTCTGATTAAGAGTAGCATATTTGAAATCGTTAAAAAGTTTCCTATAACATGGGTTTATTCAAAACTTCGTCGGCGCACATGAAAATTTTGATTTTTGCAACCTCGTTTGCTCTACGGGCGCCACTGTGTGTCGTTAGTGCTGCAAATTAATTTAATAAACATTTAAGTTACGTCGTTATTTAAAGAAAAGACTCAGAAATGGTCAATATTTAAAAAAAATGGAACAGAGCGTTAAAAATTAATATAATTGACATCGTTAACTCAAAACTGACAAAAATGGACATACGCGGTTATTCCAGAAAATCACAGATTTAATCTCTAATATTTCAACTCATTATTTAAACATAAAAACAGAGGAAATTCAATAGTTCACTAAACAAAAGAAATATTTCATGTTTACAACTCAAAAATAATCGTTCACTTCAAATCGTACAGGATATGTTATTGAAAAAAATAGAATATAAAAAAATAATAAGTTTAATATTTTGATGGTATTAAGTGTTTTAATCCATTTTATCATCGAATCAACTAACTTTTTGCATGTTTCGACCCTAATTTTGCTCCACTCTTCAAGAGCCTTCTTATTAAGATCAGATTTATTCGAAATGTTTATGTATTTTTATTTCGAGTTGATGCCAAAGATGCTCGATAACGTTCATAGCCGGAGCTTGTGTGAGAGAATTTTCAATACTTTTGGGTAGTTGTAAAGTGCTCACGTCCGGTCATTGAATGGGCTGTGTTTGGGGTTGTTGTCAGCACTGACCTCAGCCCCACACCACCACGGACCCACTTTTATGTTTGAGAGTCGGTCGTAAATTAGCTATGTCCATCTCCTCTACACTGATTTTTGCCATCAGAACTCCTTTGGCTTACATTGGTACTCGCGCTGATTGATGAATGGCTTGTTGCGTGCAATTTGGCCATGAAAATCATTTTTAGCTCGTACTCTTCTAACCGTTTAATCACTGACGTCCTTTTGCAGGTAAATTTTAAGCTCATTGGTAATTTTTGGGTTCGATATTAATGGGTTTCCTCTACTTGACGTACTATCTACCTTTATTTGTACCAATTTTGGACTTTATTTAATTTTAAGGATACCTTTATGTCTTTTTTATGATGTATTGAATAGTGCTTCGGGTCCTGTTCAGTATTCCTGCGATTTCTGTACACATTTTTGCCTTTTTTATGATGGTAAATTGCCAATACGCGCTAAAATCTTGGAACTCTCGCAATTACAAAATTAGTTCATGGGTTTCTCTGAAATCTAATTTCAATTATGAACTGTACAATTATAAGTGACGCCCCATTTTCGTGCATTTCAGCGTGCTGCCACATTTTAAGAAAACATAAAAGTATTTTTCACTTTTTTTTAGCATGTTCAAATAATTTGTAATATCGATTTTTTAGCCATATTTGGCGTACAAAAATTTGTTGGTTTGCGAATTAGTAAACAAATTGGAAGCCTATAGTTGTTGTACGATTTTAAGTGACACTCACTGTAATTGTGCATAATGTAAACATAGTTTTGTTAGACGGTGTTATGAATAAGAAATATTTATTCAATGGATATACAGTGTCCAAATTTTGGTTATGAATGAATACGAGTGTTAGAGCATTGCGGTACTGATTTATGAAATTGAAATTTTACGTATTTTTAATTTTTAAATTTTTTTTATAAAAGCTTATTAAATTATTATTATATTTTTCTAAATATTTTAATTAAGTCAAAATCATAATTATTCAGTTTTTAATTTTTTTTTTTTTTTATTAATTTTAAAACTAAATTAAATTTTCGTACATTACAACAATTGCTTTCGCATGTATTTTTATACCCTATACCACTATGTGGTTTGGGTATAATGACTTAGTGCTGCTGTTTGTAACTGCCAAAAATATTTGACCTAGACTCATCTTTTATTATACCGATCGACTCAGAATCACTTTCTGAATCAATTTAGCGATGTCCGTCCGTCTGTGTGTCCATGTAAACCTTGTAATCAAACTAAAATATAATATATATATTGATGAAATTTGGTATATAAGCTTTTATCAGCCATAGGATGAACTCTATTGAAACTTGTGAAATTCGGTCTTAGTCCCCATACAAATGACCCCTATAAAATCGACATAAATTGCCATAAGATCCAAATTATCATATAGATCTCAGTCAAATTGGGTTTTTATGTGTTTATTATATCCATTAATCAGTAGTCCAAAAAAATTTCCTACAGGACAATTCTTATTCACAGGCCCCATATAGGGCTGCTTCCCGATCTTCACTAAAATCTATCAAAAAACAAAAATATTGCACAGATTTTTTCCAAATTTGGTTTTTATATATCTTTTTGCAATATAAGTGACTTTGCCAAATATGGTCAGGGTCGGTCCATTTTTCGACATAGTCCCCATATATGTATATATGACACCCGATATGAACTTTTTCATATCTGCAGCCAAAGAAATTAATAACAATGCCACTCAAATTTGGTTTATTCTTATTTTCTATATCTAATAGTTGGACCTAAACGCATGGTATAGGGTATCGTATAGTCGGTCTAGACCGACTATAATTTTCTTACTTGTTATACCCTATACCACTATGTGGTTTGGGTATAATGACTTTGTGCTGCTGTTTGTAACAACCAAAAATATTTGACCTAGACCCATCTTTAATTATACCGATCGAATCAGAATCACTTTTTGAGTTGATTTAACAATGTCCGTCCGTCCGTCCGTCTGTGTGTCCATGTAAACCTTGTAATCAAACTGCAGGTCGCAAATATGAATATATTTTGATGAAATTTCGTATATAAGCTTTTATCGGCCATGGGATGAACGCTATTGAAATTGGTCAGAATCGGTCCATGTTCAGACCTAGCCCCCATACAAATTACCCCTATGAAATCGACATAAATTGCCATAAGATCCAAATTGTCATATAGATCTTACTCAAATTGGGTTTGTATGCGTTCTTTACATCCGTTAATGAGTAGTCCAAAAATGATCCCTTTGGCCCCATATAGACTGCTTCCCGATCTTCACTTAAATATACTAAAAACAAAAATAATGCACTGATTCTTCTCAAATTTTGTTTGTATATATTTTTGCAAGAGACTTTACCAAACATGATCAGGATTGGTCCATTTTTGGACCTAGTCCCCATATAGATATAGCAGCCGATATGAACTTTTTCATATCTGCAGCCAAAAAAATTAATAAAAATCCCACTCAAATTTGGTTTTTGCTTATTTTCTATGTCCAGTTAGTTGGGCCTATGAGATAGGGTTTATAACGCATGGTATAGGGTATCATATAGTCGGTCTAGACCGACTATAATTTTCTTACTTGTTTTATTTTTATTTTACGACATACTTCTGTGGTGCGAAATAACGAAGTTTGTCCTATAATGTAGGTCGATTTCCCATAATCACAAATTCGGGAACTAGGTTTGTTGTGTCTTAAATTGTTCACGAACACACATTTCATTTATTATGGGCTACGTAAAAGTCATCTCCAAGCACGTATGTTTGATTCATCGTCCATAATGCAGCATTTATACTTGCTGATAAAATTACGTTTAAGCACGTTCTTTTGTCTCGATTTTCTTCTTGGAGTTTTGATCCTGGATCTTCCGTACTTTATGTGATTTGAGTCTTGCCTCTTTTTTAATTTTTCTGAATATTTGAGCTGCTTTTCTCAATAAGTGTCAATATTTAATAATTTTTAATAACCCTGGAAACCTTTTGCCGAGAAACTCTTGCCTCATAAGCGATTGTTTTAAATTCCCGTTTCGGATTTTTATATAAAAAAAAATTATAAAAATAATTATTAATTATAATAATGATTAATTATAATATTATTAATATTAATTATAATAATAATTATTAAATATAATAATAACTTTTTAACGTAGTTTACGTTCATAATCGATTTTAAATAAAATGGAAAATATATTTCATCATATTTTGCAAGGCTGACATGATTAAGGAAATTTAATAATTTTAATTTAGTAAAAATTTATAGGTGAACATTTATTTTATAGTCTTTTCGTGCGCAATCCTTAAGACCAAAACGGGCTACCCAGAATGAACCACTATCTTTTGAATATATATATATATATATAAAATATATGTGATACTTTCCGAGCCTTTTACTGAGTCATTACTATGTTTATTTGCTGGTTGGAAGAAGTTTAGAATCTGGAAGGAACTTTAATAATCCAATTTCCTTATAACTTTTTACTGTACAAAATTTTACCAAATTAGCGATGATATTTTTTTTTTGTTAAAATCTAATTGATTTATTTTGTGTCTTTCCCAAAGCGATGTAAATTACTTAACAAATTCTGCCCCGCCGGCCGCAACGGAATGGAGTTCACTTTTACGACCTCTACGTGGACGTGAACCCGAAGGTATGTGGAATCTCTTGTCAATAGTGCGTGAAATGTATCGACGATGTGATCGGAATGCTGTACGACTATTGGAAATTATCACCGAGGAATGTATGGCATGTGATCAGTTATTGTTGTGGTGGTATCAAACAAAAATCTCACTAATGTTGGGCTCCCACGGTCATGGTGGTGGCAAACATTCGAATGCTCACACAAACTCAAAAGCAATAGAACATGCCTGCTCATCGTTGTTCGATGAAATCGTTGTACTATGGCGTTTGGCAGCATTGAATCCAGGTCTTGCACCCGATGAACGCGATATGTTACATGCTCAATTTACAGCATGGCATTTGAAGATATTAGATCGTGTAGTGAAATGTCGGATTATGCCATCTCCTTATAATAATAATAAACATCAGCAAAATATGAGATCGGATGCAGAAATGTTTGTTGGTTTCAAACCGGCCATAGAGGCCTGCTATTTAGATTGGGAGGAATATCCCATAGCGGGAATAACACATACACAAGACACGAACCCCATATATTATTCACCATTTACATGTTTTAAACATGCCGAAAACAAGTGTGAAACCACAAATGGTGGCCAGTTACAAGCTACCCAGGCTTTGATGGCCAATAGTAAACATTATAATTATATAAGTACATCTTCGGACCATAATCAACATGGTGGTTTTAAACAACGTTTGGAAAGACCATTCCGAGAACGTTTTTATATATCATCTAGTAATAATTCTAGTAATTCCTCCAGTGACAGTGTTCATGCTCGCTTACATCAAGGTTTGGAGTTAGTAGCACCAGGAGGTGCCGGTGTAGCTGGTAATGCAGCGTCGGGTTCACAAAATCCTGGCGGTAGTTTAGATACGAATGTGGTCAAAAACTTAGTTAGTGGCAGCGCTTCTTTGGCCTTAGAGAATAGACCATCGACATCTGGACAGGCTCAATCAGCCGTGGTATCAGTTCAAGACTTACCGCGAGTTTCATTGGCTGGTTTGGTTGGCGGTGGCGGTGATGGTAATCGTTCTAGTTCTAGCAGTGAAGGTTTCTGTGAAAATGATGATTTTGGCGGTGATAGTAGTAGCAACAACTTATGCGCCTCCGACACTGATGGTCATAGTATAAATCCAGCTAAATATGTGCCCAACAAACCCATAATTTCTACATTATCACAATCTGATTCTCAGCAATCATTCGATGTATCATCACCGGATGGTTTAGAGGAAGCTGCGGCAAAAGTAGTATTTTCTTTGCCAACTACACCTACGAATAAAGCTGCCATTGTGGCCACACTATCGTCGCAATCTTCGTCGGACTCTACGTCCTCATCCTCTTCGGCATCTTCAAATTCTTCTTCTCTGCTATTAATAGCAGCGGGATCAGATACTCCTGCATTGGTCGAATTAGATAAACCATTGAGTTCGGTGGACATCAGGCGTGTATCAAAAGATGAATCTTTTTCATCATCAAGTGATGAATTTGTGCTACAAGAAATTAATAGTCGACGTTCAACGGAAGATTTAACACCGGTACCAAGTACTTCGGCTGCAGCTAGAGCAGCTTTAATGAAAGCTGCTAACATTAATGTTTCATCAGCCAAAGATGAAATTACAGCCGGCAGCAGTAGTAGCAGTAAACCAATTCCTCCTCTAATAACATCTACCGTAGCGGCTGCGGTGGCGGCGGCCGTGGTATTAACAGGACCATCCACCTCAGCTCAGGCTGCAAATGCTACCACTGCTTCATCTGCCACAACCACAACAGAAAAACCACATATTTTCTCGAATGTTAGACCATCCGAAGATGCTTGGGATATTTTATTGGCAAGAGCTGAAGGTTTACATGCTCATGGTCATGGTAGAGAAGCGTGTATACTAGCCGTTAGATTAGCTGAAGAAATGTTAGAAAATCCACCCAACTTAATGATGGAAATGCCACCAGCTCCGAAGAGAAAAGGGAAAAATAAGAATATTAATCCCATATCTCATCATTTAACAGTTTTAGCATCATCCACATTAACAAAATGTGCTTTTCTTTGTACGGTATTGTCTGAAAATTCAGAACACTATCATATTGGTTTCCGCATATGTATATTTGCATTAGAAATGCCACGCCCTCCAGCTAGTACGAAACCTTTAGAGGTAAAATTAGCCAACCAGGAAGCTGATATTTTGGCTCTGCTGAAACGTATACCCATAGATGAACCAGAACTAGTGGTCATACGTGATCGGGCCGAGCGATTGCGAAATGGTACATTCAAGTCCCGCGGAGAAGCATTACTGCCTATTAGTTTGGCTTGTTATATCTTTGATGCTTTGGTTATGCCTTCGGTATCGATGAAAGATCAACGTATTAGATCCATGAGTATATACAGGCCGATAACGGATGAAAATCTTGGCTTTGAGGCAGCCGTAGCAGCCTTGGGCTTGAAAGCAAATGTTTCTGAAGCAGAACATCCTTTGTTGTGTGAGGGTACTCGTCGACAGCGGGGAGAACTGGCCTTGACTTTGTTATACTTTTATAAAGATGAGCCTCACAAAATAGCTAAAATTATGGAAAAGTTATTGGACCGCGAGATTCATACTCTGTTGAAAACACAATTACTGCCAGCCTATTATTCCAGTAATCCTCCAGTAAGGACACCAGCTAATTCTACAAACAGACAAGGAGATGATTATAACAACAGACATGGCAATGTTATGCATGGCTCATCTCATGCGGCCGGCTCTAATATGGATATGTTTCCACCCGATTATGCTTCAGTGGGTGGTAATAGTAGACCTACTAGCTCCACTAGTGCTGAATTGGAAGTCAACATGTCTGGTTTGAATATCTCCTCACCAGCAAACCCCTCTCATATGGCTCAATCTCAAAATAGTCAAGGTTTATCGTCAAGTGTTGGCTTGGGAGCACAACAGACTTCCTCTACACGTGTGAAAGATTCTCGTTACAAGGGCAAACGAGCTTACCCCTCCATACCCAATCAACCGTCAGAGGCAAGTGCCCACTTTATGTTTGAGTTGGCTAAGACAGTTTTAATTAAGGCTGGAGGTAATAGTTCCACCTCGCTTTTTACACAAGCCACTGCCAATCATAATCATCATGGTCCTCATCGGGGTTTGCATATGTGCGCCTTCCAATTGGGCTTGTATGCCTTGGGCCTGCACAATTGTGTCAGTCCTAATTGGTTGTCACGCACGTATTCGTCACATGTTTCGTGGATTATTGGTCAGGCTATGGAAATTGGAGCTCCTGCCATTAGTTTCCTCATAGACACCTGGGAGGGCCATTTGACACCACCAGAAGCAGCTAATATGGCTGATAGAGCTTCTCGTGGCTGGGATAGTAATTATCCTGCTGCTGAGTTAGCTTTATCCGTACTACCACATGCAGCTGCTTTAAATCCCAATGAGATTCAGCGGGCTATATTGCAATGCAAAGAACAAAGTGATTTCATGTTGGAAAGAGCTTGTATTACAGTGGAAAATGCTGCCAAAGGTGGTGGTGTTTATCCGGAGGTACTCTTTCAGGTGGCTCGTTATTGGTATGAACTATATTTACGCAACACACCTAATAATGGCGAACACGAGCAACATGATGACCATTTAGATCATTCCGCAGCGGTCAGTCTATCGGCTCTCATAGAATCGCATCAACAGCATGAAATGCAAATGCAACAGGCAGCCGCTCAACAACAAGCAGCGGCAAATCAACAGGCAATGGTAGGGCCACCTTTACAAGGGCCTTCAGGTGGACCAGGGCAACCTGGTCAGGTAGTGGTGACGTCGGCACCACCCGCATTTCAGCAACAAGTACCAAACATGGCTCCTATGACTTTATCACCCTACAATCCGTATGGTTTTTGTCAAGGATTATATCATCACAATCTTCAATATCCGACCAATCAAATAGCTATGTATTTGCCACAAGGACCACCGCCAGGACCGCCGCCACCCCAAGCATATCCAGGTTATCCACCACAACCGCAACAACCACCTGGAGGACCAAATAACCAAGTACCGATCGCCAGTAATGCTCCTCCACAGGCCTATCAGTTACATCAGCCTCAAGCTGGTGGAGGTTTTGCTCAAATACCACCTCAGGCCGCATATCAGGCAGCCGCTATGCAATGTGGACCACCACCTACAGCATTTGTACCACCGCCACCACAAGGTCCTGCTGTGCCCCCAACAGGACCGCCACAAATGCCCCAGCCCCCGAGTATGCAAGCGGCAGCAGCTGCTGTTTATTATGGACAACAAGGACCACCACCATCACAACAACATCCGGCTGCCCAACAAGCAGCAGCTCAAGCGGCTCAAATGGCTGCAATGGCTCAACATCAACAAATGAGGGCTAATCAGCAACAGCAAGGAGTTTATCCATTTGTGCAGGTACAGCAACAACAACAGCAACAGCAGCAACAACATCTACAACCACCACCACCACCACACAATATGGGTCATGCAGGCCATCACCAACAAATGCCGCCACCGCAACAAGCAAACCGCCAAAGACATCCTCATCAATTTACGTAAGTTCTATAAAGGAACTTTCAATGAATGTTTGCCTTAATAATAATTTTTTTCTTTGAACAGACCCGCCCAACTACGCTACTTATTGGCAGCATATAACGTTGGCATGCTGGCCATGGAGACATTAGCTCGCCGTGTTCATGATGATCGTCCCCAGGCGAAATATGCACGTAGCCCTCCCTATGGAGAAGATGTCAAATGGTTATTGAGAATGTCCAAAAAGTTGGGATCTCAATATTTACATCAATTCTGTGTGTGTGCTGTCAATTCCATTGTCAGTCCGTTCGTTTTACACGATGTGGCAATCGAATCGGCCCATTATTTGGGTCGAAATAATCATCAATTAGTTATGCAACACTTAAGATCGGCCCTAACGCCTCTGGTTCAAAAATGTCAACAAATGTTAGTTATTTGGCCAGACTGAATTGCAATAGTAGTTAACTGATATATGTATATGTTTTGTTTTCCCCGTTTCTCATAGGTATATACAATGTATTCATCAAAAATTATATCATCTAACACCGGCCGATTACGAAGAGTTTGCTAGTATTATAGTAGCAGCTCGGGCAGCATTTCAAATTACGCCCGAGGGTAGTGCCCAATTTAAGGATTGGTTGCAATCGATTAAAAGGTAAGATCAGTACTTTGTAAAGATATCGAGTTCTATTTCCTAAGTCCGTTTCAGATCGAAATCATGTAAAAAAGAGTTGTGGACGCAAATTAATGCTGCTCTACAAAGCAATGCCAAATGACAAAGACTTGATTCGCATAGCCTGACCACAACAACTAATTCTTCAACCTCAGTATCAGCTGCAGCAGCAGCGTCAGCATCTGCACAATCTACAGCTGCAATAAATAACAGCAGCAGTAGTAGTAGTAATAACAACAACAACAACAACATTGTAGCCGGACCGTCAACAGTCATAAACTCCACCAATACGAACAACAATTCAAATGCTCTCTATGATGGACCATCCTGCAGTAAAAATGTCATAATTACAGAAGCAACACAACGCAATTTGACGTCGCCACTTTCTACAAATTCGATTTCGTCCACAATATCTGCAACCCCAACAACAACATCAGCAGCCTCATCTTTGACATCATCGACTGGATCGTTTTCATATGGCTATGGACAACAACAACAAGTAGCGCAGCATCACGGTATAATAGATTCAGCAGCTTCATCGTCTGCATCATCATCATCATCTGCAGCAACTTTACAACCGCAGCAACAAATGCAACATAATTTAATAGCGCCACCTCAAAGTGCTGCAAGTAATACAAATGATAGTGGCGCTGCCACGGCAATGTTATCAGATGCATATCATCATCAACAAATGCAACTACAATTGCAACAGCAGTTTGAACAACATTACCAAATACAAAATTATTACCAAGCACAGCAGCAGCAGCAGCAACAACAACAACAACAATTACAACAATATCAAGAATTTTACGACCAGCACCTGTACTTGCAACAGCAACAACAGCAACAGCAAGCACCACCACAAAATCAATTGACCATGTACAGCAATGAACAAAAACAGCGACACATATTTAATGTGGCTGCTGCAGCCGCTGCCGCTGTTCATGCAACATCAAGACCACATCCACCACCACCACCACCTATGCCACCGTCACAACATCATCAACAATCGACCATGGTTTTAATGGCCTCCTCAAATGCAGCTGGTACTGCAACAATACCTATACCAACAACAAGCAACACTACATTTACAGCAACACAAACAATTAACTTTGTTAATGCCTCCACAAGTGGTGGCAGCGCTGGTGGCAGTAGCGGAGTCTCCATGACAATGGATTTTCCAAATTATCATCATCATCATCATCTCCATCAACCACAACAACATATGCATAATATAACAACAACAACCACAAATAATTCAAATACTGCTGCTGGAACAGCTTCTTCATCATCATTATCTACAACTTCTTCGTCATTACCCTCATCGTCGTCGTCATCACCATTATCGGCATCTTTGACATTACAACAACAGTCGTTTGTTTCATCACCTCCCCCTCCTCCTCCTTCTGCAAATCTACAATCTCTACAATCCGCTAACCAAACACCTCCCTCGTTTACATTAACTACACCACAACAGCAACAGCAACAATTAGATGTTGAGCAGCAACAACAACAACAACAACAACTTCATCATCATCATCATCAATATCATCATCATCACTTGTCTCAACTCGGCCATTATCATCATCAGCAGCTTTAACAACGTTTCTATTACATGTTCTTTAAATTGTAAGAATTATTTGGTTTATGCTAAATTTCTTCTAATCTCTTTGCTTTGTGTCTTTTCTCTAATAGTTGGTATTTTTTTGTTTTGTAAACATAATATTTACTAAATATTTCAAAAAAAAAAAAAAAAAAAACGAAAAATGTTTAATTGATTAATTCTTGTAATTGCTACTCATACAATTACTTTCTCAATTGTTCCAGTCAGAAACATGCTTTAGGCAAGGCGTTGGTACAGCATTTTAAAAAGCCATCGATAATGCAATGACTGAACAACAATTGTTCGTTGTCAGTGCTCAAATGGCAATGTTTACAGAACTTAAAAAGAAAAACAAATTTGGTAAATTTGGAAACATCTCAAAGAAATGAAGTGCTTAATTTTTCTGACTGGTTGGACTTCAAGAATTTCAAAATTTTGGTGAAAACAAAATTTTATATTTAAATCAGGTGAAATTGTATTCAGTCACGTGTTAGGAATTCAAATGAATTTCCTAGTACACTTAAAAATTTTACTGAATGGCAAAATACTAAAATCAACACAGTTTTATATATTTTATTTCTTAAAAATCTAAAAGATAAAATTTTTACATTTAAAATATTCGCTGTTGTTTCATTTTCTTTATTAAATCATGGATAAAAAGTGTTCTAAATGAATTTTCTTGTTAAAATTGAATTTATTCACGAGATTGCTAAAAAAAACTGGGTTTAACAAATAATATTTCATAACGCCTTTAATATCAGTAAACATTTAATAAATAATTCAAAAATAAATTGAAATAAAGTCGTTTAAAAACATTATTGCAACGAAAAATCTCGATTTTTTCATTTACAACAACGAAAATCACAATCATAATATTGATTATTATTATATTTTTTTTGTTGATCAATCATAATGTTCGATGAGTTGTTTAATCCATATAATCCGTATAGAGTAACCAATTTATATTGTGTTTTTTTAATTTTATAATTAAAAAAAAAAAAAAAACTGAATTGATCTGCAAATTTATTATTTCTTAAACCAAATAATAATTGTTAAAAAAAATTTCGAACAAAATTGAGACCAACCCGCATGAAGAAGTAAATATTTTTATTAAACATAAAATCCAGGCACAGAGGTGTCTTGAATGTTCTTTTTTTATAATTTTATTTTCAGCCTTCTTGCGCATTAACTAAAGAAAATTCTCTGCATGCTTTATACATACATATGTATGTATATGTTTTTCATATGATATCTGGAGGGAACCTGAACCCATTTCTGACTCAACCAGTGGAGATAAATGCAGAGTCAACATACAAACTTATGTTCAGCTTGACATTACCGAAATTTTGAGACCTTTCTTCGTCTCTATATCTCTATCTCTCTCTCTCAAACGCTGGAGATTTTTATTCCTCTAGACATTTCTGTTCCGCATAGTTTAAAATTTCAGGGAGCTGCAAAAATATTCAGGCAATTATTTTTGAAACTAAGTTGTAATATAAAATTTAAATGCTATAGCATTCACGTCATTTTGCATCACTATGAAAATAAATGATATATGTACGTGCGCGAACGTGTTAAGAACTTCCTGTCGGAAAATTTTCAGGAAATTCAATTTTTCACTGAAAATTCTGAAAATTCAGCATTTTTTCTTAAACGGATACGGGCTTTAGCGCTAATCAAATTCGTCAAAACTTTTTTTTTTGTGATTTTACGAACTTAAGAGTCATAAAATATTCCATAAGTTAAAATTGTAAATGTTCTATAATTTTTTTTGGTTGAAATTTTTTAGAATAAAATTTCAATATAAACATTTAATAGGTTTCAGGTTCGCGTTACCAATAAAAATTTCTCAAATAGCATCTTTCCATAAAAAGTACTTCATATGGGCGTACGGATTTGGTTGTAGGCTCTATAAATGTTCTTTTGCACACATATTTTTACATATGTGGAAAGCACCAGCCATACCCACACATTAGGTTATTATAATAAAAACATTTCAGATTGTTAGAATAGTTCTATAGAAAAATTGTTGTAAATCTTGCTTATTTTGAATTTAATGTAAATTTAAGGTGACTTCATTTAGGTATAGAAAGCGTTTTCCACTTTAACGCCCCTATTCATAATAGAGGAAGAACTAACAAAAAATTTTTGGGAAATTTTAAGAAGTTTTTTTTTAAATTATTATTATGTCATCTGTATCTGTACATGAATTAAACTCCACCGTTTAAATTATTTTTTTTTTTTTGGTTTAAATTATAATAAAACCATTCACAGACTGAAAACTTCTTTATGTTTTTTTTTTTTTTTTTAATATTGTTATTCTAAATAAAATGACTAAATATAAGTTTAATTAAATAGCTAAAAAAAAAAATATAAGCTTAATTTTATTTTATTTTCAAACCCTTTAATTTCAGAATGTGTTCATCATTTTTAAGACATATTTTCAATTGAAGTTTTTTACATTTTTTATTTAAATTTTATTTAAATTTTTACATTTATTTTTAATATACACACATACATACATATATATATTTTTATAAATCAATTATATTTTTTTTTTCAGCTTATTAAAGAATTTTATAAATTTTAAATTTATTTTAATTTCCATATTTCATTGTAAATTTTTTTTCTGCAGTTTTGAATAAATATGGTTTTTTGGATTTATTTCAGAACTCACTTTAAAAATCTGGCATTTTAATTATTTCCAATAAAAGTTTTTTTTTTTCTAAAAAAAAAAAAATTCTTCAAATTGAAGATTGTATTAAACAAGTATTTTATCAACTAAATGTTAGACATCTACTGTATAAAACAAAATCTTAAAAAAAAAATTATATAAAAAAGTATTGCTTTATAAAAAATAAAATACTGCCATTTTTAGGTTTTGATTTTTTTTTTTTAACATTTTATGAATTTCTGTATATTTTTGTTTAATGCAAATTTTAAGCTCAAGTGTAACATGAGAAACGAAAACAAAGCAATATTTACTTGGATTTGTTTTCATAACTTTTTTTTTTGCTAAATTTATTTTTTGTATTTAATATAAAAAAAATCAATGTATTATAAACAGGGACGTAACAGTTATAAGAGAATTGACGAAATAGTCTTATTTAACTATTAACATTGATGAATTCAAATAATGGTTATAATTAACAATTATCGTACGATATATAGAATTTTTGGTACCGTAACCAATTGAAGTGAATTTTTTTTTTGTTGTTATGAATAACTATTATAACAACCACAAAAATATTGTTGGTTACCAATAACCATTATCGAAAGTAATTTTTTTTTGGTCATTCCTACCCGGATACATATCGCATTTTTGATGTAATTTTTGCAATTCTAAGGGGTTTGTAGGGCAAGGAATTAAAGTATCTTTGGTAAAGTAAACAAAACGGGCAGTTTTGTAAGTTTTGTTTATTAATTTTATAAATAAAATATTATTTAATGGAAAAGTGGATTAATAATTAAACTTTAAGTAGTTTAATTAAAGTAATTTAATAATTAAACTATAACCCTCTTAGAAATACATCCATTAAATCAAAAATACGATATGTATCCGGGTATGAATAACAAAAAAAAAAAAATACTTTCGATAATGGTTATTGGTAACCAAAAAAAGTTTTTGGTTCATATAATAGTTATTCATAACAAAACAAAAAAAATTTCTCACTGCAATTGGTTACGGTAACCAAAATACTTTATATCTTACGATAATTGTTAAAATTTCCCTAAAACAAATTAATCGAATTTAAGCATAACCTTTTCTTAAAAAAAAAAAAAAATATTTTCCATCGCTAATTATAAAAGGTGTGTAAATGCAAATCTATAAGTTACATAAAATATATAAGTATTTATTGGAATCTTGTATATAAACTAAACGAAACCGCTAATTTCAATATACTCCTTTAAAAAAATTCGTTACATCATGTTTTGTATGGATATTGCGACCAGTGCAAATGTGAAAGTTCTAAAGAAAATCTTTCAAACGGTCCATTTAACAGCCCGATTTTTCAAGAGAAATCCTTGCCAATTTTAATAAATTGCATTAAAAATGACACTATTCACCACCACCAAGTGGTGGATATGAATTGATTCGAATCAGAAATATGATTTAAAAAATTCCTGTAAAATTGCAAATGTTAAACAAAAATATTTTCCGGGTGAGGGTGTATAAAATATATTGCAACAAGTTTTAAGAATATAAGAAATTTTATCTAATATGGATGGTATCCAGACAAGTCAACAAATGCTCAGAAAATTGCGCATGTGATAAAAGAGACAAAACTAATTGACTCGTATGTTTTCTATCGGCCCAATGTGATATTTGAGCCATTCCAAGTCACACTACGATATTCGGTAAAATCTGACGTTGATGATGCCGATTATTTAGAAAATTGGAAGCATTCTATAGTTGAAAATATGAAACCCGTATATTGTCGAAAAAATTAAAAACCTCCCCCAATAAGCTTACATTCAAATTGATGACTTTTAAACAAGTAATGAACTGAATTTAATGGTTTATGGCTCCTGTCAATTTTTTTTTTTTTTTGTAAAATTTTTTAAAATTTGTTGTAAAATTTCTAACTTTATTTGTCAATTTCTTCATGCACAATTTAAAAAACTAATTCCATTATATTCCCACATACTTTATGACAACTGGTAATTTTAAAAGTGCCTTTATAAGAAAAGGTAGAATTTTACTAAAAGTCGCTTTTTAGAAAAGATACTTTTTTAAGAAAATTTACTTTTTTAAGAAAACGTACTTATTAAAAAGTAAAAAGTTTTTAATAAAAACTAATTTTTTAATAAAAGATAAATTTTTAATAAAAAGTTACTTTTCAATAAAAGGCGCTGTTTTAATAAATGGTACTTTTTTTAATAAAAGGTACTTTTTTAATAAAAGGTACCTTTATAATAAAAGCTAATTTTTTTAATAAAAGGTACTTTCTTAATATAAGGTTATTTTTTAGTAAAAGATACTTTTTTAATAAAAGCTACTTTTTTAAATGAAAGTTAATTTTTTAATAAAAGGTACATTTTTAATAAAAGGTAATTTTGTTAATAAAAGGTACTTTTTAAATAACAGGTACTTTTTTAAGCAAATGTCTTTTTAAGAAAAGGTACTTCTTGATAAGGTACTTTTTTTAATAAAGGGCAATTTTCTAATAAATGGTACTTTTTTAGTAAAATATAAATTTTTTAATAAAAGTTACTTTTTTATGAAAGGTACTTTTTTAATAATATACACTTTTTTAATAAAAGGGACTTTTTAAATAAAAGGTACTTTTTTAATAAAATGTACTTTTCTAATAGAAGGTACTTTTTTAATAAGATGTACTTTTTAATAAAAGGAACTTTTTTAATAAAAGGAACTTTTTTAATAAAAGGTACTTTTTAATAATAGATTTTTTTATAAAAAGTAATTTTTTTAGTAAAAGGTATTTCTTAATAAAAGCCACTTTTTTAATAAAAGCTACTTTTTTAATAAAAGGTAATTTTTTTAATAAAAGGTAAATTTTTAGTAAAAGGGTCTTTTTTAACGAAAGGTAGTTTTTTTTAAATAAAATTACCTTTTTTAATAAACGGTACTTTCTTATTAAAATGTACTTTTTTAATAAAATGTATTTTTTTATAAAAGATACTTTTTTTATAAGATACTTTTTTAATAAAAGGTATTTTTTTAATAAAAGGTACTTTTTAATAAAAGGTACTTTTTCAATAAAAGGTACTTTTTAATATAAGGTACTTTTTATTAAAGGTACTTTTTAATAAAAGGTACTTTTTAATAAAAGGTATTTTTTTAATAAGAAGTGCTTTTTTAATAAAATTAGCTTTTTTAATAAAAAAATTTTTTATAAAAAGTAATTTTTTAATAAAAGGTACTTTTTAATAAAAGTCACTTTTTTAATAAAAGCTACTTTTTTAATAAAAGGTACTTTTTTAATAAAAGGTAAATTTTTAGAAAAAGGTTCTTTTTTAACGAAAGGTAGTTTTTTTTTTTAATAAAATGACCTTTTTTAATAAACGGTACTTTCTTATTAAAATGTACTTTTTTAATAAAATGTACTTTTTTATAAAAGATACCTTTTTAATAAAAGGTACTTTTTAATAAAAGGTATTTTCCAATAAAAGGAACTTTTAAATATAAGGTACTTTTTAATAAAAGGTACTTTTTAATAAAAGGTACTTTTTAATAAAAGGTAACTTTTTAATAATAGGTACTTTTTAATAAAAGGTACTTTTTAATAAAAGGTACTTTTTAATAAAAGGTACTTTTTAATAAAAGGTACTTTTTAATAAAAGGTACTTTTAATAAAGGGTACTTTTTAATAAAAGGTACTTTTTAATAAAAGGTACTTATTAATAAAAAGGTACTTTTTATTAAAAGGTACTTTTTAATAAAGGTAATTTTTAATAAAAGGTACTTTAAAAAAAAAGGTTATTTTTAATAAAAGGTACCTTTTAATAAAAGGTATTTTTAATAAAGGGTACTTTTTAATAAAAGGTAACTTTTAATAAACGGTACTTTTTAATAAAAGGTACTTTTTAATAAAAGGTACTTTTTAATAAAAGGTACTTTTAATAAATAAAATAACAAAATGTACTTTTTAATAAAAGTACTTTATTAATAAAAAGTACTTTTTAATGAAAGGTATGTTCGGATGAAAAGCTACTTTTTTTTACAAAAGAAATTAACGCTTTTTAAAAAATATTCTTGAAAAAAGGTACCTTTTAGATGAAAAGATACTTTTTTTAAAAAAGAAATGGACCCATTTAAAAAATACACTTACAAATTTTACCTTTTGGATGAAAAGGTACTTTTTGTTTTAAATTAATGGACCCATTTAAAAAAATACACTTAACAAATGTACTTTTTTAAGAAAACGGAATTTTTTAAGAGAAGGTACTTTTTTTTAAGAAGAGGCACTGTTTTAAGAAAATAAAATTTTTCGGTACTTTTGAACAATATAAACGTGTTCGCGTTCTACCAAACTACTCGTTTTATCCTAAACACACTGGACGTAAATCGTCGCATTCGATATCGAGTAAAATCAATCGAAATTCCATACGGAAGACGGACAATCGTCAGATCTCGTTTCACTTTTACTATTAACTATGGACCATAACTCGTTAGCTGTGACAGAGTAAAATTACTGTTAGTATTTTATTTTGGAAAATAAAAAAAACTAATTTCGATCGAAAAATTTCGATAACGAATGCGACGATTCGACCCCTGAATTTTAGGCCATAAATTGTTACAATGTAGACCGATTTCCGCAATTTTAAATAGCAACCTGCTCAAAATAATATCAAACAGTATTATCTTAATTTTAATTAGCTAACTGGTTTCTGATGTGTAAAAATCTATACGCGCAGGCGGCTAAATTTCTATTTCACGATACAATCACAAAAACAGCGTAACATGTGAGCCGTAAGACAAAATCGGTGTGAAGGCCTAGTTAGCCACACGTTGTTAAAATGTATCTGTACCGTAAATGTAACGTTGGCATTTAGTGCCATTATAAAACATTAGAAACGAATAAGCATGTTGCTGTGTAAAATTAACCAAACTTTATCAGCTGTTCACAAATGTCACGTACAAAAGTAGCAAAAATCTATTTTCAACAGATTGGGACGTTCCGGTTACGTGACAGTTGAGTTCGGTAACTGCTCTAAATGCTTTTTAATGTAACAGAAAAAAACAGCTGACACGTTTGGTTAAGGTTACGTGTGGTTGTATTGGTGAAAAAATTATGATATATAACAAAATGTTTGAAAATAAAAATGAAAAATAAAAAATGAAAAAAGAAAAAAAAAAATAAAAATTAAAAATAAAAAATGAAAAATAAAAAATAAAAAATGAAAAATAAAAAATGAAGAACGAAAATTAAAATAAAAAATGAATAATGAAAAAATGAATAATGAAAAAATGAATAATGAAAAAATGAATAATGAAAAAATGAATAATGAAAAAATGAATAATGAAAAAATGAATAATGAAAAAATGAATAATGAAAAAATGAAAAAAAAAATAAAAAATTAAAAATAAAAAATTAAAAATAAAAAATGAAAAAAAAATAAAAAATTAAAAATAAAAAATGAAAAAAAAAAATAAAAAATAAAAAATTAAAAATAAAAAATTAAAAATAAAAAACAAAAAATTAAAAATAAAAAATTAAAAATAAAAAATGAAAAAACAAATACAAAATGAAAAATAAGAAATAAAAAATGAAGAACGAAAATTAAAATAAAAAATGAATTATGAAAATATGAATAATGAAAAAATGAAAAAATAAAAAATAAAAAATTAAAAATAAAAAATTAAAAATAAAAAATTAAAAATAAAAAATTAAAAATGAAAAATACAAAATGAAAAATAAAAAATGAAAAATGAAGAACGAAAATTAAAATAAAAAAAATTAATAATGAAAAAATGAGAAAAAAAAAATAAAAAATGAAAAATAAAAAATTAAAAATAAAAAATAAAAAATAAAAAATTAAAAATAAAAAATTAAAAATAAAAAATGAAAAAAAAAATACAAAATTGAAAAATAAAAAATGAAAAATAAAAAATGAAGAACGAAAATTAAAATAAAAAATTAATAATGAAAATATGAATATTGAAAAAATGAATAATGAAAAAATGAAAACTAAAAATGAAAAAAAAAAAAAAATGAAAAATAAAAATTGAAAAATAAAAAATGAAAAAAGAAAAATAAAAAATGAAAAAAGAAAAATGAACAATGAAAAATAAAAAATGAAAAATAAAAAACGAAAAATTTGCCGGTTGAAATAATGAATAATTTTATATTAGCAGAGCCCCTGCAGTTGATTGCTATAAGTGTACACGCTTTCTGTATAATTTTAAAAAGGTCCATAAAAAATCTTTAATTACCAAATGTTTAACATCTGCCCTGTCATCGGACTCACATGATTTTTTTTTGTAAATGATCGTGATTTCAAAAGACAGGCGAACATCATTGTACCGATACCAGTTATTTTAAGGGGGGAAATCCATATTTCAATGAGTTACAAACAGAATAACAATCTGATATACATATATATATATATATATATAATAATAAACATACCGTTTAGGATTCAAAAAATATTTGATTGACACAAGTTTTCTAAAACCGAAATTGTTGAAAATTTCAATTAATTAAATTTCGATTTTTTCAAACCATGTAATTAGCAAATACAAACAATATCCAGGACATAGTGGTGGCGTGGAGTATTTTGAAATTTGTGATTAAATGGTTTTCACTATGTATGAAAACGTGTTGCAGTATATTGCAAAACATGCCAACATTGCCAATATGTTGGTTGTTTGTTTTAGTTTAAAAGAAATAGTGAATACATAATCGACAGAATATGGCGTGACGAAAGTCGAGGCAGTGAATATCACATAGTGAATACCATTACTTTTTTAGACAAAATTGACCCTTACATAGTGGTATAAAACAGCCCAGCACAGCTTTTAAATAGCGGAAGTCAAGTATAACAAGAACAAGTATAAATGACCAACAATAAGAGACTCTTCCCTACTTTCAGGGTTTGTTTTAAATTCGATTTTTTACAAATTAAACAAATTAAAAAAAAAAACAACCTGCAAAAAACTGTAAATAATAAATACTTATTTAACTTAAATTGGCTGTTTTATTTATTTTCGATTTATGTACTGTTTCTTGTATTTTTAATGTTTTTAGTATAAAACAAAAATTAATATTTATTGTAAATAATAAATGTATTATACACAAAAATGTGTAGATTGAAAATTGCGTCTTAAAATATACAAAAAAAAAAAAACAACAGTAGTGATTTTAAACAAAAACCCATTAAAAAGAACTTAAATAAAAATAAAAAAAAAAAAACGTAGCAAAAAAAAATTACGCACATTAATCTTATCAATTGCAGTTACAAAAAAAAAAAACATTTTACCTCATTTTTTAAATAAAAACTATTTGTTATTTGATTTATAATAAGTTTAAGAATTTATCGTTTTTTAAATAAAATCAAAACTTAGTATATAAATTCCAAAAATTAGGGATATAACGTTCTTTATTATTTTATTATTTGTTACTGAATACATAATGCTTAACAAAATATCCCTGAGAAGTTCACATTTTTAAACAAATCGGTGGGTGAAAATTTTTCGATGATTTTTTTGCGCTTTTATGAGTTTTGCATGGAATTTTTCGACTTAAATTTTATTAGATTAAATTATGGCGTCGAATAAAGCTGTGTTAAAGCTAAATTACAGCTTTCGGCGAAGGCTATAAGTGGTTCTAAAAGCTTGCTAAAGTATGGAAAGAAATAAACAAATATACCCGGTTACAAGTTAAAGAGACTGTGGCCTCAAAATTTTCATAACTAATTTTTTAATTTTTGCCCAAGATTGTTTTCATAATTCTACAAATTAAAAAAGGATTAAAATTGCATTAAGTATAATTTTTATAACAATTTCTGTGGTTCCAAGTTATTTTTAAAAATGTTGAAAAATTTTATAATGTTCGTAAATTTATAAAGACTTGTCGCTAAATCTAGTGTTAAATAAGCTCAGATATGAGTATTTTTCGAATATAAACTAAATAACCGCTATCTTTAAAACCAGTTATAAGTTATGGTGGTCATTGTGATCCCTTGTTTTGGAATTGTATCATAGCGTTTTGTTTCGAAGTTGTTAGAACCTGAAAAAGGTAGTTTCCCTTTAGAGATATTTTTTTTTGTACTTATTTATTAATTTTTTGTTAACGACACAATATTAACTATACATTATGTCAAAACAATAATGCAATAATCTTTTTAACAGTTAAATAAAATAATTAAAACAAAATTAGAATGTATGCAGATGATTTAAATTGAGAATTCTTTAAAAAATTAAAAATTGAGTTGAAAAAACTTTATATTGTTATTAACAATGAGTTGTTAAAGCGGATGTTTTAACTTTTGAATTTTTTTATTTTCATGGAATTTTGCCATGGCAACTAAACACGTGTTTATGGTCATTTAAAGGTAATGCGGTCCACATCATGCTGACTGCTTTCTAAAATACAACTGATCATTTTGTACAACAATCTCACGCACTTAAACTCTCTGAGTGGCAAGCACCATATTGTGAATTTTTCGAGAACGAAACTCCATAAGTTTTTCTTGGGTTTGAGTGATGTTTTTGTTTTTTTTTTAAATGTTTTTTGTGCTTTCGAAATTCACTGTTTTCCAAGTTTGCAATAAACTATATTTTAAAAATTATATTATTCTACAGCCAAAGCTGAGCAGGGACGCGTCAAGTATAATTAGGGTAATGGGGGTCGATGATCCATGTTCCGTTTTTTAAAAATTAAAAGGGAATTTCATTTTAATTAAAAAAAAAAAAAAATATAGATTTTTTCGTTCGCAATTCAATTTTTTTTTATTATATTTCAGCAGAATATAAATTCGAAATATTAATTATTTAAGAAAATAAACAAAATGAATTAAAAATTTCGTTTTGAATATAATTCTTTTTAAATATTTTAAAACAATTAAAAGAGGATTTTTATATTCAAATTTTAGTTTTGAAAACTTTTAAGTCAATAAAAAATCTTGACGTAGCAGAGCAAAACGGATTTTGACACAGCGACCCCTTAATTACCTTTAGTACAATTGACAAATCTCATTTCAAAGGTCTTCTTTTGTTGAGCAGTGAAATTATATTCATTTTGCTTTACCAATTTTATCATAAATTAATTTATTGGTCCTTCGAACCGAGAGTTACGGCAAAGGAAGAAAAAAACGAACCAAATACAAACGTCCGCTTAACAGCTGAAACCGATATGAATTGAATTAATTACATGCTTGAAATAAAAGTTTAATTTTATAAATAATTAAAATATTAAAATTAAGAATTAATTATATTATATATGAGGCATTCCACGACTACTGTCAGAAAATTCTTAACCTATTATATAATTCGCCTAATTTTATAAACAAAATATTATAAATTTGTGTGTTGGTTTTAAATCTATTATAGAAAGTTCAAAGTTAAATCGAAATCTTGTTTTATTTTAAAATGGACATTTGATATGGCATGCCTCATATAAACCTTATAAATAAAAAATAAGAAGAAAAAGTAAAACTTATTTACATTAAATATATAAATAAATATATTAAAAATATATACATAAATACATTTATTAAAAACAAACTACATATATTTAATATAAAATAAAATAGAAATTATTATTTTTAAAAAATTTAAATTTAAGAAAAGATTTTAAACAAAAAAATATATATATATAAAAACAAAAAAAAAATGTTCTTTTAAAACGAAAAAATTTAAACAAAAATACTTACAGACATATGTTGTAAATTAAAATTGCAAATAGTAGTTGTTAAAACTTTTTTTCAAACTCAGTCTTTAGAGAGTTAAGCATTAAAAAAAAACTTGTAAAATTAAAGCACTTCAAATATCTTTATAAATATTTATGTATACTAAAAATTGAATTAAAAACTTAAAACTTGTGAATTACTTAGTAGTTAAATGCTGTTTTTTTTGAAAAGTTTTTATTCGTCTAAAAAAAAAAATTAAACTTAAGATTATAAATATTTCGCTTATTTACATTTAACAAAGCAGCAATATACATATAACTATTTATATACACATACATATTATATACATAAATAGTATATACATTAAAAAAATATATTTAAAATAATCATAGATATTAAGTAAGTTATGCCCACACACTGGTAAAATTACAGATATCATTCAGTTGATCACTTTGAAAATCTATTTCGATTGGGAAATAATCTTCTTTCTTTGCTCCAACACAAATATTAAGCATGAATATGAAATGCTTTTTAACTCTGCTACGAACGAGATGTTTTTAAAAACAATTAGTTTTTTTTTTTTTTAACTATTTCTATGGAAAAATCGATAAAAACAATTCCAGTCTCGTCTTTGGTAAATTAAAATTTTGACAAAAATATTGTTTATTGCATTTATATACAGTTTTACGGTGATTTGCGCTTATTCAAAATAAGTAGTTTAGAATAATTACTTAATATAAATTTTATTAATATAGCAGTTTTTGGGGCGTTAAACCTTTTATTTGTTTTTCATAAAAAATTCTTTATTCATAAAATATTTGTTTAGTACAAGAGATGTTGCCTCAGCGCCACTTGGACATTGTTGAGGCGAGTTGATGTTTCTGAAATTTAAATGAACAATTGGCTATATCTATAATATTAATAGACTAGGCGATTTCTTGTGACCGATGTTTTGTTCTACCGTTTTATCTCGATTTTGACCAAACGTATATTATTTGAAAGGTATTTCTTTTTAGCCGTTTTACAGACTTACAATTTTTTTTTTTTCTGTATTTTGCGTTATTATACAATGCTATGTGTGTGTTTATTGACAATGCTATGTGTGTGTTTATTGAATTTGTTAATGTGTTTGTAATAAAAATGAGTTTGTTTTCTGTGTTGATTTGTGAATTGGCCATAATTGGCCATAATCATGATTAGCATACCTTTAGATCTTTATTTAATGAAAAAATAAAATTTCCTAGAATTTCCACTCGAATTTCGAGGGCTGGAATCTGCTAGTTTTATTTGATAAATTAGGTGGGCCTAGCAAACCGATGCAAATTTAATTGTTAATATGAATTTAATATCACTGTGGTTTAAATAGGTAAAAGGATCGAACAAGTTGTTTCTTCCATACAAGAGTCCAACGGGCGGGATCGTGCCAGTGGGTGTGACTTTTGCCATATAAATTAAAATTTCTCTACCATAAGTTTCAATTGCAAAATTGTTGTATAATTAATATAGAATTTTCATGTAAAATCGGGTTTACAAATATTTTTATGAATATTAACAATACTTTTATATATCCGTTCTTTTTTTTTTTTACAAATTAATAACAAAATTCTTATAAACAAAATTCTGTTTCTATGAATAGGGAGGGATGTACTTTAAAAATTACTAGCAGATTCCAGCGCTCGAAATTCGAGTGCAATTTCTAGGCAGCTTTATTTTTCAACTTAACCATTTCACAACCAACAACCAACACTTTGACGGTTTATTATTATTGTGAATGAAGATAACAAACTCATTAACAAACACATAAACACATTTAATAAAACACACATAGCATATGTATAGTTGTATGTATGTGTTAGTAGCAGAGTTCAGAAAAAAACACACACTGAATAAAAAACTCGTACATATATATAAACAAACATAACTTAGGCCAACACACACATATTTTTAGTTTCATATCAATTATGTTTGTTTTTAAATTTTCTTCGGTGCCAAACACAATCATGACTTGTGTTCGTTTTAATATTTCGTTATTTACACGAACATTTTTCTATCACGTACCTTTTGTTTCGATCACACATAAACCACACAGATTCGAGTGTTGCTTTATTTGAAATTCGTGTTCTGGTACGTGTACTGAAAAAAAAAAAAACAGAACATGTACAATAAACAGGTTCGAGTTCAGTTATATTTTAAGTCGTGTTCAGGCTCGTGTACTAAGAAAAAACAGAACATGTACAATAAACAGGTTCGAGTTCAGTTATTTTTAAAGTCGTGTTCTGGCTCGTGTACTAAGAAAAAATAGAACATGTACAATAAACAGGTTCGAGTTCAGTTATATTTTAAGTCATGTTCTGGCTCGTGTACTAAGAAAAATTGAAACATCAATTCGACCCTTTTTTATGACTTACGTTGCAAATTGTTTACAATTGTCAAATATTTTAAAAGTTTATTGGCCATTTTTTTGTGATTTACGTTCAAATTATTTACAATTGTTTTTATTGACTGGTTTTTATTTTAATAAAATATGGTAATAAAATACTTAAGACACAAAAACTATTTAGCATCATAAAAGTTACACTTGTTGGTTGTTATGTTTTTTTGCATTACCCACCCCCATTTTCGCAACCAATTAGTGTCATAGACGAAAAACCCAATTTTGCGGCATAAAAGACACACTTGTTGGTTGTTAGGATCTTTTGCAAACATTTTTTTTTTGGTAACAAATAACTTTAGACACAAACAAATTTTGCATCATAAAAAACACAATCACCCACCCTTAATTTGCGAACCAATTAGTGTCAATGCACAATCCTTTTCTCAATGATTTTTTGGGATTTTTTGCGTAAAAACACAATGATTGTCAATAAAAAAAACCCAAAAAAATATTCTCATATTTTATTGTCCCTTTTTTATGACTTACGTTACAATTACTTGCAAGTGTTACAATTTCACGCAATTGATTTTGCAATAAATAGCGAGTGCGTGCGTCATTTATTCATTAAAAGTGGTTCAGTTTTCATTAGATCGTGATCTATAAGTGTACTGTGTTATTGTGTAAATTGCAAATATTTTGTGAAAATTAAAAAAAATTGGAAAGCAATAACAGAAATAAGTTTTGCTATAAAAAATACGCAAATTTTAATAGCGAAACGAAAAAATTTAAATGTCTGATTGAAACCTGCAAGAAAGATTTAAGTACAGTGTGCAGTTTTTGTGTCTTAAGTATGTTATTACCATCTTTTATTAAAATAAAAACCAGTCAATAAAAACAATTGTAAATAATTTCAACGTAAATCACAAAAAAATGGCCAATAAAATTTTAAAATATTTGACAATTGTAAACAATTTGCAACGTAAGTCATAAAAAAGGGTCAATAAAATTTTAATAAATTTGGTTGAAACAATTGTCGTCATTTTTATCGGGGTGTATCAGATCGCGAATTGATGTTTCAATTTTTCGCAGTACACGAGCCAGAACACGAATTTAAAATATAACCGAACTCGAACCTGTTTATTGTACATGTTCTATTTTTTCTTAGTACACGAGCCAGAACATGACTTAAAATATAACAGAACTCGAACCTGTTTATTGTACATGATCTATTTTTTCTTAGTACACGAGCCAGAACACGACTTAAAATATAACTGAACTCGAACCTGTTTATTGTACATGTTCTGTTTTTTTTTCAGTACACGTACCAGAACACGAACTTCAAATAAAGCAACACTCGAATCTGTGTGGTTTATGTGTGATCGAAACAAAAAGTACGTGATAGAAAAATGTTCGTGTAAATACCGAAATATTAAAACGAACACAGTCATGATGGTGTTGGGCACCGTAGAAAATTTAGAAACGCACATAATTGATATGAAAATAAAAATATGTGTTGGCTGCTTTTGAACAGAACATTGTGTGTTTCATGTGTGTATTTTCTGAACCTTGGGTAGTAGCAACTTTAAAAGCAATTTACTCAAAATAAAGGAAGAAATTTAAAAATCTGTAAATCTGCAAAACGGCTAAAAAGAAATACCTTTCAAATAATATACGTTTGGTCAAAATCGGGATAAAACGGTAGAACAAAACATCGGTCGCAAGAAATCGCCCAGCCTATTAAAATTATACATTAACATACATATAAATGCAATATAAAATGTTTAATTTTTGCAAATTTCTAACAAAGCAATTCTAAATTCAAAACTTTTGTCGTAGCAATCCAACGCAAGTATTTCTTAAAAAGATTTTTCTTTGTCGATTTTATTAAAACACACAAATATGTAGTTTTTAAATTATACATACAGACATATAAAAAATACGTATATTATATACATACATATAAATTATACAAAATCTATAAAAATACATATTATTAAAATGAAAAATAATCTACACATAAATTAAATAAAATTAAAAATAAAAACTATTTAATAATATATATACGTACATATATATTAAAAATAAAAAAAAAAAAAACTTAAAAAACAGAAAACCTAAATAAAACGTAAAAACAACTTCAAATTTAATTGTCGTTTTAATGTCCACGAAATCTGAAATTTTTCTTAAAGAAAATTTCAATAAATTGGATGAAATTTATTTGAGGTAAGTAAGGGAAAGTACTATTAATTTTTTACTAGAAAATTAATCTACGAGCCACAATTATTCAAATACTGTGAAAATTATAATCATTTGCGAATATTTGTTTTCACGGTTATTCACGAGCAATATTAGTAAATTTAATTAATAATTTCTTATCTATATATACATATAAAAATGAATCGTGGTTTGTTCGTCCGCTTAAAACTTGAAAACTACAGGAGCAAAATGGATACTTTCTTCTGCAAGTTTATTTGTTACTGCCATGCGAAGGTTTAGGGAAAAAGAGAAGTACAAAAAGTTTCAACAGATGGCGCTGTACGCCGTTATTCCATGTTAACATCATATATATTGGGTACTATGAGAGGGAGAGCTTTGTAAATTTGTTAATATTATTAATATGGATAGTCATACCGAAAATGTTCGGTATCGGATAAGTGGGCGTGGTACCTCCCATACAAAATTAATTTTTAACAACACATATCTTGAGTACTTTTTTAGGGAGAGCTTTGCAACTTTGCTGTGAGTAGCCGTTGTAAAAATTAGCGTCATCGGAAAAGTGGGCGTGGCACCTACAAAAAAAATAAATCACTCAATATTAGACTCAATATCATGACAGGGAGAGCTTTGATACTTTATGTGACGTCATTTGTTATTAGTGTAAGTACACCTGACGAAAATAGGCTGGATCGGATAAGTAAGCGGGGTACATCCCACAAACCACTGATTAAATATTATGTACATATACCGAGTATAATGATAGGGAGAGCTTTGCAACTGTGTGTGAGTTCATCTATTATTTCTGTGATTAGCGCTGACTAAAATGGGCGAGATTGGACAAGTGGGCGTGTCACGTACCGTATAAAATAAATTTTCAAAATAAAGGTATCTTGAATAATATAAAAGGGAAAGTGAAGATAATTTGTGTGATTTCACATGTTATTATAGTGTTAGTTATAAGTGTGAGTGTGAAAATGGGCGCAATCGGATAAATGGATGGGGTTACTTCCATAAAAGTAATTATAGAACTTTAATATATTGGATCGTTTTGAAGGAAAATGTTTAAGAGAAATGGCAATTTCAGCAGCACAACAATAATTGAAATTTCCGCAATGTTCATTCAAGTTAATTGCTACTGCGTTAGTATAAGATGAAGAAGTGAATTTATCAAAAGACTTTTTAATTTACTTTATTTGCCAGGTCTTCAATCAAATAATTTAATAGCAAAGTTGGATCTTAAAATGATATACTTATATTTAAACTTACATAAGCGCTTTAATTTAAAAAATTAGTTTATTATTGAATAACTGTTTCTTTAAAAATGTATATTCTTTTTGATTTTCGGATAATTTTATCATTTTTATTACGATGCCAAGAAGAGTTCATGGTAACATTGGCCGGCGTTCTCAGGATACAACGCAGCACCGAAATATCGCAACACGTCGAACGGAGGAGGAACGTGCTACTGGAAAGGTATCAGTTCGACCAGAATGGTTGGAAATCGTGCGCGGCAGTCAGAAGAGATCAACGAAGCACACAATGATCAACAATGATTGAGAAGAAGAGAAGTTCGTGCTCGGCAAAGTGAAGAAGCCAGATCACAATGTGCTATTTGTAAAGACAACGTAGGCTACAACAAATTATTCAGGTGAACATTGAGCATGAACCCTTCCGATATGAGCTCAACATTCAATACAGTTCGCACACGTCGGTTCAATTCGGACAGATGTCTGTCGTTTGTGGGCATTGCAATGCAGTTAAATTTAAGAAAGAACCGCCAAATTGCTTCCACCGCCAGAGCCATTATGCACGCTGCTTTACGGTGAATCTCCTAATTCGAATTAAAGTTGGATCTGCCATCCTTATGCCTCGAAAATATGCAATGGAACCCGACTGATTGTGACGAAATTAATGAGTAATGTGATAGTGGCAAGGATTTTGAAAGGGCGGTTCAAGGGAGATGCTTAATTCCGCGAATTCCTTAGAATTCAACCGATTTGACGTTCCAGTTCAAAGGTGTTCAGTTCCCAGTGAAACTTAGATTTGCGATGACAATAAACAAGTCACAAGGACAGTCCCTGGAAGAGTGCGGCATAAATCTGAAAATGTCATGCTTTTCACACGGCCAGCTATATGTTGCGTGTTCCCGAGTTGGGAAACCATCCTCACTATTCACTTATGCTCCGGAGCAGAAAACAAAAATGTTGAATATCGTGCAGCATTAAATTGATTACAATCATTGTTCTATTCTTTTTTTAATTAATACTTGATTTTATTCTATTTTCGCCAAATGTTGGACGGGACGAAGACCGTCGGGTCAGCTATCCGTATAATTATAAGATATTGAATTCAACTGAATTCGAAAAGTGTTGTATTCAAATTATATTAATTTTCGATAAAAAAAAATTTCGAAATTATTTCAATCAAAAAATCTGTTTTAGACAAAGCGAAGTTTGCCGGGTCAGCTAGTATTTTTAAATGCATATATTACGGTCATCAACGACTTACTGACTGATTAACTGACATGCAACGTTGTATGATTAATATTTAATTTAATAAAATTATTACATTAAATGTTATATGCTGTGTGTGTTTTATTAAATTTGTTAATGTGTTTGTTAATGAGTTCGTTATCTTCGTTCACAATAATAATAAACCATAAATGTGCTGGTTTGTGAATTGGCTAAGTTCAAAAATAAAGCTGCCTAGAAATTGCACCCGAATTTTGAGTGCTGGAATCTGCTAGTATATATTTACTAGCAGAACCCAGCACTCGAAATTCGAGTGCAAATTCTAAGAAATTTAATTTTTTCATAAAATTTTTTTCCTTTCAATCTAATCTATATATATAAAAAATGTATGAACATTTAAATAAAGTTCATTGCATTGTGAATTTTTAAATAAAAAAATTTATTAAATTTCATTAAAAATATTTGTTGAACACACATAGAAGATATATAAATGGGTGTGTTAATAAATAATTTTATAGGAGCCTAAAGGTATGCTAATCAATTTTAGTCAATTCACAATTCACCACAGGACAACACATTAACAAATTAAATAAAAACACACACAGCATTGTATAGTTTTATGTGTTTTATGTATGTGTTAGTAACAACTTTAAATGATTATTACTACAAAAAAAATGTACAAGATTGTGCACATCTTTAAATATGGTGCAAAGAAATACCCTTCAAATGGTATATTTTTCGTCAAAATCGGTTGATAACTAAAAGCGTAGAATTGGCCATTAGAAATCGCCTTGCCTATTAATATTAAAGGCAAGTTTATAACTACCAAAATATTTGACCTAGACTCACCTCAGAATCATATTCTGAGTCGATTTAGCGATGTCCGTCCGTCCATCTGTTTGTCTGTCTCTCCATCTATATGTGTCTATGAAAACCTTGTAATCAAACTAGAGGTCGCAGATATGAATATGTATTGACGAAATTTGGTATATAATAAACTACTGCACAATTCAACATTTGCTGCAAAAATGTCATTCTCAAAAATTTCATGCATTGCTATGTCATGTCAACTCAAACAAGGTGTTATGCCATGTCATGCCAACTCAAACATACTGTCTTAGCATGTTATTGCAACTTAGCTAAGCTGTTGTACGTTGTTGTGGTCAATACCATGTCTTTTAATGTTTTTTCTGCAGCATGTTCACAGCTTCGTATGAAAATATGGATTATTCTTTAAAATTTTTCAATAAAGATCCTAAATCAAATCAAATAAGTAATTGATTAAAAAATTTTCAAATTGAAAAAAAATTTTTATTTCGAAATTAAACTTTATTTTTATAATCCATATAAAACAAACAAAACATTTTAAATCCAACTAATGACATATAAAAAAAATATTTTTCAGTTTTTAATTTTTTCCAATAAAAGGTTTACGGTTATTTTTCTGCTTTATTCATCATTTGAATTCATAAAGTCACATATACATATTTTGAAAAATATATACAAACCAAATTTGAGAAAAAAAACTTTGCAACATTTTGTATATTGATAGATTTAAGTGAAAATCGGGAAGCAGCTTTATATGGGGGCTATGACAAAGAACTGCCATATGGGCTTTATTTTTAGAAAATGATAAATGGATGTAATAAACACACACAGCCCAAGTTGACCGAGATCTATGTGATAATTTGGATCTTATGGCAATTTAAGCCGATTTCATAGGGGTCATTTGGATGGGGACTACGTCTGAACATAGACCGAATTTCTCCAGTTTCAATAGCTCTCATCCTATGGCCGACAAAAGCTTATATACCAAATTCCACAAAAATATTTTCATATTTGCGACCTGTAGTTTGATTAAAAGATTTACATGGACACACAGACGGATGTGTCACATGTGTCGCATGTATTGACATGTTAATTTTCCATGTTCATGTGTGCAAAATCACTGTAAAAACAATGCATAGATTTGATTTGAATTTATTCGACAGTGTCTATATATGTCATTGTCAAACATGTATGAGCGGCATAGCATGAATTAACACTTGCATGATGTGACACATGTCGCAAGTTGTATAGTTCAACAATTGCAGGTCTTTAGTATATAAGCTTTCATCGACCATAGAACGAACGCTATTGAAATTGGTGAAAATCATTGCATGTTCAGACCTAGACCTTATACCCCTACGAGATTGACTAAGATTGCCATAAGATCTAAATTATCTGGGTCAATTTTGGTTAGTGTGCATATATTATGTCTATTAGTCAGTACTTCAAAAATGCTTAGTCATAGCCTTCATATAAAGCTGCTTGGCGATCTTAACTTAAATTTATCAAAAAACTAACATTTTGCTGTTAAAAAAAATGAGTTTCATTACGGGCTAATGATGGTCAAATTTGGTGTAAGTAAAAATATCAATTTATTTTCATTTTTCACCCATTTTCCTCAAATTTGGTTTATATATATTTTTGCAAAAATTAAGTGACTTTAGCAAATATGGTCGGAATCGGTCCATTTTTCGTGCTAGTCCCCATATAAATATAGTATTCGATATGAACTTTTTCATATTCGAAGGCAAAAAATTTAATAATGCCACTCAAATTTGGTCTATGCTTATTTTCTATATCCAATTAGTTGGACCTAAAATATAGGGGTATTAAACGCATAGCATATGGCAGGGGTGGGCACGTAAATGGCTTGTTGGGCCAAATTTGGAATTTCACCTACTAACGGTGGGCCGCACTAGTTTATTTCTCTACAAATATTCATTTTCAAACAAAAAAGCAAAAAAAAAATTTTTTTTAAACAAACATAAAATTTATTAATTCATTTCATACACATTACAAATAAATTTTATACTGATATATTATTAGTATTTTAAAAATAATGTTATATTTTAAAATTTTTTGAGATCAAAGAATTCCATTTTAAATAAAATAAAAAAAGGAATTGTATAAAAATAAAATAAAAATATAGGTAACATAAATAAAAAAGAAATTAGGAAGAATTTTTGATTATTTCTTTAAAATCAGGTGTGTAGTTTGTCAAAGGTGTCCGAATGAGTTGCGTAAGATGTTGATTTGTTAAACGTAACGATTTTTGTTTTTAACATTTTTCATGGTGGAGTATAGAGATTCACAACAATACGTTGTGCCAAACATTGAAAATAAACGAACAGCGCCTTTTTTCAATTGTGGATATAGGGTTTCGTTAACAAGTTTCCAAAATCCAACTAGAGAAGTCGATTTGTGATGCATTTTCAACACAATATCATCCTTCATTTCTAACAACTCCAATTTTCCAACATCTGGTTTTTGCAAGAATTATATCGGATAATAAAAATTCATCATTTAGCACATCACACGAAAATGGGTTAACAAAAACTGAGAATATTGCTTGAAGTTGTTTCAGATCCTCAAATCTACATTTAAAATTTTCATGAAATTGTTTTGAATTATTTATGTATTCTTCCAGCTTATCGTCTTGTATATTATTTACGTTCAATTTTAAAAGAGGAAAAATTAAAATTTTTACTTTTGAGGTCTTTTTAAACGAAAGAGGTTTAGCTTCGAAGCCTAACAATGATCGTGACAAATCAAGCACTGTTTTGTCTTTGCCTTGTAAACTCAGATTAAGCGATTTAAGATGCTTCACTGTGTCAGTAAAAAACATTAAATCTGAAATCCAAATTTCATTCTCCAGATCTGGATATATTTTTCCTTTTTCTTTTATAAACAACTTTATTGTGGGTAACAGCTCAACAAATCGATCCAAAACATTAGAAACGGATAGCCATCGCACTATGGACCAAATGGTGACATCGCTTGATAACTCATTGCTTTCCTCAACTTCTTGTAACTCTGTAATAAAATTTTTAAACTGACGATGAGTTTTAGCGTTTGTTCTGATAAAATTTACAATTTCTACCACAACTTTCCAAACGTTTTCGTATTTAAAAATTTTGAAACGAGATGCTCCCGATGAATAATGCAGTGAATTGGTAGATAATGTGGGATATCTGGATCTTTACTTAAAAGACCAATCAAACCTTGATTTTTACCCATCATTGCAGGTGCTCCATCTGTGGCAACACTAATAAGTTTATCTCGTGGCAATTCAAATTTGTTAATTACTTCGAAAAGCGCATTTTTTACATCAATGCCTCGCGTTATTTCAGAAAGAGCTACAAGGTCTAACATTTCTTCAGTGATATTAAATTCAACTGATACAGACGTAATGAAGATCGCCAATTGAGGAACGTCGCTAACATCTGTGGATTCATCAAGAGCTAAACTAAATGCTGCAGAATTTTTTAGATCGTTTTTTAAACTTGTTTCATAAGAGTGCTGATATCTCCAATCCGACGCTCGGTTCTGCGCCGTGATAAAGAAAGCTTATTTATCGCTTTATGCAGCTTTTTGTTATCAGGGTCGAGAATGCTCATAAACTTCTTCATAGTGTGTTTTCTTAACTCTGCTTCCCCATAAGGACGTTTATCACGGGCAATATCCCAAGCTATTATGTAACTTTCTTCAAGTGATCTGTCATTTCCATGGCTAAAAGACGAAATAATTTTCTGTTCTTTTTCAATATTTGACTGCAATGCCTTCAGTTTAGTCTCTCTAAGATTAGTATTAAGGGGATAATCTTTGGCAAATTGTGAGTGAAATTTTTCATGGTGTTACTTAAATTGTAAAGTTTGTTATGTGGTACAGTAATTTTGCAAATAAGGCACATAGGTATGCCCTTATTTTCAACAAATCCGAATTTGTGTGTCTTTTCGGACTGGAATTTTCTGTTTTCATCACCTATCTTACGTTTTTTATTGCTCGTTGATGCCATTTTAATTCCTTAAAAGCAAAAAGCGGGACCGATATATGTTGAGTATTACCAGTTAATTTCAATAAAATTAACATGAGATATAATTAAAAAATCGTCCAATTTGACAATTTTAGTTTTAAAATTTTTTAAACAAAATTTTAAAGTTCAATTGAATTATTTTTCAAAACATGCTTTTATGAAGTGGTTGGTACAATGTGTATAACAAATTTAATGGTTTCTGTTCCGAAATATAAAAAAATTCTAGTTTTAATGAAACATTTAATTATCGGGACTGCTCTCATCCCCAAGCATTCAGGACAACAGGGCTTTTACTGAAAAAAGCAAAAATAAAAAATGGAAAATATAGTGTTTTTTTTTTCAAATTATGCGATTTTTGTCGGTTTAGTGCTTTTTGATATTTTAAAGTTGACAACCCTAAAAATAATGAACTATAAAAAACGAGAGAGAAAAATTATTATGCTCTGTCATTTGCATTTCAAATCATGAGTGTGTTTTGCAAACAAACAATTTTTAAAATGCATTTTTTTTGTACATTCTACATTGTTTCTAATAGAAAAAATGAAGCATGCTAACAGACGTTACATTCAAATAATTTGTATTATTTTTGTGGCCCTATTGAATATTTATACTCGTATTAATCCTATTTTTGAACAATACTTTGAAATTTTGGTATTAATGTTTTGATTTTTTTTTTTTTTGGAATTAAATCTAAATTAATTTTGTAATTTCTTATAAATTTATATGGGGCCGCATTTGCCCATGCCTGGTATATGGTATCGTATAGTCACTCTAGACCGTCTATAATTTTCTTACATGTTTCTTTTTGTACTACAAAAATAGCTTCCTTTTAATTTTTAAACATTCTTCACGTAAATACCGTTCATTTTCGTAATACAGAGTTGCACATGCGGGAGGGACTTTTTCTTTCGAAAAAAAAAAAAATAAGAAAATCGTATTACCCGGTACCATCTATTGATAGTCGTACAGTTTCTTTTTCATATCGAGTTATGCGGTAACCCCCTCATAGTATATTCCAACATGATAAAGATCCCAAGCACTCAAGTCGTTTAGATCGCAGCTTTCTCATTGAAAATGATGCGCATATTTTGGATTGGAAATCACAATCCCCTGATCTATACCTCATAGAAAGCATATGGGAGCTTGTAGATCGGGAAGTTGAAAAGAAAAATGCGTCTAATCTAAATGAATTGGAATCAATTTTGAAATCAGAATGGAAAAAAATATCCATATCCACCATCAGATAATTGGTTTTCTAAAAAATTAATTTTAAGAAACGTGTTTAATTGAAAGCAGTTGTATTTATTTTTTTGCTCGCACAGAATTAGTACTTATTTCATTAAATAACAAAAAAATTATTCATTAAACTAATTTCAACATAGAAATTTAAACTAGTTTACTTAAACTGTAGAAAAAAAAACGGAAAAACGAGGTGAATTGGGTGCCGTTATTATCAAAGACACACTCAAAGCTCATATAATCCAGCATTGAATTTTTTTACTCGCAACTGTATGTACATTTGTATACTTCAGGGCTTCCCAAACTAAAGTTGTAAGTGCTACAATTAACAAAATTAAGTGGTGAGAGGGTATAAACAAATTTAGAACCTAATATGGCTGAGGCGATGAGAAGACGCAAACGACTAATAATAATAAGTCGAAAAGTGGTAGTAGGGCAACAGGAAAATATTAAAAAAATATATATGTATATATGCCGCATACAGTCAAACCACGTATAACTGATATCACACAATCCGTCAGTAAATATTGTTCAAGTGGATAGAGATGTACTGTTAATAACATAATATGGTAGATTGTATAGAAACGTTTTTATATTTGTTTTGTTTTGCTTTTTTTGTTTTTGTATTTCAATTCATTTGTATTTGAGAGTGTTATAAATACATACAACGCATTCGGTAGGTTTGTCATTCGCCTGACAATATTCAAACGTTAAATAGAAAACAACAGTCAGTCAATCTTTGGTGGTGATTCCAATTGAACCAACAACAGTCGTTTTATTTTTCTACAATAATTTTTTTTTTTTTAGCAAATTCGAAAATAATTTTTCGAATTCTTGCACGTAATTTATTCAAGTGTTAAACTTAAAAGTGCAATAAAACACAAAAATCCAACAAAATGCCTTTTCCCCGGGAGCAACTAGAGTCGGTGATGAATGAAAAACTCTGCAAAACGGAGACAATAAAATTGAGAAACAAACATATTGGGTAAGTTTTCATGGACTAATTACCATTATAAATATAAGAAATTACAATAAAATAAAGGACATTTAAGGAAAGAAAAATCTATATTTTCTAAAAGAAAAACATATATGTATGTACATATATTCAAGGTCATTTTGGGTTACAGTGTTTTTCTTTGTCAAGGTCGTACATCTTGTTGTCAACTAACTTGAAAAAAAACAGAGAAAAAAAACACCATCATCAACGAAACAGTTGTTTCTGTTGTTGCTGCAATAACTTTTCAAACAAGTTCGTTGCCTTTTCTTGTATGTTTATTTGTACCTGCGTAATAGACAGCTAGACAGCATCAAAATTTTCAGTTCTCACGAAAAACTTTATTTTAATTCTCAATAAAAAATCAAATTGCTTAGAAAAACAACCTGTTTTTGTTTTAAATTTGACATATTGTATTTAGTGCCAAGATTTTTTTTTATATTTCCTCTTAATTTCCACGAGTTAATAGATATGTATGTTAAATTTGCGTCAATACATAACTAGTGCTTTTAGTGCTTTTAATTTAAAACAATAATAGTTTAAAACCTAATTGCACACCAACAAATATTTGTATATTTAATAATTTGTTAATGTCAGATAAACAATCTATTAAAGGAAATACAATATAAATTTGTTTTAATATAAGTTATAAAAGAGAAATTTATGTATTTTAGCATAAGAAAAATAAAATCATTTTAGGCAATAATGTCCAAAAAAGATTTATTATTTCGAATTTTTTTAAATTTTTTTTTTTTTTGTAAAATTAGGATTTTGTAAAGGACCTTTTAAATCTAGATAAACTTATTTATATTTAGTTGATATTAACTAAATACTGTGAACCAAAAAAAAAAATAATATTTGAAATACTTAATACTAGAATATCGAAAAAGCTAAAAAAAACTTCAAAACTAAACTATGTTCCTACGACATTTATTGTGCCGTTACTTTTTATTGGTTCCATTTATTTTGACTAGCAGATTCCAGTCCTCGAAATTCGAGTGCAAATTCTAGGAAATTTTATTTTTTCATTAAATAAAAACCCTAAAGGTATGCTAATCAATTAAAGCCCATTCACAAATCAACACAAAAAAACAAACTCATTTTTATTACAAACACATTAACAAATTTTATGTATGTGTTAGTAGCAACTTTAAATGCAATTTACTCAAAATAAAGCAAAAAATTTAAAAATCTGTAAATCTGCAAAACGGCTACAAAGAAATACCTTTCAAACAATATACATTTGGTCAAAATCGGTTTAAAACGGTAGAACAAAACATCGGTCACAAGAAATCGCCTAGCCTATTAATATTATAGCTATGTTTGGATTTATGTGTTAGTTATAATTTCGGTTTAATTTTAATTTATTAGGAAAAAATAAAAATAAAATAAAAGTTACGAGCAATGATTGTTGAAAAAAAAACTAAAAAGTTAGTTAAAGTTGTATTATAAAATCACTTGGATTTAAATTTATATTATAAAAAAAATAAATAATTAAAAAGGATTCTATTTTCTAGGCAGATATAATTTTTGAAAAATGAATTTTATTTAATACAACTTCCTTTTTTAATGTTAAAAAAAGCCAAAAAAAACTTTTTTTTAAAAATTTCTAAGCAATTTGGTAATATTTTTAATATTTTTAACGCAATCTATTTTAAATTTTAATAAGTAAAATTTAGATTTATTTAATCCAAGCCACTAGATAATACAACTATTTTATTTGAAGTGAAACTGGAAGTATAGGAAACGCGTTTTGATGGCAACGCTTTTTCGGCTTACCAAGCTTTTTGCGCTTTCAATACGGCAAGTTACATATCAGGCATTATCAACTTATTTTTTATTTTTACTCGACCTTTTTTTAATATTTTTACACTCATTAGGGTGACAGCGGTTTGTATGAAAAAAATTTTTGGTCGAATTTTGAATATTTCAAATATCTTTTATCAAAATATTATACTAGTTGATATAAGTACTCAATCTTGTAAATAAAGGTTAAATTGAAATATTATAAATTGTCCCTTTTTAACGCCAAAGGTCAAATTTAAAGAGATTTACATTTTTTAAAACAAAATATCGATATAATATATATTTGTGGAAGGATTTCGATAAAACTTGTTGATGATATTTAAATAATTCTAAAAAATAATATTCTGGACTTATTTTCTGAAATTAACCCGTGGGTTTAATAATAAGAAAATAAGTCTGAAACTAACCCGTAAAAATATTTTCAACAATTTTTATCGAAATATATATTATTTCGATATTTTGTTTAAAAAAAATGTAAATCTCCTTAAATTTGACCTTTGACCTTAAAGAGAGACAGTTTATAGTATTTCAATTTAACTTTAATTTACAAAAGATGTTTTAAATATGAAAACACCAAAAATGTATAGCCTAAAAGTTGAAAAAGTATGAAAATTCTCATTTTCCTTCAAATCCGCTGAAATAAAAACGCTGCCCTCGCCAAATTAACAACAGGATACATACAATATTTGGCATTTTTAATCACACTTATCTTTGTAATAAGACCGTAAAGTCCAATCGTTGATTTCGTTAAATTACTTGAACAAAATTTTTGAAAAAGTAAAATTGGAGATTTTGAAATAGTGCTAAAAAATACGTACCGTTTTGACATTAATTTAGAACGGCAAAGCAATGGACGAGAGGCAAAATACCTTAAATAAGATCATTTCGGGACTAGGAGAATGCAAAAATGTTGTTGTTGTAAATTATTTCAATGTCTTTAAAAATTGTGAGCACGATTTTCTTAGTCAAGTGGTCTGCGACGTACATATTGCCTGGGGAACTTAATATAACTTGGCTGTTTTTTAAACGATAATAGATTTTGTTGTTTTATTAGGAAGATAATTTACTCTAGATTATGGTTTATTAATTAATTTAATTGAAATGTAATTATTAACGTCAAAATTTTTGTGAAAAATATTTTTTTTTTGATAATTTTTTCATATAAATGCATATTTGAAATTTGAACTCAATGCGCGTTCAGAAAGCCTTGTCCGTTTTGGCTCAAATTGTGCGCACTAAAGTTTTAGATCCAGTGTCATAATAATCCGACCCGCACATCTTGAAATTCAAAAAAAAAAAAAATGGCTGTCACCCTAATACACATACATATATTTTTTGCCTGTTAGATTTTCATTCATAGTTCTGCATTCACAAATAAACAACAACATCAGCTTAGTCAAATTGGTCAACTTTTGACGACGCTTTATTTATTTTTTTATGTACTGTACTCTATGAAAATACACAACTTCAACTTTTTTGACAGTAGTCCAAAAAGCGGCGAAGCGTAGAAAGCGTGTACTGAACTGTACCTTAACTGTTATAATTTTATGTCATTTAAACAATTTTTATTTAGATAAGTTATAGAAATTAACTTTGATAACTTAGCATTTTTGGAAAGTGGTCGTAATTAAATGTAAATTTACATTCTAATTTTACGTTCTATTTTACATTTTAATTTTAACAAATTAGTTTTATGCTCCTTGCAGGAGTAGAAGGAACAAATATATATATACATATATAGTTTTATTGGCATTAAAAAATACTTTTGATGGCACATTTTTAAGAAAAAAATTCAATAAATTTACATTCTAATTTTACATTTTAATTTTAATAAATTAGTTTTATTGACATCTATAATATTAATAGGCAAGGCGATTTCTTGTTATCGATGCTACTGTATCAGTTTTAATCCTATTTTGACAACACATGCCTCATTTGAAAGGTATTTCTTTTTAGCTGTCCATCAAATTTATAAATTTTTAAATTTTATTTTTATTTTTTTTGGAGTACACTGCATTTAAAGTTGCTATTAACACATACATAAAATTATATGTGTGTGTTCATTAAATTTGTTAATGTGTTTGTAATAAAAATGAGTTTGTTTTTTTTGTATTGATTTCTCAATCGGCTATAATTGATTAGCATACCTTTAGGGTCTTTATTTAATGAAAAAATTAAATTTACTAGAATTTGCACTCGAATTTCGAAGATTGGAATCTGCTAGTAATATATAAATACTTTTTATGGTGAATTTTTTACAAGTTTTTGGGAAACCCTAAATTCGTAAATGTACCATAAACGAGTTTGTGCTGATGTTTGTAACTATCAAAAATACTTGGAATTGGCCAACTTTTTAGTGTTCCGATGAACGCAAAACTACTTTCTGAGTCGATTATGCTATGTTCCTCCTTTACTCAAAATTACTTTTGAGTATATTTTTAGATCACATAAATGACCACTCTCGTCATGATATATTTCTTTTATCTATGACCCTTTCCCGATCCTTATCCGCTGTATAGTCTTAGAATTTCCTTTCTTGTTTATTGTTTCTTGAGTTCATTTTGAAATGCTTTATCTACGTACATATGTCGAAATAACGAAGTTCGCCTGTCCATTCGTATGTTTGTCAAAGCTTTTTATAGATTCTGCCTTCAGCAAATACTTCGATCCTTATTTCCTTTTATAAAAGCAGCTTAACCCAGCAAAATCTTCAATTACAAAGTAATTTTGTGCTTAATGAAAACTCTAAGGTCTTCACTATTTAAAATGATTTCTTCTTCTGGATTATAATTACATACGATGTCCTTAAAAGTAAATACCCAGGCTTTAGTACATGCTTACGAAATATATAGGAATAGGTGGTTACATGCAGGCTTCGGGATTCTTAAAAAGTAATAGTGTTATGTACCCTCCACCTGGGCTTTACGTTTACATTAAGATCTGGTCTTATTGCAATATTTATAACAAATTTAAGCAAAATATTTGAAAAAGTAAACAATTTGATAAAAGTAATACTAAATCATTACAAGAAACACACTGAATTTGTAGTATTTTTTTAGAGGTGTTTACAAATTTTAAGCCATATCTTTGCACAATGGTGCCCGATTTACTCCATTTTTAATACCAACCTGCTCGAAATAATGACAAACATAATTATTTTAAGTTTACCCAGGTAAATTGTTTAGTCTGTGAATGAGCGTGATTTAAACCAACAGATGGACGGACAACTTTAAGAAATTAATTAAAGCCAACATTTTGTTTTAGCCTCTATACCTGTTAGGACTCAGATATGAAGTATTGTTTTATTACCGCCTTGTTAACCTATTAAGCATTGAGACCGAAAATGGAAAATTTTTTCGATAAAATTTTGAAAACTCCGCTTTCAAGTTTTGAAATATTTTCTCAAATAAAATTTAAAAAAAAAATTGATCTAGCTCTTTAAGATCTTACGTAATACATGTTAGAGATTAACTGTGTGAATTTTTAGGTAAATCCCTATGCCAGAATTTTTTTGGCAAGGATTTTATTTTTGCGGATTTCGAGAAAAATGGGATTTTTGTAAAATATTCTGTAAATGTACTTTTTCTAAATACTTTGTATCAAAAATTCATCACTTTTCTACTTTTAAAAGTTATATTTTATCCTAATAGCCTAGGAAAAAAAATAATATGACCCCATTAACCCTTTTGGAATTGGGGTCACATATGACCCCAAGCTAATAAAAGACAATTTATTCAAAAAATTCAAATATTTTGTAGATGCGACGCTTAAAATATAATAACCAAATGTGTAGAACTACCGTTCTGAAAATTTGGGATAAATCCCAGAACGTTAACCCATTATTTGCCAAGGCCAGCTTTGGATTTTAAGATATTTTTAAATAAAAATTACCGAAAACGAGTTTTTCTATTAAACTCGATGAAACCACTTTTTAGAATTTAAGAAAAATAATTCAGTTAATTTCATTTATTTAACCCTTCAGTGCTCCTGGGATCAAAATAATCCATTGTGATATATCTTTGGTGCAATTTTCTGCTTATTGCTCGCGAATATAAATTAAAACAACTTTTAACCAATTTTTGTTATAAAATTATTTTATGTATAAGTGATATTTTTCAAAAATAAAAGTGTTAAATAATACAGTAGAACGCGGTGTTAAATTTATTGAAGAGTATATTAACGAAAAAAGAACAAGAAAAGCAATACTTATTGCAAGTCGTAAGTGAATACAGAATTACGGATGGACGGTTTCGGTTTGTATATGTTTTTGCAAAAAACAAGTGACCTTGGCAATTTAATTTAGCATCCGTCTAAATATATATATAGCATCCGTTCAGATCTGCCGGCAAAAAAATAATAAAAATTCCACTCTGATTTTCGTACTTGTTGTTAGTAGGTTAGTAATCTTTAGCAGTGATTTATGTAGTGTTTTGAAGATAAAACACCAGAGAAAGAATAAAAAATAAGTAAGATAATAAGTTGAGAGACCCTATCCCACCGGTCCAACTAATTGGATATAGAATTAAGCATAAACTAAATTTGAGTGGCTTTGTTATTAATTTTTTTTTGGGCTGCAGATATGAAAAAGTTCATATCGGGTGCTATATTTATATGGGGACTAGGTCGAAAAATGGACCGATCCTGACCATATTTGGTAAAGTCACTTATATTTTGAAAAAATATATACAAACCAAATTTGAGAAAAATCTGTGCAATATTTTTGTTTTTTGATAGATTTAAGTGAAGATCAGGAAGCAGCTCTATATGGGGCCTATGACTAAGAATTGCCCTATAGGGATTATTGGATATAATAAACATATGCAAACCCAATTTGACTGAAATCTATATAATAATTTGGATTTTATGGCAATTTATGTCGATTTCATAGGGGTCATTTGTATGGGGACTAGGTCTGAACATGGACCGAATTTCACCAATTTCAATAGCGTTCATCCTATGGCTGATTTCATCAAAATATATTCATATTTGCGACCTGTAGTTTGATTACAAGGTTTAGATGGACACACAGACGGACGGACATCGCATAAATCGACTCAGAAAGTGATTCTGAGTCGTTCAGTATAATAAAAGATGGGTCTAGGTCAAATATTTTTGGTAGTTACAAACAGCAGCACAAAGTCATTATACCCAAACCACATAGTGGTATAGGGTATAATTATGTGTCATAATCTCATTTTTTGGATGAAATCGATTTCAACGACTTCGTACCGACCTCCAAAAAATCTAAAAAGTTCTCAAAAATCTGCTTTATTAAAAAAACGTTTTTGATGATACGCTCTAATATATTTACATCCAAAATATTAACCTTTTCCACTCATGGAATTATAATATGATAATTATCCTAAAAATAATTTTGCCTGTTGATCAAAATAAAAAATATTATATGTGACCCGGTCTATGAAAAGGTGGCTTATGACTCAAACAATTATTTTTCACTTTTATTTTGGTTCGGATAGTTTTTGAGACGCTCTTTCACATGGTGAAAATCAGAAAATCCTAACTTGCTTAGAAGTGTACTAAAAATGTAGAGAAAGAAGAGGACAAATGAAAGAAAAACAGAATTTTATTGAAAATCGAGAATCAAAAATGAAAAAAAAAAGGATTGAACGCTACAGAAATGATTTTACCAAAAGAACAAGCTATTTTTCACAAAAATATTTATTTAGCAATATGTAGTAGTATTCCTCGCCGCCATCCTTGTTGAAACCTTTGAAGTTGCTCGTTTTTTTACGTTTACGCTTTTTACGTTTACGTTTTCTTGATTTTTTTTATTGGAGTTGAATTCGCAGGTTTCTTCAATTTTTTATTTTTTTGGATCGTGATTTGACGATGCAGCTATAGGTTTCGGTTTCTGTTTCGACGATGAAGCTACAGGTTTTGAGGATGAAGCCTTGGGTTCCTTTATGGTTGTGGCTGGTAAAGCATCTTCAGATTTTTTTGATGGCATTTTTTTCGATGGCAATGGAGCCAAAATATCCGCATTCGTTTGATCTGAAACCAAGCATCTAAGATTCTGATAAATGTACCACTGACGCTGCAGAGATAAACCAACTGGTTGGATAATTAAGGGCATGTTGTCATCAACTGGGATTAATGACAGTTGAAATAATTCAACATCCTCGCTCTCCGAAAATTTTTTGGTTTTTAAAGAGTTTTTGTTCGTTATAAAATGGTGGAATTGTGTAATACCAACAAGGGGCTTGTAGAATGGTTTAAAATAACTGTCCATTTCATACCAAAAGACATTTTTCAACGATACAGCTGTATTATGGCCATCTGGTGACGATTGTACGACGCACGGCATGTTCCCTCCATTTCGTCATTTTTGTGTAGGCATCTCCAAGTTTGTCTATGGACATTATTGCTGATTCGATATGGCTCAGCATAACCAAATCAAGTTCATGTTTTGATAATTCTAGACAGTTGTTTCTTGCATTTTCTATTATCTTTCGCGGTACAATTTTTTTTTTTGGCATTTCTTATTACAGCAATCTTCCGAAAAAAATGTATTTACCAATTCCTTTTTTTTGTTATCTATAGTAGACAAGTCCATTGTAAAAAAAACATTGCTCCACTTCCATTTGATCTTCAGCTTGAAATAATGATTGTAGTTCCTCATCGTAATTGATACCACATCATCGAAAGAATCATCATCATAATCTTCATTTTCACCAAAATATTTTTGAAAAACCTCGCTAAATTCTTCATCGACAGACAGAAACAATTACACCAACGAGATAATGAAAAAAAAACTGAGGAAATGCATTGTTTATCTTTAAAAGCTGATTTCTTGAAATTTTGTTTTTGAGTCATAAGCCACCTTTTCATAGACCCGGTCACATATAATAATATTAAAAATGTGGATTAAATTATTTCACTTAACTAACCTAGACTGCATTAAAAAATATCATATGATTAGCACTTTAACCTACATATCTCTAGGCAAGAAATAAATGACAATCTCACCTAAATTTGTTTAATTTTATTTTCTACATCCATGAATAACCACATTAGGTACTTGAAATCGTTTACCAGAGTCGGATAATTTTCAAAAATATTAGGAAGATTTATACCCTGTTTCCATAACACAATTCGTCACAGACGACGAAAATTTGTATGAAGAACAAAAACAAAATACACACAAATTTTCGTTCGTCTGTGACGAATTGTGTTATGGAAACAGGGTATTAAATTTTTGGTATTTTAATTTTTTTTTTAATTCTTTTTTTTTATATTTCATTTCCTTTGTTATAGACAAGCCTGCCAATTGTTTTATCGCTCGGATCCATTAAAAATTGTACGCGGTCAGGGTCAATATATGTACGACGAACAGGGTACACGTTATCTTGACTGTATCAACAATGTGTCACATGGTAAGTTTAGTGATTATTAATATATAGAGTTGATGGCCTACGCAGCTAGTGTTCTCACTTAAAATTTAGTCTTAGAATTGTATTCTTAAAGATTAAATTAATAAATAATAATAATCATAATAATAATAACAATAATAATAATATTAATATAAAATTAACAATGTCAGCAGCGATATATAAACCGTTATTATTATTTACGTCACATAATTTTAAGAAACTCCGTTAATCTGCGTAAGGAAATAAACCAAAACAACAAATTGCGTAGCTAAGAGCGTTTATGACTAGAAAGATTGTCATGGAAAATTACTTGCAAAAACAAATCATTTTAAATTATCAAAATTTGGCCTATTATTTTTTGCTTTTATTAATTAAATTATAAAACATAACTTATCTCTGTTTCAAAGACCTAACCAGTAATATGAATTTGTGTGAAATTTATTTCTTGTTTAAAAATACATTTAATTAGATTCCTATCATATCGTTTAGGTGAAAGAACTTTGAGTATTTTATTAGGGCATTCATTTTTTTTTTTTTTTTATTGAAATTAGATTATCGAACAAGCTTATTTGTTTTGATATTTATTAATTAATACTTATGATGTATAAAAATATTTACACAAACTTTTGATTACCAATAACAAATAATAATTTGCACACGTTGACAAGGTTATCATTAATTTGAATTATAAATTTGATGACCAATCAGTTGAAAAGATTAGGAAAATTTTTCGTTAAAATCAATGATCCAAGGGATCTTAAATACTGATTAAATTCTCATATATTTTTGTAACAAAACTACAATTTGAAAACAATAAATCTCATTTTATATAACGAAATGTAACGTAGCGTTTGAAATTTGAGGTTAATTTTACAAATCTGTTTTTTTTTTTTGTAAACAAATCTGGAATGAAATGCAAACGTAAATGAAATAAGTAACAAACAAACTTTTGCACAAAACTGAGGCCAACCTGCTTGAAGAAGTAGAAAATATTTTTATTTTCACCGCATTTAAAATGTAGTCACAAAAGGTGGACTCTGATTTTGTGATTTAGACATTTATCTTGAATAAATTACTGACTTCTGATATTTTTGTATGATAACAATAAAATAAAAAATATTTTTTAATTTATCATTCGGGTTGGCTTCAATTTTGTTCGAAAAAGTATATTTTATTTACTTTATTTTCAGCCATTTTCACTTTAACGAAATTATGTTCTTTGTTAGTAGCTAGAGAATTTGATAGTAGCACAAAAGAGTCGAAATATTTAAGGAAAATTCATCCTGAAAATTCGAAAAATTTGCCATTTTTCCTGCAACGGACTAATTAAAGCGGTGAAAACCTATTCGATGAATTTTTCCGCTTTTCTAAAATTTCCATGGAATTTTCTGGCTTAAATTTTGAACGACTAAATTGTAACGCAACAGAGTTAAAAAGAGACTGTGTGCCCAAATATACAAATTGCGAGCCTAAGAGATTTGGATCGATTTTTAACCCTATATCAGTGATCCAACCGAGCTGAAACTTTGCAGGCAGACGACAAAAATTATCTAACAATTTTTTTTTTTCAAAAAAATTTTGCAAAGAAAAAATTTTTGATTTTTGACATAAGTCAATCAATTATTTAATTATATGATGGTAAATTAATTTACATATAAATGGAGTATAATAAAAACTTGACTTTTATAGGTTGGTTTTTTAAATATATTTTTTTAAAGTTTATTTGATTATAAATGTGTTTTTCTAAACAATTTTTTTTTTCGAATTTTTGACTGAAAAAAATTAACAACAATTACAGAGAGTAACCATAGATTCTTTGACAACTTGAATGGCCAATAATTAATAATCAATAATTAAATTAAAAAACCTTTTATTAATTGAAAAAATTGTATGTTTTATTTATTTAAAAAAGAAAAAATATTAACATAAAATTGCTTAACCTCAGAAAAAAATAACAAAACTTAAAATTCTGTGGTTTCCAATTTTAGCATTTCACAATTTAACACAGAGCATCTGATATATAATTTAAATCATTTGCATTAACATGGTGTATCGAATTATTATAAATATTTTATTTTATTTAATTTAATATATTTTTAAGACAGATTAGACATAAATTTTATCATTCTCAGCTTCTCCTCCATATGAACTATAACTATGCCAATTTTCACATTCCTCTGTGGACGCATATTGCTTAAAAGGGGAACTAAAAATTTACCCTCACATACTAATATATATATGGGGGTTTCATGTCAAGTGCACCAACTTTTGAAACAGATGTCTTCCGATCGGGATGAAATTTGCATCAAGGTTAGTCCTATTGGATAGTAGTTTAGACACAATTTTTCAATAAGATCGGTCCAGATCTCTCTGAGTTTGAGGGTGTTTTTTCTCATCCATGTAACTTATTACCTATTGTTCTTAGAAAATTTTCTCTCAAATAGTTTAGATAGATATTTCTTCAATATTTCGGAAAAAAATACTTAAAAAAAAAAATTTAGACTTTTTTTTTTTTTTGCTAAATTAAAGCATTTTTTGCCTTTTTTTTTTAAAAAGTGCATTTTTTTTTTTTTCATAAGAAGGCTTAGGATTTTTCCTTTAAGAGCTTTTTGGTCGCTTAGTGGGATGGGAGTGGGATATCTATCAAAATAAATGTTTTGTAACTCAAGACAACGGTTTTTCAATTTTTCACAAATGCACTATTTTGAATTTTTTCCTATTTGTGTCTAAAACCTTAAAAATAAAACTTATACTGAGAAACTAATATGTTCTTCAGGTTGCCATACAAGCATTCCACTTCAATAACGACCAAGCAACTATATTCACAGTAGTTATTTACTACATGAAAGATGAAAAACTGGAACACAAAAGTATGGCAATCATATCCGACGATTTAAGACATGATACCGTTGCAGTTTATGAGTACCAGAAGAGAATACTAAAATTTCTAAAATCTAAATTTACAGTAAAGAAGGTATACTACGTTTCGGACGGAGCTCGTCAACATTTTAAAAACAAAAGTAGCTTCGCAAATCTTATGGTTCATGAAAAAGATTTTGGAATGCCAGCTGAGTGGCATTTTCATCCTACTGCTCATGGTAAAGGAGCATGTGATGGTATTAGAGCAAACCTCAAAAGAAATGCAGCGAAGTATAGACTCCAGTGCTCTCATCCAGATCGCATCTTAGATGAGACTGCTTTATTCCATTGGGCAAAGAATTATTGTAAAGAAACTAAAATAGTTTTTAGTAGCAAAGAGGATCATCCGGAAACATTGAAAACACTGAAGAGTAGATTCGATGCTGCGGTAACAATCGATGGCACCGCTCAATTCCATGCTTTTATACCGCTTGTCGATGGAAGACTCAAGTTGAAAAAGTTTTCTGCCTCTATTCAATGCGATTTCTTTCCAAAGACAACAAATATACCAGCAGCGAAATCAACAGCTGAACCTAGTAACGCCAAGAAAGGATTGACAAAAAAACGCAGTAAATAAAGGCGACAAAAAAGCTGGATGAAAGACTGGGTATTTAAAAATTTACAAGACTTAAGTACTTCATCAGCTACAATAAATTAAGTATAAAAATAGTTATGATATAAATGGATCTAATGCAATTAAGATTAAATTTTAATAAATTATTTATCTTTTTATTTTTAATATTATTATTATTGTACATTCATTTAATTATTATTAAAAATAAATAAAAAATAATAATTTTTCAACATTTCTATAGAAAATAAGCGATTTTTTTCCTGAGGTTAACATATTCTGGGTATTACAGTATCGAGGGTATAAAATTTTAGTTAGGTATGTTATATACCTTCGGAAAGTTTAGTTTGTCTAGTTTCTCATTATAAGTTTTATTTGTAAGGTTTTTGACACAAATAGCAAAAAATTCAAAATAGTGCATTTGGTGCATTCCACTGTTACGTACAGACAACTTCAACTAATTTTACGGTTTATATTACATATAGCACTTAATTGTTTTATCAGATATATACTCTTTTTTCTCTAGTTTAATAGATTATATACTAGTCTTTAATAGTGCGAAGAAACATTTAAAAAAAAATCATGAAATACTGAAGAAAAATGCAAACAACCCACGTCACGTACGGGACGCATCAAGTCAACCAACATTCGAAATCGTTATAGTTTTATTCAGATTTCAGCGAATATATTACAGGTGCATAAAAAGTGTCTTCGAAGGAAATTATAACTAAAAATCAAGCTTGCTACTAGCGAAAAAAAATATTAATTAAACCACCTATTTATAATTCAAAAACATTTTTTTATATTTGTCACGTACAGACAAGTCGCGTCACGTACGGGACATAGTTCAACTTAAATCCATAATATATGTAAAAATCAATAGGTAAATACAGTTTTGTCTTGGGAAAGGCAATGTTTTCTGCACTCCACAACTTTCTTCTCAGTTTTAATAAAATGGAAGTTGGAAACTCCAGTTATCGCTTTGGCATTGTCCCACGGCAGTATGAGTATGCAGTTAAATACAGCGGACCATACACTATAACTAAGAACAGAAATCTAGTTTCTATCTGATAAACAATAGCGGCAGCGACCTCGCAAAAAGTTGTGTAAAGACTAATGAAAAAATCCGACTTGTTGTTACTCTCAATAAATAACGGTATTTACAAAAAATGAGACATACTCACTACAACTTTTGTAAATTATTTTAGATGAGAACATAATCTCACTATGTACGTGCAATAATATATAAAAAATGCATATTTATAAAACAGTTCAGAGTTCCACTTTTTCATGGAATGCTCCATATGTGAAAAATTGAAAAACCGTTGTCTTGAGTTACAAAACATTTATTTTGATAGATATCCCACTCCCATCCCACTAAGCGACCAAAAAGCTCTTAAAGGAAAAATCCTAAGCTTTCTTATGAAAAAAAAAATGCCCTTTTTGAAAAAAAAGGCAAAAAAGTCTACAAAAAAATTTTTTTTTAAAGTATTTTTTTCCGAAATATTGAAGAAATAGCTATCTAAACTCTTTGGGAGAAAATTTTCTAAGAACAATATGTAATAAGTTACATGGATGAGAAAAAACACCTGTTTGGCCAAAATGTCAAATTTTGATCCCCTCTAACTCAGAGAGATCTGGACCGATCTTGTTGAAAAATTGTGTCTAAACTACTATCCAATAGGACTAATCTTGGTGCAAATTTCATCCCGATCGGAAGACATCGGTTTCAAAAGTTGGTGCACTTGACATGAAATCCCCCATATATATATATAGACAAAAAAATTTAAAAAAGTCATTAAAGATAAAAAAAAACTTTACTCAAATAAGTATCCGCTTATATAAAAAACAACAAAAATGATAATATTTCGTATCTAACATGCGTACTTTTTTGGTCCTCAAATTCGTTGTGGCACTTCACTAAAAGGTAATGTCACTGAATCCACAAGTTTTTGTTGGATATCTGCTGCAATTTCAGCCACTTTCCTATTAATATTACATTTTCTTACATTTTTCTTATTGGGGTTGATACATTTGATGATTGTGGCTGGCGGTGTTTGGCAATATGTTTGGGATCATTAACTCGGTTAAAACATAATCGTTATGCAATCCCATTGTCTAGCACATTTTCTTTTAAAGTCTTAATTTTTTCCTTGTACATGATTCCTTCAATAAAATCATACAGCCTCATACAAGAACGAGACATGCCCCATGTTTAGCAGTTAGCTTAAAATTTTGTCTTCCACCTCTGTCTTCTTCTGACGCTAGAGCATTTCACTCCCGTCTGATCCAAAGATATTAAATATACTCTCAGTACGGATTGCAACAAGCACGGATTTATTAAGTCTGTGGTTTTCTGGAATAACCGCGTATGTCCATTTTTGTCAGTTTTGAGTTAACGATGCCAAATATATTAATTTTTAACGCTCTTTACATGTGTTAAATTAAAAAAAAAAAAAAAAAAATATTGACCATTTCTGAGTTTTTTCTTTAAATAACGACGTAACTTAAATGTTTATTAAATTAATTTGCAGCACTAACGACGTTTGTCAACATACGTTTGATCGTTGTCAAATTATTTTCTCAGAAAACGACACATAGCGACATACGTTGTTATTAAGGAAAAAAAATGCAAAATAATTTTGGATTATTTTTCAGTTTATAACCACTTATAAAAACTTGTGTGTTTATTTCTGTTATTTTTTGCCACTATTATTCTTGATACGTTGTTATATTATCATCCCAAGTCCCGTTAACTTTTTGTTGACGAACAAAAAAATCCATTTTTCAAGCAATAACAACTTATGTCTACATGGGTGGTTGCGTTGGTAGTTTTCTTTTTCAAAGAAAACGACTTTTGTCGACATAAGTTGTTTTATCTGCACACACTTTGAGTGTTATTTACATATTGTTTTTTCGTCCTTCTCTAGGATCCATTCCTCTGAAGATTTTTGACTCAAAATTTTTTATAAAGTATTTATTGCCCATATCTACAGGGCTGTTAAATAAAAAGCTCTAAAAACTTTATATCGAGCCCATAATTTCAAATATAACGTTTTTTTGGGCCCCTCTGAACATTTTGATTTTATGACATACGCAGTTATTCTAGAAAACCTCAGAATTATTCATTTTTATGCTATTGAAAAAACATTGGAAACCTTTACTGTACAACAATTTACTATACAAAATTTCCCTCTATTTTTGGTTTCAATTATTTTTAACACTGCCTCAAACTGCCGAGGTATGGAGTTAATTTAATTTTTGATGATAATCATTGCAATTTTTGCCACTCTGAATAAACTGCCTCTATGAGATCTGTCTTTGGAGGTCTGTTTCATGTTGAAACTTACAGACCAATGACATATTTTCCTCGGCGTATGGATATGCCTGTATCCAATTTCGGTTAGAGTATCTTTTACTTCATGAATTGGATCTACTCCGTAGTCAATCTAGTCTAGTCCTTTATCCTTTGGCCGACGAACAAATGTTATTCCATCATGACCTCTTAAATTTAATTTAGACTCTTATAAAAGATAACAGTATTCCAACTACGTCTTGACCAGTTCTTGTATACTTTGTTTTCTTCACAGAACGATAACAACTAGAATCTGCATCAGTTGTTCGTCGGGAAACAATTTGAGCACATATTTTTAGGTAGCATTTTTGGAAACTTTTTAAATTCTCTTGCTATTTAATTATCCTATCTCTGACTCGTTTTAAGGGGCCTGCCGCCTAAATATTTAGTTGCCACCGTTCCTCTTTTACGATATTTCTTCATAATTTTTAAATTTATGGATTTATTCATAGAATATTTCTAACTAATTTTCTTTCGGTTAAGACCAGTTGCATGATCATCTATTATTTTGGTTTTTAATGCTGTATAAAACTTTATTCTTGCCATTCTTTTATTATAATTAATTATAAGATTAAAAATTGAAAAATACAATTGTATTTTAAAAAACAGTTGAAAGAAAACGTCAGAAACTATAATTAATTGTTTTGTTTGTAACAAATTTTTTATCTTTCAATGGAAAACACACCAAATAGTGATTTTGCAAAAAAAAATACTTGAATTTAGGCTCTATCTATATCTTTCGTTAAAGAACGCAACAAAAGGTGATTTCACCAGAAAAAAAATCATAAATTTAGGACTCAACGCGAAATTGTTAAAAACAAAATTGGCAAATTTAGAAGTTTGTAAAAGTTTTCAATGTGTTGTCACCCACTGATGTCCTTCCTTATTTGTTCAAAACATTTTTTTCCGTTTCATTTTATTGATATTTTATTTTAGACTCAAAAATATAAAAAAAATTTTTAGACACAATATTTTTGGTAATTCTTTTTTTTTTTTTTGAAAATACAAAATTTTGTGGCAAAAATTTTTCTTCAACTCAAAAGTATTTACTGGTTCAAAACTTTAAGTGTTGTCTTCGAGAACAAAGCCGCAATGTTATTTAAAATTCTTAAACTTTATAAACAGTTAACCCAGTTATTAAATGATTAAATCATAAATACGGTTTTTTTTATATATTTGTAAAAGGGAAAAATTATAAACTAAGGACAAAAAATGTTTGCCCTAAAGTTTTTTGGACGTAAGCAATTTTTACCCTGATATTTTTTTTGTTTCCAAAATAATCAATAATTTTTCAAAATTTTTTCAAATTATTTAATCTTCTGAATGTATTGAGCGATGTTCGAATACATTGTAATACACGAACCTAATAAGTATTGCATATATTCTAAAAAAATTTCACACATATTCATATTATCAGTTGATAAGACTTATTTATATTTAAATCATTATTTTCACACAATTTAAAACTATGAAATTATTTTTACATTTATTTAAATTTATACTAATAATAATCTTAATATTATTATCATCAATTTCATAATTTTTTATGATTCTTTTTTTAAATTAAGTCAATTGTTTATCAACAGAACTGTTAAAAATAAATTGTCATTAAGTACTCAGGAAAGTATAACAACGCAAAATTATGTCAACTTCACGTGAATTTAAAAACATAAACTAGAAAAAGTTTAGAAAACAACATTTTTGGCCCCCTAAATCAGTCGTCGTTAAAGACAAACACTTAGTAAAGTATGTATGCAAACGTACGTACGTACACTCTCTAGCTCATGTGAACTTTTCTTATCATCTTGTTGTTGGCGATTTATTTTCTTATTTATTTTCGACGTTATTATCAAAAATATGTTACGAGTATAAATAATTTCAGAAAACGTGCAGTCATCATTGGTTCATATAAGTTTATGTTTAAATATTGATAAACTTCTGTACATGTGTTGTTAGTTTGTTGTAGGTCTATTTATTGTTTACATGATGTAAGTGATAAGTAGACTATGACAATTATGGAATTTTTCCTACACAATTCTTGTTGACCGAACGTGTCTGTTACAAAATATTTTTACGTGGTTCACATGTTGTCAATAATGAGATATGCTAGAGAAACATATAAATTTCGTATTAAACGAGTAAAGGCTACTGAAAAACAATACAAATTAAAATTTTACCTAATGTAAACAATAGGTAAACAATGTGTTCATTGCGTACAATTGTGCAATAGTGGCATTCATAAGCAAAAGCTAGCATTATTGTTAATATTTTTCTTTCTTTCAATAGTTTACACAATTGTCAACAATGGGGTAATTGTATAAAAATAAAAATTTCTTAGTAAACAAGTTAGAACTACTGAAAAACCATAAAAATTAAAATTATACATGATGTAAACAATAGGTAAACAATTGTTTACCCATGTAAACAATAGGTAAACAATTGTTTACATAATTGTCAACAATGCTGCTATTGGATAGAGATATGAATTTCAGATTAAAAGAATTAAGACTACTGAAAAATCATAAAAATTAAAATTTTACATAATGTAAACAATAGGAAAACAATGTGTTCTTTAAGTAGAATAGTTCAAACAATAGAACTATTATTAATAAATAATTTTAATGACAAATATATATACATATATATATTGGACAGTCTATATGATGTCAACAATCGAGTGTAGTGGGAAAAATATAAAGTTCTTCTTAAATGAGTTACGACTGGTAAAAATTTATTACAATTAAAATTTAACGTGCGGTAAGTTATGTAAATTAGTGCAAAAAATTTAACATACTACTGATAATTTATATATGCATAACTTGTCAGTTAAATGTTTTACGTAATGTAAACAATGGGTAAACAATGTGTTAATTTTAGAAAAATTGTTTAAACATATGTATATATTAGGGCGGGTTAATTTTTTTTTGATGAAGCGTATAGCAAAAACGTAATCTATAGGTGATTCTAAGAAATTTTGCTCAAGAGACCATAGCTCTAAGTCGGATTTGGAGCCCCCCAAAATTTCAAAATAAATATTTTTCCATATATACATAGAATAATTTAATTAAATTCGTCATAAAATCGGATAGAATTATAGTAGATTTCTCAATCTGGGCTTGTTTGAAAGGTATTTTTATCACCTTTCTGAATCTGTATTGATAACAATTTTTTTTATTTTTATTTTTAGTAGAGATATTAGGAATTTTTTGTCGAAAAATAGCCTAAAATGAACTTTTAACTAATAAATTCTGAATTTTCTTAGATTTTTTTTCGAGATTTTTTTTTTGCAGATTATGAAAGTTCAGATAATTTCCAAGAACTTTTGTTACGATAAATTTTTTTGTTTTCGAACTCCTTTTTGTAGGAAAATTGATCTGAAAAAATCAACATTTTCAAGGTTTCAACAAAAAAACTATGTAAAAATAATTTAATTTATTTTTAAATATTCTCGACCTATAATTTAATGTTTTAACGTGGTAATATTATTTTTTAAGGTCCTTTTTACTTTCCATTCGAGGAATTTTCTTACGACTTTCTAATGTCACTGCCATAACTCCTTCACGATTCTTTTCTATAACTCGTTTTGAAACACTCGTTAATAATTGTACATGTCTTTCTGTTCCTTGTATGTGCATTGGAATTTGTGGATCAGCCAGTGGTGGTTCATCGAAATCTAAATATTCTACCAAGTGATCATATGGAATCTGTCGAGTAAATGCTGGTTCAAATAATATATCGTCGTTATTCATATCAACCATATTGACATAATCGGTAGCATCGAAATTTAAGATATATTTTTTGTAAACTCTGAGTTTAGCTGGATCGTAAAATTTTTCTCGATAGTGTAAAATCTTTTTGATAGCTCTATCCCGTATTGCTTTTCGAACATCAAATAACATTGTTAATAAGATATTTTCTGGATGTGCGTAATATGAGTTGTTTTGAATTACACCATCTACAATATTACGTACACAACAGAATTATAAAACTTCACATTGAAGTACATTGGCACATAAACTGTAATAATATAAACTGCCAAAGTTTTTAAATTGGTCAATGGTGGATTAGTTGTTACATATAATCGTAGTAATATACTTGCTTTGGTTAACCAACGAGAATGTGCAATTGGTCCTGGTTTAATGTTAGCTAAATCAACTGGAACAATACCATTCAAAATTGCTTTAGCTATTTGATATAAATATTTAACATCTGTTGATAGTTCAAGCTCATGTTCATGATCCATCATTGCAGGCATATTCTCCAGTGGTATTGGATAAAAATCAGCTACTACCTGAAAAATGAAATCTTTAGATCAATTAAAATGCAATTATTTTATTTTAACTTTATTCCAATCGAAAAAGTAAAATAATGACAATAAATAATGATAATAAATGATGATATTAAATAAAATAAAGTGTTACATACCTGCAATTTCTCACATTCTTGAATAGCTTTGAATAACTTTCCACTCGCTGCTTGTGGTCCACTGGTGACTGTTTTGTCCAATGCTTCATATAAATGACGAAATGGCAGTTCATTGAAATGAAGCAGACATATAAACCAGTGAATTGGTCTATTTAATTGTTTTTCAAATAATCGTAAAACACCATTTTCTGTTCCAGTATTTGCAGGCTCACCATCACTGCATATGTCAATTAATTGATCAACTGTTAATGTTTTATTGTTGAAAAATTCATTCAGTTTTCTGTGTTTGGTTTTTGCATCTTCTTGATGCAAATTTACATATCCAAGTAACTCATTATAGGGCTCTTTCAGAATAACTAAATGCGGTTCTTTTATCATAGTGGTATGAAATTTGTCATTAATTTTCTCCGTATTTAATGAGTCATCTTTTCTACCATCAAAAGAGAATGCAGTTATGGAAGAATTTGTATGTCGTGTACGAAGCACTGCATCTCTAGATTTAACTTTTTCTCTAGCCACTTTTGGTTTATCCATAATAACAAGATTACCATGAACATCTCTAAAATTTATATCTTCGAATAAAGCGGTTGCTAAACATGAAGCGACTCTATCTGAAACACCGAATCTATCACACATCATAGCAAAATTTAAGGCATCGTATCTTTGAGTATAATGACCTCGTCTCATTTGAACAGTTGCTTCTGGAACTTCTGTTGTTTCTTCATTTTCATCATTTCATAATAAACGAGTCAGGCTTACAAATAAGTCTTCAGAAGTATTTTTCTACATAATGTCAACAATGTGTAAACATTGTGTAAACTATGTAAATGGTTCAAGCAACTATATTAATAATTGGGGCATAGCGCAGAAATATATAAATTTTGTAATAAACGAGTTTGGGTTACTAATAAATCATTGGAAGTAATTTCTTACATCATGGAAACAATAGGTAATTATTTTTTAAGCTATGTAAAAGAATGAAATAAGAAGTAAATAAATAATTTAACATTGATTATTGATATTGATTATATTGTCACCGAACATTCATTTCTTAATTGTCTACAGGATGTCAACAATGAAGTATGAAGAAAACAATTTATATAGTAATATTGATCCTTTATTAAATAAAATTTTACATAATGTAAACAATAGGTAAACATTGTATAAACTATGTACATCGTTCAAACAATAATATCTATAATATTAATAGGCTAAGAGTTTTTTTTTTAAATCATTTATTGTTCGGTTTAAGATCATTTATATATTTTTCTAATGAAAGAAAGATAATAATTTTTGTAATGTAAGAGAAATATTAGAAAAAAATTGAAGACAGCGCTAGATGGAGTAGCTACTTTCGAACAAAGCGACTTGTTCATCGTCAGCATCCTTCTGCCTATTACTTCAACTCATGCTTAATCAACTATTTAACTCAACATTTGAAAGAAAAGAACATGAGAAATGTTTTTCTTTTTATATACGAGAGTTTGTACGAACAAGCTGAGCTATTCCAATTTTTAGCTTTCTCTACATTAACAGAGCCAGATCAATTACAAGTCTTGTAATGTGAACAGCTCTTTGTTTTTGCCATTATCCTCTAGATGGAACTGTAATGGCATGTGAAATCTTAACAGATTACACAAATGCATTGTACCTCATGTGTTGTATGTTATTGTTATGTATTGTTGATCTGTATTGGAATAATTAGTCATTTATTGTTCGGTTTAAGATCATTTATATATTTTTCTAATGAAAGAAAGATAATAATTTTTGTAATGTAAGAGAAATATTAGAAAAAAATTGAAGACAGCGCTAGATGGAGTAGCTACTTTCGTCGTCAGCATCCTTCTGCCTATTACTTCAACTTTTTTTTTTTATTAATCAACACTCAGGGGATGCCCCCTACAGATGCAGTGCATTGTGTTGATCTCAGGAAAGATATAGATATAGGAAGGAGGAAAGAGGGAGTAGTGTGTTGATTTTTTTTTTTGGCAGCGACAGACCAAAGCCTCTGGTGGGAATCGATCCCACGACCCCCGCATGGTAGGCAAGTACGCTACCTACTCACCTACCGGGGCGCTTTTTTGTCACCGATGTTTAGTTCTACCGTTTTATCCCGAATTTGACCAAACGTATATTATTTGAAAGGTATTTTTTTAGCCGTTTTGCAGATTTACAAACTTTTAAATTTTTTCCTTTATTTTGAGTAAATTGTATTTAAACTAATACAGACATAAAAGAAGTAAGAAAATTATAGTCGGTCTAGACCTACTATAGGATACCCTATACCATGCGTTTGAGACCCTACCCCATAAGCCCAACTAACTGGACATAGAAAATAAGCTAAACCAAATTTGAGTGGGATTTTATATTTTTTTTTTGTCTGCAGATATGAAAAAGTTCATATCGGATGCTATATCTATATGGGGACTAGGCCCAAAAATGGACCGATCCTGACCATGTTTGGTAAGGTCTCTTGTATTTTGCAAAAATATATACAAACAAAATTTTAGAAGAATCACTGCAATATTTTTGTTTTTTGATAGATTTAAGTGAAGATCGGGAAGCAGCTCTATATGGGGCCTATGACTAAGAGTTGTCCCATAGGGATCATTTTTGGACTACTGATTAATGGATGTAATAAACACATACAAACCCGATTTGACTAAGATTTATATGATAATTTGGATCTTATGGCAATTTAAGTCGATTTCATAGGGGTCATTTGTATGGGGGCTAGGTCTGAACATGGACCGATTTCAAAAGCGTTCATCCCATGGCCGATAAAAGCTTATATACCAAATTTCATCAAAATATATTCATATTTGCGACCTGCAGTTTGATTACAAGCTTTACATGGACACACAGACGGACGGACGGACGGACGGACATCGTTAAATCGAATCAGATAGTGATTCTGATTCGATCGGTATAATTAAAGATGGGTCTAGGTCAAATATTTTTGGTAGTTACAAACAGCAGCACAAAGTCATTATACCCAAACCACATAGTGGTATAGGGTATAATTATACAATGCTATGTGTGTGTTTATTAAATTTGTTAATGTGTTTGTAATAAAAATGAGTTTGTTTTTTGTGTTGATTTGTGAATTGGCTATAATTGATTAGCATACCTTTTGGGTCTTTATTTAATGAAAAAATTAAATTTCCTAGAATTTGCACTCGAATTTCGAGGGCTGCAAACTGCTAGTATAATATTAATAGGCTAGGTGATTTCTTGTTATCGATGTTTTGTTCTACCGTTTTATCCCGATTTGGACCAAACATATATTATTTGAAAGGTATTTGTTTTTAGCTGTTCACCAGATTTGCAATATTTTCATTTTATCATTTATTTTGAGTAAATTGCATTTAAAGTTGCCACTAACACATACATAAAATTATACATATGATATGTGTGTGTTTATTAAATTTGTTAATGAGTTTGTTTTCTTCATTCACAATAACAATAAACCAAAAAAGTGTTGGTTTGTGAATTGGCTAAGTTGAGAAATAAAATTGCCTAGAAATTGCACTCGAATTGCGAGCGCTGGAATCTGCTAGTGTAAAACAATTTAACAATTTATTATTGATGATACATTAGTTCACCGGCCGTGAAATCAACAAGAAGAGTCAAGTGATTTCATTTTGAAAACAAAGCAAGGGTGTTAAATTCGGCTATATCGAATCTTTCATACCCTCCATTTGGGTTTTACGTTTACATTAATATTTTGACTTATTGCACTATTTATAAAAAATGTAAACGACATAATTGAAAAAGTAAACAATTTGATAAACTAAATACTAAATTATTACAACAAAAATATATCTTGGCACAATGAGAATGAGCGTGATTTTAATAGACAGAAAGACAGACGGTAGGACGGGCGGACATACCGACAGACGGAGATCGCTATTTCGACTCGAGTTGTTATAAAGATCAAGAATATATACATATATATATATTTTATGAGATCGAAATTCGTTTTTCGATATATACCCTCTGCACATAAATGTATACAATGCCATCAAAAATACTTTTTTAAATTGTGAGCACCATGTCAAAAATGGATTATGGTAATAAACGAGTTAAGATTACTAAGGAATGTTGATCAATTATTAAATTCAAATTTTAAATGATGTAAACAATAGGTAAACATTATGTATATTATGCAAAATTGTTACAACAATAAAATATACATACAAAATTTAACGTAATTTTTATAGCTAATTTTTTTTTTCTTTTAAATATTTTACATGATGTCAACAATCGAGTATAGTGAAAATTTCTGCTTAAAGTAGTAAGCACTACTAAAAAAGCGTTAAGTCAAAATTGTACATGATGTAAACAATAGGTAAATAAGGTATAAAGTAGTTATAAAAACATATAAATATATTTAAAACATAACAAATACAAATAATTAATAATATCACTTAGTAAAGTATATAAAATCTCATGTGCTTCACGTGTTTTTGTCAATATAAACCCGTGACTATAAAATGCTTATCATTTTGTATGTGTTTTTGACCTCCAAAATTATTTTTAATATACTCGTACAATGTTTTTTGTATACAATTGTCTCTATAAACTTGTAGTGTAGTCTATTGTTCACGTGAACACTTATGTTTTAATGCCGTTTTTGTAAAATGTTTTGAAAACGTGCTACTTTTAAATTATAATTAAGATTTTTTATAATATAGTAACTAACTCACAAGGTATGTTTTAATATAACTTTTTATAGAGATAATCAAAGAAATTTCGATTAGGAATTCTGTGACCTGCTTTAAATTAATTCCCCAATAATATCACTAGAAAACAGATCCTCAGCATTTGATTTTTTTTGTATCAATTTCGATTTTATAAAAAATATACATAAGAGCAAAAGTTAATCGATTTTTCATTTGCCCTATTATCGAAAAGAAGAAAACTTTTATCAACTCCAATCTAATCAAACGTCAATGGAAAAATTTTCTAAACGACATCAAATTTTTTAAATCGAAATATTCACAACAAGCTAATTAAAAGAAAAATTTCAATAAAATCCAAAAAAAAAAACGAATTTTGCTGCAGAAATATGTCGCGTGATGCTGCTTCCAATCAACTGATTGACTTCAAAAATAATATGACCACTGCGGTGGGTCTTATTACCACGGCCAGCGGTAATCCGATCGGTATAAAAGATGCCGCCTTGACGGTGGGACCCAAGGGACCTTTACTCTTGCAAGACTTTCCATTTATCGATGAGTTGCAACATTTCGGCAGGGAACGTATACCCGAACGTGTAGTGTTTGCGAAGGGTGCCGGGGCATTTGGATACTTTGAGGTGACCCATGATATAACCAAGTATTGTGCTGCTAAAGTATTTGAAAAGGTCAAGAAGAGAACGCCGATTGCCTGCCGCTTTTCAACATATTGCGGTGGATTGGGTTCGGCTGATACTGTACGTGGTCCTCGTGGCTTTGCGGTAAAGTTCTATAGTGAAGATGGTATCTGGGACATAGTGGGTCACAATTCGCCCGTGTTCTTTATACGTGATCCTTTGCTCTTTCCCAGCTTGATACACTCGCAAAAACGTAATCCTCAAACGAACTTAAAAGATCCCGATATGTTTTGGGATTTTGTAACTTTACGTCCAGAAACTTTACATCAAATATGTATGATGTATAGTGATCGTGGTACTCCAGATGGTTTTCGTCACATGCATGGCTATGGAGCTCATTGTTACAAGTTTACCAATGCCAAGGGAGAACCTATATATGTTAAATTCCACTTTCGCACTGATCAGGGTATACTAAATTTAGATGTTAAAAAAGCTGAGGAACTGACGGCAACAGACCCTGACTATGCTTTGCGTGATTTATTTAATTCCATAAAGAATGGTAACTACCCTAGTTGGGCTGTGTATTTGCAGATGATGACTTTTGATCAGGCTAAGAAATTTAAATTTAATCCATTTGACGTTACCAAGATATGGTGTAATAACGATTTCCCCTTGATACCAGTGGGTAAAATAGTGCTAGATCGTAATCCAGTCAATTACTTTGCAGAAATCGAACAATTGGCCTTTAATCCGGGCAATATGATACCGGGTATTGAACCCTCTCCCGATAAAATGTTACAAGGTCGTCTCATCAGCTATTCTGATTCTCAACGTCATCGTTTGGGTGGCAACTTTACTCAAATCCCAGTCAATTGCCCATATCGTGTAACTGTTAAAAACTATCAACGCGATGGTCCTATGTGTGTCACCGATAACCAGGGCAGTGCTCCTAACTACTATCCCAATTCATTTTCGGGTCCTGAATCATGTCCTCGTACTAGATCTTTGCAAACTTGTTGTCCCGTTGCCGGCGATGTATATCGTTTTAGCAGCGGTGAAACTGAGGACAATTACAGTCAAGTTACTGATTTCTGGGTTTTGGTTTTAGACGATTGTGCTCGCGAACGTTTGGTCAATAATATTGCTGCCCATTTGTGTGCTGCTAGTGTATTTATCCAGGAACGTGCGATTAGAAATTTTACCTTGGTTCATGCTGACTTTGGTCGTTTAATGACGGAAGCTCTGAATTTGGCGAAAGCTGGTAAGGAAGACGACCATTGAATGATGTGATCTTATGCAACATTTTATGATATAAGTGTTTTGTCAAGAATTTATCCGTAATATTTAATAAACTTAATTATTTATTTGTTACTTAAAAAAATGAGGGATTTAACTTGTTATACAGATTCAATATTGGAATATAGTCTAAAATGGATAATTTTTTTTTTTTCCAAGAATGACAGAAATTCTGAAAGATATGCAAGATTTTGATACTCTATTTTGTAATTCTGGCATAATTTTTTTTTAAAAATCTAAAAACTGTATTGAAAAGCAGTTTCGTGTTTCCAAAGGGTTTCGAGTTTAGATTAAACAATGCTTTTTTTATTGATGGGAATTAATAATGTCTACTGTTTTGTATTTAAACTTGACCGTACAGTACTGATGAATCGAATTATTTTCGAAGATTGAAAAGTTAAACTTAGTAAGACATCTTAAAGATACTTGGAGGGATCAAAAAATCTGTGTCGTTAATGAAACAATTTTTTTAAAAAATATTTTATTTCTCAAGCTTCTCAAATTAGGTATTTACTTGACCAATGATTTCATTTTTGGAGCCAAATCTCTTTTTGCCGAGCCATTTCATGTAAACAATAAAATTTACAGTTTTTGCCTTCGACTTTGTTCGTTGTTATTTTAGTTATATTTTTTTCGCATCGAAAAACTAACCGCACCGGTCTGGTTGAGATGACAGTCCTAATAAATGCTATTTTTATGTGAGAATATTACTTAATTGAGCAAAAATTCAAAGCGTGCTTTTGAGTAGTTTCAGCGAAATTAAAACGGTAACCTTCTTACACTTGGAGTCCAATAGGCAGTCTGCAGAGCTGTAACAGAGTGTTAAAGGCCGACCAATGCGCTCAAAGATTTAATTATATAACTTCTAAGTAGTAAACATGTAGCATTATTAGATAAGATGAAGAAATAAGGAAAACAAAAACAAGTAAGACAATTATAACCGGTATATACCGACTATACAGAACCCTATACCATGCGCTTCGAGAGAGGAATTTGGATCCAACTTTGCTGAGGCAATAACTGGATGTAGAAAATAAACATTAACGAAATTTTTTTGCTATTGTTATTAATTTGTGGCGTGCAGACAAGATGTTATTTTTATATGGGAAGCAGGTCAGAGAATGAACTTATCATGACCATATTTAGTAAAGTCACTAACTTTTCCCAAAACCACATATAAACCAAAGCTGAAAAAAATGTCTGCAAATTTAAGCTTTATATGGGGTCTACGGCTTGGTCTTACCAGGACCATTTTTGGTATAATAGATACACATACATCAAATTTTGTCGATATAAATTTGATAATATGGATCTTACGCCCATTTTAATCTGTCTAATAGGGGTTACTTGTATGTGGGCTTTTATACTATCACGCTGTCTCGACTAACTATAATTTATGACAATGTTCATGTTCAAGTCTGAGAAACAAAATGAGAGAAAACGCGAAGTGGGCAAATTATGTTTAGACATTTCATTTCCAAAATGTCTTTGAACCGTAAACAACAAAAATGCGTTCTTGTACCCAATGCTTTAAAAGAGTTAGAAAAACTAAAAATACAAATTTAAGAAAAAATGAAAGAAAAAGCAGGAGATTTTGGGTGAATCTTTTTTTTAGAATGAAATTAATAATTTCGCTTTTATTTAATTTAAGTTGCGCCATTTTAAAATATTAAACGTCAAAATCGAAAGAAACTCCAAAAAATAGATGAGCTTATGACAGACTTTCTGTCATGGCAAAACGTTGGATTTTTTAGTCATGACATGAACATTAGCGGTCTCCAATAGCCATTGACTTGAACATTGTCATGAATTATGGCTAGTCGAGACACCATGTTTGGTCGATAAAAGCTTGTATACTAAATGCCACCTGTATTTGATTACAAGGTTTTCATGGACATAAAGACGGACGGACGGACATAGCTAAATTGACTCAGAAAGTGATTCTGAGTCTATCGATAAATTAAATATGGGTGTAGGTCAAATATTTTTGGTAGTTATAAAGATCTGCACAAACTTCTTATATCCTCCCCACATATTGGTATAGGGTGTAATAACTCATTTATGTAAGTAAAAATCTTGTTCCTCAAAGGTTTGATTATTAAATTTTAAGTAGGCTAAATATTAAATTTTGTTGTATATTTATTATGGTGACACCAAAAACTGCATATTTCCTTCATTATATAAAACAAGCAAGAAATTTATAGCCAGTCTGGACCTACTATACGATATCCTGTTGAACTTTTCTTAAGTCATTGAAAATAATTATAAATACTTTTATAAATTTGTGGCCTCCAGATATAAAAAATTTCATATCGGATGTTATTTTGATATTTGGACCACGTCAAAAAATCGGCATACCTTGACCGTAGCATGAGAAAAATCTATGCACTATTTTTTTTTATTTTTTGATTTATGTAAGTGAAGATCGGAAGGTACCTCTACATGGGGACTCTATATGAATGGTAACACTTAGCTCATGTCTGATTTTACAGATAATTAGTTTTATCCTTCCGCTGAACGAATATGGTTGTGTATACGCTTAAACAACGTTGGGAAATATTGCGACATTACTTTGAAAATCATAGTAATGTTGCAGAATGTGTGCGAAAATTGCGTACGGATTTTGGAAGAAGAGAAGCACCGTCAGCTCCGTATGTTCGTTATCTTGTGAAAAAAGTGAAAGAAACTGGCATCCTCATCGATAAACAAAAGCGTGAAAAGCAAAAAAGAGTGCGTACACCCGAGAATATTGCTGCTGTGGCAGAAAGTGTGCGTGAAGCGCCATCAACATCAATTCACCGTCGTTCTCAAGAATTGACCATTTCGGAGGCCTCATTGAGACGAATTTTGCATAAAGACCTTGGTATGACGCCATACAAAGTCCAATTGGTTCAGTAGTTGAAGCCAACTGACCATCCAATGCGTTTTCGCTTCGCTAAGTCGGCCTGCGATCGACTTACAGAAGATGTCGATTTTGCCAAAAAAATCATCTTTTCAGATGAAGCTCATTTTGATCTTGGCGGGTATGTAAACAAGCAAAATTGTCGCATTTGGGGCACAGAAAACCCGCACGCATACATTGAAAAGCCGATACACCCAAAACGAGTCACTGTTTGGTGCGGATTTTGGTGCAGAGGCATAATTGGGCCATTTTTCTTCGAAAATGAGCAAGGAGTGGCCGTTACAGTCAATGGCGATCGTTATCGGGCCATGTTGAACGAATTTTTGTTCACAAAAATTGAAGAGGAGGATATTGGCAACATTTGGTTTCAACAGGACGGCGCTACGTGCCACACAGCCGATGCTACACTCGATGTTTTGCGCCCCTCGGAGCTGCGATTTGACACCGTTGGACTATTATTTGTGGGGTGCCCTCAAAGATAAGTGTTACGCCAACATGCCAGAGACAATTGACGCTTTAAAGGACAATATTCGTGAAGCCATTGGTGAAATACAGCTGCACACAATCGATAATGTGCTTAAAAATTGGACCGATCGTGTAGGCTACTGCATGGCCAGCCGATGCAGCCATTTGAATGAAATTATTTTCCATTATTAACCGGAAGGATTGTACTTTCAAATAAAAAAAGAAATTTGAGATAATATTCAGTAGTTTTTTTTTATAGCATTTTCAAAAAAAAAAAAGTTATTTGGCGGACCCTTTATATCCCATTGGTCGTCAACGGTCAAAATTAGTGAGTAACTAATTTACTCCGGAAAGGAAATCGGACAAACGCAATATGTTACTGTGCCTATTGAGAACTGTTTTGATTTTCGATGTGTGGATCAATCTGAAGTTCTTAAAAGTATTACATCAATTAAGTCAAATGTCGTTCCTAAACTTCTACCATTTCTTACGTATTTAATTAATACAATATTAACAAAATCAATTTTTCCTGAAATGTGGAAGAAAGCAAAAATCATTCCTATTTCAAAGAATAACAGCGACTTCCGACCTATTGCGATACTACCATTTCTATCCAAGGTTATGGAAAATCTTATGTACGGGCAAATGAATGAGTATTTAAAGAATCAACATCCCCTTACGGATAGACAATCTGGGTTTAGATAGGACAGAAGCAGCATTACGGTTTTGACCGATGTAGTGGAAGAAATTAGATCAAAACTGGATAAGAATATGGTATCATTTCTTGTGCTTTTAGATCACAGTAAGGCCTTCGATACTGTTGATCACTCGATTCTACTCACTAAACTCGAGAAAATCTTTAATTTCTCAAGTTCGGCTAATAAACTTATTTCCTCTTTCCTTATTAATCGTAAACAAGTGGTTTCTTTAAATGGAGTGACTTCTAAAGCAGCGGATGTTGACAGAGGTGTGCCTCAGGGGTCTATTCTTGGTCCATTGCTTTTCTGTATGTATATTAACGATTTGCCTGAGGTTCTGAATTACTGTGGCAAATGTTTGCTGATGACGTACAGTTGTACTTAAGCAGCAGAATAGAAAATGTTCAACATTGTACTGACTGTATTAATAGTGACTTGGATAATATACATAAATGGGCATGTACAAATGGCTTATGTATAAACCCTGACAAATCAAAATGTATTTTCATTTCAAGAAGTAATAAAAAAAGACTGAATGACAATATTTTTGTACATATTAACAACTCAAGAAGCGACTTTGTTCAATCATCATCGAACTTGGGAATCACATTTAATGCTGAACTTTCTTGGTCTAACCATATAAATATATCAGCTGGTAAAGTTCATGGGATGTTGAGAAACTTGTTGGCTGTGCAATCATCGACGCCGTTTGAAATAAGAATGCTTTGGGCAAAAACCTATTTAATACCAGTTCTACTATACGGCTGTGAAATATTTGCAAATTGCGACACTATTGACTTTAATCGCCTCGAGGTCACATATAATAATATAGCCAGATACGTTTTCAACAGAGGTAGACGAGATAGTATATCATCATATTCATACCAGTTACATAATACAAGTTTTAAAGATTTACTAAAATATAAAAGCCTTTTAATGATGCATAAGATTATTTATCTGAAAAACCCAGAATATCTTTTTAACATAATTATTTTTGCACAATCGCCTCGTGGAAGAAATTTGATATCACAAAAATACAAATATCTAATGTCTACAAGACAATTTTTCAACTACACCACGTGTCTTTGGAACAATTTACCATCATATATCCAAGTACAAAGCAACGCATTACTTTTCAAAAAGGAACTTAAAAAAATTTTTGTTTGAATCTATGTTAAATGTCAACTTTATTATGTTCATTATTATGTTAATTTTTATGATTAATTTACTTTATTTTTATTAATCTCGAAATTTACTGTAACTCAATGTTAATATTACAAATGTTACTTGCTATCACTGTAATTTATAAGATTTGTTCTTGTTGTGATAGCTATTCAATAAAACAATATAATAATAATAATAATAATAATAATAATAATAATAATGTTCCTTTTGTAAAAAACCTTTTTGTTTCCCAAAAAACCTTAATTGCTTCGAAGATTACCATAATTGTTTTTGTATTTTTGAGATATTTAGAATTAACCTATTTCTAAGTCTTTTTATTTATAGTTTAATTGTTGATTTAATATTGTTGATAATATTATGAATTTTTTTAATTTAACAAAAATATAAAACTATAAAATATCTTTTTTTTACCATTGACGACCAATTGGACATATACATATGTCCCGTACTGAATCTTGCTGAATAATAAACCGATTCCAAATATTTTGTTGTTTCTGAAAACCAAAAATAGTGGTCCATTTTATATCAAAATTTAAATGTTTTTGGTTCAAAAACGTCTGAATTAATGACATCCAAATATGATTAAAAAAAACACATAATTTTCAGATGTTGAGGTCACCGTCTTTGGTCCTGAGAATACATGTGCCAACTTTTTTGATATGGTCTGAAAGCTAAAACTATCCTCCGTCGACGCGTCGACTCAAGTCAGCTTTAAAAAAAATCGGTTGGAAAATGTGGAAAATATAAGAAAAAACAAGTAAGAGTGTTAAATTCGGCTGTGCCGAATCTTTGATACCCTCCACCTCGGTTTGAGTAATGATAATAAATGTAAACAAAATATTGGAAAAAGTAAACAATTTGTTAAACTTAATACTAAATTATTTCAGCAAATTCTTTGGGTTTGTAAAAGAATAATGAAAAAACGTATGAAATAAAAGACCAGTCCGTGTATACTCTTAACATTGTGCTGTATGATATGATATCTAGTCGAAAATATTTACATTCCTGTTAAAATAGAAATAACTATTGCAAAGCTAATTAGAACAAAAATTGTGGCGCCATCTACTGTGGCATAGTCACGCTGAGCGAAATGGAGTGACACTCTGTTAATGCAAAAGAAATGTATTTTCCCCACAACAAAATATTGCAGAATTTTATGTAAATAAAATAATATACCGATTTATTTCTAACATGCAGTTATTATGGATATACATATATAGAATATATGTATATTATTTGTATTACTTAATATGTGTATGTACAGTATGTGGAAAAAATAAGTTATCAAATAAAAAAATTTTGTAACTTGTTGAATAAATTTCTTTTTGATCTTCACTGTAAACTGGTTTTAGATAATTTTAAAGTACCGTTATTTGAAATAAATTTCATAAATTTTTGTTGTTGGAAACAGCATATTACTTAAAGTAATTAGCATTTCTCTAAACTAGTCTTTGGAAAAGTGTTGCAAAAGTAAGTTGTCAAGTGAAAAAATTGATTGTGGAGTTCTTTAAGTGGCCGCTATAAGTTTGATTTCTATTAATTTTTTATAAAAATATAATTGTGAAACAGATTTAAGCATTCGGTAAGAAAAATTAATGTCTTCGATTTGCTCAAAAAGTCTGTAAAGTGACTTGATTTTATTTTGTTTTAATAACTCTTTTAGAGATTAACATATGGGAAAATTTAGGCAATTAACCGACGAAGAACGTAAAATAATAATTAATCTTTATAAAGATGGTCACACTCAGAGATACATAGCTGAAAAATTTGAAAAATCTCAAACTTCAATATGGAAAGTAATTGCTGCCTATAACAATGATGATAGAGTTTTCAGAAAACTCCGCCCTGGACGGCCAAAAATAACAACAGAACGTGTCGATAAGCGCATATTAGAAATTTCCAACCCTGATCCTTTCAAATCCGTGCCAAAAATTAGAGCCCAAATTATTAATGAAGGTAAAGAGGCCCCCTCAACATACACCATTCGAAACAGACTGCGCCAAAACAATAAGCATGGTCGTGTTGCCCGTAAGATACCCTACTTAAGTAAAGTTAATACAGAAAAAAGACGTCAGTTTTATATAGAACATGTTTTAAAACCTATAGAATTTTGGTATAATGTGTTGTGGACGGATGAATCGATGATTAGATTAAAATATTCTCATGGTATGGTCTACGTTTGGCGCAACCCGAAAGAACAACTGTCATACAAGTGCACTCTACCCACCGTTAAGGCTGTAGAAAAGGGTTTAATGGTCTGGGGATGCATGTGTTCAAATGGTACTGGTAATGTAGCATTGTTACAGGGTAAAATTACTGCGGCTGTATATTTACAGATTTTGGAAGAACATGCTATTCCAGACGGACGTCGTCTAATAGGGCCAAACTTCATTCTTCAACAGGATAATGCGCCAATACACACAGCAAAAATAGTTTCCCAATACCTCCAAAACACAAATGTTAATGTTTTAAAGTGGCCCCCACAAAGTCCCGATTTGTCACCTATCGAGAACGCGTGGGCTATCCTTAAAATTCGTATTGCTGAAGAAATGCCCCAAAATCTTGATGGTTTGAAGGATTGCATTTTCAGAAACTGGAGTAATATTTCCCAAACAGAATGTTTAAACCTAGTGAACTCTATGCAAAATAGATTGGGTAAATTACCTTCTCGAAAGTATGGACACTGTGGCTACTAAAGTTTGACAACTTACTTTTTCAACATAATTTTTTTAGTTAATTTTGTATTTTTCCTTAAACGAAGAGTGTAATATTTTAGTTTAAATGAATGTTATTTAATTTAAAAATATAGAAAATGTAAACAAATACTATGAAAGAATCGTATCGATTCCAAATTACTTGTAAAAGTTATTAAACATACATACTGTATGTATATGTAAATGTTACACACAAAAAATACAACATCAAACGTTATTTCTGAGTTTTTCTCTTTAAATAAATTAATACATAAAAATTTTTCTGCTAAATTTACATTGTTTTTTTTATTAACAACTAGTTATTTTAGCATTATTTGCTTTAGATTTTGGTGAATTTTTACTCCCTTTATATTAACACGTAGTGTCTGCTTGTCGAAAAAATTTTGGATCGATTTTAACCCCTTTCCCGTGACCCAATCGATCTGAAAGTTTGCAGGCAGGCTCGTGGCAATGACAGAAATGATCTGATAAATTTTTTTAGTGATGCCAAAACAATGGAAACTACCAGAGTTGATAAAAAAAAATGTAGAAAGGGTTAGTTTTTATTATATTATTACCACAATGACCACCAAAACAACAAGTCCAGCTATGACAACAATACAACATTTAGAATAACAACAAGAACAATATAGAAACATCATATTTTTCATTTTTTTTTAATTTTTCACAGATTTCCCTGGACCTGTTCCACCGATTTTAATGATTTTTGAATTAGAAATCTTCCCACAAATTTGGTGAATCATTCTTACTAAAAATGATCACCTTAGCTAGAAAATTATATTTTTTCAAGACTTTTTTTAGTTCTTCATTCAAATCTCGGGAAAACTTCTCAGGATGTTAATGAATCATTTTTTATGTCAAAGAGCACCCTAGCTGCCCGATTGATATGGACGGACAGACAGACATCGCTATATCAACTCCGGTTGTTATAAGGATCACAAATATATATATATTATAGGGTCCAAAATTTTTTTTCTAATTATTACAAACGGAATGACAAACTTATATATACCCTCTGCACACTGGAGTGGAGGGTATAATAAAAATGGGACCTATGTATATATCCCATTGGTCGTGAAAGGGTTAAGGCAATATAAGTTATGGAGGTTACGTTTGAAACCTATGTTCACCAATTTCAACACAGATTCTTCTATGGCCAACAAAAGCTTATTTATCTGTAGTTTGATTGCAAGGTTTACATGGACACGCATACAGACGGACGGACGGACATCACTAAATCGCATCAGAAAGTGATTCTAAACCGACTGGTGTAACAAAAAGTGGGTCTAGGTCAAATATTTTTTGTAATTACAAACTTCAGCATAAACTCATTATAATGACCGAGGGTATTAAAATTATATTAATTATATCAAATGTTATTTTGTGCCACGACAAACATTGTTTTGCACAGACATTTACAACCAGCTCATGACATACATTGATAAAATGCGTTCTTTGTTTAGAGCGAACATCAACTATTACATCTTATATGAACAGACTACTGTTCACGTGCTCGACTACAACTTTAAATAAAAGCGGATTTATGATTTGAAGGCGCAAGTCATTTGAAATAAAAAAATTATACTTTGTGATACAAACTACTATCATTTTATTAAAGCCCACAAAATGAATAAATATAATAATAAAAAAGACTGCATTTGATTAAATTACATATAAAATTGTAAAAAAAAATAAACGAAAAGATTATAAAAGGGTGATTTGTGCATTCAAATACTTTGTTGTTTGTTCACGAATAATAAATAAATTTAATTGCATTAAAAATTTTCCACTTTCTAACACAAACATTTCTGGTAAACCAATATATTTTTTTGTATGTACATATTATAAACACAAATATTTGACAAGCTCATCGGAAAAATGTGAAGAGATATATATATTTTTTTTAAATAAATATTTGAACAATTTACAAACAATGTTCAATAGATTGTTTACATACTAAATATATGTATATTTATGCACGTGTAGTGTAACCACATTTAGCTTATCTCCAGTACATTTCCACACGAGACATGAGACGTTCACATGTTTCCTTAAGGTGTGTTTACACTATGTGTATTTTCCATGTGTAAATTCAGTTTTACGATCCATACGTAATTCCGTGCGTGTGTCAAAATTGCCGTTTTACATACGATTCATAATTTTTGCGTTCAAACGTACATATGTATTTCCATATGACATAACCTCTAAATGTAAACAACAGCAGATTTAATTTGTGAATTTACAAAAAATTATTGTTAAAAATAAAGTTAAATATTTTATATATTTTTTAATTGTTAATTAATATTAAACAATTTATTTTTCTCTCAATATAATTACTCTCTTTTTCTTTCGCCACAAGCAGTGTTGTATTTTCATATGTTTATCTTGCCAAAATAAAACCTGCTCTAATTGACAAATTTACATATGTCTTGCAAAATGTGTTGTACATAAACAATGTTTGAAAGGGTTCACACTATGTGTACAAATTACACGTGCTAAAAAAATAAGAAAAACACGAGCAAAACACGTAGTGTGAACGCAGCTTTAAGAAACCCAGATAAGGTCTTGTTGTGCCTCTTTTAAAGTACAGCACGCGATTAATGAGATCACAACAACAATTGTGCGTTATAAATTAAATGAACAGCTATTAAGATAGCCACAACTAGGTTGTTGAACAATCTTTTTATTAACTATTAAATAATATTTATAAAGTACATACATATAACGGCACTTTATTTAAAAACAAAAACAAAGAAAATTATAGTCGGTCTAGATCGACTTCACGATACCCTATACCATGAGAAAGGGTCATACGTCCAACTAATTGGATAGAGAAAATGAGCATAAATCCATTTTGAGTGGCGTTGTTAAAAAATTTTTGCCTGTCGTTATAAAAAATGTTCATATCGGATGCAATTTTTATTTTATATGTGGAGTAGATCTAAATTGTGGCTATGACTAAGAATAGTCCTACAGGATTAATTTTTCAACAACCGATTAATGGGTATATGAACACATAGAGATCTATATGATAATTTGGATCTTGGCACAATATAGCTCGATCTCATAGAGGTTATTTCTATGAGGACTAAGTCTGAACATGCATCGATTTTCACAAATTTCGACGAAAGCCAACAAAAGCTTATGTACCAAATTTTATCAAAATATATTTATATTTATAACCTGTAGTATTACAAGATTTACATGGACACACAGACGGAAAGACGGAAGAACGGACATCGCTAATCGACTCAGGAAGTCTGAGTCGATTTTTATAATAAAAGGTGGGTCTAGGTCAAGTATTTTTGCTAGTTACAAACATTAGCACAAACTCGCGCCTCAGAGTGGTGTAGAATATAAAAAACTCCTCAAAATCTAATTTTCTTAAAGTTAGAGAAAACATTAGTGAAATAAAAAAAATTAAGTTAGGGTAAGATTGTCACTACGAATTCAGTTTTTGTCTCTTCGTTATTTAATTTCCTGTGTGTATTTATGATGAAATAATAAAAGGGTGACCAAATAAGTGCACTCTTATTTAAAAATTAAATTAATTTTTTTTGAGCGAATGATGATATTTTTATTGCATTACAAAGTAGACATGTTTTGATTTTATAAGGAATAAAATATCCTCCATATGGTCTCTGCAGCTCTGAACACAGGCCCTTGCTCTTTCCATGAAATTTTCGATGGCATTTTGACGAAGATGTGGCTCTATTTCACCGATGACGCGTTTGATCTCTGCCTTGAGCTCAGAAATTGTTTCTGGTTTATTCACATAGACCTGAGATTTCAAAAAACCACAAAAAAAGAAATCACCGGAATTTCAGGAGAACTCCGTTGTCATGTTCCTGTAACGAATGCCATTCATAGTCGTGCACTCTTGTTGGGTCAGCCTTTTTATATTAAAATTGAGAAAAGTTACATATGAAAAACCTTAAGCACCTTGAAAAAATTTATTTTTAAAACAAGTAAGAGTGTTAAATTCGGCTGTGCCGAATCTTTGATACCCTCCACCTCGGTTTGATATATGCATGCGTTTCCGGTTATATGACATAACTTCTCGTTTAATTTAGTTTTTTGCTAATTAAATAGCTCGCCCTAACCTCCATTGCAAAGGTAATGGTTGTGTAGGGTGGCTACATGCATTAAATCGTGCTAATTGGAGATGGCTGTATAGTTTCTTTTAACTGGCCAAATATTTCTTCATTGGGGCCACATAGGTCGGATGGAGTAACAAAATAATAACTAAAAAAAGCCCTGTCAACTTTTTTATTAAAATATTGCCATATTTGGAAAACATAGAGAATAAATTTATAATATTAAATAATCAAATTAGGGATGCCAAACGCAAAAAACCAAATGTCCCAAACATTAAAAAAAAAATAATTTGTTATCTTTATTTTCTGAAAAACTTCAAATATTCATCCAAAAAAAATTGTGAAAATTTATACATATATAAATAACATGCTCATCAAATTGCGTTTATGTATTTAACAATTTTTATGTTCGCAATTCTTAAATATCATTTGAGGTTTTCTAAAATTCATTGAATTTAAATTAATGTTTTTTGTAGTCCGATTCTATAAATTTCAACGATCCGACAATGGCAAAATATATCGACAGCTATTGTTGTTTGCACTAAGGATTAAGTGATTCACTAAGTACATACATCTTAAAGACAGTCGACAAGTCTATTTTTCTATTTATTCAAATTGTAAACGAGTGGCATCTCTGTCAAAATAAGCGAAAAACACCAAGAAGAATAGAAAAAAACAAATTACTTCGTGTTTGACAGGATGATTTTATGTTTATATTTAATATCTTTATTTTTTTTACTAATATTTCTTTGTATTTATTTGAAAATGAAATAATGAATTGAATATGCTATTTAATTTTTTTTATTTATATAAAAAAGTTTTTTAATAGAAGCAAAATATTTTCACTATTTTATGATTTTTATTTATGTATGACGACATTTCTACCTAAAAATTTAAGTTTTTATCGATTGAATAAACAACACAAAAATGGTTGTCGTTTAGCTGATTTTAACAATAGCGAATATCGTTTAAAAATTTTACTGATAATTGTGCTTTTCTTTTTTTAACGATTCGATTATCTTTAAAAGAAGTTATTTCTCCTGAATGCCAATATTTTTTTTTAAATGTAAACATTTTTAATTGTAAACATATTTGGTGTTTTTTTTGGAATTTGATGCAATTGATGTCTTCTAAATTTTAAATTATTATTTCCGACGTTTTGATATGATTTTCTGAAATTCAATTAATATTTTGTAATTTACAATTGGAAATTTTAGTTCCAGTTTTTAGAATTGATATTTTCTAAAATTTGAATGGAAAATTTAAAAAGTGCAATTTTGTATTTATGTGAATAATAATGCTTTAGTAATTATAAACAATTTTTAAAAATTAGATGTAATCGCAATCAGATATTTTATAGGTAAAGCAGAATAATAATTCTATATAACTATGTAGAACTCTTTTGTAAGCAAAAAACTCATTGACGAACTCGGTAACCCTATTTTGTAAATACAAAAAAAGGTAATATGCCAAACTTAAGTTCATATTTGTAAAAGAATAATGAAAAAACGTATGAAATAAAAGACCAGCCCGTGTATACTCTTTACATTGTTCTGTATGACATCGAGTTGAAATTATTAACATTCGTGTTAAAATAGAAATAACTATTGCAAAGCTAATTAGAACAAATAAAAATTGTGGAGCCATCTACTGTGGCATAGTCACGCTGAGAAAAATGAAGTGACACTCTGTTAATGCAAAAGAAATGTATTTTTCCCACAACAAAATATTGCAGAATTTTATGTAAAAAAAAAATATACCGATTTATTTCTAACATGCAGTTGTTATGGATATAAAAAATCAAATACAACATCAAACGTTATTTTTGTGTTTTTCTCTTTAAATAAATTAATACATAAATTTTTTTTGCTAAATTTACATTCTTTTTTTTTTTATTAACAACTAGGTATTTTAGCATTATTTCCTTTAGATGTTGGTGAATTTTTAATCCCTTTATATTAACTCGTAGTGTCTGCTTGTCGAAAAAATTTTGGATCGATTTTAACCCCTTTCCTGTGACCCAATCGATCTGAAACTTTGCAGGCAGGCTCGTGGCAATGACAGAAATGATCTAGTAAATTTTTTTAGTGATGCCAAAACAATGGAAACTTTTAAATTTTTGTACCAGAGTTGATAAAAAAAATGTACAAAGGGTTAGTTTTTATTATATTATTACCACAAAGACCACAGAAACAACAAGCCCAGCTATGACAACAATACAACATCTAGAATAACAACAAGAACAACATATGTAGAAACATCATATTTTTAATTTTTTTTTACTTTTCCAGAGATTTCCCTGGACCTGTTCCACCGATTTTAATTATTTTTGAAACAGAAATCTTCCCATGAATTTGTTGAATCATACTCACTAAAAATGATCACTGTAGCTGCACTATTGAGGGCGTGATCGTGACAAGAAAACATAGAAAATTATATTTTTTCAAGACTTTTTTTAGTTCTTCATTCAAATCTCGGGCCTAATTGACCGATTTGGACGATTTTATTTAGCAAACTTTTCAGGATGTTAGTGAATAATTTTTTATGTCAACGAGCACCCTAGCTCCCCGATTGATGCCGTCATCGTGATTTACACAGACGGACAGACGGACATCGCTATATCAACTTCGGTTGTTATAAGGATCACAAATATATATATTTTATGGGGTCCAAAATTTTTTTTCTAATTATTAAAAACGGAATGACAAACTTATATATACCCTCTGCACACTGGAGTGGAGGGTATAAAAAAAGAAATCGCCGGAATTTCAGGAGAACTCCGTTGTCATGTTCCTGTAACGAATGCCATTCATAGTCGTGCACTCTTGTTGGGTCAGCCTTTATATATTAAAATTGAGAAAAGTTACATATGAAAACCCTTAAGCACCTTTATTTGAAAAATTAGAGTTCTTTTATTTCTTCATAAAGTAATTTTCACCATAAAACCACTTTACCTTTATGAAAATCTACAGTTTGCAGATCAAGACGGGGAAAAAAATTAAATATGCCTATACTTATAAATTCAATTTTTTTTTTGTAATATTTCATTTTTTTTCTTGGTTATTCTTTAACGTGTTTTGCTAAATATTTTTTCTGTATTTTTGTTATTAATTATGTATGTATTATGTAAATACAAATTGGAACTAACGATTATCATGCCTTAGCAATATTATAAGATTTATTCTTGTTGTACAGGAAAGCAAATCAATAAATAAATAAAACAAATAAATGTGGAATACACTAGCTGAGACATTCTGCAACTGGCTTAAGCCACTGAAACGTCGATATAAGAACGAAAATACCATTTGTATTCAAAACCCATTTTATAAAGCGTAATTAAATGAAAACCCCCATTTAAAATTTTTTAATAGATCCATAGTTACAGTTTACAGTTTTCAATATTTTCTGAATCCCTTTTCTGAATTTAACTTTTTAACTTTTTTTTTGCCCGATTACCAAAAAACTAAAAAAATATTTCTAATTAATGAGCTGCCTACCAAAGTACATTGGCTGAAAAACCCCAAGTCGCGGCAAAAAATATTTACCGACAAGCCAGATTCACCAAATTGCATACATAATTTCTACTATCAAAATGTTCTAGTTGAGAAAAAATGGCCGGTCTAACCCCCTTTTCCCAATGGCCCGCCCATAAGATGGATTTGTAAAAAAAATTAATGCTAACAAAACTATATTTACTACAACTTTCTTTAATAATTTGCTAGAGACATTTCTATAAACCTTGGATATATTTTAGGAAAATTATATAGGTTGTATCAGATTTTTTGTGGGCTCCCATAACTTTGCAAATCCCTTAAAGGCAGCATAGAAGTAAACTATCGCCTTAGAACTTATTGTAGAGCCTTTTATCAATTAAGATAAAATTAAAAATGGGCCTACCATGCCTTCTTTTAATGGACCCCCATTTAAAAACTTTTTTCAAAAAAGAACTTAGAATGCAACTAATAAATTAATTTATTTTTTATTCAATGTATACTTTAAATTTAAAATAGCCGAAAGTAGCTCATGCTCATGGATCAATCTGAATAAAAAAATAATGGATACAAATGTATATCGCAATAGTTGATATAGGGCTTAAATTACCGTGGCCATTTTCTTCGTTATCATCCGCTTCTAATTCCGTCGAATAATTATCTAGCAACTCTACGCTGACGTCAGAATCATCAGAATTATAATTTTTGCTGGAGGCTTGTTCAGATGTAGAAGACAATTGAACGTGCTTTCATAAACTTCGTCATATGTCGGATAAATATTGATTACTGCTTTTTAGTTAACCCGTTTTCTAGCAAAACATTAAGGCTTCATCAGGTGATACTGGCGTGGCTTCTTTACGGTTATTACTAAGAACTTTTCGAATTTTGAAAATTCAAATCTTTGTCGTGGGATTTTCTTTTAGATAAAACATATGTGTTATCACCTTCCTCTCTAATTCACTTCGGAGGCCAATTTTGGTCGCCCGATAGCGTTAATTTTTTTCGGTATAACAAAAGCCATTTCGCGTCCTAAGCATTCCTTTTATTATTTCCTGAATTCATTTCAGTTTAATGCAATTACATATGTTACGAACTTTATCATATGTTAATTTGCTTAATTCACTCTTAACTTCATGCGGAATCTTCCTCTTTAAATAATTCGAATCAGCTATAACATTCTTTTTGATTTCTAACCAAAATTCAAACATTTCAGAGTTTTTGAACCAGACTATTTCAAAATAAATATTAAAATCTCGTTCGTTAGCAGTTGTTTGCAGACAAACCTGAGCTTACAGCGAAGAATTTCATGTATAATGCTACTTTCACAACGTAAGTTCCACAAAAGACGACAAAACTATTCACAATTTAATAAAAAAAAAAAAAAAAAAAAAATACCCACAAAAAACGCTAAAAAAAAGTACGAAATACAAACATTTATCAAAATATGTTTACAACTAGTACAAATACACACCTCGAGTAATAGAATTTCACAAAGTTCTTAAAAATAAGTAACAATTTGAAAAAAAAAATTTTTTTATTTTGCAAAAATTTTGTGCTTCACAAGTGGTAATATTTATGATAAAATATGTAAACATTAGCAGCTGTTTACACATAAAGGGTTGCGAACTGCCATAATTTTGTTGTTTGGTTTCTTACCAAGTGAACTGCCTCAAAAAATATTCTAAATTCTAGGACATTTTATTTTTTTCATTAAATAAAGACCCTAAAAGTTTGCTAATCAATTATAGCCAATTCACAAATCAACACAAAAAAGCAAACTCATTTTTATTACAAACACATTAACAAATTTAATAAACACACACATAGCATTGTATAATTTTATGTATATGTAACAACTTTAAATGCAATTTACTCAAAACAAAGGAAAAAATTTAAAAATCTGTAAGTCTGCGAAATGGCTTAAACGAAATACCTTTCAAATAATATACGTTTGGTCAAAATCGGGATAACACGGTAGAACAAAACATCGGTCACAAAAAATCTCCTAGCCTATTAATATTATAGATATATTGATGGCTTAATATAAAAAAGGCGTAACTCAATTTTTTTCAAAATAGTGTTTTTTGTTTATTTTGGTAGACAAATGTCAGATGTACCTTGCCTCAAATTTTTTTTTAAATGAGAAATAAAATGTGTTGCCGCTTTTTATTAAAAATTGCATTAAAACTTTTTTTGTATCTAAAATTTTACGGATTTTATTAAGTTTTTTCCTTCTCCTGTAAAGTAACAAAAAATCGAGTTACGCCTTTTTTATATTAAGCCATCGATATTAATGCATAAAACACAATTCGAACACGCTCAATGAAAAAAAAAATTGAAGCAGCCAAAAATTAATTCCGGAGTAATTGAAAACGAATGACTACGATTATTTTCACAACTGCAAATCCAATGATAATATTTTTTCCAAATTATCATTAGTTTTCGGAATAAAGGGGTGATCCACATTCCATAATATCTGTACTTACTATAAAGTAAAAAAAAATTAGCTAATTTAACATGTAATTGAATTTAAAAAAAAAACTTTGTTAAACCACAAACTGCAAACATAACTTTTAATTATTATTTTTAATTTTTTATTTTTTTGTATAGAACTAGCAGATTCCAGCCTTGAAATTCGAGTGCAAATTCTATTCTATTATAGCCAATTCACAAATCAACACAAAAAAACAAACTCATTTTTATTACAATCACATTAACAAATTTCATAAACACACACATAGCATTGTATAATTTTATGTATGTGTTAGTAGCAACTTTAAATGCAATTTACTCAAAATAAAGGAAAAAAATTATAAATCTGTAAATCTGTAAAACGGCTAAAAAGAAATACCTTTCAAATAATATACGTTTGGTCAAAATCGGGATAAAACGGTAGAAAAAACATCGGTCACAAGAAATCGCCTAGCCTATTAATATTATAGATAATATTTTTGATATTTTCTTTTTTGCAAGTTTTTATGTAATTTTTATTTGTGTCATTAAGGCCTAGTTTTTGAGATGTCAGTTAACCTAGTTTAGTTAAACCGAGAATTAATTTTTTCAGACATGTCCAAATTCATAAAGGAATTGATGAATAAATTCTGAGTTTAACAAAACTAGGTTTAACTGATATCTCAAAAACTGGTTCTAAGACTCAAGATCGAATACCACGACCCATTCTTGTGATGTTTTATTTGTCAATCTAATTGTTTCTAATTAATTTTGTGTTTTTCTGTCTTTTCTTTTTAGTGGGTCATTGTCATCCCAAAGTTGTAAGTGCTGGTTGTCTTCAAATGGCTACTATTTCCACCAACAATCGTTTCTTGCATGACGAATTGGTTCAGTGTGCCAAAACTTTAACTAGTAAAATGCCTGCACCGCTGTCGGTATGCTTCTTTGTTAATTCCGGCTCAGAGGCCAATGATTTGGCCTTAAGATTGGCTCGAAACTATACCAAACGGCACGATGTTATTACATTGGACCAGTAAGTATACTATTAAAAAAAAAATAATATAAAACAGAAATAAGCTATGAATTGACGTCCGAAGCTTCGATTTAATGCAATCCAAACTGCCAGAAGAAACATTAAACTCTTAAATGACAACAAATTGATTCTTTTTTATGAGCTGTTCAAAATTTATATTCTGTAGTGAAATTCTCTTACTCTTTTGCCAAAATTGTTTAATTTTGAAATTCCTTTGACAATTTGAAAATATAACAACCGAATTTTGTTCCAGAACTAACTCTTTTTTTTATACAATACTAGCTGGACCCGGCAAACGTTGTTTTGCCCTCAATGAATTTTTTTATTTTAGTTAGAATCTGTATACACCTATATAAAAAACATGTTTGTGCATTTGTTAATATTAATTGAAAACTGTTAAAGAAAAACCATGTTTTTTTATGAAAATGAAAATAAATATTTATTGTAACATATAAGAATGACCAATATATTTCTATTATAGTAATGCAAATGAGTGAATAATATTTTTACTTTCATTATTCTCACAGTAAATTAATAAATTTTCTGGCTTTCCAACACGGGAACATGCCACATATAGTTGTTCGTGGGAAAAACAACTGTTTTCGAAGTCCAAACCACATATTTGCATTGATTATCCTTGAGATTTATTAATGATCATGGCAAAGCCCAATCTGATCGGAAATTGCAATCTTTTGAATGTTATCGGTGTGTCGGTAGGAATCATAGGTATTCTTGGCAGCAAAACATGTTCTCCTTTAAATTTGCCTTTGAGAATTGTGGCCTCAATAACATTGGGCATTATTCTCTCAACAATTAACCTCGTTACATTACGTAGTCTCGGAGGTTACGTAGCAAAATTATTGGAGAACCAACTTTTAATTTAAATAAATGTGGCGGTAGACCGGGCCCATCCAGTGAATTAAAAAATTCTATTGGATAATTGACTGCTTCATTTTTTTCAACAACACTATCCAGAGATTTCAAAGAAAACGTTTCACAATGAATCATGTCCTGAATAACAACATTAATATTATCGTCATCGACATTGACATTTTTGCGGGGAAAATAGCTCTTTCACTTAACCAATCATGGTTACGATATTGATTTTGAAAGTCGGGGAATACATTTTCAATTAATTCATCGTTTGACGATAGAAATTGACAAAAATCTTGTGGATATTTTAATAGTTTGACTGGTTGGGTTAATATTGATTTTACCATTGCCAAGATCAAGTAGTTGTTTTGAAAATTGGTCAGCCATTGGATCATTTTGTAATCGTACTCGTATGTTTGTTGTTAATTTTATAGTTTGAACGTTACTCCATAATGTTGATGATTTTCAGCAGTCATTTATTTCGTCAGCATAGGTTGATTTTGGTATGAGTGGCAATGTTTGACGAAGATCTCCAGATAATAAAATGAGAGCTCCACCAAAAAGTCTTTCATTGCCTTTAAAATCTTTTAAAGTTCTATGTAATGCTTCTAAGGAATGTTTGTGAGCCATGGTACATTCATCCCAAATAATAATAATGCATTTTTGCAGAACTTTTGCCATACTGGAATGTTTTTTGATATTACAGACGGCATTCTCATTTGTTTGTATGTTTAACGGTGATTTGAGTGCTGAATGAGCTGTACTACCACCATGCAATAATGTAGCGGATTTTTCATTCCTTTTTGGTTAGAATATTTATATATAAAAACGTTTGTGAATTTTGTAACTAATAAAATTTATATAAATTTGACAACTCATTATTTTTCGAACGACAGCGCCAGCTACCGGGACCAATAGAAAAATGTTTGGCATCATCTAACATACATATATGTACATTCTTAGTTTCATTAAAATCGCACCGTAAATAAGAATATTCCAAATAACTTTACCCCAGCGCCACCTATCGGGTCCATTTACACATACAAAAATTTCCTATAACGAACCATACACACATTCTGAATTGCAGTCAAATCGCGCTGAAAATAAGAATTTTGTTTATAACTTGACCCCAACGCCAGCTAGAGGGTTAAAACTAAAAGGAAACACAGAAGAGCTCGAACCAAACCTATGGTGCAAATCTTACCTCGACAGCTCTTATAGTTCCGGAGATCATTCGTTACAAACAAATGCACCAACGATTTTATATATACAGATTGAAAGCACATTAATAATTATAATTTAAGGTAAAATGGGGCGAAAAAGGGGGATTTGGTAATAAAAAAAATGTTTGGCTACCTTACCTGTAGATAAAACGTGTATAAAACTTTAGGTAAATACATATTACAAAAAAAGTATTTTGTATAGCAAACATTGTTAGTGGTATAAGTAAGTATCTGAATTAAAAAAAGGGGGCGGTGAAGTGGGCGTGGTTCATAGTTATATGGCGACGTTAACAGTATTAAGAGCAATATACTACCAAATAAAAAAAAATCCGTTGGAAGGAAAAAATTTGTACAGAGAACAAAAAGTTTAAAACTTTCAAACAAAATTTGGCGTGAAAAGGGGCGTGAAAGGGGGCGTGGCATAAGAAATGTTTATTTCTACCTCGCCTGGAGTATAATGTGTATACAATTTGAAGTAAATGTGTTAAAAACTACTGGGAGCAATTACATAATTTTAAAAAAGTGGGCGTAAAAGTGGGCGTGGTCGAAAAAAAAGTACCCTATTAATCATGCCAGAGTCCCAGTTAAATGCTGTGAAAATTTCAGGAAGATCGGTCCAGAGGTTTGGTCTCCTATAAGGTACACACAAACAAACAAACAAATAAACAAACACACATTCAATTTTATATATATAGATGCTAATTAGCCAACTGGGGCCTTATATGAGTAAGGTGACCTAATGCAGTGGAATCGGCTATAATTTTATCATATGGCTGTTAAATGAAAAGTAAACAAAAATTTGCAACCTGTTGTTTGTAGTTTAATATGCACGCTTAATAAAAAAAAATGAAAAAAGTTGAAGTTTTGTACTATTACATTAGATTTTTATACCCTATACCACTATGTGGTTTGGGTATAATGACTTTGTGCTGCTGTTTGTAACAACCAAAAATATTTGACCTACACCCATCTTTAATTATACCGATCTAATCAGAATCACTATCTGATTCGCTTTAACGATGTCCGTTCGTCCGTCCGTCTGTGTCCATGTAAAGCTTGTAATCAAACTGCAGGTCGCAAATATGAATATATTTTGATAAAATTTGGTATTTAATCTTTTATCGGCCTTGGGATGAACGCTGTTGAAACTGGTGAGAATCGGTCCATGTTCAGACCTAGCCCCCATACAAATAACCCCTATGAAATCGACATAAATTGCCATAAGATCCAAATTATCATACAAATCTTAGTCAAATTGGGTTTGTATGTATATATTACATCCATTAATCAGTAGTCCAAAAATGATCCCCATTGGACAACTCTTAGTCATAGGCCCCATATAGAGCTGCTTCTCGATCTTCACTTAAATCTATCAAAAAACAAAAATTTTGCAGTGATTCTTCTCAAATTTTGTTTGTATATATTTTTGCAAAATACAAGAGACTTTACCAAACATGGTCAGGATCGGTCCATTTTTGGGCCTATTCCCCATATAGATATAGCATCCGATATGAACTTTTTCATATCTGCAGCCAAAAAAATTAATAAAAATCCCACTCAAATTTTTTCCAGATATTTTAAAATTTCGAAAGTACTATATACCTTCATACTGAAATCATTAGTAAACAGCAAAAAATTATAAAAAAAAACTTGTCAATAAAAAGTTTTATTATTGCGATTTTCTTGTTTAGCAGTTCCCTTTAAATAAAAAATAGTTGCACTTAAAGCGCAGACTAAAATTTTTGTCAATTTCGTAAATCAAAAAAAAGTTTCGATCTTTAGATTATAAAAAATCCTTTCACGATCACAAAATTGGGGCAAAATTTCTTGTTTCTAATTTTTCGGATCCGTTATTTGAACTTAAATGGCTGATTAACTATTTTCAGCCATTTTTTATTCTCCATCGATCAGGTTTGTGCTGATGTTTGCAAAAACATTACCTGACCCACCTTTTATTATAACGATCAGCTGTGAACCAGTTTCTATGAGAATTATCTTATATATCTGTCCGTCTGTCTGTTTTCAGGTCTATTTAAACGGTGTAATCAAAAAAGCCGGATAAAATTTGATACATAAGATTTGATCATATCAACGATGAAAGTTGTTAAAATTTGTTAAAATCCATAAAGATTAAGTCCAATCCCCATGCAAACGTTACTTCTGGGTAGGAGATTTATACCCGGGCAACAAATACGTAAACACCGCACTAAAATTTACTTAATGTCTATTTCCATCAATAAGCTCACCAAATATGAGTGAGATCTGATCATTCTTATTTTGATAAACATTTTTTAAACTCACGGTGTAGTGTAACGTTGACATAGCCCGATTATTACTTTCTATAATTATTTTCTAAAACGAATTTTAATTTTATTTTGGCCAATTACTTGTTTTAATAGAGGGTTTTCTTTTTTTTTTGGGGAATTTCGATTGATTTTTTTTTCTTAGGAAAACCGACTTAAGATCTCCGCCAAACAATAATTTATAATGATAAAAAATATACATATATATTATATTTTTGACAATACCGCTCTGACCAATATATTTGGAATCAAATTTTCCAAACGAATTGGGAGTGTTCCTAGAACAATTAAAAATTAAATTAAAATTTTTAATAAAAAATCATACTCCACTTTGGGGAAAATTTTATTTCTTCATTTGTAACCACAATTCTAACCGAAAATTTCAGGCAATCGTTTCCCTTATTGAAAACATATTTAAAATGCTATCGGATCCAAATAACATAAGTAAACAGAAAAGTTTTCTAGTTGATATGATTTCAGAAGGTTTGAAGCTTCATATATGAGTCATTACGGAGGTAAAATATTAACAATGACTTTAGGAAACTTTTGTTTTTAAGACCTTCTAAGCTTGATTTAAAATTAAAAAATATTTTTTTCTTCTTCCTATCTAATAACTTTATCAATTCTATTTTCTTTCAGTGCCTATCACGGACATTTAACATCAGTTATGGAAATTTCACCCTACAAATTCAATCAACCTGGTGGCGATCCCAAGCCAAATTATGTACATGTTGCTCCCTGTCCAGACGTTTATGGTGGCATGTTTAAAGATATTCATAATCCCAATAAAAATATGGCTGAAATTTATACGAAGCCCATTAAAGAAACATGTGATATGTTGAAGAGTCAAGGCAAGGGGGTGGCAGCTTTTATAGCCGAATCCCTACAAAGTTGTGGTGGTCAGATTATACCACCAGAAGGATATTTTCAAGCTGCCTACAAGGCTGTACGCGATGCTGGTGGTGTTTGTATAGCTGATGAAGTACAAGTTGGTTTCGGTCGTGTTGGCAGTCATTATTGGGCTTTTGAGACTCAGGCCGTAGTACCTGACATTGTCACCGTTGCCAAACCCATGGGTAATGGCCATCCTGTAGGCGCTGTTGTTACTACTACAGAAATAGCTGAGGCATTTTATAACACAGGTGTTTCATATTTCAATACTTATGGTGGTAATCCGGTTTCATGTGCCATTGCTAATGCTGTTATGCGCGTAATCGATGAGGAGGGTCTCCAAGAGAGCGCTCGTAGTGTAGGCGAATATTTACTAAAACAATGCGCTAATTTGAAAAATGAATTTAATATTGTTGGCGATATTCGGGGTATGGGCTTGTTCATTGGCATCGAATTGGTTAAGAATCGTGAGACACGAGAACCAGATACCAAATCTGCTCATTGGGTGGTTAATCACATGAAACAGGTTCATAAAATTTTGGTTTCTTCGGACGGTCCCAATGACAACGTCATTAAACTAAAACCACCCATGTGCTTTAATCGAGAAAATGCCGATGAATTCCTTTTGGCATTCCGTGAAACTCTGTCTCTGCTGCAGAAAGAGAGGGTTGGTGATAATTTACCAGCCACCAATGCAACTTCAACGGAGAGCATCGAGCCAATGTCAAATAAAACGCAAATGTTTGAACGTAAAGAGCGTTTAATTACATCCGCATAAATTAGTAATTTGTTATTTAGTATTTAAGTGAAAATCCAAAGTTTACTTGATAAGTTAATTGATAAAGTTTAATTGATTTTTGTAAAATTCCAGCCGTTTATTACAGTCATTTATAACTATAAAACTATATGTTCAAAAACCATACCCCAGATTTTAAATGTTATTTAATAAAATTGTTTATTCTAATTGATTTCGGAGTCCCTTTGACGTCATCTCCGACAAATTTGTGACGAGGCTCCTTTTTTAAAAAAATGTCGTAAGGCATTTTTGAATTATTTAAGATTCCGCAACAAGAAACCTTCGCATAATCACTTTATTTATGTATATGCATATTCCAAAGAATTCGTAAGCTCTTTCGGCTTTTTTTATAAAAAGGTTTTAGTATTTAGTTCTAGTATCTAGAATTTTCAAGCAATAATATCCTTGGATTAGTATTTAAGTAGTTTAAGTAAAACAAAAACAATAATTATTAATTAAATATGTATCCAATCCCTTTTAAGTTGTTAAATTGTTATGAAATAAAAATTTCCTTAAAAAATGTACATTACTCGTAAATGGATTCGCTATGCACGTCAAATAGGTAAAAAAAAATGGTAAAATTTAGAAAAGTCACTGACTTTCCACAAAACATATATAAATCAAATTTAAAAAAATCTATGCAATATTTTTGTGTTTTGATAGATTTAAATGAAGATCGGGAATCAGCTTTATATGGGGATTATGACTAAAAATTTTGATATAGTATTTATTTCTGGACTTATAATAATTGGTTATAAAACACACCTACACCAAATTTTATTGATATACATATATACTATGACAATCTGTATTTTACGATAGTTTTGAATATAAGGTCTAATAAGGGTTATTTGTGTGGGTGCTAGATCTGAAAATGTACGGATTTTCACCAATTTCAATAGTGTTCGTCCTATTTGCGATCACTAGTTTGGTTAAAATATTTACAGGGACACACAGACGGACGGACGGACAGACAGACATACGGACGGATGGAAGGAAATTGCTAAATCGACTCAGAAAGTGATTCTCAGAAAGTGATTCTGAGTCGATAGGTATAATACGAGGTGGGTCAAATATTTTTTGTAGTTACAAACATCAGCACAAATTTATTATACCCTGACGACATAGTAAGTCGTTAAGAGCGAATTCAAGAAATTAATTTGGTTTCGCTTGATAAGCCCTTAAAGTATGTTATATTTTTAAAGTGATTAAATTATCAACAGTGTTGCCATATACTTTTTTGAGTTGTATCCCAACAGTTATAAGACAAATGACCGTGTGCGTCATTACAAACACTGCTTTTAGTAATACCGTTTTTTTTTCAAATTTAGCTGAAGTATTCTATTTTTGAAAATATTGAACACGTGTTTCAGTAAAAAGGTTATGTTAAAAGTGTGTCGTAAGCAGTGTTGCCACGAAAAAAAAAATTTTAACATATCAAATAAAAAAACTTAACAAAACTAAAAAAAATAAGCAAATTTTTTTAACAATTCACTTTATTTAATAACAACAAAAAAGAACAATTTTTAAAGTCTTAAGGGTTTAAGCGCATTTCTGCTTATAAATATAAGTAAAAAATATCCCACACATTTCACTTTTTTAAAAAGTACAAAATAACAAAAAAAAAAAAAAAATAGGTACATACAGATAATACTTTTAAGTCATTTCTTGAAAAATCGAACCTTTTTTGAGTTGCTGCAAAAGCTCGAGATGAAAATTTTAAATGTTATTTTTTATTCTAATTGTAAAAGAAAAATCCAGGTTATTCTTTTGCAAATATTGTTCTGCTTTGGATCCAATGCACACTTTTTCTATTGGCAGATAGTTTTCTTTGTCGTGCAAATTAATATATTCTAATGACTGCAAACTGCTTACATATTCCATTTTCATAAAATTGCTTGCTATAAATTTGAAAGTTGTGTCCAGATGGGAGTATAAATAAGGCAAGCGAACTTTTTCCGATTGAAATTCCCTGTTAAGATCATTTATGGTTTTGAGAATATACGATAAAAAGGGAAAATATATTCTGATTTCAGAATCATTCATTTGCACTGCCATCTCATTTGCTTTGATTCCATTTACTTGTAACACAGAGTCTAAAAAATAAAAATGTAATGGATTCCACTGCTCTATAATTCTGTTAATGACTGCTTTCAGTGAAAGCCATCTTGTCATGGAAATACCCAATATTTTATGTGGCTGCACCGAACAATATTCTTGAAAATCTTTGAATTCTTCAATCCTTTTTGGACTGTGTGCAAAAAAGTTATATATATTACGGCAAAGTTGTTCAATCTGATCAGGTAGTTTTTTACACGCGTAAGCGGAACACAAATCTAGGGAATGACAAGAACATTTCAAATAAAATAAACTAACGTCATTTTTAAATTTTCCTTCTAATCCGTTCACCTCTGAAGCCATGACATTTGCCCCGTCGGTGGCGAGGCCTATGATATTCTCTAATGGAACGGCGTGTTTGTTGAAAAATTCTTTTATGCTTGAATATAAAGTTGTTGCATCTGCGTTTTCTACGCCGATTAAAGCCAAAAATTTGTCGGTTATTCTTTTTGTCAAATGGTCAAAATATCTCACAATTAACACTAAAGATTTCTTCGTCGATATGTCAGTAGTTTTGTCAACAATGAGGTAAAATTTTATGTTTTTTAATTGATTCACAATTTTATCTTTCATATGCTTTTTGCATGGAATAATGTTTCAAATGAATTTACTTGCTTTCACTGTCAGATTGTGAGATAATTACTTCAGTGTTGTCACTTGTATAACTTTAAATTCAAAAGACTTCAAAAAAGTAAGCAAAATTTAAAAAAAGTGCACAAGTTAACATTAAGAAAAAAAGTCAGCACTTTTGCTTACATATAAGCAAAACGGCAACTCTGGTCGTAAGTATTAAATATCGTTTATCATACTGAGTTTCTTCTGTATATAAAAATGAATGTTCCGTATGGACTCCAATGAAATTTTCACGGAAGCTTCAGAATAGCCTGGCGGATGACACTGTGAAGTCAGATTTTTTATTTTTAGTCTGTGGGCGGAGGGGAGTAACAAAATCGAACTTTAATATTGTACCACTAATGGTATCTATATATATAACAAGTTAGAAAATTATAGTTGGTATAGACCGACTATATGATACCCTATACCATGCGTTTAGAGACCCTACCTCTTATGTCCAACTAATTAGATATAGAAAATAAGCAAAAACCAAATTTGTGAGGCATTGCTATTCATTTCTTTTGTCTTCGAATATGAAAAAGTTCAAGACAAGCTATAATTATAAGGAGACTAGTTCAAAAAATGGCCCGATCCTGACCGTATTTAGTAAGGTCAGTTATTTTTTGCAAAAACATATGCAAATCAAATTTTAGAAAAAATCTGTTCAATATTTTTGTTTTTTTTGATAGATTTAAGTGAAGATCGGAATGCAGTCTTATATGGAGGGCTATGACTAAACATTGTCATATTGAAATTGTCCAATTTGACTGAGATCTATGTAATAATATGGACAATATGGCAAATTAAGTCCAACTCATAGGGGTTATTTGTATAGGGACTAGCTCTGACAATGAACGGATTTTAACCAATTTCAATGGTGTCATCCTAAGGCCGATAGAAGCTTACATACTGAATTTCATCAAAATATATTCATATTTTCGACCTGAAGTTTGATTCCTAGGACAGACGGACGGACGGACATCACTAAATTGGTTTAAAAAGTGATTCTGAGTCGATCGGTATAATAAAAGATGGGTCTTGCTAATGAAATATCAATGCTAATTAAATATCAATACCAAAACTGTTGAAAATACTGAGGAGCGTATTCAAACAGAAGTGGGTACGGAGAGTTAAAAAGCATAAAAAGTCTGAAAATCGCCAATATTTCTACACTTTCACTTTCTTACACTTTTATTCTTTTCTCTACTCAAAGTGTTTTCCTTTTCGATTTGGTATTTCATTTCCCATTCAAATATTTTAAGTTAACTCGCATATAATACCAATAATTGGTTGTTTTATCCATCGTACACACAAAAATATCATTTTCACTTCTGATAACACACATTAAGAGCATTAAGAGAAATTCAATTAAAATATTTTAGTATGTATATGGAACTAAATAAGAATTTTGTTCTCCATTGTTTATTATTTAAATAAATTTATTTATATATTTAATTCTTTTATTCCTAACTGGAACATAGGCCGTAACAAATAATTTCCATTGAACTCTATCTAATGCTAAACGTTTTGTTTCACTCCAGCTCTTTCCTGCGTTTCTTAGTTCGGATTCAATTTGTCTTTTCCAAGTATTGCGCGGGCGCCCCGGTCTTCTGCTTCCTTGAGGGTTGAAATCGAGGACGTTTCTTGCGATATCGTCTGCAGGTTTACATAAAGTATGTCCAAGCCATCTATATTTGCAAACCATTATTTCTTCAGTTATGAGTGGTTGATTCGTTCTAAACCAGAGCTCGCTATTGGATATAGTCTCAGGCCAGAATATGTGAAGGATGCGACGTAGGCAGCGATTAGCAAAGGCTTGAAGATATTGTGCATCCCTTGCCGATATATTCCAGCTTTCACACCCATAGAGTAACGTCGACTTTACATTTGAGTTGTACAAACGTAGCTTTGTGCGTAATGAGATGTTGGATGATCTCCAGATTTTGTAGAGAATCCCAAACGCTTGCTTCGCTTTTGATAGCCTGTTTTGGATGTCTTGCTGGGTGCCTCCATTATTTGATATGTAGCTTCCAAGATAGCAAAAACTCTGCACGTCTTCAATGCATACGCCCTCCAGCTGGAAATTCGCTGAGCAGTTGTTGTTCAAACGCAGAGACTTAGTTTTGCTTATGTTGATAGACAGACCAGCTGCCCGTGCACGCTTTGCAATATTGTTCTTGCATATGTGAAAAGTTCTGTGCTAGCAGGCATATGTCATCCGCGTAGTCAAGGTCACTTAGTTTGTTTTGAAGGCCAAATGAGATTCCATTATCTGCGCTCATAGCTTCCGACATTACCACATCGAGGACTATGTTAAATAACAATGGCGAAAGGATACAGCCTTGACGAACGCCAGTTTTAATTTGAAATTGACGCTGAGGCAGCCCGCGTGGAGCACCGAGCAATGGGCGTCAGAATACAAGCCTTTTATTAGGTTAATCAACTTATTTGGAATACCTTTACATTCTAAAGCAGTCCATATGGCAATGTGAAGAAGGGTGTCAAATGCACGCTTAAAATCGATGAATAAGACATACACAGGAGATCGCCACTCGCTAGACTGTTCTACGATAATTCGTAGGCTATTGATGTGGTCGGCGCAAGAACGATGGGGCCAGCTGGTTCACCTCGTAAGCAAGGCTCAATAAATTTATTTGCTGCAATTTAATTTATTTAAATTAAACTTTTATATAAAAATAAAATTTAAATTTTTTAATATAAATATGATGACATTATTTTACAATGCCTTTTTTTCATTTTTTCGATCGCGAGTGGATAGTGTTTTAATTTTTAGCGTTGAAGAACATGTTCTGTTTTTTTTTTTAGCAGTAAACGTGCAAGAAAATGAACTTAAAATAAAGCTACACTCGAATCTGTGTGGTTTATGTGTGTTCCAAACAAAAAATACGTGATAGAAAAATGTTCGTGTAGATAACGAAATATTAAAACGAAACACAGTCATGATTGTGTTGGGCTCCGTACAAAATTTAGAAACACACATAATTGATATGATAAAAATATGTGTTTGTGGGTCTGAGCTATGTTTGTTTACGTATATGTACGAGTTTTTTTATTCAGTGTGTGTTTTTTCTGAACTCTGAATACACTACTCAACAAAATGAAAAAAATTTCATGTACTCCGGATGCGATAATTTTTTCTGTGTAGATAACCTTGACATGAGCTCGAAAAACGCAATAAAAAATTTTTTTTTCGTTTGGTTTTTTTTTTTTTTTTTTTTTTTAAATTTTAAAAATTTTTTTTTGGTTAATTTGTTTCGTCCAGCATAACTCGGGAACCACTAGCCCGATTTAATTGAATTAAATTGTAAAAAAAAATTAAAATTACAATTCCCTTAATCTGTTTATATATTGTTTTCCTATACAAGCAACAGTTTCCAAGTTAAAAATGAATATATAAAGGAAAAAACTTATTTTTGCCTAAAGATTTAAATTTTTTTTTTTTTAAAAATCCATAAAAAATCCCAAATGAAAAAAAATGTCAAATCTTATTACTTTTACGTAAAGATACATAACCTATGAGCAAAATAAGAGAAAGATCATGAAAATCGATGCACGCGTTTCGCTTTTATTCGCAATTGAGTAAAGGTATGAATTTAAAAAATTTGCTCGACATATGCACAACTTTGTCTATGGTAAGGTTTTTTCTTTTTTATTACAAAAAAAATTAAAATTTGTTGGGTGACAAAAATATATGACTTTAAATTAAAAAACAATTCGATATATGTACAAGAAATTATCCTAAGGATATCAACATTAATTAATTATAAAAAAGTTTTAAAAAAAAATATCTAAACACAAAAATAAAAACCTTCAAATTAAAAATAATTATGTGCTTTTGTCTTTCTTTTATATTGTTGTGGGTCTGTTTCTCTTATTAGGAACCAGATATAGTCCCCCATCATAGCTTCGTTCCAAAATCCTTGGTATCGGTGCTCAATTTCTTTCATTTGCTGATGAAAACGCTCACCATGCTCGTCACTCACATCGCCCAGGTTGTCCGGAAAGAAGTCCAAGTGCGAGTGCAGAAAATGTATCTTAAGCGACATATTTGCTCCAATTTTTTTATAATTTTGGAGTAGTTGTTCGACGATCTCTCTGTAATTTGAGCTTTTGTTGTTTCCAAGAAATCCGGAAACAATTTGCCGAAATGAGTTCCAAGCTGCAGCTTCATTTGGTGATAAAATGTGTTCAAACTGTTGGTCTTGCAACAACTTTTTAATTTGCGGACCGTCGAAAACGCCTTCCTTAATCTTTGCCGATGAAAGGTGAGGAAAAATGGTTTTTAAATAGGCGAACGCTTCGCCATCTTTGTTGATAGCTTTCACGAAGTTTTTTATGAGTCCGAGCTTTATGTGAAGAGGTGGGAGAAAAACATTTTCCTTTTTTATGAGTGGTGTATATTTCACGTTGTCGCTGCCGGGGATGAAGTTAACTCTTTCTGTGCAACTCCTCCTGGTGTAATGATGTTGACGATCGCGGCTGTCCCAAAGGCAGAGAAAACAACAGTACTTTGTGAATCCACCTTGTAATCCACAAAGGATACCGATAACCTTAAGGTCGGCACAAACTTTCCAATCGTGTTTCTCATAGTTAAGGCACTTTAGTAGATTGTCCATGACTTCGTATGTTTCCTTGGTGTCAACGGCATGAGCAATTGGAATCGAAGGTTTCTTGTTGCCGTTGTGCAGTAAAATTGCTTTAAGGCTCTGCTTGTTGCTGTCGATGAAAAGACGCCACTCTCCTGGATCGTAAGAGTACCCGAGTTCACCAAATAATCCGGGAATGTCCTTACAAAAACAGATGTTGTCTTTTTTTGTGTAGTACCTTGCGTATGGTTCATGACGCTTCCTGTAGATTGTTGTCACCACACCAGGAGCCAAGAAACCGAACTGTTTCATGCGCGATGCATGCAACTCTGCATCTTCCTTGGAGAGTTTCAATTCTCTAACCCAATCGTTCAGTTCTGCTTGGGAACATAAGCGTTGACCTCCATGCAATGTATATGTTGACTCGCATTCTGATGTGGTTCCTACTGTCTCCGGATCTGATGATGGATGTATCGCCTCATTATTAGATGCCCATCTTGAAACGGGCGGTTGCGGGTCCACTGGTTCTTTGGAAAATGGCACTGGAAAATTCACTGTTGAAACAGCAGCGTAAGTCCATCGTATATTTTTTCCCACGCCTGTTTTTTTGCTAAGACAGAAGTAGCAATCTGTTGCATGGCAAAGCGGAGCTCTCCAAAGCATTGGCATGATGATTCTCGGCTGTCGTCTGAAAGAATTGCAATAATAAGTTATATATGTTCTTGAATTTCGTAATCTACACTTACCTTGAGTCACTTAGCTGTACGTAGCACCTTGGACATAGAGCACTTGGTGTCCACCGCTCATCTATGTTTGAGACCTTTAAATTGAAGCTCTCTTCAAATGAATCTCTCAATTTAGGTGAAAAATAACGCTTGTTTTTTCCACAAACGTATTCTCCGCACATGTAACAAAAATTACTTGGATTGGTATTGCATTCAAATACTCGCGAACGTTTGCTCATTTTAACTATCGCGTTTGTCGACACTTGTTGAATGAGTAAAATCGATCAATGAAGACCTATTTGTACTGTGTATTGTTTAGTATTTTACTGACAGGTACTTATAAATGGGTGTATATTTTTTTACGGTGGCTACATACCTGTTTCACCATGTGTGAGTCTTAAATTTTCCGAATAAATGTGGGTTGCATTTATGTAAATAAATCATACAGGTAGTCACCGGAAAACCCAAATAAGTAAAAAAGTCCCCTTTCCTTTTTTCCTTTTAATTGTTCACGCACATTTATTACCGTTTATTACTTTGCTTACGCAATCATAAAAATTAAATAACCCTTTGTTTATTCCGTTTTGTTAATTCTGAGAATCATAAAAAAAAAGAAAAAACCTTACCATAGACAAAGTTGTGCATATGTCGAGCAAATTTTTTAAATTCATACCTTTACTCAATTGCGAATAAAAGCGAAACGCGTGCATCGATTTTCATGATCTTTCTCTTATTTTGCTCATAGGTTTTGTATCTTTACGTAAAAGTAATAAGATTTGAAATTTTTTTTCATTTGGGATTTTTTATGGATTTTTAAAAAAAAAAAATTTTAAATTTTTAGGCAAAAATAAGTTTTTTCCTTTATATATTCATTTTTAACTTGGAAACTGTTGCTTGTATAGGAAAACAATATATAAACAGATTAAGGGAATTGTAATTTTAAATTTTTTACAATTTAATTCAATTAAATCGGGCTAGTGGTTCCCGAGTTATGCCGGACGAAACAAATTAGCCAAAAAAAAATTTTTAAAATTTAAAAAAAAAAAAAAAAAAAAACCAAACGAAAAAAAAATTTTTTATTGCGTTTTTCGAGCTCATGTCAAGGTTATCTACACAGAAAAAATTATCGCATCCCGAGTACATTTTGACTGTTGACTAGTGATATTAACAATCAAGCGAACCGCATGAAAACTGAATAAAAACTAAAATATGCAAGCAAATAAAAAAGAGTAATAGTTACAAATTAACTTCGTTAAAAAAATAATCTAAACGGAGTAGGAAATGAGAATTTTTATGACATTTTTGATATTTATTTGCAAACGCGTTTTAAAAAGTCACAAATGTCGATTTCAGATTATTAAAGTTGTGGTAAAATAAAAATTAAATGTTTGGTTGAGTTTATCAATAAAGATGTTACTATGTAACTCATTAAAACTGAGCTTCGAACTGAATTTCCATTATTAAAATAATGTAGTTAAATATAAGTTTTATATAATATTCGAATGTGTTGAAATTATGTTATGATTTTATTTATAAAGTTAATAACGTAAATAGTTTTTGATTTAAGAAGAGATGTATTTTTTTTACGAAATGATAAATTTAATGGAATTCGAACATTTATTCTTTGAACCGAAAGGTGACTGTGTTTCTGATTAAATTTAAATAAATAATATTATTTTCGTTTTTAATTATGAAGGTATAATGTTGAAACCTAACCTAATAAAATAGTTTATTTCAGCTTACGCTTTATAAAGTGTATTTTTTTATTATTATTAAACATATAAAATTCGAGTTTTTCAATTCTAAAATTTTCCTAAGAATCCAAACTACTTACATATCCATCATTTCATTGTTTAATTATTTGTTAATTTCATACTTTTTTAATGTTAAATTTTTGCATAGCTTATAAATTTTTATATAATTTTTCAGATAATGAGACATTGCCTTAGTAAGGAGAAAACGTTTTTATTCTTTAAAAAAAATTGCTTTGAACACGTAAGATTTTTAGTATTTTTTTTTATTGGTCGATTATCTGATAAAAATTAAAATAAACATAATTATAGCTGTTAACCAAAATTTGTTTTAAATTCGTAATTAGTTGTTTTTTAAAAATAAAAGAAAAAAAATCTTTTTTCCAGAATCAAAATATTTTTTTACAAAAAAAAATTCTTTTTGATTGAAAAAAATTTCTTTCAAAAAAAAAAAACAAAATTTTTCGCAAAAATTTTTGTTTTTTATCTAAAATTTTTTCGTTAAAACTTTTGCCAAAAATTTGCGATTACATTAATGGAACTAATTAAAATGATAAATTTGCTCTTAAATTTTATTTTTTTTTTGTTTTTGATAAAAGAAAAGTTTTTAAATCAACAATTTTTTAATAAAATGATTTTTTTTTGGAAATTTTTCCTTCATTTCAAAAAAAAAAAATTATAAAATGATAAATTTTCAATTAAATTTTATTTATTTCTTTTTTTTTTTTGTTTTTGAAAAAAAAGTAACATATTAGTTTAAAAAATAATTTAATTGATATTATTTTGATAAACACTTTTTATCACAATATTTTCGAATATCTAAAATTTTTGCTAAAAATTTTTGATTACATTCTTGAAATTGGAACTAATTAAATTTTTACTAAAATTTTTAATATTTTTTTTTAAACAAAATTATTAAAATTGAAATATTTTGTTTTAATTTTTTTTTTTTTTTTGCAAATTTTTCTCTTTCTTGACAAAAAGTTAAAAAAAAATATTTTAATTAAAAATATTTTGATTTAAAAAAAAATTCAAAATCAAAATAATTGCTCAAAATAATATTTTAATTAAAAATGGTTTGATTAAAAAAATAATTCAACATAAAAAAAATAAAATTTTTTTAACCAACAGTTTTTTCGAACATCTAAAATTTTTGCAAAAAATTTTCGATTAGTGGAACTGAAACTTATTAATTTTTGTTTTAAATCAAAATTTTTTTAATTAAAATAATTTTTTCTTCAACATTTTTTTTTTAATTTGTTTTTTTTTTCTAATTTTTTTTTCCAAATTTTTCTTTCTCTTGAAAAATGTTTTCAAATAAAAAATCTGAAGTGACATATTGGTTAAAAAAAAATATATATTAATTAAAAATCAACAATATTTTCTAATATCCAAATATTTTCGAATATCTAAAATTTTCTAAAATTTTTTGATTACATTCCTGGAATTGGAAACAAATAAAAGGTTATATTTTGACAAAAAAAAAATGTTTAATCAAAATTTTTAAAACTGAAATGTTTTAATTTTTTTTTTTTTTGCAAATTTTTATCTTTATTTCTTGACAAAAAGTATAAAAAAAAAATTCGAAGATATAATTTAAAAAAAATATTTTAATTAAAAAAATTATGATTTAAAAAAAATTGAAAATCAAAAAAATTTATCTAACAATTTTTGCGAACATCCAAAATAATTGCTCAATTTTTTTCAATTTATTTAAATTAAGAAAGTTTGTTTAAAAAAAAAATTTTTTACGAGGATCTAAAATTTTCGCTAAAAATTTTCAATTGGAACTGGAACTAATTAAAAAAAAATAAATTTTAAATCCAAATTTGTTTCATTAAAATATTTTTTTTTTTATAATTTTTTTTACAAAAACTTTCCAAAAAAATCTAAAGTAACATATTTGCTTAAAAAAACATATTTTAATTTTAAAAAATTTATAAAAACAAATCTTTTTCAATATCAAAAAAAAAAAAACTTTTAAAATTTTTTCTAAAAATTTTATTAAAAATTTTTTAATTAAAATATTTTTTTTTAACTTTTTGTCAAAAAAAAAAAAAATAAATAAAAATATTAAAAAGAAAAATATTTTAAATTAAAATAATTTTGATTTAAAAATATTTCAATTAAAAAATTTTGGTTTAAAAAATTTTTTTTATTAAAATATTTGTTTGTATTTTTTTATTTTATTATTATTTTTTTTTTTTTTGACAAAAGTTTCCGAAAAAGAATCCAAAGTAATATATTAGTTAAAAAAAAAATATTTTAATTTTAAAAAATTTTATAAAAAAAAAATTTTTTTTCAGAAACAAAATTTTTTCGAAAATCTAAAAATTTTTCTTCTTAATTAAAAATATTTGATTTCAAGTTTTCATAAATAAAAAAAACATAAAATAATTATTTAAAATAGTTTTTAACTTCATATCTAACAAATATCAGATCAAAAATGAATTTTATGAAACATAAAGATACTGATGGATTATACCACCCCAAAGCATAGGTGAAAATTGTATATTATCAACAACAAAGGGAATAAATATGTAAGTTTGGCAGTCTGGCGTGAACTTAATATAAACTCTCACTCTCTTTTCTGTCTCTATATTAAATATATTTAAGCTTTCCCTTTCCGAATTGGTATTTCCTTTTCCTCTCATTCTTTAACAAATACTTCAATTTTTATTTGTGTTAACCAACCTTCCTGCTTTACTAAATTTCATATCCACTTCTAATAACAACTCTTACAAAGCCCAATAAAATACTTAACTAAGAGTTATGTGTAACAAGTTCTCTTATTTTTTATCATTGTTTCTTCGTTCATGTTTCTATTAAATTTTTACATGACTAATTTTAATATCTTTAAATTACTTTTTCTTTTATTATTGAATTATTATTTATATATTTATTATTTTATTATTTATTTATTTGCAATATTCAGACACTATTTTTTATTTCATTTCAACTATTGTATTTACACTTCTTTCTGTAAGAAAACTTATTTTGGCTACTCTTATTTAAACCTATTTCTCATTGCGAATATGATTGCTACTTATTTCTCAACTTTACCAATTTCCTCTTAAATGTATTTTTTCTCATACACAACTACGCACAAAACTACTTTCGTACAAACGCTCTCATATTTCTCTTATTAACGAACGATAGAAAAACACGACGATAGCTCTGTTCGTTTACTTTCCCAGTAAAAACCAGTAAAAAAAACGAAATATCAGAGAGTAAGAAAAATTAGTTCTCAAAAACATATATATCCAAAATAGTAAACGAACAGCAATTTATAAGAATTTGCAAGTTCATAGAAACAGCTGATTGTCAACACATTTGAAAGCGAAGAAGTGAAACTCTAAATTGAAAAAAGAAATATACCGTAATTAGAAGAATTTATTTTATCTAACATGTAAAAATATTCATTGAAACTAATATCATTACCTATAGCAAATGTTAATTCCAGAGTAACCAAATTTCTAATGTCAAAACTCTTTTTCGATACTAAATCCGTGGCGAAAACAGCAAAATTTACAATCGTTCAAAAATTTCCTTAGATATCCGCAATACATTATAAATCTTCACGAGAAAGAATAATACTATCGCGAAATTGGAGTCATTATGCGGAGGTCTGATACAGACAGTGAAACGTGATGGCGGTAATGTTGTATGTTGTGGGCGTGTATGGCGGCATCTGGAGTGGGAACTATTTTGTTTATAGATGATAAAATGGAAAAGCATTCTTATTTGAATATATTACAAGAAAATTAAGCTCCAAGTGTTCCAAAGCTGGAAAATTCTTGTTCCAACAAGACAATGACTCAGGACATTCGTCATATCTTGTGCAGGAATGGCTTAACTACCATTGGAAACAGCTTAAAACACCTCCGCAATCGCCAGTTACGAATCCCATATAGCACATTTGGTGCTTAGTGGAGAAAAAAATACGAAAGCATCACATTACATCAATAGAATCGCTTATAGAGACACTTTGTATAGAATGGGAAAATATTACACCTGATGAAACATTTAGCTTAGTAAAAAGTATGCCTCGCCGCTTGGAAGCAATTATACAGGCCAAAGGAGGCTCAACCAAATACTAAATGTGCAAAAACCACTCATATATCAAAACTTTATGTGTGCTTAAACTTTTTTACATGGATTTACGTTATTTTTTAGTTTTTAATGTGTTGTATCTTAAAAGTAATAAAATATGAAATATTTTTTGTGTTGAATGGTCAATAAAACGATCAATCTATAAAACGATTTCGAAATTTTTTTTCAAGATAAGAAGAAACAAAGAAAAATACATTTTCTTATAATTTTGCAATACTTGTTTTACACATTTTAAATAAAGTTTTTAAAGAAATTTTTATTGAAAAATATTTCACAAATCTTTAACGATATTTCTATATAAAAATATTTTAGTTTTCTTTATTACGAAACAAAATGGTGAAATTAAAAATAAATAAAAATTGTATTAACGAACAACCGTACTGCACGAAGTAAAAAATAAAATGTGTAAGATAATAAAAAAGAGTTCTGGTTGTTTAGCTGTGTTACTTCGATAAAAAAAAGAATATGAATGGAGCAGGAAATGAGAGTTTTGTATGCAATTTTTGATATTTATTTGTAAAAGTTTTAAAAGCGAATTTACTAACAACGATGCCAGATCATTAAAAGTAATGTGATAATTGATAAATGAAATTTTTTATTTCGAGCAACAACATATTATTTCATGATTTAACTTAAGTTAAGGTTAGTAATGGAAATAATTTTAATCAGGTTGAAAAAATTTCTCCTTTAATAATATTAGTAAGATCAGCCGCTAAAAAATATTTAGCAAAATATTGGTTTAACCAATCGAACCATTAATATAAATATAACCATTTTATATAAAACATTATTAAATTTCTTCTCTAATAATATGTGTTAGTTTGATAAGTTAAAAAATTTTTTAAAAATTATTTTGTAACCAACAATTTTTTTATAAAGCATTACCAAATTGATGGATAATAAAACCTCAAAGAATCGGGGATAATTCTATGTAATCCCCTGCCAAAAGATCCGCAAAAATGGGATAAATACGCAAGTTCAGCAAGCCTGATATGAACTTAACTTAAACTCTCACGCTCTTGTTATCTCTATATATTGAATACTCTCTCTAAATCGCATGTATTTAAATGTTTCCCTTTCCGTATTGGTATTTCCTTTTCCATGCAAATAGTTTTTATTACCGCTCATTTTATATCATATACTACTAATTTTATTAGGGTTCTCCATCCCTCTGGTTTTAATAAATAACATTTCCCCTTCTGATAACACACTTTGGCATACAAAAAAAATTTTTTAGGTATGAGTAAATTATTCTCTTACCTTTAATCAATTTATTTCTTCGTTTAGTATTTCTTGAGAATTAGCTTATTATTTTATTTAGTTTAATTTAAATAATTATTAATTTTATATTTTTTTTTCTTTCTTCCTTCAAATATTTTTTTTTATTTAAACAAAATTTTTTTTTATTAAATGATTTTAAAATACAAAGCTATTTTCTACATTTTTAACTTTCTCTTTTTATCTTTTTTTATTTTTTGACATTTTGAAAACTTACTTTAATAATTTTATTGAAATTTATTTCTCTTTTCGAATACTCTTGAAATTTATTTTCTTATAACTAAACACAAACTCTTCTATTATACAAACATTATTTTATTCGTCTTATTAACGAAGATACAAAAAACGACAATACCACCACGCAAACGCATATACATTTTCCTTAAATTTTGTAATACATTATTCACACATTTATAATAAACTTTTTAAGCGAATTTTTATTCAATAATATTCCACAACACTTCAACTTTATTTTTTTATAAAAATATTTTCATATAGTTTATTAACTAAAAACAAAATGGTGGTATTTTGTAAAAACAATATAATATTAACCGATCAACCGTACCGTACGAAATTTAAGTGAAAACTAAAAAGTGCAGGCTCACAAAAAGTAGTTCTAGTTACAAGAAATAAACGGAGCAGGAAATGAGAGTTATGTAAAATATTTTTGATATTTATTTGCAAAAGCTTTTAAAAACCGAAGTTACAAAATAACAACGATGCCAGATTATTAGTAGTAGAGCAATACTGGCTAAATAAATCGCTATTTTTTTTGAGTTTTCTAAGCAGGTATGATTTAAATAAATAATATTTCTAATGTTAAAAAATTTTATTGACAATTGATATGCAATAAATTCGATACATAAAACATAATTGTTCAGGAGTAAAAATTATGAACGTTATATTTAGACCCAGTTTTTGAGATATCAGTTAAACCTAGTTTTGTTAAACCCAGAATTTATTCATCAATTCCTTTATGAATTTGGACATGTATGAAAAAATTAATTCTCGGTTTAACTAAACCAGGTTTAACTGACATCTCAAAAACTGGGCCTAAATCTGTCTTCAACAAAATTCTTACATATATATTTCAATTTTTAAGAAATCAAAGATATATTCAAAATAAACCCAATATCTAATACGACCAATTTACCTTTATATTAATTATATTATATTAATATCTTCATTTGATAATGCATAGTTGCAATGTTTTTCGCATTCTTTTTAAAAAACCCGGAACTGTAACTGTTATTTATACCTTTAATCATAAAAGTCGTAAAATAAAAGTTATTTTATGATCTTTATCTTTTCGAACAGAAATTAAAGTTATTTTTTGATTTATATTTAGTTAGGAAACCAAAAAGTATTTCTTCTGCTCGAAAAAAAAAGGAAATAAAAAGTAACTGATAATTCTGCTTAAAAATTTTTTTTATTACAACCGAAAAAGAAAAGAGTTTCCACGGATCAAAATTATATACCTAAATCAGTTAGTCGACTTTTACTTCTTTATGTTAAAGATTACAAAATAGTTATTTGCGGTCCCTGATAGAAATGCTTTATATCGATTATAATGCGATATATGGAGTATAAATTAGTCCAAAAGTTATTTTCCATTCAAAAGTATATTTCGAAATACAATTTTACAGGGTCTTTTTTAACTCGAAATTTTTCCTGTACTAGTTCTCCCACTTGTTCAAGTGGAAAAGTGGATGAGTGAATCCGTTCCTTGATTGTACATGTTTTTATTCAATAATAACACAGTGCAATACATGAAATGCAAACTCCTTATCGTGTGTGTGTAAAACAAACTAACTCTAAAAAGCTGCATCTAATACCCGAAAAAATGCCTCATCCACCAAAATAAAAAAAAAAAAAATTATTAATTTTCCAGCTATATTTTAGTAGTATTTCCAGTAGTATAATATTGTGAAGAATTATGAATTATATTATAAAATTGTGAAAAAAAGAAAATGTAAAATTTTTCGACATTTTAGCAATTTTCAGACACTAGATGCAGTTTTTCGAGTTAGTTTGTTTTACACTTTTTTCTCCTAGTCTATAGCTATAATTGTACCGAAGACAAGAAAACAAAATTCCAATTGGTTACCAAGATATAGCCGTGAGAAAAAAGGCATGTTCTACGGAAAAATAAAGTTTAAGTGAAAATATACATGACGCCATAAAATCCGAACAGCAGCTAAACTAGCAAAACCCAATGGGGAGCAAAACACAAATGAGGGTTTTGTTATTTTCAGTAAGTACTACGAAAACCGTACACGGGATTGAGTTTGCATTTTATGTGTTGCACTATGTAATATATTATTTCACGATTTAACTTAAGTTAAAATTAGTAATGGATAAAAAGTTAAAAAGCATTTTAAAAAAATTATTTTTTAATCTATCATTTTCATTAAACATTTCCAAATTGATGGATCATAGAACCTCAAAGAATCGGGGATAATTTTATATAATTCCCTGCCCAAAAAAATCCACAAAAAATAGGATAACTACGCAAGTTTGACAAGCCTGGTATGAACTTAACCTAAGCTCTCACTCTATTATTATCGCTCTATATATTGAATACTCTCTCTAAATCCCATATATTTAAATGTTTCCCTTTCCGCATTTATATTTCTCTTTTCATTTAAATATTTTATGTTACTACTCATTCTCTATTATATACTACTATTAATTTTCGTAGTGTTACCTATTCTTCTGGTTCTAATAAATAACATTTCTCCCTTCAGATAACACACTTTGGCATAAAAAATACTTAATTAAGTGAGTAAAAAATTCTCTTACCTTTAATCAATATATTTCTTCGTTTAGTATATGTTGAGGATTTTGCATATTATTATTTTTTATTTTTTTTAAATTACTTTTCGCTTAAACTACATGCTTTTATTAAATTATTTAAATATAGCTTTTAACTTTTATTTAAATTTTAACTTTTGATAGGAATGAAACCATTTTTTTAAAGCTTTACCTTTTAATTTTTTTATTTTTGACACATTGAAAAACCTTTTTTTACTTTTTTATTAGAAAACTTATTTCAACTAATTATTACTTTGCTATTTTTTATTAACACTTATTTTTCATTCGAAATATAAAGGATGTTGATTTCTAAACCTTGCCATTTTTTTCTTACATTTAATTTTCTTACAACTACACACAAAAACTTCTTATATGCAAACACTCTTTTATTTCTCTTATTAACGAACGATAGAAAAAACGACAACGACCACCACGCAAACGCATATACATTTTCTTAAAATTTTGTAATACATTTTTTACACATTTAAAATTAACTTTTTAAGGAAATTTTTTTAGAAAAATACTTCACAACACTTCAACTTTATTTCTTTCTAAAAATATTTGCATATACTTTATTATTTACAAACAAAATGGTGGAATTTTTAAGAAAAAAAATTTTTAATATTAACCGATCAACCGTACCGCACAAAAACTAACTGAAAACTAAAACATTGTAGCAAGTAAAGAAGAGTTATAGTTGCGTATTTGTTTTAAATCGTTTTAAAAAATAACGAAGGAAGAAAGGAGAGTATGCGAGCATATTTTCAATATTTATTTGAAAAAGCTTTTAAAAAACGAAGTCAATAAGAATGATGCCCAATTATTGGGAGTAAACTAGTGCATCAAATTAAACGCTTATTTCCAAGTTAATTTTTAAATTAGGATTTAGAAATTAATAAAAATGAATATACAAATTTGCTTTGCTCATATTTGTCTATATTTATAATTGATTTAGAAATTAATTAAAGTTAAGATAAAATGTTTTTACTTTAATTAAAACAAAAACATTAACATATTTGTTTAAAAACATGTATATATATTCTGCATGTCCAGTTATACAGCAGTTTCATTTATTTTAATATTTTATATTTAAAAAAGCTCTGATTTTAGAAATATGTAGTTATTATTTAAATGATGTTTAAATGGCCCTTTTAAACATATAAGTTCCACTAGGTATTAAAATATGTAGGAGCTTCGATGTTAAATCAGCAATATAAAATACATACATATGCTTTTTAGACCTCACCTTATTTGAATTTAATAAACTCTGATGCGAATAGACTGTCTTGTTTAACCAAATAACTTATCTGTGGCACCTCGAAAAAAGCATTTAAACACACTGAAGTCGTCTAGTATAATTGGGTTTTTTTTTGCAAAACCTGTTAAATTTCAATTTAAATCTATAGAAGATCCTGAGACAGCCTTTAAAATTTTATTTAACAAAATATTATTTGAAAAAGGTCATTATTTTATATTCTGAACTTTAAAATGGAATATCTTAGAGCATATACAATATATATATTGTAGCTAATCATCTTCTCTACACGAGTCCTAAATTTCTGAAGTGAGTTCATATTGATCCCTGAGCTATAAATAAATAATTGTCAAAAAAGTTGTAACATTGTATATGGGCTTTGCTTTATAATTCTTTAATTTAATTTAACACTTCCCTATTTAAACCTCTAAATGATTTATTATGTAAAATTCGGTTGGAATAAATACTTTGAACACAAAATTACATTAACTTAAGTTTATTTATCGTCTTAGATGAGTCAATAAGTCTTTACGAAATTACATTTTTTGGGTTAATTCTTTATTTTTCATCCAGCGACTTTCTTACTTTTCAAACCCACCACAAAGTAAGAATTCTAAAGGTCCTCAAAATAGGCTTCTGTTGCAAAGATGAGCTCTTCATTCGACTCGTATCTTTTTCCACTGAGCCATTTCTTTAAACAGGAAAATATCGCTCGGAACCAAATCTAGAGAATAAAGGTAGATGCGGCAACAATTTCAACCTCAACTCGTGTATTTTGCTACAGAAACTAAGTATGAAGCCGAGCGTTATCTTAATGGAAGTTTAATTTCATTTTCTTCGATTAATTGACGGAATATTGTTTTTCCATCCCAAAAAAACGTGAACATAACCCTACCAGCCGATTTCGCTGTCTTTCATATATTCACTTCATAAAAATATCAGTTGTGCAGCAGATGTGTTCCACAAGCGTATGGGAGAGAATTGTTATGCATCATATGTGATTCACAGGACAGGAAAGGGGTTACCGATTTCTTTAACTGCTACGTGGATTTGTATGAAAATTTTTTCAAAAACAACATTCTGAAAACCAGTTAGTTTCTGAGTATAAAGCTTTTGCATATTTATCAGTTATCTCCAATCTTAAAATAATGTTTTTAAAAATATTAAGAAGTATTTCTATTTCGAAAGCTGTTTTCTTTTTATTTTCAAACCCGTTTTAAAATTAAAAATCGGTTCCATAATAACTGAGTAACAAGTTTTTTAGAGCGTTAGTCAAAAACTTTTAGGCATTTTTCAACACGGTTTTATGATGTGCTTAAACAGACCAACAAAGTTCACTAGCGATGCAAACTTTTTAAAGCGCAAAACAGTACCCCAAAGTGCGCTAAAATACGCTAAATTGGAATGAAACTAAAAGCTCTCAAAAGCACTTGCTTCATGTTAGCAAAAATTTTACTTTTTTTTGTTGATTTAAAATACGCAAGTTCAACCAGCCTGAACTTAATCTAAACCTTCACTCTCTTATTATCGCTCAATGTATTGAATACTCCCTCTAAATCTCATATACATAGTTAAATGTTTCCCTTTCCGTATTGCTATTTCCCTTTCCCTTTAAATAGGTTATATTGCCACTCATATTCTATCATATACTTCTAATTTTGGTAGGGTTCTCCATCCCTCTGGTTTTAATAAATAACATTTCCCCTTCTGATAACACACTTTGGCATACAAAAAAAATTACTTAAGTATGAGTAACAAATTATCTTTCCTTTAATCCATTTATTTCTTCGTTTAGTATTTCTTGAGAATTTTGCATAATAATTTATTGCATTAGTTTTTATATTATTAATTTTATATTTTTGATTTTTTTTAATTACCTTTCGCATTTTTCCTTCAATTTTTCTAATTACCTTTCGCTATTTTCCTTCAATTTTTTTTATTATTTAAACTATTTTTTTATTAAATGGTTTTAAAATATAAAGCTATTTTTTTTTAATATTACCACTCTAGATAGGTATGGAAACATTTTTTTTTGAAATTTTGTCTATTTTTTGGACATTTTGAAAACTTGTTTTGGCTGATTATTACTTTATTAATTTTATTGAAATTTATTTCTCTTTTCGAATATGATGGCTATTGCCATTTTGCTCTTGAAATTTATTTTCTTACAACTAAATACAAACTCTTCTATTATACAAACACTATTTTATTTCCCTTATTAACGAACGATAGAAAAAACTACAACACGGCCACGCAAACGCATATACATTTTCCTTAAATTTTGTAATACATATTTCACACATTTATAATAAACTTTTTAAGCGAATTTTTATTGAATAATATTCCACAACACTTCAACTTTATTTTTTTATAAAAATATTTTCATATACTTTATTAACTAAAAACAAAATGGTGGTATTTTGTAAAAATAATATAATATTAACCGATCAACCGTACCGTACGAAATCTAAGTGAAAACTAAAAAGTGCCGGCTCACAAAAAGTAGTTTTAGTTACAAGAAATAAACGGAGCAGGAAATGAGAGTTATGTAAAATATTTTTGATATTTATTTGCAAAAAATACTGGTTAAATAAATCGCTATTTTTTTTTCAGTTTTCTAAGCAGGTATTATTTAAATAAATAATATTTCTAATATTAAATAATTTATGCAATAAATTCTTTATATAAAACATAATTGTTCAGAAGAAAAATTAATGCAGATTTTATTTAATCTGTCTTCAACAAAATTCTTCTAATATTTAATTAATCTTTTAAAAAATCAAAGACATATACAAAATAAACCCAATGTTTAATACGACCAATTTACCTATATATTAAGGAATCTTTATTGCATGAGGTATGGACATACAATAATATCTTCATTTGATAATGCATAGTTGCAATGTTTTTCGCAACGTTTTCTTTTTTAAAAACCAGTGACTGTAACTGTTATTTATACCTTTAATCATAAAAGTCGTAAAAGAAGTATTTCTTCTGCTCGAAAAAAAAAATAAAATAAAAATTAACTGATAATTCTGCTTAAAAAAATTTTTATTACAACCGAAAAGAGAAAAGAATAAACATTTTATAATTTTTGATCGAAAAAATAAAAATAATAATTTTACAAAGCAAATCACTTTCTGAAAGACTAGTTTCCCCGGATCAAAATTATATACCTAAATCAGTTAGTCGACTTTTACTTCTTAATGTTAAAAATAACAAAATAGTTATTTGCGGTCCCTGATAGAAATGCTTTATATCGATTATAATGCGATATATGGAGTTTAAATTAGTCCAAAAGTTATTTTCCATTCAAAAGTATATTTCAAAATACAATCTTACTGGGTCTTTTTTAACTGAAAATTTTTCCTGTACTAGTTGTTCGACTTGTTCAAGTGGATGAGTGAATCCGTTCGTTGATTGTATATGTTTTCATTCATAATAACATAGTGCAATAATGAAATGCAAACTCCTTAACGTGTGTGTGTAAAACAAACTAACTCTAAAAACTGCATCTAATAACCGAAAAAATGCCTCATCCACAAAAATAAAAAAAAAAAATTAATTTTCCAGCTATATTTTAGTAGTATTTCCAGTAGTATAAAATTGTGAAGAATTATGAATTACATATATTATAAAATGGTGAAAAAAATAATAAATTAAATTTTTTCGACAGTTTAGCTATTTTCAGGCACTAGATGCAGTTTTTTCGAGGTAGTTTGTTCTACACTTTTTTCTCCTAGTCTATAGCTATAATTGTACCGAAGACAAGAAAACAAAATTCCAATTGGTTACCAAGATATAGCCGTGATAAAAAAGGCATGTTCTTCGGAAAAGTAGAGTTTAAGTGAAAATGAGGCCATAAAATCCGAACAGCAGCTAAACAAGCAAAACCCAATGGGGAGCAAAACACAAATAGGGTTTTGTTATTTTCAATAAGTACATCGAAAACCGCACACGAGATTGAGTTTGCATTTTATGTGTTGCACTATGTAATATATTATTTCACGATTTAACTTAAGTTAAAGTTAGTAATGGATAAAAAGTTAAAAACCATTTAAAAAAAAAATTATTTTTTTATCTATCATTTTCATTAAACATTTCCAAATTGATGGATCATAGAACCTCAAAAAATCGGGGATAATTTTATATAATTCCCTGTCAAAAAATCCACAAAAAATGGGATAACTACGCAAGTTCGACAAGCCTGGTATGAACTTAACCTAAACTCTCACTCTATTATTATCGCTCTATATATTGAATACTCATTATATTTCCCATTTATATTTCCCTTTTCATTTAAATATTTTATGTTACCACTCATTCTCTGTTATGTACCTATTCTTCTGGTTCTAATAAATAACATTTCTCCCATCTGATAACACACTTTGGCAAAAAAAATACTAAGTATGAGTAAAAAATTCTCTTACCTTTAATCAATATATTTCTTCGTTTAGTATATGTTGAGGATTTTGCATATTATTATTTTTTATTTTTTTTAAATTACTTTTCGCTTAAACTACATTCTTTTATTAAATTATTTAAATATAGCTTTTAACTTTTATTTAAATTTTAACTTTTGATAGGAATGAAACCATTTTTTTAAAACTTTACCTTTTAATTTTTTTATTTTTGACACATTGAAAAACCTTTTTTTACTTTTTTTATTAGAAAACTTATTGCAACTAATTATTACTTTGCTATTTTTTATTAACACTTATTTTTCATTCGATATATAACGGATATTGATTTCTAAACTTTGCAATTTTTCTCTTGCATTTAATTTTCTTACAACTACACACAAAAACTTCTTCTATGCCAAACACTCTTTTATTTCTCTTATTAACGAACGATAGAAAAAACGACAACGACCACCACGCAAACGCAAACGCATATACATTTTCTTAAAATTTTGTAATACATTTTTTACACATTTAAAATTAAATTTTTAAGGAAATTTTTTTAGAAAAATACTTCACAACACTTCAACTTTATTTCTTTCTAAAAATATTTGCATATACTTTATCATTTACAAACAAAATGGTGGAATTTTTAAGAAAAAAATTTTTAATATTAACCGATCAACCGTACCGCACAAAAACTAACTGAAAACTAAAACATTGTAGCAAGTAAAGAAGAGTTATAGTTGCGTATTTGTTCTAATTCGTTTAAAAGAATAACGAAGGAATAAAGGAGAGTATGCGAGCATATTTTCAATATTTATTTGAAAAAGCTTTTAAAAAACGAAGTCAATAAGAATGATGCCCAATTATTGGGAGTAAACTAGTGCATCAAATTAAACGCTTATTTCCAAGTTAATTTTTAAATTAGGATTTAGAAATTAATAAAAATGAATATGCAAATTTGCTTTGTTCCTATTTGTCTATTTTTATAATTGATTTAGAAATTAAAGTTAAGATAAAATGTTTTTACTTTAATTAAAGCAATAACATTAACATGTTTGTTTAAAAAAAAATGTATCTATATTCGGCATGTCATGTTATACATCAGTTTCATTTATTTTAATATTTTATATTTAAAAAAGGTCTGATTTTAAAATAAAATTTAATTTAATCGACTAGCTTTAAGGATTATTAATTAATTAAATTATGTTTAAATGGCCCTTTTAAACATACTAGTACCGATTTTTGTGATATGATGATTATAATGATTTTATAATTTGACGTCATTAACCCATTTGGACTTGGCTCCACAAATGACTCCAAGCTAGTATAAGACGATTAAGTCAAAATTTCAAATATTTTGCAAATACTACTCGTAATATATAGCACAATTCTATTTCCCAACCCATAGTAATGGTTTTATCTAGTTTACTAGAACAATTAAAATTGTTAAATATCCTAAAACTCAAAGTTTAGCCTCGCGCAAGAATGGGTTAACGTTGTTCGATTTATTCCAAATTTTTAGCATGGAAGACTTGCACATTTCGTTATTATATTTTAAGCGTCACATCTATAAATTCAGCAGCACTTACAAAATATTTGATTTTTTTGAATAAATTGTCTTTCATTAGCTTGGGGTCATATGCGACCCAAGTCCAAAAGGGTTAATGGAATAATATTATTTTCTTCAGAAACTCTAGGCTTAAGATAAAATATAACACTATAACACTTTTTGATACAAAGTATTTAGAAAGAGTACATTTACTGAATATTTCACAAAAAACCAATTTTTCTCGAAATCCGCAAAAAAGAGTTTTCAAAATTTTATCAAAAAAATGTTTCATCTTTGGTCTCATTTCGCAATAGGTTAACAACGTGATAATAAAACAATACTTCATATCTGAGTTCATATAGGTATAGAGACAAAATCAAAATTATGGCTTTAAGCAATTTGTTAAAGTTGAAAAAATATTCATCACATTTCATGACCAAGAGTTTTTTAGGTCAAAAGTGGGGCATTTGTTGTCTTGGCGAGTTTTTATTCGATTTTGAAGTTATATAGCTTTTTAAAGAGATAATTTGGTACTAAAATCGATTCATATAATAACTTCTCAAAAAAATTAAACTATAGAACGAAATTTTCTTAAATTCTAAAAAAAGTCACATTTTCCCCATATAAACAAACACACTTGAAATTTTCAGTGGCGTTGAGGCACCTCTAATTATACCCTCCACTCCAGTGTGCAGAGGGTATATATAAGTTTGTCATTCCGTTTGTAATAATTAGAAAAAAAAAAATTTTGGACCCCATAAAATATACATATTTGTGATCCTTATAACAACCGGAGTTGATATAGCGATGTCCGTCTGTCCGGCTGTGGAAATCACGATGACGGCATCAATCGGGCAGCTAGGGTGCTCGTTGACATAAAAAATTATTCACTAACATCCTGAGAAGTTTGCTATTTAAAATCATCCAAATCGGATGATTAGGGCCGAGATTTGAATGAAGAACTAAAAAAAGTCTTGAAAAAAATATAATTTTCCATGTTGTTCTTGTCACGATCACGCCCTAAATAGGACAGCTACAGTGATTATTTTTAGTGAGAATGATTCACCAAATTCATGGGAAGATTTCTATTTCAAAAATCATTAAAATCGGTGGAACAGGTCCAGGGAAATCTCTGAAAAAGTAAAAAAAAAATTAAAAATATGATGTTTCTATATTATTCTTATTGTTGTTCTAAATGTTGTGTTGTTGTCATAGCTAGACTTGTTGTTTTTGTGGTCGTTGTGGTAATAATATAATAAAAACTAACCCTTTGTACATTTTTTTATTAACTCTGGTAGAAAATTTTAAAAGTTTCCATTGTTTTGGCACCACTAAAAAAAATTTGTTAGATCATTTCGGTTATTACCACGAGCCTGCCTGCAAAAGTTCAGATCGAATGGGTCACGGGAAAAGGGTTAAAATCGATCCAAAATTTTTTCGACAAGCAGACACTACGAGTTAATATAAAGGGAGTAAAAATTCACCAACATCTAAAGCAAATAATGCTAAAATACCTAGTTGTTAATAAAAAAAAAAACAATGTAAATTTAGCAAAAAAAAAATTTTATGTATAAATTTATTTAAAGAAAAAAAAATCATGTGAGTCCGATCACAGGGAAGATGTGTAAACATCTAGTAATTAAAGATTTTTTATGTCATTTTTTAAAATCAAACAGAAAGCGTCATCTATGTATCACTTATAGCAAAAACTGTTTCAGCTAATTCAACAACCGTTTGCTGTAAAACGTTAAAAATATCCTAACATAAACGTATATAAGTGATACATAGATGACGCTTTTAAAAAAGTGGCATAAAAAAACAATTTTATATCATGATTTTTTCACCAATACAATCATAAGTCACACAGCGTTATCTGCTTCAGCTCACACCGATATGAGTTACGCTGTTTTTGTGATTGTATTGTGAAATAGAAATTTACCCCCCTGCGCGTATAGATGTTTACACATCAAAAACACAAAAATAACGTTTGATGTTGTATTTTGTGTGTGTAATATTTACATATACACACATACATAAACATATTAAATAATACAAATAATATACACATATTATATATATGTATATCCATAACAACTGTATGTTAGAAATAAATCGGTATATTATTTTATTTACATAAAATTCTGCAATATTTTGTTGTTGGGAAAATACATTTCTTTTGCATTAACAGAGTGTCACTTCATTTTTCTCAGCGTGACTATGTCACAGTAGATGGCGCCACATTTTTTGTTCGAATTAGCTTTGCAATAGTTATTTCTATTTTAACATGAATGTCAATATTTTCGACTAGATATCATACAGAACAATGATAAGAGTATACGCGGGCTGGTCTTTTATTTCATACGTTTTTTCATTATTCTTTTACAAATAAATATGAACATAAGTTTGGCATGTTAACTTTTTGTTGTCTTTATAAAATAGAGTTACCGAGTTCATCAATGAGTTTTTTGCTTTCAAAACAGTTCTACATAATTATATAGAACTATTATTCTGCTTTACCTACAACATATATGATTGCGATTACATCTAATTTTTAAAAATTGTTTATAATTACTAAAGCATTATTATTCACACAAATACAAAATTGCACTTTTTAAATTTTCCTTTCAAATTTAAGAAAATATCAATTCTAAAAACTGGAATTAAAATATCCAATTATAAATTAGAAAATATTAATTGAATTTCTGAAAATCATATCAAAACGTCAGAAATAATAATTTTAAATTTAGAAGACATCAATTGCATATTTAATATATAAATTTTATTCGTTAAACACAAATTGAAATTAAAAAAAAAAAAAAAAAACACCAAAAATGTTTACATTTAAAAAAAAATATTGCCATTCAGGAGAAATTAATAACTTTTCAGTACCGCGATTCAGTAACTTCTTTTAATGATAGTCGAATCGTTAAAAAAAGAAAATAGCAAAATTATCAGTAAAATTTTTAAACGATATTCGCTATTGTTAAAGTCAGCTGTTGTTGTTATCTAAACGACAACCATTTTTTTGTTTATTCAATCGATAAAAACTAAAATTTTTAGGTTGAAATGTCGTCATACATAAATAAATATCATAAAATAGTGAAAATATTTTGCTTTTATTGAAAAACTTTTTTATATAAATAAAAAAAATTAAATAGCATATTCAATTCATTATTTCATTTTCAAATATATACACAGAAATATTAGTAAAAAAAATAAAGATATTAAACATAAACATAAAATCATCCTGTCAAACACGAAGTAAGTTGTTTTTTTTCTATTCTTCTTTGTGTTTTTCGCTTATTTTGACAGAGATGCCACTCATTTACAATTTAAATAAATAGAAAAATAGATTTGTCGACTGTCGTTAAGATGTATGTACTTAGTGAATCACTTAATCCTTAGTGCAAACAACAATAGCTGTCGATATATTTTGCGATTGTCGGATCGTTGAAATATACCGAATCGCACTACAGAAAACATTAATTTAAATTCAATGAATTTTAGAAAACGTCAAATGATATTTAAGAATTGCTAACATAAAAATTGTTACGTAAATAAACGCAATTTGATGAGAATGTTATTTATATATAAATTTTCAGAATTTTTTTTGGATGAAAATTTGAAGTTTTTTAGAAAATAAAGATAACAAATTATTTTATTTAAATGTTTGGGACTTTTGGTTTTTTGCGTTTGGCATCCCTAATTTGATAATTTATTATTATAAATTTATTCTCTATGTTTTCAAAATATGGCAATATTTTAATAAAAAAGTTGAGAAAGCTTTTTTTTTTTTTGGTTATTATTTTGTTACTCCATCCGACCTATATGATCACAATGAAAAAATATTTGGCGAATTAAAAGAAACTATACAGCCATCTCCAATTAGCACGATTTAATGCATGTAGCCACCCTACACAACCATTACCTTTGCAACGGAGGTTAGGGCGAGCTATTTAATTAGCAAAAACTAAATTAAACGGCATGTTATGTCATATAACCGGAGTATTTTTCCAATATTTGGTTTACATTTATTACCAATACTCAAACCGAGGTGGAGGGTATCAAAGATTTGGCACAGCCGAATTTAACACTCTTACTTGTTTTTTTTTTGATTGACCCAAAACTTTGTATTTCTCAGTTTTTTAAATTCGAACACTTTTTTCCGCTCCATATAATGATGGGCCACCCTGAGATATATATATTTCTATTACAGCTGAGAAAGAAAAGAATAGACTTTTATTTTTGATCAAGAAAAAAATAAATAAATAAATAAAAATTGTACAAAGCAAATCACTTTCTGCAAGACTAGTTTCCACGGATCTAAATTGTATACCTGAATCATTTCGTCGACTTTTACTTATTTATGCCTTTATGTTTAAAAATTACAAAATAATTACTTTCGGTTCTTGATAAAATATATTTCAAAATACAATTCTGGGACTTATTTCACTTCCACTTATTTTAAAATTTTTAACAGGGTCTTTTTAAATTGGAAATTTTTCCTGTACTAGTTATTCTACTAGTTCAAGTGGAAGAAAAGTGGATGAGTGAAATCCGTTCTTTAATTCTATATGTTTCTGTTCAATAATAACACAGTGCAACACATAATATGCAAACTCCTTATCGTGTGCGGTTTTCGAAGTACTTATCGAAACTAATAAAACCCTTATTTGTGTTTTGCTCCCAGTTGGGTTTTGATAGTTTAGCTGCTGTTCAGATTTTATGTTCTCGTGTATATTTTCGCTAAAACTTAATTTTTCCGAAGAACATGCAATTTTTCTTACGGCTATATCTCGGTATCCAATTGGAATTTTGTTTTCCTGTCTTCGTCATAAGTGCATATAAAGCTTGAATTAGCCCTAGGAGTCAATACAAATGTCATGTAGCCGCATGCTGCCATTAATGTGACATGACAATAACACATTGTTTAGAGTGAATAACAAGGAATATGGAAAGTAACAAGTGCCCAAAAATAAATGAATATTGTTACGTTTGTGGACATATAGTGCCCAAAGTTGGAAAGCAGGATCGAGAAAATTTATTAACTCTGGTATTGAGCTTTTCACATAGGAAATATTTCGATGAAGTGGATACAAGTGGTGAAGATTTCAGTGTGCAGTAATTGCTGTAATATGGGTAAAAGACCCAAACGGTTACGATAAGACCTGGAGCTAAGCATGTATTAATTATGCTGTTGGAACAAATAAGACACTGAAGGTGTCGAACCACCTAAACCTCCGAGTCCTGAGATTATGGGTACGTTCGTAAATGCAGTAAATTTGTGCATCACTGCGGTAGTTATGCCAAGTTTTGTTGCTGATGCTTTGTTACTGCTCAACAATTGCACAGGATTTGCTTTTTAGAACGTTTTGCAAAAGATAAAAAAAAATGTTCACCACAATAACATTAACAAATATTATTGAAAATCTTGATTCTAAAAATGACAACTTTTTGTTAACTTTTAATAAAAACGGACTTTTGGTTATTAGAAATCAATTAACACATTGAGTGCCAAGGGGTTTTGACGAAAACCTTCCCCGGGTGCCAAGCACATTTTTTGCTATAAACTGGTGTAAAAGTAGAAAATATTCAGTTCTGCGCCAATCCCGGATGATTTTGTGGTTTATTTTGGATTTTATAACGGTTTTTTTTTATGTCGCACGTTTCCGTACGACATGGCACTGCACGACGGAATTGCGAAAATGTGCGACGCGATTTTTTTTTGCTATTTCTTAATTTTTTTTCTTTTTACGCATTTTTCTTTACATTTATTTAAATTTTTTTTTTTATATCTGTTTTTATTTTTATTTTGTGCTATTTTTTATTTTTATTTGTCTCCTTTTTTTGTTTTCTTTATATTTATTTTTCTTTATTTTCTTTGTTTTTTATTTTTATTTTTCTTTTTCTTTTATTTTTGTAGATTTGAATTAGAAAAATGGCGAAGCGAAACCTTAGAGATCGTGAAATACGTGTAGTGTTGGAAGAAAGTGATGATGATGATTTTTCTTGCGATGACTTGATTGATGAGAACTGGCTACCAGATGATTCGGACACTGACTCTGATAATAACAATGATACTAATAAAATTGATAACATTTATAACAGCGATACTGAAGACGACTGGGACATGGATGAGGACATGGATGAGGGCGAGCCAACAGCATTGTCAAACGTAGTCGGTTCTTCCGAAACAAACATTTGGACTGAATTTAGTTCTCGTCAGAAAACTTTTACATTCACTGGGCGATCAGGCTTGCAACAGTCTATTTCAACAGATATTTCCTGTTTGGATGCATTTCTTCTATTTGTTGACAAGGACGTTATTGAATTAATTGTATCAGAAACAAATAAGTATGCGGAGAAATATGTAAATAAAGGTGCTGTTACCAGATTTTCTCGAAAAAAAAAATTGGATAACAACAACAGATCTTGAAATGAAGAAGTTCCTTGGCCTTCTTTTGTGGATGGGTTTGGTGAAGGTCGGGTGTTTCAAAGACTATTGGTCCAAAGATTCGCTCTACAACTTTTCAATTCCGGGGAAAATAATGCCACGCAATCGCTTTCAACTATTGCTTAGTTTCATGCACTTCTCAGACAATAACTCAATTGTACCAGGTGATAGGCTTGGTAAAATAAAACCACTATTGGACATGTTACAAATGAGATACCAAAAAATTTACGTACCAGGTGAAAACATAGTAATTGATGAGACCCTTATTCCATGGCGAGGCAGACTATTATTCCGACAATATATACCAAATAAAGCTCAACCTTATGGTATAAAGCTTTTTAAGCTCTGCTCTACGGAAGGATTCACCTGGTCAGTGAAAATATACTCCGGAAAGTCATCAAGTGGATTGAGAGAAGTCGGTTTGGCAAAAAGTGTTTGCGAGGATCTGATCATTGATTTGAAAGGTCAAGGTCGAACTTTATATGTAGACAACTTTTACACAAGCTATGAATTGGCTCATTCAATGCTAGATCAAAAAACACATGTTGTCGGTACACTCCGTGCCAACAAGAAACATTTCCCAAAAGAAGTTATGGTTGCTACTATAAAGAAAGGCGAAGTAGTGGCTAGAGAAGATCCCAATGGTATAGTTGTTCTGAAGTGGAAAGATAAACGCGACGTCAGAATGCTATCTACGAAACATGCCCCGATAATGGTATCCACAACAGATGGAGCACGTAATCCTGAAGAGCCTTGAACTAGTCGAGGAGCGAGACGTAAAAGACGAGCAACAGAAAAGCCATTGGCTGTGGTAGAATATAATTAGGGGAAATCAGGCATTGATCATTCCGATCGAAAGCTGGGAATAGAACTTTTACTCGGACTTTCCGTGGTAAATGCCTTTACTGTGTATAAAGCAGCTACGAATAAAAACATTAATATACGAACATTCCGTGAACGCGTTGCTAAGGACCTACTAAATCTCACATCCCTGCAGCCTGTATAGCAATCAAAACATATTATCACAAAAAGAGTAGATGAAAATAATAAAACCATCCGATGTGCTTGTGTTTTATGCTACGCTGAAGCAAAAAGAAAATTTAGTCGAAAGGGAGCAAGAAAGAATATCAAAAGGACAACTACTTACTGACCGCAATGCCCCAACACTCCCCAATTGTGCATTGATTGCTTTCCAAAATATGCACATCTAAAAAATTAATGTAAATTGAAATTATCATATCCTAATTTTAATATTTTTGTATCTTTTTTAAACTTTTTTTCCGAAATATCGAATGAATTCCAATAAATTTTCAAAATTAAAAAGAACCTCCGAGTTTTTATCATAAAAACCGCAAAAATGAAGATATCTCTATGAAACTTGGACCAACATTAGGGTACTAGAAACACATTAAAAAACCCTGTAGAGTCAAACAGAAACGCACGACAATATCTAAGGCCAGACAATGCCTGTCGCACGTTTTCGTACGACGTGGCACCCCAGGAAGGATTAGGTGTCGCACGAAAACGTGTAGCCATGGCACTCAATGTGTTAAAACGAAAAAGAAGTCGGATTCCTAAAATAAAAAATTACTTTGAAATAATAAAATGATATTATTTAAATTTGTATTAACAATTTTTATATAATGTACTACTTATGCCCGTAACTTCAATGAATAGATATCTAATAGTGCATAGTTACCTATCGTGTAAATCAAATTTCGTAATTTTAACTCGTAGGTATGACTTACCGGCTGGATAAACTTTAGTGTTTCTTACACGGAGGATTGTAGTTGGTTAATATTAATGTGTTAGGTAAATATAATTCAAATTGTTTTACAAAAACTGTCAAATTTTAAAAAATTAAAAAATAAAATAAATTAAATTAAATATATACATTTTTATATCCAAATCAAAATGAATTTATAATTGCAGGAGCTAAGAACTTTGCGATATTTTCTACAAAGAAACTCCCAAAAAGCAACACACAAATATAGGGAAAGATGTGACCATTTTGAAATTTGGAATAACTCAGAATTTCTGAAAAGGTTTCGGCTTTTCAAGAAAAGTGCACGAATGGTTTTAAAAAAGATTGAATCAAAGCTCTCTCATCGAGTAGAAAGGTAAGTATTGAAATGTATCTTCCTGTTTAGTAAAAAATAATAAAATTTGCACTTAAGATACACAAACATTTCACCAAGCCTCCAGTTGTTAATAGCCTTGCGATTTTATGCCTCTGGAAGCTTCAAAATAGCTGTTGCAGATTTCGGAGGAATTCACCAAACCACAGCAAGCAGAATTATTAAAAAAGTTTCTGTTGCAATAAAATCCTTGTTTGATTTATATATCAAACATACATCTACAGAAGGAGAAATCTGGTGCTCACAAACAAAATTTTATAAAATCGCAAAATTTCCTAGATGTGTTGGAGCCTTATGCCGTTTTCTTTTCTGACAAAAAATGTCGCCCTTTTTTTTGCCCTTTTTTGGAAAAATTTATTTTTTTATATATTCTGAATTAAGAGCAACCTTATATTATATATCAATCGAAAGGTTTCAAAGTGTTGTGTTCATAAATACAAAAACATTTTGATTACTATCCTCTTGGAAGTCATAGGGTGAAAATATTCAAAAAAGAGGAACAATGGGGAAATATTCTCACACTATGACTGAAAGAAGTCAATGGCTAGAATTTTTAGTGATTTTCGAGGGCTCGACATTGAGACCTTTCAATTGATGTATAAGATAAGGTTGCTCTTAATTCAGAATATATATAAAAAAAAAAACACTTTTCGAAAAAAGGGCAAAAAAAGGGCGACATTTGTTGTCAGAAAAGAAAACGGCATTAGATTGTACTCATGTAAAAATTGTGTCTCCCGGTAAGTTCATATATTTTAATAATTATAATATTCTTTTAACAGTTTATCTTTAGTTTAGTTTGCAGAACTTTTTCGTAATCGAAAGGGGTATTTTTCTCTGAATGTTCAAGCTGTGTGTGATTTATGTTTCACAGATTTAGTCACCCGCTGGCCAGGTTCAACTCATGATAGTACTATATTTAACAATAGCAGATTAAAATTCCTATTCGATTCTGGGTCTCGTGGTGATCAACTGATACTTGGAGATGGTGGTTATGCAGAGTATAGCTCATCAACGTATCTTATGATACCATTAGACAATCCAAGAAAAATTATACAACGAATCACAGATTCGAACAAGAAATATAATTGAAAGATGTTTTGGAGTTTTGAAGCGCCGTTTCCCTATTCTTTCTATGGGTATGTGAGTCAATATACAGTTCAAGATATTATTGCTACATCAATACTACACAACATATGCCGAAAGAACTTAGATGATATACCGGCATTTGAAAACATGCAGCAGCAAAATTCCTATGAAATAAGTACGAATAGAATATCACAGAATTATGCCTTAAACCATAATCCTACAAACACAACAAGGAATACATTAATAAACTATTTTGGTTCATTATAAATTATATTTATTAAAAACATTACCAATATATAACTAATTAAATTAAAAAAAAAAAAAAAAAAACTAAAGTGTTGCAATATTTTCTGTCATTATTTTTAATTTTAGCTCCTGTTCCACCTTTTGCAGTTTTTTTATTTCTAACTCTATTTTAAAAAGTTCATTTTCTCTTTCATTCTTCTCCCTATAATATTTAGTTTGTTCGACCAACAAATTTTTCCTTTTTTGAGGTCGCCATATTCATCTATTAATTCATCAAGCTTGTCTTCGTTCCGCTTCCTCTTTTTTGGCCTTTCATAATAATCGAGGGTAGGGAAAGATTTTTGGACTTCTCCCTTTACTTGCCGAGTTTCTACTTCATCGCCAGCTAAAACCTTATGGATTGGGCGCTTTAAAATATCCACCGCATCGCTTGGTCGGAAAGACACATCACTTTGAATATCGTATTCATCGTTGGTTTCTAAAACTTCTATGCATTCAAAAATTTCTTCATCCTAAAAAAAAGATTATGAAAAAGAGATGATTGATTGTATCCACATATAAATTCCAAAGGTTAAATTTTAAAATTTTTAACTTACATTTAAAGCGAGTTCCTTATCGCTTCCTCCACGAACCTCCAAACCAAAAACAGACGGCCCAATTAATGATAATAGGAGCTCTTCATCCGAAAACAAATTTACAGTGCGTGCCGGTCCTCCGCCTGTTTTGAACATCTCTCGCTTATTATTCCCAATTTTTTTCCGGAGATTTTTTTTAGGTCGTCATAATTCGACCGCAAATTACATGCATCTCGAGGAGATCTACCACTGGCTGCGTTAAACTTTTCTGCTAGTTTCGCCCACTCCTCTGTTTTTTGGTTAGTAGCTGCATCTGTTTTTTTTGGTTTCTAACACATCTTTATAAGTTAAAACGAGATTCAATAAGGTTGCTTTTCACCTTCCGTAAAATTAGCACTTCGTTTACTTTCTTTTACCGACATTTTACAAATTTTACAAAGCTACAAAATTCAAAAATTGAAATAATAACAAAATTTGACAAATTTATTTGCAATAATAATAAACGTCAAACGAGAATGTTGCCGTACTTTAGCAGATATCTATTCGGTAGAAACACTTAGGTAAAATAAACGTTAAAATTACCAATATAATTTTATCAGATAGGTAAAGATATCTATTGGATATTTACACACGTAGTTATCTCTTTGTAAAAGTTACGGAATGGAAGCATTCTGCACCAATGTTTATTTTTTTTAAGCTTGTAATAGATCATGAGTAATTAAAATGATGCCATGGTCGCAAAAATTTGCGGCAGCACTGTCAATTGTTTGCATAAAAAACTTTTGACGGAAATCAGTGATGCCAAGTGAACGTTTTTTGAACGATTTACATTTACTATGTTGCAGTGATGCATAACTACAGCATTTGCGAACGTACCCTATATCCGCATTGGCACTCGAAGGTGTTTTCTCCTTGCCATCCATTTGCAAGATCCCGATTATGCGCCCAATGTTAGAAGATGAAGAACCAAAACTGTTAACACAAAACGAAATGGATCTCATTGTGGCTAAGTTGGGATTATCGCAACTTAACAGGCTTCACCGAGAGCATCGACTTCAATGTTTTTTCCTACTGCTGCGTTTTTCATACATTTCTCGAATTTTCAACACTTCTGACAATTCTGTTGGTCTAATTACTCGGTTTTTGCAACTACCGTGGTTTTTACAACCCCTTTGGTTTTTATTAATAGCATTAACCGAGGTTGTACCGTATTCTACTGCAGCATATAAATATTTGGAATATAAAAATAATTCCATCTTAAACATATTTTGTAAAACATTTGAAAGAAATAGGACCTAAGATACATTTTATTAGAATATCTCAACTGTAGAGACAGCAAATGTACGAATTTCGAAAAAGCTAAACAAAGTTATTAAAGCTTTAATTGAAAAAAAAAAATAAAAATTTAGAACCACTTCCCTAAATAGCATAAAAACGGTTAGAAAAGTCCTCTACTAGTTAGTTGTAATGCGACTAAGGCGCCCGTTTTTTAGAAACGGTACTTTTTGATTCACGGTGATTAGATTTCTAAGGTGCTTAGAATTCGCTCTGGCAATGTTAGATATAGTTATCGCTCAAGTCTTATGGGGTATTGTAGCTAGGGAGCAAAATGTCAACCATTATTCTCTACAACGCTTGCTTGTCGATTTTGTTAAAATCCCAAAATTAGTATGTAGGTTTTAAATTGGTAATTAATGATTTGTATACGTACAGCGTTACACAATCAGCTAGTCAGTGATAAGCGTAACTATATGTTAAGATGATACCACGGGTATTGTGAGAAGTCAAAACTTCTTAACGGTTCTATTTCTTTATATGGCGCTGCTCTAATTATGTACCATAACAATAACAAAAAAAAAAAAAACCTGCATGCAGTCTTTCAAGAAAACAAGATATTTTATTACATAAATTAATATATACAATAATATTAACATATAAACAACTAACTATTATTAACTTTTAACATAATATTTTACAACAAAAAAAAAAAAAAAATGAAATAAATCGTAAACCGTACAATTTTAATATAAAATTATAAATTAAAACATAAATATAATTTTAAAAGCTACTATCTAGGGTACAAGCCGGGTTCGCGCATCATCATCATAATCTCCAATTGTTCCGGTGAGATTGTGATCGGTATCTTCCAAAAGCAAACCGGGTATGAGCGATTCTCTGCTTGTGGCCACTTCATGTATTTCTGGAGGCTTTTAGAATAGAATTAAAAAACATTACAAAAATTTGTATTCGAAGTATCAAAATAATCAAATAACCCACCTTGGCTGTTTCGAGCAAAATCTCCGAGTTAGGCGTTGTCGTTGAGCCCCGCAAAAATCTTTGAACCGAAGAGCCCATGTACAATTTCTCCCGTTCACCTTCAAACGAGCCCGATGAACTCCCCGTGCCACTGCCGGCGATTCTACTATCCAGTGTTCCTGTTTTGCTGCCATTTTGTGGCATAAATGATGCCAAAGGATTCTGGAAATGCAGGTTACGAATAAAATCACGTTGTCCCTGCTTTTTGCGATGATAATAAAAATACCCCATGCCACTAAAGAGCAGAGCCAGCAAAGCCAACACCAACCAAACTATAGAGCCAGTATGAGAGGAAGATCCATCGTCTGCGCCAGATGATCGATGTATTAGCAAAGCTGATGAGGTGATATCATTGTTGGTATTACAATATTTTGTTTCGCTAACAATCGAATCGCCACACATACACTCATAACTAAATTCAGTTTGTACACACATACCGCGACATTTGGCCATAATGCAAGGATTGCGATTCATGGGTTGCCGGGAAGCACCATCTACCAGAATATCTTCAGCATTTAAAATATTTAAATTGAAAGCCTTACATGACTTCAAGCCATATAAATAACATCTAATGGCCTCTTTGGCCCCAAAGTTAACTATGAACACTTGATTCTCATACCAGGTTAAGCCTGAGGGATGCATAATAATATTTCCTTTTTGTACTATGGTCGTAGGCGTGCGACTAGAGCCAGTGCGATAACTTACAGCTTGCAATGTTTTCTGATGCAAGTCGGTATAGTAGAGCATTTTCTTGTACGGATCACAGGTCAGGGCGGTTATGTAGCTCATTTCCTTGGTCAAGATGTATTCACGTTTACTACCATCTAAATTCGTTGTTGTTATAGTGGATTTATGCATTCCAAATGCTGGAGCTTGCATAATAACAAAGAACAGTCGTCTATTGTAGGCGTCAACCGTTAGAGCTCTGATAGTTTCTTGTGGCTTTACTTTAATAATGGAACCGCACATTTTGGCCGAAAATGAACAAACTTGGATTTCGTATACTTCTGATCGGCTTATGACGTAAACGTTGTCTAAAAGTATATAAAAAATTTAAAGTCTTAAAAATTCACTGAAATTTTAGTATTTGTTAAAGCATATTATTGGTACAATAGTCCAAGCTAATTGGATAAGCCAGACGAAGTAAATTCATGTCCTTATCAGTTACTTATAATTTTTCTGAAATATGTACTATATCCGAAATTAAAGAAAAGCTTGTTCAAATTACAATAGATTGCGCCAGGAGAAAAATTATTGGATAAGATCTTGTGATCTCTCGAAAGTTAAGAATGTTAGTTGTCAAATACCATTACCGAGGAGTGATAGAGAATGGGATGAGAGTGTGAGATAGGGAGAGAATGGAAGAATTATTGACTTTGTTCAGTAGATCGTTTAATTTTTGAGAATTTCTGATCTCTTGGATACTGAGATTGTGTGATATTAAATCAGAAATCAATGTAACCCTCAACGAGCGCAAGAATCTGCAAATTACATTAACAAATCTTAAAACTAATAATAAAATTAAAACTGATGGTGAAGATAAATATAAAAAAGAATGACTACAATTATTGGTCATAGGAAGCTATCTTTAATTAATAGAACACTAGAATCACCTCTTCGAACATCCGTATATGGAAATTCTTCTCTAACGAGCCGCCATAGTAATAAAACTAAAACTGTTGATGAAGTTACAAAACTGAAAATAGGGTAACTTAGAATTATAAATCTAGAAATGATCTACAAATTTAAAAAATAACTATTGTTATGTTGGTTTGGGTTGAGAGTAATACAAAGTTTATGGTAAGATAATTAATTTTTGGCAACGCTGGTCGTAAGCCATACTTTAGGCGAGAGTATTAAAGTGCATAGTAAGAGTAAGAGTATGTATGAGAGACGCAGGTTCCAACCTCACGGCCACCCCTAAGTAGAAAAATTTTATATAGAAACAATCTAGTCAATTATTCCATAATTGATGAAAGATTAATGTCAGAAACCGGTCCGATTAAGAATATTTTCAGGGTAGTTATGAGATTTTGAAAAAAAATATGCTTTTTTCTTCTTTACCTAGCTCTAGAAACAGCAGAATATATATTTTTTTAGTAAATTTATTTCAGCTGAAGAAACTTTTATGATTTACAAAGCAGCTTTTCGACAGTCTAGAAAGTGTGAAGTAAAACATATGGTTTCAAAGATGATGCAAATCTTTCACTGGCCTTACGTAGCCTATATTAAAACATTTTTTCACTCACCTGCTATCCAATCGACAGCCACTTTTCCTGGCATTGGAAGCACCAGGGCTGCTTTCACCATTGCCGTATCCACATCCACCATATATAGAATATTTTCATTATCTGTGGTAAAGTAAGCTTTACGAGTCCTCACATTCAAATCGAAGCCCTTTATTTTCGTATCATTAGCCTTCCAAGCTACCTGCAGCATTACGGGTTGTTCAGTCATACTGCGAACTTCGTCATAAGTGGAAAACAATAAAGCTTTTTCACTCTCAATAGACTTGCAAGTTGTTTTATCAGGACGCATCATAAAGTCAGGATAACAGGAACATCTATAAGAACCGTGGCTATTTTCACATAATTGAGCACATGGATCTAATTCTTCGCATTCATTGACATCAACACAAGAACGATGATCGGAATCCAATTTGTAGCCCTTATAGCAAGAACATACAGCACCACCTGGTGTGGGCTTACATTTATTTTCGCATATGGGTTTACCGGTAATAGCTTTGCAGGCTGTCTTACATAGAGGACCTTCGTCTGCGCCCGTATCACAATCTTCGAAGCCATCACAGACACGCGATTCATCAACGCATTGGCCATCTTTGCAGTCGTACATTTTGGGACCACAAGCTTTTTCGTGTGTTTGAGTTCCTACTGTTGCATTCCAAGCGCCATGCCTTTCGCAATTCTCCTCATCGGAACCATCAGCACAATCCTTTTCATGATCACAGCGAAATTCCATGCGTACGCATTCTTTACTGACCTTACAATGGAACTCATAGATACTACAAATATGGCCACAGTCGGCCTCATCCTCACCACGAGGACATTCGGCGGTACCATTACACTTGGCTGAGAGCTCTAAGCATATATTGCCATCACTGGGACAAGCAAACATGGGATTGTTTTCATCGCCACATATAATTTTGCTCTTTTTACCCGTAATCATGTCACAACTCATTTCATCAGACATATCACCACAATCATTATGACCATCACATACTAAGCGTTTATCGATACATTGACCCAAGAGACATTTATGCATATCGATAGGACATTCTTTAAGGCCTGCAATGGGAAAGCGAAGCCATCAACAAACCTTAATTTGTAATACTTGTGACATTGAAGTTACTACCTACCACATTTATCATGTTCATCAGAGGCATCTGTACAGTCAATTTTTCCATCACATTCCCAACTTTTCGCAATACAAGTTCCACTTGTACATTGGAACATCGTTTTGTCACAAACAGGACGTAAACTGGCCTCTTTTCCCCTAGCTAATTTACAGTTTACCTCATCTGAGTTGTCACCGCAATCATTGACGCCGTCACACATAACACTGAAGTCCACACAATTGCCATTATCACAGACATGTTGATGGCGATGGCAATTTTTGGACTTATCTGAAAAATTTCGATACCAGATTTATTTTAAACAATTCCCGCCAAATTCAATTAACTTACCAAAATGTTCACAATGATCCTCATCGGAGCCATCATGACATTGTTTTTTACCATCACATCGCTGATCCGAATCCAGACATTGTTCCGCATTGTGGCACATAAATTTGCCAACAGGACATACAACTTTCGGTTTCTGAATGTCGCTGGCATCGCACCCTTTTTCATCTGACCCATCGGGACAATCCTTACGGCCATTACATTTGCGTGATAATGTTAAACATTCACCGGAACGGCAGCGGAATTCACAATCTAATGCTTCGATACAGGTATGATTGGTGTTATCTTTAAAAACCAAACCGGCTGGACAAAGACAGGCAGCATTAAATTTACCCAAGGTCACACAAATATGAGAACAACCACCATTCCAGTGCTGACAAGGATGATCCACAATCATAGGCGGTGTACTGGCTAGCACTGGAATGTGAGCTGGCAAAGAATGTGTGCTATACACTTCTCGATTAACTTCGATGTCAAAACGTTTCAAAGGACCCAAATTACTCTTATGCGTCCAATGTATAGTGTTCGATTTTAGTTCAGTCCAAAACAGATCTTCATCCACTATGGCAATTGAGTATGGTCTCCTTAATTTGCCGCGGAATGTATAAGCATGTAGATTACGATAATCTGAAAATGCTATATGCCCTAAATCACTATCGGCCCAATACAGAGTTTTGGTATCAAAATCTGTCGCAAATCTTATATAATCATCACCCAACTCATCTTCAAAGACATGAGCATGTTCTCCTTGACCACTCAATGACATCTTATCAATATAACAATGTCGGCGGGATTTTAAAGCAACAAACATTGTGCTGTAGGATAATCAGAAATTAAATAAAATATTTCAGTTTATATAAGTATGCAGACTTACCCATCATCCGGTATTAAAGCTAAGGCAGTGGGCGATAGTAATCCCGCAAAGAATGATACTATGCCACGGTGCTTCGTCCTGAGAGACATTACTTCAACAACATGTCTTTCCGAATCGCTCCAGTATAAGTTATAAGATAAATGATCTGAAATTTTGAAAAAAAAAATCAAAAAGCAATATTTTAAAGTCAGTGAAGGAAGTTTGCTACTTTAATTTAAGCAAGGAAGAGGGTTAAATTTGTTTTAGGTTGTCAATTTGATACGCTACATTTGGTAAAAGTTAGAAGGTTAAAAGTTAGTTAGATCTCAGCCATTTGGTTTAAAAGTTTTGCATTTTTTTTCGAGGTTTTTATATACTCTTATATACAAGGGTGAATCAATAAGTCTTTTCAAATCTATAAAGAGCACTAAGAATTTAAAATAATGATTTCTGAAAAAAGTCAAGTTCCAAAAGACGGCTAGCAAAATTTTAGGTAAATACGTCGTTAAGGTTTTTTAAGTAAATGTTTTGTAGAGCAACTTTTGCAAGGCAACACACCTAACAAAAAATCAAACATGAGGTCGAAAAAGTCCATGGCACATTTGCACGAGCGTAAATGAATTAAAACGAGGCGCTATATCTACAAATGATCGACCTCATTCTGGACGTCCAGTTGGTTATACCACATGGTTCAGTGATTTCAATTTTACACGACAAATTGGGTATGAAAAAACTATCAGCAAGATGGGTGACGTGCTCGATCACAATCGACAATAAACACAATCGTGTGACTGATTCAGTATCTGGTTTAGAGCTTTTCCGTAGCGATCCTGATGAATTTCTTCTCCAGTACATAACTGTTGATAAAACATGGATTCATTACTATAAACCAAAAATGAAACTACGGTCAAAGTAATGGCTTTGACCCCGAAGACATCAAAGATAGCGAAATCGGCTGGTAGGGTTATGTTCACGTTTTTTTGGGATGTGCATGGAATTATATACTTGGAAAATGGAAAAACAATATTGGGTCAATTAATCGAAGAAATCAAAATTGAGGTTCGAATTGTTGCCGCATCTTATACTCTATTCTCTAGATTTGGTTCCGAGCGATATTTTCCTGTTTCCAAATTTAAAGAAATGGCTCAGTGGAAAAAGATACGAGTCGAATGAAGAGCTCATCTGTGCAACAGAAGCCTATTTTGAGGACCTTAAGAATTCTTACTTTGTGGTGGGCTTGAAAAGTAAGAAAATCGCTGGATGAAAAATAAAAAGAATTAACCCAAAAAATGTAATTTCGTAAAGACTTATTGACTCGTCTAAGGCGATAAATAAACTTAAGATAATGTAATTTTGTATTCAAAGTATTTATTCCAACCGAATTTTACATAATAAATCGTTTATATGTTTAAATACGGAAGTGTTGAATTAAATTAAAGAATTATAAAGCAAAACCCATATACAATGTTACAACTTTTTTGACTATTATTTATTTATAGCTCAGTGATCAATATGAACTCACTTCAGAAATTTAGCACTTGTGTAGAGAAGATGATTAGCTACAATATATATATTGTATATGCTGTAAGATATTCCATTTTAAAGTTCAGAATATAAAATAATGACCGTTTTCAAATAATACTTTGTTAAATAAATTTTAAAGACTGTCCCAGGATCTTCTATAGATTTAAAATGTAGTTTAACAGGTTTTGCAAAAAAACTCAATTATACTAGACGACTTCAGTGTATTTAAATGCTTTTTCGACGTGCCACAGATAAGTTATTTGGGTAAACAAGACTATTCACATCAGCGTTTATTAAATTCAAATAAGGTGAGGTCTAAAAAGCATATGTATTTTATATTGTTGATTTAACATCGAAGCTCCCACATATTTTAATACCTAGTGGAACTTATATGTTTAAAAGGGCCATTTAAACATCATTTAATTAATAAATATTTCTAAAATCAGAGCTTTTTTAAATATAAAATATTAAAATAAATGAAATTCCTGTACAACCGGACATGCAGAACATATATACATTTTTTTTAAACTAATATGTTAATGTTTTTGTTTTAATTAAAGTAAAAACATGTTATCTTAACTTTAATTAATTTCTAAATCAATTATAAATATAAACAAATACGAACAAAGCAAATTTGTGTATTCATTTTTATTAATTTCTAAATCCTAATTTAAAAATTAACTTGGAAATAAGCGTTTAATTTGATGCACTAGTTTACTCCCATTAATTGGGCATCATTGTTATTGACTTCGTTTTTTAAAAGCTTTTTCAAATAAATATTGAAATTATGCTCGCATACTCTCCTTTCTTCCTTCGTTATTTTTTTAAACGAATTAAAACAAATACGCAACTATAACTCTTCTTTACTTGCTACAATATTTTAGTTTTTAGTTAGTTTTTGTGCGGTACGGTTGATCGGTTAATATTAAAAATTTTTTTCTTAAAAATTCCACCATTTTGTTTGTAAATAATAAAGTATATGCAAATATTTTTATAAAGAAATAAAGTTGAAGTGTTGTGAAGTATTTTTCTAAAAAAAATTCCTTAAAAAGTTTATTTTAAATGTGTAAAAAATGTATTACAAAATTTTAAGAAAATGTATATGCGTTTGCGTGGTGGTCGTTGTCGTTTTTTCTATCGTTCGTTAATAAGAGAAATAAAAGAGTGTTTGCATAAAAGAAGTTTTTGTGTGTAGTTGTAAGAAAATTTAATGCAAGAAAAAAATGGCAAAGTTTAGAAATCAATATCCGTTATATTTGGAATAAAATAAACAATAGCAAATTAATAATTAGTCGCGCAATAAGTTTTCTAATAAAAAAAAAGTAAAAAAGGTGTATCAATGTGTCAAAAATAAAAAAATTAAAAGGTAAAGTTTTAAAAAAATGGATTCATTCCTATCAAAAGTTAAGAAAAGTAATGTTTAGCATTATATTTTTAAATAATTTAATAAAAGAATATAGTTTAAATAAATCAATTTTAAGTAAAAAAGCGAAAAGAAATTAAAAAAAAAAAATATACAAAATAATAATATACAAAATCCTCAACAAATACTAAACGAAGAAATATATTGATTAAAGGTAAGAGAATTTTTTACTCATACTGAATTAAGTATTTTTTATGCCAAAGTATGTTATCAGAAGGGAGAAATGTTATTTATTAGAACCAGAAGAATAGGTAACACTACGAAAATTAATAGTAGTATATAATAAAGAATGAATGGTAACATAAAATATTTAAATGAAAATGGAAATATAAATGCGGAAAGGGAAACATTTAAATATGTATAAATATGATTTAGAGAGAGTATTCAATATATAGAGCGATAATAATAGAGTGAGAGTTTAGGTTAAGTTCATACCAGGCTTGTCGAACTTGCGTAGTTATCTAATTTTTTGTGATTTTTTGGCAGGGAATTATATAAAATTATCCCCGATTCTTTGAAGTTCTATGATCCATCAATTTGGGAATGTTTAATGAAAATGATAGATTAAAAAATAATTTATTTTAAAATGGTTTTTAACTTTTTCTAACTAAAATTATTACCATTACTAACTTTAACTTAAGTTAAATCGTGAAATAATATATTACATAGTGCAACACATAAAATGCAAACTCAATCTCGTGTGCGGTTTTCGAAGTACTTGTTGAAAATAACAAAACCCTTATATGTGTTTTGCTCCCCATTGGGTTTTGATTGTTTAGCTGCTGTTCGGATTTTATGGCCTCATGTATGTATATTTTCACTAAAACTTTATTTTTCCGAAGAACATGCCTTTTTTTATCACGGCTATATCTTGGTAACCAATTGGAATTTTGTTTTCTTGTCTTCGGTACAATTATAGCTATAGACTAGGAGAAAAAAGTGTAAAACAAACTCGAAAAAACTGCATCTAGTGCCTGAAAATTGCTAAAATGTCGAAAAAATTTAATTTTTTCTTTTTTTCACCATTTTATAATATATGTAATTCATAATTCTTCACAATATTATACTACTGGAAATAGGCATTTTTTCGGGTATTAGCTGCAGTTTTTTAGAGTTAGTTTGTTTTACACGCACACGATAAGGAGTTTGCATTTCACGTATTGCACTGTGTTATTATTGAATAAAACATATACAATCAACGAACGGATTCACTCATCCACTTTTCACACTTGAACAAGTAGAACAACTAGTAGAGGAAAAATTTCCAGTTAAAAAAGACCCTGTAAAATTGTATTTTGAATGGAAAATAACTTTTGGACTAATTTAAACTCCATATATCGCATTATAATCGATGTAAAGCATTTCTATCAGGGACCGCAAATAACTATTTTGTAATCTTTAACATAAAGAAGTAAAAGTCGACTAACTGATTTAGGTATATAATTTTGATCCGTTGAAACTAGTCTTTCAGAAAGTGATTTGCTTTGTAAAATTATTATTTTTATTTTTTCGATCAAAAATTATAAAATGTTTATTCTTTTCTCTTTTCGGTTGCAAAAAAGAATTTTTTTAAATAGAATTATCAGTTAATTTTTATTTTATTTTTTTTTTTGAGCAGAAGAAATACTTCTTTTACGCCTTTTATTATTAAAGGTATAAATAACAGTTACAGTCCCTGGTTTTTAAAAAAGAAAACGTTGCGAAAAATATTGCAACTATGCATCATCAAATGAAGATATTATTGTGTGCCCATACCTAATGCAGTAAAGATTCCTTAATATATAGGTAAATTGGTCGTATTAAACATTGTGTTTATTTTGAATATGTCTTTGATTTATTAAAAGATTAATTAAATATTATAAGAATTTTATTGAAGACAGATTAAATAAAACCTGCATTAATTTTTCTTCTGAACAATTATGTTTTATATATCGAATTTATCGCATAAATTGTTTAACATTAGAAATATTATTTATTTAAATCATACCTGCTTAGAAAACTGAAAAAAAAATAGCGATTTATTTAACCAGTATTGCTCTACTTCTAATAATCTGGCATCGTTGTTATTTTGTAACTTCGGTTTTTTAAAAGCTTTTGCAAATAAATATCAAAAATATTTTACATAACTCTCATTTCCTGCTCCGTTTATTTCTTGTAACTAGAACTACTTTTTGTGAGCCTGCACTTTTTAGTTTTCACTTAGATTTCGTACGGTACGGTTGATCGGTTAATAACATATATTTTTTTTTTTTTACAAAATACCACCATTTTGTTTTTAGTTAATAAAGTATATGAAAATATTTTTATAAAAAAATAAAGTTGAAGTGTTGTGGAATATTATTCAATAAAAATTCGCTTAAAGAGTTTATTATAAATGTGTGAAATATGTATTACAAAATTTAAGGAAAATGTACATATATGCGTTTGCGTGGCCGTGTTGTAGTTTTTTCTATCGTTCGTTAATAAGGGAAATAAAATAGTGTTTGTATAATAGAAGAGTTTGTATTTAGTTGTAAGAAAATAAATTTCAAGAGTAAAATGGCAATAGCCATCATATTCGAAAAGAGAAATAAATTTCAAAAAAATTAATAAAGTAATAATCAGCCAAAACAAGTTTTCAAAATGTCAAAAAAATAGACAAAATTTCAAAAAAAAAATGTTTCCATACCTATCTAGAGTGGTAATATTAAAAAAATAGCTTTATATTTTAAAACCATTTAATAAAAAAATAGTTTAAATAATAAAAAAAAAATTGAAGGAAAATAGCGAAAGGTAATTAAAAAAAATTGAAGGAAAAAAGCGAAAGGTAATTAAAAAAAATCAAAAATATAAAATTAATAATATAAAAACTAATGCAATAAATTAATATGCAAAATTCTTCAGAAATACTAAACGAAGAAATTAATGGATTAAAGGAAAGAGAATTTGTTACTCATACTTAAGTAACTTTTTTGTCTGCCAAAGTGTATCAGAAGGGGAAATGTTATTTACTAAAACCAGAGTGATGGAGTACCCTACTAGAATTAGATGTATATGATAGAATATGAGTGGCAATATAACCTATTTAAAGGGAAAGGGAAATAGCAATACGGAAAGGGAAACATTTAACTATGTACATATATGAGATTTAGAGAGAGTATTCAATACATTGAGCGATAATAAGAGAGTGAAGGTTTAGATTAAGTTAAGTGTTGAACTTGCGTATTTTAAATCAACAAAAAAAAGTAAAATTTTTGCTAACATGAAGCAAGTGCTTTTGAGAGCTTTTAGTTTCATTCCAATTTAGCGTATTTTAGCGCACTTTGGGGTACTGTTTTGCGCTTTAAAAAGTTTGCATCGCTAGTGAACTTTGTTGGTCTGTTTAAGCACATCATAAAACCGTGTTGAAAAATGCCTAAAAGTTTTTGACTAACACTCTAAAAAACTTGTTACTCAGTTATTATTGAACCGATTTTTAATTTTAAAACGGGTTTGAAAATAAAAAGAAAGCAGCTTTCGAAATAGAAATACTTCTTAATATTTTTAAAAACATTATTTTAAGATTAGAGATAACCAATAAATATTCAAAAGCTTTATACTCAGAAACTAACTGGTTTTCAGAATGGTTTTTTGAAAAAAATTTTGACACAAATTCACGTAGCAGTTAAAAAAAATCGGTAACCCCTTTCCTGTCCTGTGAATCACATATGATGCATAACAATTCTCTTTCATACGCTTGTGGAACACATCTGCTGCATAACTGATATTTTTATGTAGTGAATATATGAAAGACAGCGAAATCGGCTCGTAGGGTTACGTTCACGTTTTTTTTGGGATGTGCATGGAATTATATAGATTGAGTACTTGGAAAATGGAAAAACAATATTGGGTCAATTAATCGACGAAATCGAAATTGAACTTCCATTAATATAACGCTCGGCTTCACACTTAGTTTCTATAGCAAAATACACGAGTTGAGGTTCAAATTGTTGCCGCATCTACCTTATTCTCTAGATTTGGTTCCGATCGAACCAAAAAATTAAAGCAAATTTAAAGCAATGGCTCAGTGGAAAAAGATACGAGTCGAATGAAGAGCTCATCGTTGCAACAGAAGCCTATTTTGAGGACCTTTAGGATTCTTACTTTGTGGTGGGCTTGAAAAGTAAGAAAATCGCTGGATGACAAATAAAAAGAATTAACCCAAAAAATGTAATTTCGTAAAGACTTATTGACTCGTTTAAGACGATAAATAAACTTAAGTTAATGTAATTTTGTATTCAAAGTATTTATTTCAACCGAATTTTACATAATAAGTCGTTTATAGGTTTAAATAGGGAAGTGTTAAATTAAATTAAAGAATAATAAAGCAAAGCCCATATACAATGTTACAACTTTTTTGACTATTATTTATTTATAGGGGGGATCAATATGAACTCACTTCAGAAATTTAGCACTCGTGCAGAGAAGATGATTAGCTACAATATATATATTGTATATGCTGTAAGATATTCCATTTTAAAGTTCAGAATATAAAATAATGACCTTTTTCAAATAATATTTTGTTAAATAAAATTTTAAAGACTGTCTCAGGATCTTCTATAGATTTAAATTGTAGTTTAAAAGGTTTTGCAAGAAAACTCAATTATACTGGACGCCTTCAGTGCATTTAAATTTTTTTTTCAGGGTCCCACAGATAAGTTATTTGGTTAAACAAGACAGGCTATTCACATCAGCGTTTATTAAATTCAATAAGGTGAGGTCTAAAAAGCATATGTATTTTATATTGTTGATTTAACATCGAAGCTCCCACATATTTTAATAGCTAGTGGAACTTATATGTTTAAAAGGGCAATTTAAACATCATTTAATTAATAAATATTTCTAAAATCAGAGCTTTTTTAAATATAAAATATTAAAATAAATGAAACTGCTGTATAACCGGACATGCAGAATATAGATAAATTTTTTTTAAATGTTTTTGTTGTAATTAAAGTAAAAACATTTTATCTTAACTTTAATAAATTTCTAAATCAATTATAAATATAGACAAATAGGAGCAAAGCAAATTTGTATATTCATTAAAATGAAAATTAACTAGGAAATAAGCATTTAATTTGATGCACTAGTTTACTCCCAATAATTGGGCATCATTGTTTTTGACTTTGTTTTTAAAAGCTTTTTCAAATAAATATTGAAAATATTCTCGCATACTCTCCTTTCTTCCTTCGTTATTTTTTTTAAACGAATTAAAACAAATACGCAACTATAACTCTTCTTTACTTGCTACAATGTTTTAGTTTTCAGTTAGTTTTTGTGCGGTACGGTTGATCGGTTAATACTAAAATTTTTTTCTTAAAAATTCCACAATTTTGTTTGTAAATAATAAAGTATATGCAAATATTTTTAGAAAGAAATAAAGTTGAAGTGTTGTGAAGTATTTTTCTAAAAAAAATTCCTTAAAAAGTTAATTTTGAATGTGTAAAAAATGTATTACAAAATTTTAAGAAAATGTATATGCGTTTGCGTGGTGGTCATTGTCGTTTTTTCTATCGTTCGTTAATAAGAGAAATAAAAGAGTGTTTGCATAAAAGAAGTTTTTGTGTGTAGTTGTAAGAAAATTAAATGCAAGAGAAAAATGGCAAAGTTTAGAAATCAATATCCGTTATATTTCGAATGAAAAATAAGTGTTAATAAAAAATAGCAAAGTAATAATTAGTCGCAATAAGTTTTCTAATTAAAAAAAAAGTAAAAAAAGGTGTTTCAATGTGTCAAAAATAAAAAAAATTAAGAGGTAAAGTTTTAAAATAATGGTTTTATTCCTATCAAAAGTTAAGAAAAGTAATGTTTAGCTTTATATATTTAAATAATTTAATAAAAGAATATAGTTGAAATAAATTAATTTGAAGTAAAAAAGCGAAAAGTAATTTTAAAAAAATAGAAAATAATAATATGCAAAATCCTTAACAAATACTAAACGAAGAAATATATTGATTAAAGGTAAGAGAATCTTTTACTCATACTTAATTAAGTATTTTTTATGCCAAAGTTTGTTATAAGAAGGGAGAAATGTTATTTATTAGAACCAGAAGAATAGGTAACACTACGAAAATTAATAGTAGTATATAATAGAGAATATGTGGTAACATAAAATATTTAAATGAAAAGGGAAATATAAATGCGGAAAGGGAAACATTTAAATATGTATAAATATGATTTAGAGAGAGTATTCAATATATAGAGCGATAATAATAGAGTGAGAGTTTAGGTTAAGTTCATACCAGGCTTGTCGAACTTGCATAGGTATCTAATTTTTTGTGGATTTTTTGGCAGGGAATTATATAAAATTATCCCCGATTCTTTGAGGTTCTATGATCCATCAATTTGGAAATGTTTAATGAAAATGGTAGATTAAAAAATAAATTTTTTTTAAATTCATTACTAACTTAAGTTAAATCGTGAAATAATATATTACATAGTGCAACTCATAAAATGCAACCTCAATCTCGTGTGTGGTTTTCGAAGTACTTATTGAAAATAACAAAACCCTTATTTGTGTTTTGCTCCCCATTGGGTTTTAACAGTTTAGCTGCTGTTCGGATTTTATGGCCTCATGTATATTTTCACTAAAACTTTATTTTTCCGAAGAACATGCCTTTTTTATCACGGCTATATCTTGGTAACCAATTGGAATTTTGTTTTCTTGTCTTCGGTACAATTATAGCTATAGACCAGGAGAAAAAAGGTGTAAAACAAACTAACTCGAAAAAACTGCATCTAGTGCCTGAAAATTGCTAAAATGTCGAAAAATTTTATTTTTTTTCCCAACTGGAAAATTAATGATTTTTTTTTATTTTGGTGTATGAGGCACTTTTTCGGGTATTAGATGCAGTTTTTTAGAGTTAGTTTGTTTTACACACACACGATAAGGAGTTTGCATTTCATATATTGCACTGTGTTATTATTGAATAAAAACATATACAATCAATGAACGGATTCACTCATCCACTTTTCCATTTGAACAAGTAGAACAACTAGTACAGGAAAAATATCCAGTTAAAAAAGACCCTGTAAAATTGTATTTTGAAATATACTTTTGAATGGAAAATAACTTTTGGACTAATTTAAACTCCATATGTCGCATTATAATCGATATAAAGCATTTCTATCAGGGACCGCAAATAACTATTTTGTAATTTTTAACATAAAGAAGTAAAAGTCGACTAACTGATTTAGGTATATAATTTTGATCCGTGGAAACTAGTCTTTCAGAAAGTGATTTGCGCTGTAAAATTATTATTTTTATTTTTTCGACCAAAAATTATAAAGTGTTTATTCTTTTCTTTTTCGGTTGTAATAAAAAAATTTTTTAAGCAGAATTATCAGTTAATTTTTATTTTATTTTTTTTTTCGAGCAGAAGAAATACTTCTTTTACGACTTTTATGATTAAAGGTATAAATAACAGTTACAGTCCCTGGTTTTTAAAAAAGAAAACGTTGCGAAAAACATTGCAACTATGCATCATCAAATGAAGATATTGTATGCCCATACCTAATGCAGTAAAGATTCCTTAATATAAAGGTAAATTGGTCGTAGTAAACATTGGGTTTATTTTAAATATGTCTTTGATTTATTAAAAGATGAATTAAATATTATAAGAATTTTGTTGAAGACAGATTAAATAAAACCTGCATTAATTTTTCTTCTGAACAATTATGTTTTATATATCGAATTTATCGCATAAATTGTTTAACATTAGAAATATTATTTATTTAAATCATACCTGCTTAGAAAACTGAAAAAAAATTAGCGATTGCTCTACTTCTAATAATCTGGCATCGTTGTTATTTAGTAACTTCGCTTTTTAAAAGCTTTTGCAAATAAATATCAAAAATATTTTACATAACTCTCATTTCCTGCTCCGTTTATTTCTTATAACTAGAACTACTTTTTGTGAGCCTGCACTTTTTAGTTTTCACTTAGATTTCGTACGGTACGGTTGATCGGTTAATATTATATTTTTTTTACAAAATACCACCATTTTATTTTTAGTTAATAAAGTATATGAAAATATTTTTATAAAAAAATAAAGTTGAAGTGTTATGGAATATTATTCAATAAAAATTCGCTTAAAAAGTTTGTTATAAATGTGTGAAAAATGTGTTACAAAATTTAAGGAAAATGTATATGCGCTTGCGTGTCCGTGTTGTAGTTTTTTTTTATCGTTCGTTAATAAGAGAAATAAAATAGTGTTTGTATAATAGAAGAGTTTGTGTTTAGTTATAAGAAAATAAATTTCAAGAGTAAAATGGCAATAGCCATCATATTCGAAAAGAGAAATTAATTTCAATAAAATTAATAAAGTAATAATCAGCCAAAATAAGTTTTCAAAATGTCAAAAATAAAAAGACAAAATTTCATAAAAAATGTTTCCATACCTATCTAGAGTGGTAATATTAAAAAAAAAAAAATAGCTTTATATTTTAAAACCATTTAATAAAAAAATAGTTTAAATAATAAAAAAAAAATTGAAGGAAAATAGCGAAAGGTAATTAAAAAAATTGAAGGAAAAAAGCGAAAGGTAATTAAAAAAAATCAAAAATATAAAATTAGTAATATAAAAACTAATGCAACAAATTACTATGCAAAATTCTCAAGAAATACTAAACGAAGAAATAAATGGATTAAAGGAAAGAGAATTTGTTACTCATACTTAAGTAATTTTTTTTGTATGCCAAAGTGTGTTATCAGAAGGGGAAATGTTCTTTATTAAAATCAGATTGATGGAGAACCCTACTAGAATTAGAAGTATATGATAGAATATGAGTGGTAAGATAACCTATTTAAATGGAAAGGGAAATAGCAATACGGAAAGGGAAACATTTAACTATGTATATGAGATTTAGAGAGAGTATTCAATACATTGAGCGATAATAAGAGAGTGAAGGTTTAGATTATGTTCAGGCTTGTTGAACTTGCGTATTTGTAATTAACAAAAAAAAATAAAAATTTTTAGTTTCATTCTAATTTAGCGTATTTTAGCGCTCTTTGGGGTACTGTTTTGCGCTTTAAAAAGTTTGCATCGCTAGTGAACTTTGTTGGTCTGTTTAAGCACATCATAAAACCGTGTTGAAAAATGCCTAAAAGTTTTTGACTAACGCTCTAAATAACCTGTTACTCAGTTATTAATGAACCGATTTTTAATTTTAAAACGGGTTTGAAAATAAAAAGAAAGCAGCTTTCGAAATTGAAATACTTCTTAATATTTTTAAAAACATTATTTTAAGATTGGAGATAACCGATAAAATATTCAACAGCTTTATACTCAGAAACTAACTGGTTTTCAGAATGTTGTTTTTGAACAAATTTTGATACAAATCCACGTAGCAGTTAAAGAAATCGGTAACCCCTTTCCTGTCCTGTGAATCACATATGATGCATAACAATTCTCTCCCATACGCTTGTGGAACACATCTGCTGCACAACTGATATTTTTATGAAGTGAATATATGAAAGACAGCGAAATCGGCTGGTAGGGTTATGTTCACGTTTTTTTGGGATGTGCATGTAATTATATACATTGAGAACTTGGAAAATGGAAAAACAATATTCCGTCAATTAATCGAAGAAAATGAAATTAAACTTCCATTAAGATAATGCTCGGCTTCACACTTAGTTTCTGTAGCAAAATACACGAGTTGAGGTTCAAATTGTTGCCGCATCTACCTTTATTCTCTAGATTTGGTTCCGAGCGATATTTTCCTATTTCCAAATTTAAGGAAATGGCTCAGTGGAAAAAGATACGAGTCGAATGAAGAGCTCATCTTTGCAACAGAAGCCTATTTTGAGGACCTTTAGAATTCTTACTTTGTGGTGGGTTTGAAAAGTAAGAAAATCGCTGGATGAAAAATAAAGAATTAACCCAAAAAATGTAATTTCTTAAAGACTTATTGACTCATCTAAGACGATAAATAAACTTAAGTTAATGTAATTTTTTGTTCAAAGTATTTATTCCAACCGAATTTTACATAATAAATCATTTATGGGTTTAAATAGGGAAGTGTTAAATTAAATTAAAGAATTATGAAGCAAAGCCCATATACAATGTTACAACTTTTTTGACTATTATTTATTTATAGCTCAGGGATCAATATGAACTCACTTCAGAAATTTAGCACTAGTGTAGAGAAGATGATTAGCTACAATATATATATTGTATATGCTGTAAGATATTCCATTTTAAAGTTCAGAATATAAAATAATGACCTTTTTCAAATAATATTTTGTTAAATAAAATTTTAAAGGCTGTCTCAGGATCTTCTATAGATTTAAATTGTAATTTAACAGGTTTTGCAAAAAAACTCAATTATACTAGACGACTTCAGTGTGTTTAAATGCTTTTTTCGAGGTGCCACAGATAAGTTATTTGGTTAAACAAGACAGTCTATTCGCATAAGAGTTTATTAAATTCAAACAAGGTGAGGTCTAAAAAGCATACATATGTATTTTATATTGCTGATTTAACATCGAAGCTCCCACATATTTTAATAGCTAGTGGAACTTATATGTTTAAAAGGGCCATTTAAACATCATTTAAATAATAACTACATATTTCTAAAATCAGAGCTTTTTTAAATATAAAATATTAAAATAAATGAAACTGCTGTATAACTGGACATGCGGAATATATATACATGTTTTTAAACAAATATGTTAATGTTTTTGTTTTAATTAAAGTAAAAACATTTTATCTTAACTTTAATTAATTTCTAAGTCAATTATAAATATAGACAAATAGGAACAAAGCAAATTTGTCTAAACATTTTATTAATTTCTAAATCCTAATTTAAAAATTAACTTGTAAATAAGCGTTTAATTTGATGCACTAGTTTACTCACAATAATTGGGCATCATTGTTATTGACTTCGTTTTTTAAAAGCTTTTTCAAATAAATATTGAAAATATGCTCGCATACTCTCCTTTCTTCCTTCGTTATTTTTTTAAACGAATTAAATCAAATACGCAACTATAACTCTTCTTTACTTGCTACAATGTTTTAGTTTTCAGTTAGTTTTTGTGCGGTGCGGTTGATCGGTTAATATTAAAATTTTTTTCTTAAAAATTCCACCATTTTGTTTGTAAATAATAAAGAATATGCAAATATTTTTAGAAAGAAATAAAGTTGAAGTGTTGTGAAGTATTTTTCTAAAAAAAATTCCTTAAAAAGTTTATTTTAAATGTGTAAAAAATGTATTACAAAATTTTAAGAAAATGTATATGCGTTTGCGTGGTGGTCGTTGTCGTTTTTTCTATCGTTCATTAATAAGAGAAATAAAAGAGTGTTTGCATAAAAGAAGTTTTTGTGTGTAGTTGTAAGAAAATTAAATGCAAGAGAAAAATGGCAAAGTTTAGAAATCAATATCCGTTATATTTGGAATGAAAAATAAGTGTTAATAAAAAATAGCAAAGTAATAATTAGTCGCAATAAGTTTTCTAATAAAAAAAAAGTAAAAAAAGGTGTATCAATGTGTCAAAAATAAAAAAATTAAAAGGTAAAGTTTTAAAAAAAATGGTTTCATTGCTATCAGAAGTTAAGAAAAGTAATGTTTAGCTTTATATATTTAAATAATTTAATAAAAGAATGTAGTTTAAGCGAAAAGTAATTAAAAAAAAAAAAAAAATAATAATATGCAAAATCCTCAACATATACTAAACGAAGAAATATATTGATTAAAGGTAAGAGAATTTTTTACTCATACTTAATTAAGTATTTTTTATGCCAAAGTGTGTTATAAGGAAGAAATCTTATTTATTAGAACCAGAAAATATTTAAATGAAAAGGGAAATATAAATGCGGAAAGGGAAACATTTAAATATGTATATGGGATTTAGAGAGAGTATTCAATATATAGAGCGATAATAATAGAGTGAGAGTTTACGTTAAGTTCATACCAGGCTTGTCGAACTTGCGTAGTTATCTATTTTTTTTGTAGATTTTTTGGCAGGGAATTATATAAAATTATCCCCGATTCTTTGAGGTTCTATGATCCATCAGTTTGGGAATGTTTAATGAAAATGAGAGATTAAAAAATAATTTTTTTTAAAATGGTTTTTAACTTTTTACCTAATTGTTTTATCTATCTAAAATTATTTCCATTACTAACTTTAACTTAAGTTAAATCGTGAAATAATATATTACATAGTGCAACACATAAAATGCAAACTCAATCTCGTGTGCGGTTTTCAAAGTACTTATTGAAAATAACAAAACCCTTATTTGTGTTTTGCTCCCCATTGGCTTCTGCTAGTTTAGCTGCTGTTCGGATTTTATGGCCTCATGTATATTTTCACTAAAACTTTATTTTTCCGAAGAACATACCTTTTTTTCACGGCTATATCTTGGTAACCAATTGGGATTTTGTTTTCTTGTCTTCGGTACAATTATAGCTATAGACTAGGAGAAAAAAGTGTAAAACAAACTAACTCGAAAAAACTGCATCTAGTGTCTGAAAATTGCTAAAATGTGGAAAAAATTTAATTTTTTCTTTTTTTCACCATTTTATAATATATGTAATTCATAATTCTTCACAATATTACACTACTGGAAATACTACTAAAATATAGCTGGAAAATTAATGATTTTTTTTATTTTTTCGGGTATTAGATGCAGTTTTTTAGGGTTAGTTTGTTTTACACGCACACGATAAGGAGTTTGCATTTAATTTATTGCACTGTATTATTATTGAATAAAAACATATACAATCAACGAACGGATTCACTTATCCACTTTTCCACTTGAACAAGTAGAACATACAGGAAAAATTTCCAGTTAAAAAAGACCCTGTAAAATTGTATTTTGAAATATACTTTTGAATGGAAAATAACTTTTGGACTAATTTAAACTCCATATATCGCATTATAATCGATATAAAGCATTTCTATCAGGAACCGCAAATAACTATTTTGTAATTTTTAACATATAGAAGTAAAAGTCGACTAACTGATTTAGGTATATAATTTTGATCCGAGGAAACTAGTCTTTCAGAAAGGATTTGCTTTGTAAAATTATTATTTTTATTTTTTAGATCATAAATTATAAAATGTTTATTCTTTTCTTTTTCGGTTGTAATAAAAAATTTTTTTAAGCAGAATTATCAGTTAATTTTTATTTTATTTTTTTTTTCGAGCAGAAGAAATACTTCGTTGATGACTTTTATGATTAAAGGTATAAATAACAGTTATAGTCCCTGGTTTTTAAAAAAGAAAACGTTGCGAAAAACATTGCAACTATGCATCATCAAATGAAAATATTGTATGCCCATACCTAATGCAGTAAAGATTCCTTAATATAATGGTAAATTGGTCGTATTAAACATTGGGTGTATTTTGAATATGTCTTTGATTTATTAAAAGAAGAAGTATTATAAGAATTTTGTTGAAGACAGATTAAATAAAACCTGCATTAATTTTTCTTCTGAACAATTATGTTTTATATATCGAATTTATTGCATAAATTGTTTAACAGTAGAAATATTATTTGTTTAAATCATACCTGCTTAGAAAACTGAAAAAAAAATAGCGATTTATTTAACCAGTATTGCTTTACTTCTAATAATCTGACATCGTTGTTATTTAGTAACTTCGCTTTTTAAAAGCTTTTGCAAATAAATATCAAAAATATTTTACATAACTCTCATTTCCTGCTCCGTTTATTTCTTGTAACTACTTTTTGTGAGCCTGCACTTTTTAGTTTTCACTTAGATTTCGTACGGTACGGTTGATCGGTTAATATTATATTTTTTTTTACAAAAACCCACCATTTTGTTTTTAGTTAATAAAGTATATGAAAATATTTTTATAAAAAAATAAAGTTGAAGTGTTATGGAATATTATTCAATAAAAATTCGCTTAAAAAGTTTGTTATAAATGTGTGAAAAATGTATTACAAAATTTAAGGAAAATGTATATGCGTTTGCGTGGCCGTGTTGTAGTTTTTTTTATCGTTCGTTAATAAGAGAAATAAAATAGTGTTTGTATAATAGAAGAGTTTGTGTTCAGTTGTAAGAAAATAAATTTCATATTCGAAAAGAGAAATAAATTTCAATAAAATTAATAAAGTAATAATCAGACAAAATAAGTTTTCAAAATGTCAAAAATAAAAAGACAAAATTTCATAAAAAATGTTTCCATACATATCTAGAGTGGTAATATTAAAAAAAAAAAAAATAGCTTTATATTTTAACACCATTTAATAAAAAAATAGTTTAAATAATAAAAAAAAAATTGAAGGAAAATAGCGGAAGGTAATTAAAAAAATTTAAGGAAAAAAGCAAAAGGTAATTAAAAAAAATCAAAAATATAAAATTAATAATATAAAAACTAATGCAATAAATTAATATGCAAAATTCTCAAGCAATACTAAACGAAGAAATAAATGGATTAAAGGAAAGAGAATTTGTTACTCATACTTAAGTAACTTTTTTGTCTGCCAAAGTGTATCAGAAGGGGAAATGTTATTTACTAAAACCAGAGTGATGGAGTACCCTACTAGAATTAGAAGTATATGATAGAATATTTGTGGTAAGATAACCTATTTAAATGGAAAGGGAAATAGCAATATGGAAATGGAAACATTTAACTATGTATATGAGATTTAGAGAGAGTATTCAATACATTGAGCGATAATGAGAGAGTGAAAGTTTAGATTAAGTTCAGGCTTGTTGAACTTGCGTATTTGTAATTAACAAAAAAAAAAAATTAAAATTTTTGCTAACATGAAACAAGTGCTTTTTAGAGCTTTTAGTGTCATTCTAATTTAGCGTATTTTAGCACTCTTTGGGGTACTGTTTTGCGCTTTAAAAACTTTGCATCGCTAAACTTTGTTGGTCTGTTTAAGCACATCATAAAACCGTGTTGAAAAATGCCTAAAAATTTTTGACTAACGCTCTAAAAAACTTGTTACTCAGTTATTAATGGACTGATTTTTAATTTTAAAACGGGTTTGAAAATAAAAAGGCAGCAGCTTTCGAAATAGAAATACTTCTTAATATTTTTAAAAACATTATTTTAAGATTGGAGATAACTGATAAATATTCAAAAGCTTTATACTCAGAAACTAACTTGTTTTCAGAATGTTGTTTTTGAAAAAATGTTGATACAAATCCACGTAGCAGTTAAAAAAAATCGGTAACCCCTTTCCTGTCCTGTGAATACATATCATGCATAACAATTCTCTTTCATACGCTTGTGGAACACATCTGCTGCATAACTTATATTTTTATGAAGTGAATATATGAAAGACAGCGAAATCGGCTCGTAGGGTTATGTTCACGTTTTTTTGGGATGTGCATGGAATTATATACATTGAGTACTTGGAAAGTGGAAAAACAATATTGGGTCAATTAATAGAAGAAATCAAAATTGAACTTCCATTAAGATAACGCTCGGCTTCACACTTAGTTTCGATAGCAAAATACACGAGTTGAGGTTCGAATTGTTGCCGCATCTTATACTCTATTCTCTAGATTTGGTTCCGAGCGATATTTTCCTGTTTCCAAATTTAAAGAAATGGCTCAGTGGAAAAAGATACGAGTCGCATGAAGAGCTCATCTTTGCAACAGAAGCCTATTTTTAGAATTCTTACTTTGTGGTGGGCTTGAAAAGTAAGAAAATCGCTGGGTGAAAAATAAAAAGAATTAACCCAAAAAATGTAATTTCGTAAAGACTTATTGACTCGTCTAAGACGATAAATAAACTTAAGTTAATGTAATTTTGTATTCAAAGTATTTATTCCAACCGAATTTCACATAATAGGTTTATAGGTTTAAATAGGGAAGTGTTAAATTAAATTAAAGAATTATAAAGCAAAGCCCATATACAATGTTACAACTTTTTTGACTATTATTTATACATAGCTCAGGGATCAATATGAACTCACTTCAGAAATTTAGCGCTCGTGTAGAGAAGATGATTAGCTACAATACATATATTGTATATGCTGTAAGATATTCCATTTTAAAGTCCAGAATATAAAATAATGACCGTTTTCAACTAATATTTTGTTAAATAAAATTTTAAAGGCCGTCTCAGGATCTTCTATAGATTTAAATTGTAGTTTAACAGGTTTTGCAAAAAACTCAATTATACTAGACGACTTCAATGTGTTTAAATGCTTTTTTCGAGGTGCCACAGATAAGTTATTTGGTTAAACAAGACAGTCTATTCACATCAGAGTTTATTAAATTCAAATAAGGTGAGGTATAAAAAGCATACATATGTATTTTATATTGCTGATTTAACATCGAAGCTCCCACTTATTTTAATACCTAGTGGAACTTATATGTTTAAAAGGGCCATATAAACATAATTTAATTAATAAATATTTCTAAAATCAGAGCTTTTTTAAATATAAAATATTAAAATAAATGAAACTGCTGTATAACCGGACATACAGAACATATATACATTTTTTTTAAACAAATATGTTAATGTTTTTGTTTTAATTGAAGTAAAAACATTTTATCTTAACTTTAATTAATTACTAAATCAATTATAAATATAGACAAGTAGGAGCAAAGCAAATTTGTATATTCATTTTTATTAATTTCTAAATCCTAATTTAAAAATTAACTTGGAAATAAGCGTTTAATTTGATGCACTAGTTTAATCACAATAATTGGGTATCATTGTTATTGACTTTTTTTAAAAGCTTTTTCAAATAAATATTGAAAATATGCTCGCATACTCTCCTTTCTTCCTTCGTTATTTTTTTAAACGAATTAAAACAAATACGCAACTATAACTCTTCTTTACTTGCTACAATGTTTTAGTTTTAGTTAGTTTTTGTGCGGTACGGTTGATCGGTTAATATTAAAAAATTTTTTTCTTAAAAATTCCACCATTTTGTTTGTAAATAATAAAGTATATGCAAATATTTTTAGAAAGAAATAAAGTTGAAGTGTTGTGAAGTATTTTTCTAAAAAAATTTCCTTAAAAAGTTTAGTTTAAATGTGTAAAAAATGTATTACAAAATTTTAAGAAAATGTATATGCGTTTGCGTGGTGGTCGTTGTCGTTTTTTCTATCGTTCGTTAATAAGAGAAATAAAAGAGAGTTTGCTTAAAAGAAGTTTTTGTGTGTAGTTGTAAGAAAATTAAATGCAAGAGAAAAATTGCAAAGTTTAGAAATCAATATCCGTTATATTTCGAATGAAAAATAAGTGTTAGTAAAAAATAGCAAAGTAATAATTAGTCGCAATAAGTTTTCTAATAAAAAAAGTAAAAAAAGGTGTTTCAATGTGTCAAAAATAAAAAAATTAAGAGGTAAAGTTTTAAGAAAATGGTTTCATTCCTATCAAAAGTTAAGAAAAGTAATGTTTAGCTTTATATTTTTGAATAATTTAATAAAAGAATATAGTTTAAATAAATTAATTTGAAGTAAAAAAGCGAAAAGTAATTTAAAAAAATAAAAAATAATAATATGCAAAATCCTCAACAAATACTAAACGAAGAAATATATTGATTATAGGTAAGAGCATTTTTTACTCATACTTAATTAAGTATTTTTTATGGCAAAGTGTGTTATCAGAAGGGAGAAATGTTATTTATTAGAACCAGAAGAATAGGTAACACTACGAAAATTAATAGTAGTATATAATAGAGAATAGGTGGTAACGTAAAATATTTAAATGAAAAGAGAAATATAAATGCGGAAAGGGAAACATTTAATTATATGGGATTTAGAGAGAGTATTCAATATATAGAGCGATAATAATAGAGTGAGAGTTTAGGTTAAGTTCATACCAGGCTCGTCGAACTTGCGTAGTTATCCCATTTTTTGTGGATTTTTTGGCAGGGAATTATATAAAATTATCCCTGATTCTTTGAGGTTCTATGATCCATCAATTTGGGAATGTTTAATGAAAATGATAGATTAAAAAGTAAATTTTTTTAAAATGGTTTTTAACTTTTTATCTTATTGTTTTATCTAACTAAAATTTTTTCCATTACTAACTTTAACTTAAGTTAAATCGTGAAATAATATATAACATAGTCCAACACATAAAATGCAAACTCAATCTCGTGTGCGGTTTTCGAAGTACTTATTGAAAATAACAAAACCCTTATATGTGTTTTGCTCTCCATTGGGTTTTGATAGTTTAGCTGCTGTTCGGATTTTATGGCCTCATGTATGTATATTTTCACTAAAACTTTAGTTTTCCGAAGAACATGCCGTTTTTATCACGGCTATATCTTGGTAACCAATTGGAATTATGTTTTCTTGTCTTCGGTACAATTATAGCTATAGACTAGGAGAAACAAGTGTGAAACAAACTAACTCGAAAAAACTGCATTTAGTGCCTGAAAATTGCTAAAATGTCGAAAAAATTTATTTTTTTATTTTTTTTCACAATTTTATAATATGTAATTCATAATTCGGCACAATATTATACTTCCAGTAGTTCTACTAAAATATAGCTGGAAAATTAATGATTTATTTTTTTTTATTTTGGTGGATGAGGCATTTTTTCGTGTATTAGATGCAGTTTTTTAGAGTTAGTTTGTTTTACACACACACGATAAGGAGTTTGCATTTCATGTATTGCACTGTTATTATTGAATAAAAACATATACAATCAAGGAACGGATTCACTCATCCACTTTTCCACTTGAACAAGTAGAACAACTAGTACAGGAAAAATTTCCAGTTAAAAAAGACCTGTAAAATTGTATTTTGAAATATACTTTTGAATGGAAAATAACTTTTGGACTAATTTAAACTCCATATATCGCATTATAATCGATATAAAGTATTTCTATCAGGGACCGCAAATAACTATTTTGTAATTTTTAACATTAAGAAGTAAAAGTCGACTAACTGATTTAGGTATATAATTTTGATCCGTGGAAACTAGTCTTTCAAAAAGTGATTTGCTTTGTAAAATTATTATTTTTATTTTTTCGATCAAAAATTATAAAATGTTTATCTTTTCTTTTTCGGTTGTAATAAGAAATTTTTTTAAGCAGAATTATCAGTTAATTTTTATTTTATTTTTTTTCGAGCAGAAGAAATACTTCTTTTACGACTTTTTCAGTCCCTGGTTTTTAAAAAAGAAAATGTTGCGAAAAACATTGCAACTATGCATCATCAAATGAAGTTATTGTATGCCCATACCTAATGCAGTAAAGATTCCTTAATGTAAAGTTAAATTGGTCGTATTAAACATTGGGTTTACTTTGAATATGTCTTCGATTTATTAAAAGATGAATTAAATATTATAAGAATTTTGTTGAAGACATTAATTTTTCTTCTGAACAATTATGTTTTATATATCGAATTTATTGCATAAATTGTTTAACATTAGAAATATTATTTATTTAAATCATACCTGCTTAGAAAACTGAAAAAAAATTAGCGATTGCTCTACTTCTAATAATCTGGCATCGTTGTTATACTTCGCTTTTTAAAAGCTTTTGCAAATAAATATCAAAAATATTTTACATAACTCTCATTTCCTGCTCCGTTTATTTCTTGTAACTACTTTTTGTGAGCCTGCACTTTTTAGTTTTCACTTAGATATCGTACGGTACGGTTGATCGGATAATAGTATATTTTTTTTTTTACAAGATACCGCCATTTTGTTTTTAGTTAATAAAGTATATGAAAATATTTTTATAAAAAAAATAAAGTTGAAGTGTTGTGGAATATTATTCAATAAAAATTCGCTTAAAAAGTTTATTATAAATGTGTGAAAAATGTATTACAAAATTTAAGGAAAATGTATATGCGTTTGCGTGGCCGTGTTGTAGTTTTTTCTATCGTTCGTTAATAAGAGAAATAAAATAGTGTTTGTATAATAGAAGAGTTTGTGTTTAGTTGTAAGAAAATAAATTTCAAGAGTATTCGAAAAGAGAAATAAATTTCAATAAAATTAATAAATTAATAATCAGCCAAAACAAGTTTTCAAAACGTCAAAAATAAAAAGACAAAATTTCATAAAAAATGTTTCCATACCTATCTAGAGTGGTAATGTTAAAAAAAATAGCTTTATATTTTAAAACCATTTAATAAAAAAAATAGTTTAAATAATAAAAAAAAAAAATGAAGGAAAATAGCGAAAGGTAATTAAAAAAATTGAAGGAAAAAAGAGAAAGGTAATTAAAAAAAATCAAAAATATAAAATTAATAATATAAAAACTAATGCAATACATTAATATGCAAAATTCTCAAGAAATACTAAACGAAGAAATAAATGGATTAAAGGAAAAAAAATTTGTTACTCATACTTAAGTAATTTTTTTTGTATGCCAAAGTGTGTTATCAGAAGGGGAAATGTTATTTATTAAAACCAGAGTGATGGAGAACCCTACTAGAATTAGATGTATATGATAGAATATGAGTGGTAAGATAACCTATTTAAATGGAAAGGGAAATAGCAATGCGGAAATGGAAACATTTAACTATGTATATGATATTTAGAGAGAGTATTCAATACATTGAGCGATAATAAGAGAGTGAAGGTTTAGATTAAGTTCAGGCTTGTTGAACTTGCGTATTTGTAATTAACAAAAAAAAAAAAAAAAATTTAAATTTTTGCTAACATGAAACAAGTGTTTTTTAGAGCTTTTAGTTTCATTCTAATTTAGCGTATTTTAGCGCTCTTTGGGGAACTGTTTTGCGCTTTAAAAAGTTTGCATCGCTAGTGAACTTTGTTGGTCAGTTTAAGCACATAATAAAACCGTGTTGAAAAATGCCTAAAAGTTTTTGGATAACGCTCTAAATAACTTGTTACTCAGTTATTAATGAACCGATTTTTAATTTTAAAACGGTTTTGAAAATAAAAAGAAAGCAGCTTTCGAAATAGAAATACTTCTTAATATTTTCAAAAACATTATTTTAAGATTGGAGATAACTGATAAATATGCAAAAGCTTTATACTCAGAAACTAACTGGTTTTCAGATTGTTGTTTTTGAAAAAATTTTGATACAAATCCACGTAGCAGTTAAAAAAAATCGGTAACCCCTTTCCTGTCCTGTGAATCACATATGATGCATAACAAGTCTCTTTTATACGCTTGTGGAACACATCTGCTGCATAACTGATATTTTTATGAAGTGAAATAATAAATTTTAGTTTTACAGAAGTTTTTAGAAGTTTTATAGCGACAATTTTTTTTTAAGGGCCTCAAAACTTCTGAAACTCAGTGGGCCCCTCAAAAAAAATTGTTATCAGTTCTTCTTCAACAGATAATTCAGACTTGGCGATACTACTTAACTATATTTGGCAATAATGTAGCTAAGAATCCGCTGAGCAAATTTTATTAACATTTTATGCGAAAGCGATAATTTATCCTGCACTTTTTTTTGAAACAATATAGGAAAAAAAGTATTATTTGTTATTTTTTCATCATAACTTACAATAACAGAATTGTAGCCACGGTAAAGCTGAACTACTTTTTTGAACATATCAATACAATCTGAACGTGCTGAGTCACCCTAAATAGCTCATAAAAATAACTATGTACCTTAAAAATGGTAGTTTTTCACTATGTTTACTCCTTTCATATTTACTCGTAGTGTCTGCTTGTCGAAAAAACTTTGGATCGATTTTTAATCCTTTTCCCGTGATACAATCGAGCTGAAACTTTGCAGACATACTCGTGGTGACGATAAAAATTATGTAACAATTTTTTTTGCAAAACATTTTTTTCGTAAAAAATATTTTTGTTTTTTGATTTTTCAAGACATGTTTCATTTTCAGTTAATCATTTATTTTATAACATGATGGTAAACTTAATTTACAAAGAGAGGGAGTATAATAAAATCTTGATTTTTATGGGTTAGTTTTTTACCTATAAATATAGTTGAAGAGTTGTGAAATATTTTTCAATAAAAATTTCCTAAAAAAGTTTATTTTAAATGTGTAAAATAAGTATTGCAAAATGTTAAGAAAATGTATGTATATGCGCTTGCGTGCTAGTCATTGTCGTATTTTTCTATCGTTTGTTAAGTTAATATGTTAATATGAGGGTGATTGTATGAAAGTAATTTTTGTGCGTAGTTGTGTGTAAGAAATTAATACCTTTATGAGAAAAATGGCAAAATTGTGAAATAAATAGCCATCATATTTGCAGTGAGAAATAGGTTTAAATATGAGTAGCCAAAATAAGTTTTCTTACAGAATTGGAAAGAAAATAATGGAAATAAAAAAAAATAGTATCTCAAAACTGCAAATAATTTAATAAAATAATAAATAATAATTTAGATATATAAAGAATTTAATAAAAGAAAAAGCAATTTAAAGAAGATATTAAAATTAGTCATGTAAAAATGCAATTAAAGCATGAACGGAGAAAAAATATTAAAAAGTAAGAGAACTTGTTACACATAACTTGGTTAAGAATTTTATTTGTATGTGTAAGAGTTGTTATTAGAAGTGGAAATGCTATTTATTAAAGCGAGAAGGTTGGTTAACACAAATAAAAATTTTGATAAAGAATGAGAGGAAAAGGAAATACCAATTCGGAAAGGGAAACACTTAATTGTACGGGACTTAAAAAAATATATAATAAAGAGAGAGAAGAGAGTGAGAGTTAATATTAAGTTAAAGTTAGGCTGCCAAACTTATGTATTTCTCCCCTTTATTTTTGAGCAAAGCGAAAACTATTCTCGATTTAAGGCAGGGGATTATATAAAATTTCACCCATGCATTGGGGTGGAATCATATTCAATTTCTTTATGTTTCATATATATTGGTATGAACGATTTGATTGATCAACAATATTTCTCTTATAATAGTTTTTAACTTTCTTATCTAATTAATATCAGAAAATTGATAAAGATTTCAAATTCAGAGGACCTAATCTTCATATATTTTCTGATATTTAAATAATTATATTAAAAACTATTTTAAATAATTATTTTATTTGTTATATATAGAAACTTGAAATCACATAATTTTAATTAGGAAAAGGTAAATTGTAATCTGTTACTTTTTAAGAGTTCTTAGTATTTTTTTAAGAATAAACATATTTATATTTTCTTCTAGTCTGACAATATTTCTTACTAAGCAACGTCTCATTAACTGGAATTTTATGTAAAGATTAGAAAAAAAAAACATGTGAGTCCGATCACAGGGGCGATGTGTAAACATCTATTTTAAGGCACTTTTTTAAAATTAAACAGAAAGCGTCTAATATAATAATATTTATTATTATTTATTATTTCAACTGTTTAATTTTTAATTTTTCGTTTTTCATTTTTTATTTTTTATTTTTTATTTTTTATTTTTTATTTTTAAGTTTTAATTTTTAATTTTTAATTTTTAATTTTTAATTTTTAATTTTTAATTTTTAATTTTTAATTTTTAATTTTTAATTTTTAATTTTTAATTTTTAATTTTTAATTTTTAATTTTTAATTTTTAATTTTTAATTTTTAATTTTTAATTTTTAATTTTTAATTTTTAATTTTTAATTTTTAATTTTTAATTTTTAATTTTTAATTTTTAATTTTTAATTTTTAATTTTTAATTTTTAATTTTTAATTTTTAATTTTTAATTTTTAATTTTTAATTTTTAATTTTTAATTTTTAATTTTTAATTTTTAATTTTTAATTTTTAATTTTTAATTTTTAATTTTTAATTTTTAATTTTTAATTTTTCATTTTTAATTATTAATTTTGAATTTTGAATTTTGAATTTTGAATTTTGAATTTTGAATTTTGAATTTTGAATTTTGAATTTTGAATTTTGAATTTTGAATTTTGAATTTTGAATTTTGAATTTTGAATTTTGAATTTTGAATTTTGAATTTTGAATTTTGAATTTTGAATTTTGAATTTTGAATTTTGAATTTTGAATTTTGAATTTTGAATTTTGAATTTTGAATTTTGAATTTTGAATTTTGAATTTTGAATTTTGAATTTTGAATTTTGAATTTTGAATTTTGAATTTTGAATTTTGAATTTTGAATTTTGAATTTTGAAGTTTGAAGTTTGAATTTTGAATTTTGAATTTTGAATTTTGAAGTTTGAATTTTGAATTTTGAATTTTGAATTTTGAATTTTGAATTTTGAATTTTGAATTTTAAATTTTGAATTTTGAATTTTAAATTTTGAAGTTGGAAGTTTGAATTTTGAATTTTGAATTTTGAATTTTGAATTTTGAATTTTGAATTTTGAATTTTTTATTTTTCAAAACGTTTTTATAACGGTATTCGCTCCCTCATTTTATCTCCAAACACTTCCTAATGAAATCGTGCCATCATTTTATCTCCAAACACTTTCTAATCTTTTCACCATTACAATCGAACCTCACACCGTTTTTGTCTTACTCTGTTTTTGTGATTGTATTGTGAAATAGATTTTTGCCCCCTGAGCGTATAGATGTTTACACATCAAAATCAAGGTTTTAAGCTCGATTACTCGAGCTATTCGAAGCTCGAGCTACTCCGTCCGATTGAGTAACTTGAGTAGTAAAAACTGGCATTTTTATATTAGAAAACATTTAAAAATATTGATATAAGTATTTAGTATAACAAATGTGGGCTTAGAATCGTACAAGTACTAGGTATATCATTACTTGAACCGTCCACTTTCCATACAAATGAATGAAAATATGCACTTCATAGATGTTTAACATCATTTTTCAAAGAATTTTCAAAAGATACATGGTATGCTTTTATATATTTTCCAATCAGTTATAGATTAGTAAGTTGATAGATTACTCTCCTGAAATATTAAAGAATTCGGATAAAAACTGTGGAGTAGGCTAACTACTACTCAAAAAGGATCAGCAACTTTCCATTCAAATGTATGAAAAAATATGTTCTTCATATATGTTTAATGTCTATTTTTAAAAAATGTTTAAGAACACTTGGAAAAAACTATTAGTATTTCAATTTGAATATATGTTGATAATAAGTTTTCAAAATTACAAATTCGACAAAAATGTTGGCGTGTGGGAACAACTACTCGAAAAAGATGCGGTACTTAAAAGTATATATTTGTAATACTATATACTTAAGTTTATTTTTTTGCATGCTTTCAAAAGAAATGTCAGTTTTTACTACTCAAGTCACTCGTTCGGCTCGAGTAGCCCATTTACTATTCGAGTACCTTGAGTATTTGAGCTTAACAGTAGGCTCTATTATTAACTCCATAAATCAAACCATATACTTGCAAAACATTCGAAAATTTTATAATACATACTAATATAATCTTTTCCATTTCAATTTGAGTTACATAAACAACCAAAAATAAACATTTTATTTTACCATACTTTAAATAATCTGGCTTCGTTAGAAATGAACTGATTTTTACAAAACTCTCATTTCCTGCTTCTTTAACATTCTCTTTTTAAACGAAGTAAAACAATTAAACATCTAGATCACTTTTTTTTGCTTGTCATTTTAGTTTAGTGGATGAAACTTTTTGAGAGAATGAAAGGTATCGTAAATAGAGAGGGAAATGCCAATACGGACAGGGAAATACTTAAATATATATATATAAGATTAAAAAGAAATATTTTGAGCGATAAGAAGAGATAGGCCAGTATGAGCCATCAGTGTATTATTTCAGAAAAATCATTGATATTTTTTTAAAATAGACTTTAACTTAACAAACTACAGTACTCAGTACATTTAAACAGAAAAAGTATTATAAATCTAGTGCCCAATTGGAGTATACGTGAGCGAGTTAAATTTGCGTTTTTAGTGTTCGATGGGGCACTTACGGAATTTAGTCTAAAGAATTTTATACACTGTTTCCATAACACAATTCGTCATAGACGAACGAAAATTTGTATGAAAAACAAAAACAAAATACACACAAATTTTCGTTCGTCTGTGACGAATTGTGTTATGGAAACAGGGTATTAATTTTATATGACAGAATATAAAAAAATTTACTTAAAAATAAAGTATACTTTTTAAAAATTTTGCGTACAAAAAAATAAAAGAAAAAAAATTTTTTCAAATGTACTATCGTTTCGACACTTAACGTGTATAATAATATGGAAATTATGAACAATCGTAATTGAAATTTATACGAATGCCTTAATTAGGCCGTTCCCTAGTTGTATTTATAGAAACTTAAAATATCATATTTAATTCGGAAAAAGTAAATCACATTCAAATCATTTTTTTTATATAAAAAGAAAAAAAAGTATTTGGATGATTGTAGGAAAAATTATAATGATTTATTATAACTTTCTCAGAATCTTTAGTTTTAATTAGTTTTAATTTTTCTACAGAATAAACATTTTCTCCTAATCTGAGAAAATTTCTTCTAAATATAAAATATTTTTTAAAAAGTATTATTATTAACTTCATAATTCTAATCTTGAAATATATTCAATACATTAAAATAATATAATAATATAAAATTATATTATTGCTCGAAAACTTTTTCAATTCGAATCATCATAATTTTCATAATCTGGCATCGTTGTCAGGAAATTTATTTTTTAAAATCTTTTGCAAATAAATATCAAGAATGTCATACAACACTCTCATTTCCTGATCCGTTCATATTCATTTTTTAACGAAGTAAAACTGATACACACTACTCTTTTTTATTTACTTACACATTTTAGTTTTTATTCAGTTTTAGTGCGGTACGGTTGATGTGTTAATAAATTTTTTATTTTTTTTTAAATTGCACCATCTTGATTTTTAATAATAAAGAAAATTAAAATATTTTTATATAAAAATGTATTTGAAGTGTTGTGAAATATTTTCCAATATAAATTTCCTTAAAAAGTTTATTCTAAATGTGTGAACAAAAGTATTGCAAAATTTAGAAAACAAATTCATGTAGGTATGAATATGCGTTTGCGTGCCAGTCGTTGTTTTTTCTATCATGCATTCGTTTGTCTCATAAATTAAGAGAGTGCTAGTAAGAAGTTTTCGTGTGTAGTTGTAAGAAAAAAAATATTTTTAAGAGAAATATGACAAAGTTGAGAAATAAATAGCAATAGAAGTATTATAAAATAAGAGTACCCAAAATAAGTTCCCTTATAAAGTAATAGAAATAATATAAAAAATTTAAAAATGCAATCTTTTTTTATATATCATATCATAAAGTGGTTGAAGTAAAAATAATTTAATAAAAAAAAATAAATAAATTAAATAGAAAGAAAAGTAATTGAAAGAAAATAATAAAATTAGTAACATAAAAAAATGCTGCAAAAAGAAAAAATAAAGGAAGAAAAATTATTAAAGGTAAGAGACTTTTTATACAATGTTATCAGAGGTAGAAATTTATTAAAGCGAAAAGGTTGGACAAAACAAATAAAATTAGAAGTGGTTGATAGAGAATCAGAGAAAACAACATGTTTTAATGGAAGAGGAAATACCAATACGGAAAGGGAAATACTTTAGTAGATGGGAGTTAGAAAAGGTATTTTAATTAGAGAGAGATAGAGAGAATAATAGTGAGGCTTTAGAACAGTGCTGTTCATTTCATAGAACAATTGTTCAAGCTCAACTCACATGTATTCTTACGGTCTTGCATTTAGTCGTCACTGAAACAGCGACGAATGAAGACGTGCGTGGATGTATGTTAATTTTTTTTTAATGCACCGAAAAAAATTAATAGTAATATGCGAAAAAAATTTTATGAGTATAAATGTATTTGGTAATTTGTTATTAAACATGTAAGAGAAATAATTTAAATGAAAAAGAAAAGCTGTTTGATTAAAAAAAAACTAATTTTTGTTGAAAAATTAAAAGAATCGTTGATCAAATTAGAAACCAAGATCGACAAATAAAAATTGTGAAAATTTTTTTTCAGATTTAAAATTTATTTGTTCTAACGTAACGCATTGTTCTGTAAATTTAAAAAATGTTTTACTAATACGTAATTGTCGCGAAAGAATAAATATTGAAAAATTTATAATAGAAGATGAAGATCTATAAAAGTCTTTAATTGAATTAAAAAAAAAACGAATTTATTTATTATAAAAGTTAAATTGATTTTAAAAATTTGAGTCTGATCGTTCATTCATTCATTCATTGAATTTTTTCCCTTAAAAAAGTCTATTTTTTTTACATATTTTTAACAATGAAATCATTAATATTGATTGAAAAAATTTACAACTTTTTGTTGTTTATAGAATGAAAAAAAGCCAGCCTAATGAATATACATATGTAATTATTTTTTTTCCCGTAAAAAATTGAATTTTTGTTTAATTTTTATTTCTTCAAAACAGTTTTACACACAACATTAACAGTTTAATATTTTCAATAAAAAATAAATTCACAAAGAGACTAACACTGCTATTAACCTATTGAACATTTCTTACAGTGCAATTCTCATTTTCTCACCAACACAATTACATTTTTATTTTTGGACACCACTGCTTTAGAATAAGTTCATGTGGACTTGCCGAACTTGTGAATTTATCACCTTTTTTTGGAAAATATTTGTTGATTAAAGTGAGAAGTATTTTTAATTTGAGACAGGGGATTATATACAATCATTGATATTGATACTAACGATTTGATTAATTAAAAAAATATTTTTTGGAGTAGTTTGTAACTTTTTTCTACACCTTTTCCAATTGCATATGAGAAAACATCAATTGAATTTCAGAAAACATCAATTGAACTTCAGAAAGTATAAATTATATTTCAGAAAACATTAATTGATTGTCAGAAATAATCAATTGTATTTTAGAAAACATCAAGTGAATTTCAGAAATTATCACTTGTATTTCAGAAAGTATCAATTGAATCTCAGAAAGTATCGAATGTATTCCAGAAATTATTAAATATATTTCAGAAAGTATCAAATGTATTTCATAAAATATTAAATGTATTTCAATAAACATCAAATGTATTTCAGAAATTATCAAATGTATTTCAGAAATTATCAAATGTATTTCAGAAATTATCAAATGTATTTCAGAAATTATCAAATGTATTCCAGAAATTATCGAATGTATTTCAGAAAATATCAAATGTATTTCAGAAAATATCAAATGCATTTCAGAAATTTAGTATGTAAGCTTTGATACATAGGGCGAACGCTATTTAAATTGGTAAAAATCGGTGCATGCTCAGACCTAGTCCTATGACCCCTATTAGATCGGCTTAAATTGCCAAATTATCATATAGATCTCGCTTCAATTGGGATTATGCATGTTTATTACATCCATTTATCAGCAGTCCAAAAATAAACCATATAGGACAATTCTTAGTCATAGCCCCCATTTGAAGCTGATTCCTAAGCTTCACTTAAATCTATAAAAAAAACAAAAATATTGCACATATTTTCATATTTTTCATATATGTTTTTGCAAAAAAAATAGGTGACTTTACCAAATATGGTCGAGAACGGTACATTGTCCAGCCTAGCCCCCATATAAATATAACATTCGATATGAACTTTTATATATTCGAAGGCAAAAAATTGAATAACAATGCCACTGAAATTTGGTATGCTTATTTTTTATATTCAATTAGTTAGACCTAAGACACTTTATCTAGACGCGTGATTATAGGATACCCTATTAGTTGGACTAGGCCGACTATACCATGTATTTTTGGAAAAAAATTTAATATGATGTAAAACTTCCATGAAGTTATGAATGTTTTCATACATTTGTGGTCGAGCTTTTTTGAGTAGTATTTCGGCCACCCCACAGTTATACCTTCCTTACATTTGCACATCTAAAAAATATAACTGTTGACTATGCCATTATAAAAAATTTTCACACTTTTGTATAGAAACTGTCATCTTTTTCGATTGTAGTTCGTCCTAGCCACAATTTATGTCGGATTACTTTAAGTAGTTTTACTACTCAAGCTATTCGAGCTTGACCGTATGATATAGAATACAGTGCGTTCATAAATGATAGCACATTTGGTAATCTGTTAATCAATGTTATATAAAATTTTAACTATGCATGCTATAGTTATGATCTCTTTGTGGAACATGTATTAATATGTTTTCTTTCCAAAAATAAACGTATATTACCCAAAACTCCCATTAATTAGAAATACCGTTATTAAAATCTCTTACATCCCAATAGTTACCGTATTAAATCGTCTTTGTTTAACAAAAATAATTAATTAAATCCTATATTTATTTAACAAAAATAATAAAAATAACATCATCTTAATAATTTATAACACCACCTTTTGCTTTAATGCAATCAAATATGCTATTTTTCATAGAATTTATTAATTTATTCAAAAGACCTTGATTAAGTGCTTCGCATTCATTGAAAATTGCAATTTTTAGGTCATTTACATTCATGTATTGACGATTGTCAGCATAAATTCGCCTGACGAGAATTCCCCATATGTTTTCTATGGGGTTCATATCAGGAGAGCAAGTAGGTCATTCCAAAACGTCGACATTATTCGAGCTTAACCATTCTTTTGTGAATTTGCTGGCATGACAGGCTGCATTGTCTTGCTGAAAAATATATGTTTTTCTGTATTGGCACGATTTGCAACTCCAGACAAGAATCTTCAGTAAACGCACCCCAAATCATAACAGAACCGTCAACAAAGTTTCTTCGGGAGAAACATTGGGGTTCTTTTCTTAAGTCACGCCAGTAACTGAAACTCCTATCAGGACCATCCAAATTAAATTTTTTTTCATCTGAAAAAATTATCTTTTAAAAGAAAATTTATTATTTTCTAACATAACATTAAACAACATACATCTGACCAATTTGTAGCCATATTATTTTTGCAAAACTGCAAACGCGCATTAAAATGACGTACCAAAAGACGAGGAATTTTCTTCATTCTTTGTCTTCGAATGTGTTTGGAAGATTTAAGAACATTCCAAATGGTAATTTTGCACACTTTGTTGGAAACGCATCTAGCAAGATGGGCACAGCTTTCGGTGCTGTTGCTTGCTGTGTTCAAAATAAGTCGACACTCGCGTTCATTCAACTTATTATACCCTCCACACGTCAATGGCAGAGGGTATATATAGGTTTGTCATTCCGTTTGTAACGCATCGAAAAACTAATATCCGACCCCATAAAGTATATATATTCCTGATCCTTATCACAGCTCGAGTCGATATAGCAATGTCCGTCTGTCCGTCTATCTGTCTGTCTGTTGAAATGACGCTCATTCACAAAAAAAGCCATCTAACTAGATAAGGTTACAAAAATATCATTTGCCATAATTCCCAGCAGGTTGGTATTGAAAATGGGCTACATCGGGCATCATTGTGATTAGATACGAGCAAAAATATGTAGATATCTCTAAAAAAAAACATAAAACCCAGTGTGTTTGTTGTAAAAGTTCAGTGGTTGAACATAATAATTGTACAACAACATAAAAAAATGCCACAAAAATAATATGCATATATATTAACAATACCAAGAACACAAGAACACAATAACATATCGTTATCACGTTATAAAAAAATCGCTAATATGAAAAAAAAAAAAAAATGAAAACGAAAAATGGAAAATGGAAATTTTCCAGTGGAAAATGAAAATGGAGAATGAAAAATAAAAATGAAAAATGGAAAATGAGAAACGGAAAATGTAAAACAGAAAATGAAATATGGAGAATAGAAATTGGAAAATGAAAAATGGAAAATGAAAAAAGAAAATTGAAAAATGAAATATGGAAAATGAAAAATGGAAAATAGCAAATGAAAAATGGAGAATAGAAAATGGAAAATGGAAAATGAAAAATGGAAAATGAAAAACGGAAAATGGAAAATGAAAAATGTAAAATAGAAAATGAAAAATGGAGAATGGAAAATGAATATTGGAAAATGAAAAAAGAAAAATGGAAAATGCAAAATGAAAAATGGAAAATGAAATTGAAAAATGGAAAATGAAAATTGAAAAATGGAAAATTGAAAATGGAAAATGAAAATTGAAAAATGAAAAATGAAAAATGGAAATTGGAAAGTGGAAAATGGAAAACGAAAACTGAAATATGAAAAATGGAAAATTGAAAATGAAAAATGGAAAACGGAAAATGAAAAATGGAAAATGAAAATTGAAGACTGAAAAATGACTAATGGAAAATGGAAATTAAAAAGTGAAAAGTGAAAAATTAAAAATGGAAAATGAAAAATGGAAAATGAAAATTTAAAAATGAAAATTAAAAAATGAAAAATGAAAAACGGAATATGGAAAACGCAAAATGGAAATAGAAAAATGAAAAATGGGAAATGGAAAATGAAAACTGAAAAATGGCAAATGAAAAATGGAAAATGGAAAAAGAAAATTGTTAAATTAAAAATGGAAAATGGAAAATGAAAAATGGAAAATGGAAAATGAATATTGAAAAAATGGAAAATGAAAAATGGAAATAGAAAAATTAAAAATGTAAAGTGGAAAATGAAAAATGTAAAATGGAAATTGAAAAATGAAAAAGTGAAAATGGAAAACGAAAATTGAAATATGAAAAATGAAAAATGTTAAATGGAAAATGAAAATTGAAAAATGGAAAATGAAAAATGAAAAATGGAAAATGAAAATTGAAAAATGGAAAATGGAAAATGATAATTTAAAAATGAAAAATGGAAAATGAAAATTGAAAAATGAAAAATGGCAAATGGAAAATGAAAATTGAAAATTGAAAAATGAAAAGTTAAGAATTAAAAATTAGAAAAGGAAAATGAAATATAAAAAATGGAAAATTGAAAATGAAAATTGAAAAATGGTAAATGGAAAATGAAAATTGAAAAATGAAAAGTTAAGAATTAAAAATTAGAAAAGGAAAATGAAATATAAAAATGGAAATGGAAATATGAAAATGGAAAACGAAAACTGAAAAATTAAAAATTAAAAATTAAAAATTAAAAATTAAAAATTAAAAATTAAAAATTAAAAATTAAAAATTAAAAATTAAAAATTAAAAATTAAAAATTAAAAATGAAAAATTAAAAATTAAAAATTAAAAATTAAAAATTAAAAATTAAAAATTAAAAATTAAAAATTAAAAATTAAAAATTAAAAATTAAAAATTAAAAATTAAAAATTAAAAATTAAAAATTAAAAATTAAAAATTAAAAATTAAAAATTAAAAATTAAAAATTAAAAATTAAAAATTAAAAATTAAAAATTAAAAATTAAAAATTAAAAATTAAAAATTAAAAATTAAAAATTAAAAATTAAAAATTAAAAATTAAAAATTAAAAATTAAAAATTAAAAATTAAAAATTAAAAATTAAAAATTAAAAATTAAAAATTAAAAATTAAAAATTAAAAATTAAAAATTAAAAATTAAAAATTAAAAATTAAAAATTAAAAATTAAAAATTAAAAATTAAAAATTAAAAATTAAAAATTAAAAATTAAAAATTAAAAATTAAAAATTAAAAATTAAATATTAAAAGTTAAAATTTCTATATTTAGTTTCTTACATGTGTTATTATGTATTTTTTTTTCTTTTATAGCATGCATCGTTAAAATTTTATATAACTTTGATTCACACATTACCAAATGTGCTATCATTTATGAACGCACTGTATATCTCAGAATTTGAAAAAATATATCGACAAAGAAAATTAAAACTTTTTATTCTACAATCTATAATATAAATAGGCTAGGCGATTTCTTGTGACTGATGTTTTGTTCTACCCTGACCAAACGTATCTTATTTGAAAGGTATTTCTTTTTAGCCGATTTACAGATTTACAGATTTTTAAATGTTTTCCTTTGTTTTGAGTAAATTGCATTTAAAGTTGCTACTAACATATACATACAATTATACAATGCTATATCCTACATGATGATATAGCATTGTATTGTATTTTAAAAAAATCATAACTTAAATATATGGCGTCAAATGTTTTTTTTTTTTTAATAATTTCAGGACAAACTGTTTAAGTCAAAGTTTTTCTGGCCTTTTTAGTAACCCGAGTGTAAGTATTTGGCAAGTAAATTGATTGATTTTTCAATCAGACCCCAATTTTTGCATTTGTATGAGCTTTTTATAAAAAAATTGTTTCCATCACTTTTCGAAGTTGTACCGCAAAATTGGTTAAGGCGTTAGGCAAATAATGGTTTCGATTTTAATACCCACAACCGTCTGAGTAGATTATTATTGGCAATGCATCTAACAAGCAAAACGTTTCTAAATGACTTATTATGCAGGAAACAAACACCGAGGCTGACAAATCTCCGTTGACTTCACTCCACCAATAATTTGTACATTGATGAGTACCTAGATTGTAAACAGTAAAATTGTGTTGTTTGAAGCAATTATGAAGCATTTTTGTCAGGGCACAATTTTATAGCTTGTGTATCCATTACGTAAACATGGCGCTTACCGTCCTCAATTCCAATTTTATCTAATTTGTTTTTCGTAATGTGCTCGATATTTTTTTCAAAATATGCAAAATATCAGCACTAATTTGATTAGAATTAAATCCAATATATATAATTATTTAATATCTGTAATATTAATAGGCTAGGTGATTTCTTGTTGCCGATGTTTTGTTCTACTGTTTAATCCCGATTTGGATCAAACGTATATTATTTGAAAGGTATTTCTTTTTAGCTATTCACCAGACTTACAGATTTTTTATTTTGAGTAAATTACATTTAAAGTTGCTACTAATACATACATATGTGTGTATTTATTAAATTTGTTAATGTGTTTGTTAATGAGTTTGTTATCTTAATTAACAATAATAATTAACCAAAAAAGTGCTGGTTTTTGAATTGGCTAAGTTGAGAAATAAAATTGCCTAGAAATTGCACTTGAATTTCGAGCGCTGGAATCTGCTAGTACTTATATAATTTATTAGTATACTTGCAACAATAGTGACCCTTCATTTTCTCTAATTTGTAAAAATATTCTTTAAATAGGCCTTATTTTCCGAAATTTTTGTTTTAATGTAGTAACTGGCATTTGTTTGGCTTTTAACCAACCCTTAACCATATCCACGTTTACAAAGTGGAGAGAAATATAAAACAACATACTTGAAAGTATTCCTGGCTGTTAGGTAGGGTATACATATATAAAAGTTTTCGCTTTTTTGAATTCGCAACAATGGAATTATGCTTAGTTTTCACCGTGGCATAGCTTTTTACGAACACTTGTTTGGCTACTCACGACATTATCCAAAACATTCTAAATATATTTTTCTTTGGGGCCTGTCAGAATTTTGTTTCGATATTCCTTCTGTAGTAGAAACTCCTAAATATTGTTGACCTTTCATTCCTTCTACCGAGTTTTCTTTTCGAGTATTTGAAATGTAATTATCTTTCCACTTATTTATTCGGCGATATACCACATCATAATTCATTTCGCCTTCGGAGTCTATTAAAAGGATTATATTTGGTTATTTTTTTACCTAAATGTTCAAAATAAGCAACATACCTCTTCTGCACATGTTCTTCGTGTCTTCATTTGAAGATACATAAGGAATTGTAATTTATTTGATTCGGTACACAGTTATTATAATCAAAATCAGACATTTTTAGCTATTTTAAAAATTAATTGCTAAAATTCTACTATTAAATTATACTAGCAGATACCAGCCCTCGAAATTCGAGTGTTCTTCGTGTCTTCATTTGAAGATACATAAGGAATTGTAATTTATTTGATTCGGTAAACAGTTACTATAATCAAGATCAGACATTTTTAGCTATTTTAAAAATTAATTGCAAAAATTCTACTATTAAATTATATTAGCAGATACCAGCCCTCGAAATTCGAGTGCAAATTCTAGGAATTTTTATTTTTTCATTTAATAAAGACCCTTAAGGTGTGCTAATCAATTTTAGTCAATTCACAATTCAACACTTTCTAAATATCGATTGGTTTATGTCCAAAATGAAGAAAAACTCACAAACAAATTAAAAAATTTAATAAACACACACATAGCATTGTATAACTTTATGTATGTGTTAGTAGCAACTTTAAATGTAATTTACTTTAAAGGCAAAAATTTAAAAATCAATAAATCTGGTGGACTGCTAAAAAGAAATACCTTTCAAATAAGATACGTTTGGTCAAATTCGGAAGAAAACTGTGGAAAAATCATCGGTCACAAAAAATCGCTTTTCCTATTAATATTATACGAGTAGATGTATATTAAACTTACCGTCGATTACATTTATCACAAGCAAATATTGTCATTCGAAATACAATTATTTTTTGATTTGCCAATAAACAAGATTTTTGCAAGGCCTACTATTTATTTACATTAACATAACTATGGTTTCCTGAAAAACGTAGTGAATTCAATAAAGAGATAGAGGGGTTTTGCATTCAAAAACATTAGGTGTGTAAGATAGAAAAGAAAAAAAATTACAATAAAATCCCAAATTTTATTTTTTTTATTTCCTAATTAGTATCATAGATGATGCTCATTTTACCGAATATTTTACCATCAAAAAGTCATTTTCGTAAAAATTGAAGATAGGGGGTTTTGAATATAAACTTTCGATATTCAAAAATAAATTATTAAAAAAATTTTAGAATAATCTACTCGAAAATTTCAGCAGTTTGGGAATAATTTTCTCAAGAAAATTTTTTAGATTTTGAGAAATACTTATTTTCATAAAAGAATTCTTAGATTTTGAAAATAAATTTCTATACAAAATTTTTGAGTTTTTTATATCTTCAATATTATATTACATTTTATGTTTTTTTTTTTCAAAACTGAATGTTACACCCAGTTTAAGTTTTAACTTTAATTTAAAAATCAAATTTTTTTATATAAAAATTTAAGTAAAATTATGCAGTTTTTTTACCATAGATTTTAGTTTATATCGGATAAACATGACTTTAAAATGTGTAAATCAGGTTTATAACATTATTTTATTAGAAAACAAGACGTTATTTTAATTGAAAATAAATAATTTTTTTTGTTAAATGCTCAATTTTTTGTTTTGATTCTATAAAACTATTCTATAAAACTTTATGATTCCACAATTAAAAAAGGGGGATTTAATTATCGAAATAAGGGATAGACTTTCTGGCTTTTAAGAATTAAAATGTTCTTTATAGTACCTACATAAATGATATTTCTGAATTATTTGGAATATTTTCCCCATAATTTCTTTAGAACTCAAAATTCAGCTAATATTAAATTTGATATGTTATAAATATTTATATCCTTAACAAAATGCAGTACTTACCAAAAGCTAAGCCCGTAATATTGCCCAAATTTCCTTTCACTACGGTTGTAACAACATTATTTTGCAAGTCTACCTCAAAGATAATTCGTTGGTGATTATCGGCCACAAATACAGTGTTGTTAACATTATTATAAGCCATTTCATGAATGAACATGTCCAATTTATGAGTAGATGATATAGTGTGACGACCAAAAGTAGTATGTTCCATTTCGAGCAGATTACCACGAACTCCCAAAAATAGACGTTGTTTCTTGTGGGTCTTAATGCAGCGCAACTGATCTGTAGCCAATTGCATACCATCAGGACACGCACAGGTATAGAGATTCTTCTCGGCAAGCAAACATAAATGTGAACAACGTGATCTTTCACAAGCATGAGCAACTTTTTTTTGCTTTGATGCATGATAAACATGAACAGCATAAATTGTGCGATCCTTCGTAATTACTTTATGATCTTTGCCAGTGAATTTGTTGCAGGAATGTATACTTTTCGTACCCCAATCCGACCAGTAAATATTATCCTCGAAAACAGCCAAGCCATAAGGATGTTTCAGGACCTCTTCTAACACCATTCTACGATCGGTACCGTCAGTGCGTACGCTTTCTATGTTGGCCATTTTGGCATCCACCCAATAAACACGGTCATTGTACATATCCAAGGCAATGCCATTGGGCCAATGAATATTTTCGGTAACTAAACGCATTGAGTTTGTGCCATCCATAGAAGCACGAGCTATCATCGGAGTAACACCCCAATCAGACCAAAAGATTTGTCCACGCTGAGGCCATAAGGCCACACCACGAGGCTGATGAACATCGTCGGTGACTAAGACAGCACAATAGCGACCATCATTGGAGCAAACGGCTATATGGTGCATAACATTATCAGAAAAGTAAATGTTGCCTAGAAATAATGGTCAGAACAATATTGTTACCGTCTTTTGTGAAATCATTAACTTCAACTTACCCGTAAGCCAATCCACTGCCAAATCCTCGGGAGCATCTAAACCAGATGTTAGTAAAATTTCCTGTTGTGTACCATCTGGATTTGCCTTGACTATACTTTCACCTTCATTCTGAATATTCGTCCAATAGACATGCTCTCCATTATAAGACACTCCTATTACTTTTGTCAGATTCTTTGCAACTGTATACACTCTTTTCGATCTCAAATTAACTCCCATCACTGTTACCTGGGTAGTATACAATAGCAAAGCCTCCTCACCATGAGCCTCGCAGGTTCGATTATCTTCTTTCAGTCTGTAACCATCATCACAAGTACATTTGTATGTTCCTGGGACATTAACACAAGTTTGACTACATATTCCATAAACATTCATGCACTCGTCAACATCTTTACAAGCACCATCGAGTAGAGAATGTTTAAAGCCTTTCGGACATATGCACTCAGGTCCAGTTTGGGGCATCATATGACATTTTGAGGCTGGTGGACAAGTTTTTTCTTTACAATTGTGAGAGGCCGTACAACGTACGGATTCATCAGAACGATCTGGGCAATCAGTCGTGCCATCACAGGCCTTTTCAAGGGCTATACAAGTGATGTTGTTATTACATAAAAATTTACCCAATTCGGGAGTGCACGTTTCAGATAAGACTAAATAAATATAAAAAAAGAAAATCCAAAAATACAGTCAGCAGAAATTTTTATACAAAAACAAATATGAAAATTATAATCGATCTATATAGAAAGACCAACTGATTGGATAGAGGAACTAAGCATTAACCAAATTTGAGCGGCTTTGATATTAATTTTTTCTGCCTACAGATAAGAACAAGTTCAGATCGGATGCTATATTTATATGGTGATTAGGTGCGAAAATGGACTGCTCCTTACCATATTTTTTTTAGCTTTTTGATAGATTTAAGTGAAGATCGAGAAGCGGTTTTATATGGGGGCTAAGACTAACAATTGTCCTAAAGGTTTATTACTGAATATAAGAGACACACACAAACCAAATTTGACAAAGACCTATTTGATAATTTGCACCTCATTGCAATTTAAGTCGGGATATGGGGACTAGGTCTGAACATGCACCGATTTTCTAGAAATTTCGTCCTATGGCGGATGAAAGCTTTGTAACGAATTTAATTAAAATAAATTCATATTTTCGACCTGTGGTATGATTACACAGTGCAACAAATTTCAGTTTAATCTCTGCAATTCAAGCACCACTATGACGGTTCGTTAGTGTATCCAAAATGATGAAAAATGGCCAAAGGATTTTTTCCCTGAGGTACCCGTTTTCGCGGGACGCCCTGGCGCGCTCCCCCCACCCACTTTTGTTATCTTATGGTCTTTTGTTTGTCATAACTCGAGAACGGCTGTTCCGATTTAGGTGAAATAAATGTTGAAAAATTAAGAATTACCATTCCTTTAATCTATTCCCATACACTTTCTCTATATTATAAACAGTTTCGCAGATATAAATAAATTTATGAAAAAAAAAAAAAAATTTTCCCCAAAAAATTTAAATTTTTTGTTTTTAAAAATCATAAAAAATCCAAAACGGAAAAATATGTCAAGGCTATGTCATAGGCAAATTGCTATTTATTTTATATTCCATTGGCACCCTAAATTTAAATCATATTTCATTGTCACCCGAATGTATATTCATTTGGGCGATTAACGGCAAATGTCATTTTATGCTTCTAGGCCAGTGGTTTTCAACCTTTTTGAAGCCGCGACCCCTTAACGTTTTTGCTCTCACAGTTTTTTTTTACAAATATAAATTTTTCGGTGTTCTTTTATGTTTTTGAATTAAATTTTTTTTTATGTTTTTGAATTCAATTAATTTAGTTTATGTTTTTGAATTAAAAAAATAAAATATTTAAAAAAATAAAATATTTAAAAAAAAAAATCAATGTATTTTATTTAGATCAGCTCGCGACCCCCGAGAAAGGTCGACGCGACCCCCCAGGGGTTGCGACCCACCGGTTGAAAACCACTGTTCTAGTCTAATCACAAGAAGGCAATGTACATTAGTTGCTTGTTGTTGCATTTAGCATGTAATGCACATTGCTTTTCTGTTGTTGTTTTTAACCAGCATCTAATGATCACCTGATCGAATGATTGACTTGTTGTTGCATCTGGTTACATTTATTAAAAATTATTTAGTTTAACTTTAATTTATTTGCTGCATTTTTAACAAAAAGATTTACATCGATCAACAGGCGCCTACAAACGCGAACAGTAAAAGTAATTTTTCTCCTGTTTTTTATTAAAAAAAAATTTAAAAAGTGCAAAAAGTGGATAGAATTTTCTTTCTATTTCTATATTAAAGTTAAAAATGAATAGTTGTGCCGAAAATATTAACAATTTTTGTTACGTGTGTGGACATTTTGTGAAACTTGGAAGAAACTCCACAGCAGATAAGAATAATCGTGGTAGATTCAGTGCTGAATTCAAATTTGCGTACGAGAAATATTTTTCCCAGCCAGTGTTTTGTGTGGATTGGGCTCCAAAGACTGTTTGTGGAAGATGCTACGGGCTTCTTTTGAAATGGACAAAAAGAGAGATTAATGAAATGCCATTTGGCATTCCTATGATGTGGTCGTATCCGGGCGAGCATCAACGATCAAACTGCTACGCTTGCATGAACTCCAGATTCAAGTATACAGGTCGAACCAAAAACAAAAGTGGTAAAAATAAAGCAACGGCAACGGGATACATCGGAGTGCGAAGTACACAATTACCGAAGCATCAACATCACATTCGTTGTATGTGCCAGAAACTATACAAAATGATGAAGCAAAACCTCTACATCAAGATGAAATGGACTTCGTTGTTGCTCATCTTGGTTTGTCGCAGCGAAATTCTGAATTTTTAGCGTCGTTTTTAAAGAAGAGAAATCTCACGCAAAAAGATGTAAAAGTGACAGCCTATCGCCAGCGACAAGCACAATTCCAGAAATTCTACACTATTAACACGCAAAACACTTTTTCGTATTGCATTAACATTGAAGGTCTTATGATTGAAATGAATCTTAATTATAATTACAATGCGAAGGATTGGCGTCTATTTATAGACTCGTCGAAGACCAGTCTGAAGGCTGTACTGTTGCACAAGTTGAATACGAAACCGCCAGTACCCATAGCCTACAGCATCGACATGAAAGAATGCTACGAGACAATGAAAACAATACTGCAAAGTATTCAATATGATCAACACAAGTGGAAGATATGCTGCGATATCAAAGTCATCAATATACTGCGGGGTCTCAAAGGCGGATATCCGAAGCATATGTGTTTCATTTGCGATTGGGATACGCGCTATAGGGGCGACCAGTACACCTGCACGAGTTGGAAAAATCGAGAAGATGTCCTTGCCATAAATCCGACATTGAGCATGCTTCATGATGCGTTGGTACCGATCGATGATATTTACCTACCAAACCTGCACATTAAACTTGGTATATGCAAAAAATTTGTCGAAAAAGTAACCAGAAGGGAGTCAGCATTTCATTGTTTGAAAGAAATCTTTCCAAAGCTTAGCGAAGCAAAACTTAAAGCAGGTACAAAATACATGTTTTTTGTTGTAATCTCATGGTTTTTAAGTTAGTTTTCATTAAAAATTTGTTTCATTTCTTTCTAGGCATTCTCAATGGACCGGACATTAGAAAACTCATTAAAAGCGATGCATTTAACGAAATATTGACCGACAATGAATTAATTGCTTGGGATTCAATAAAAGCAATATTACATGGGCTGCTAGGGAAGCACCGTGTGAATGGCTATGAAGTTTTGGTTGAAAATATGCTTGATGCTTTCCATAAAATCGAAATTACGATGTCCCTCAAAATTCACTTTCTACATCGTCACCTTGATTTCTTTGCTAAACAATTACCTACTGAATCTGACGAACAGGGTGAGAGATTTCACCAAGTTATTAAGCCGATGGAGACTCGATTCAAAGGAAAGAAGTTGGATGCCATGCTATGTGAAGTTTGCTGGTGGTCATGTAAGATAAACAGATTCAAATCTACAACCAACGAAGGGGAAGAAGAAGAAGAAGAAAGTGTTGATAACGAAGAGCCTTTAAACACTTCGGGAAGTAGTGGTGAATCAAATTCGGATGATCAAGATGAAGTTCAACAGCCACCTAAAAGAACTCGACGTTAGTTTTACAGTAAAACTGTTTTTTTACACATAAAACTTCTTTTCTAATATGAATAAATATATTCTCAGTCATCCAAGTAATAAGCCTTGACATATTTTTCCGTTTTGGATTTTTTATGATTTTTAAAAACAAAAAATTTAAATTTTTTGGGGAAATTTTTTTTTTTTTTTTCATAAATTTATTTATATCTGCGAAACTGTTTATAATATAGAGAAAGTGTATGGGAATAGATTAAAGGAATGGTAATTCTTAATTTTTCAACATTTATTTCACCTAAATCGGAACAGCCGTTCTCGAGTTATGACAAACAAAAGACCATAAGATAACAAAAGTGGGTGGGGGGAGCGCGCCAGGGCGTCCCGCGAAAACGGGTACCTCAGGGAAAAAATCCTTTGGCCATTTTTCATCATTTTGGATACACTAACGAACCGTCATAGTGGTGCTTGAATTGCAGAGATTATGTTGCACTGTGTTATGAGTGTTACATGGCCACACGGACGGACGGACGAACGGATGGACGGACATCACTAAATCGACTCAGAAATTGATTCTGAGTCTATCGGTATAATAAAAAATGAGTTTAGGTAAAATATTTTTGGTAGTTACAAACATCAGCACAAACTCATTATACCCTGGTATTCGGTATAAAAATACACTCGGAAAGTAACTATTATTTTTTGAAAAATAAAAAAAAAAGTTCTAAATTTCTAAGAAAAATCTATAAAAAGCTTTGAAATTTTCTTTATAGGAAACTTAAACATATCTGTGCAATTTTCTAGAGAGTTATTCCCAAAATTTGAAAAATTAAGAAAAATCGCAATATTCTAGAAGTTTCAAAATCAAGAGCCTAATTAAAATTTTAGAAATTTAGAATTTTAAAAAATTGTTAAACTATTTTCCAAAAAGCCGAGATATTTTCTATGAAGAATTGTTGGAAATTTTGAAAAATTTCTTTGAAAATAATTCAGACAAGAATTTGTCTATACATTAAAAATTTTCAATAGAAAAAAATATTCTCAAAACTGAGATATTTTCTATACAAAATTATTCCCAAAATATGAGATATGTTTTCTAGAAAAGTATTCTAAAAATCTAAAAAACTTTTAAACAATTATTCTAAAAATCAAAAAATAAATCTAAAGAAAATTTTTTTATATTATCTATAGAAATTACAAAATTATTCTAAAATTCAGAGAATTTTGGTACAGAAAATTTTTCTAAAATTCCGATAAAATGTTTCGAACATTCGGAGAAATTAAAACTTTTTATAAAAATTTATTTAAAAATCTTAATAATTTTGTATAGAAAATTGTTATAGTATTTGGATTAATTTAAATTTTAAAACTTAATTCTGAAAAATTTGTGTAGAAAATTGATCTAAAATTCTTAAAAATTTTACATAAATCAATATAAACTTATTTTAACAATCTTTTCAGATCTTCTTTTAATGTTCTGATAAAATATTTGTTAAAATATGAAAAGATTTCTATAGAAAATTTTTCTCAAAATCTGAGAAATATTCTTTAGAAAATTATTCTCAAAATCTGAGAAATTTTTTATAGAAAATTTTTCTCAAAATCGTGAGAAATTTTTGTATAGAAAATTATTCTCAAAATCTGAGAAATTTTCTAGAGAAAATTTTTCTCAAAATCTGAGAAAATTTTTATAGAAAATTTTTCTCAAATTCTGAGAAATTTTCTAAAGAAAATTATTCTCAAAATCTGAGAAATTTTCTATAGAAAATCATTGTCAAATTCTGAGAAATTTTCTAAAGAAAATTATTCTCAAAATATGAAAATTTTCTATGGAAAATTATTCTCGAATTCTGAGAAATTTTGTAGAGAAAATTATTCTCAAATTCGGATAAATTTTCTATCGAAAATTATTCTTAAAATCTCAGATATTTTCTATAGAAAATCATTCTCAAATTCTGAGAAGTTTTCTAAAGAAAATTATTCTCAAAATCTGAGAAATATTCTTTAGAAAATCATTCTCAAATTCTGAGCAATTTTCTGGAGAAAATTATTCTCAAAATCTGAGATATTTTTGTATTGAAAAATGTTCTAAAATCTGAGAAATTTTCTATGGAAAATTATTCTCAAATTCGGAAAAATTTTCTATAGAAAAATTTACTCAAAATCTAAGAAATTTTCCGTAAAAAAATATTCTCAAAATCTTAGAAGCTTTCTGTAGAAAATTGTTTTATATTATTGAAATGTTTTTCTAATTTCTTAGATTGTTATAAAAAAATTTTTAAAATTTTATAAAATCAAAAGAAATTTATTCTAAATCTCTTCTGTCTATGTTCTGGGAAGTTTTCTATAGAAAATTATTCGAAAACTATGAGAAATTAATAAATTTCAAAATATTGCAAATTATATATAGAAAATTAAACTTAAACACTGAGATATATTTTGTCGAAATGTCCGATAAATTTTTTGTAGAAAATAATTTCAAAATCTGGCTTATATTTCTATATAAAACAAGAGTGTTAAATTCGGCTGTGCCGAATTTTTTGATACCCTCCACCTGAGCCTTAAACTGTATATTCACCTAATGTCGAGTACTGCTAAAACTTTTAAGCTTTTGCCGATACTGAAACATTAATTTCGAATACCAAAATTCAAATGATTCTTGGCTAAAAAGTATTATTATTAAAAATAAGCTAATTTTAAAATATTTTTATCTGAGCTATTTTTATTTTTTTTTAATTTTTAATTTTGATCTGTATTACATTTAATACAAATAAAAATACATAATAATAACAGGTAAGAGACTAAATATTTAAACTATTAATATTTAATTTTTAGTTTTTAATTTTTAATTCTTAATTTTTAATTTCTAAATTTAAATTTTAAATTTTTATTTTTTAATTTTTAATTTTTAATTTTTAATTTTTAATTTTTAATTTTTAATTTTTAATTTTTAATTTTTAATTTTTAATTTTTAATTTTAATTTTTAATTTTAAATTTTAAATTTTTAATTTTTAATTTTTATTTTTAATTTTTAATTTTTAATTTTTATTTTTAATTTTTAATTTTTAATTTTTAATTTTTAATTTTTAATTTTTAATTTTTAATTTTTAATTTTTAATTTTAATTTTAATTTTAATTTAAATTTTTTAATTTTTAATTTTTAATTTTTAATTTTTAATTTTTAATTTTTAATTTTTAATTTTTAATTTTTAATTTTTAATTTTTAATTTTTAATTTTTAATTTTTAATTTTTAATTTTTAATTTTTAATTTTTAATTTTTAATTTTTAATTTTTAATTTTTAATTTTTAATTTTTAATTTTTAATTTTTAATTTATAATTTTTAATTTTTAATTTTCAATTTTCAATTTTTAATTTTTAATTTTTAATTTTTAATTTTTAAATTTTAATTTTTAATTTTTATTTTTTAATTTTTAATTTTTAATTTTTAATTTTTAATTTTTAATTTTTAATTTTTAATTTTAAATTTTTAATTTTTAATTTTTAATTTTTAATTTTTATTTTTTATTTTTTAATTTTTAATTTTTAATTTTTAATTTTTAATTTTTAATTTTTAATTTTTAATTTTTAATTTTTAATTTTTAATTTTTAATTTTTAATTTTTAATTTTTAATTTTTAATTTTTAATTTTTAATTTTTAATTTTTAATTTTTAATTTTTAATTTTTAATTTTTAATTTTTAATTTTTAATTTTTAATTTTTAATTTTTAATTTTTAATTTTGAATTTTGAATTTTGAATTTTTAATTTTTAATTTTTAATTTTTAGTTTTTAATTTTTAATTTTTAATTTTTAATTTTTAATTTTTAATTTTTAATTTTTAGTTTTAAATTTTTATTTTTTAATTTTTAATTTTTAAATTTTAATTTTTTATTTTTTATTTTTAATTTTTAAATTTTAATTTTTAATTTTTAATTTTTAATTTTTATTTTTTATTTTTTAATTTTTAATTTTTAATTTTTAATTTTTAATTTTTAATTTTTAATTTTTAATTTTTAATTTTTAATTTTTAATTTCTAATTTTTAATTTTTAATTTTTAATTTTTAATTTTTAATTTTTAATTTTTAATTTTTAATTTTTAATTTTTAATTTTTAATTTTTAATTTTTAATTTTTAATTTTTAATTTTTAATTTTTAATTTTTAATTTTTAATTTTTAATTTTTAATTTTTAATTTTTAATTTTTAATTTTTAATTTTTAATTTTTAATTTTTAATTTTTGATTTTTAATTTTTAATTTTTAATTTTTAATTTTTAATTTTTAGTTTTTAATTTTTAATTTTTAATTTTTAGTTTTTAATTTTTAATTTTTAATTTTTAATTTTTAATTTTTAATTTTTAATTTTTAATTTTTAATTTTTAATTTTTAATTTTTAATTTTAATTTTTAATTTTTAATTTTCAATTTTTAATTTTCAATTTTTAATTTTTAATTTTTAATTTTGAATTTTTAATTTTTAATTTTTATTTTTAATTTATAATTTTTAATCTATAATTTTTAATTTTTAAATTTTAATTTTTAATTTTTAATTTTTAATTTTTAATTTTTAATTTTTAATTTTTAATTTTTAATTTTTAATTTTTAATTTTTAATTTTTAATTTTTAATTTTTAATTTTTAATTTTTAATTTTTAATTTTTAATTTTTAATTTTTAATTTTTAATTTTTAATTTTTAATTTTTAATTTTTAATTTTTAATTTTTAATTTTTAATTTTTAATTTTTAATTTTTAATTTTTAATTTTTAATTTTTAATTTTTAATTTTTAATTTTTAATTTTTCAATTTTCATTTTCCATTTTCCATTGAGCATTTTCCATTTTTAATTTTCCATTTCCCATTTTCCATTTTGCGTTTTCCATTTTCAATTTTTTATTTTTCAATTTTCATTTTCCATTTTTAATATTTCAATTTTAATTTCCATTTTTCAATTTTCATTTTCCATTTTCCATTGTGCATTTTCCATTTTTAATTTTCCATTTTTCATTTTCATTTTTCAATTTTAATTTTCCATTTATCATTTTTAATTTTTCAATTTTCAATTTCCATTTTCCATTAGTCATTTTTCCATTTTCCATTTTTCAATTTTCATTTTCCATTTTTCATTTTTAAGTTTTAAATTTTGATTTTCCATTTTCCATTTTTCATTTTTCAATTTTCATTTTTATTTTTCATTTTCCATTTTTAATTTTTCAATTTTCATTTTCCATTTTACATTTTTCAATTTTCATTTTCCATTTTGCATTTTCCATTTTTCAATTTTCATTTTACATTTCCCATTTTCCATTTTCCATTTTGCGTTTTCCATTTTCAATTTCTCATTTTTCATTTTTCAATTTTCATTTTCCATTTTCCATTTATCAGTTTTAATTTTTCAATTTCCATTTTCCATTAGTCATTTTTCATTTTTCAATTTTCATTTATCAATTTTCATTTTTCAATTTCATTTTCCATTTTCTATTTTCCATTTTTAATTTTTCTTTTTCCATTTTTCAATTTTCTTTTTTCATTTTGTATTCTCCATTTTCATTTTCTTTTTTCATTTTCCATTTTTCATTTTGTATTCTCCATTTTTCATTTTCTATTTTACATTTTTAATTTTCCGTTTTTCATTTTCCATTTTTCATTTTCCATTCTCCGTTTTCCATTTTCATTTTCCATTTTTTTCATTTTCATTTTTTCTTTCTATTGGCGATTTTTTTATTATAATGTGATAACGATAAAAAAAATATGTGGCAATACTACTAATATGAGCTATGTTATTGTGTTCTTGGCATTGTTTAAATATGTATATGCATAATTTTTTGTGGCATTTCTTTATGTTGTTGTACAATTATTATGTTCAACCACTAAACTGTTACAACAAACACACTGGGTGTTATGTTTTTTTTTAGATGTATCTATATGTTTGTGCTCGTATCTAATAACAATGATGCCCGATTTAGCCCATTTTCAATACCAACCTGCTGGGAATTATGGCAAATGATATTATTGTAACCTTATCCAGTTAGATGGCTCTTTTTTGTGAAAGAGCGTGATTTCAACAGACAGACGGACAGACGACAGACGGACATCGCTATATCGACTCTAGCTGTGGTAAGGATCAAGAATATATATACTTTTTGGGGTCGTAAATTAGTTTTTCGATGCGTAACAAACGGAATGACAAACTTATATACATGTACCCTCTTCAAAAATTGTTTGGAAAAATTATTATAAAAACCTGAAAAATTTTGTGTGGAAATTTTTTTAAAATTCGTAGAATTTTTCTACAGACAATTTTTCTAAGAATCTGATAAATTTTCTATAGAAAAATTTGAGAAATGAGAAATTTTTTTTTATAGAGAATTATTCTCTAAATCTCAAAATCTCAAAATCAGAAAAATTTTCTCAAAATGTATGAAATTTTTAATAAAAAAATGTTCTCAAAATCTTGAAAAATTTCTGCTGAAAACTATTCCCAAAATATGAGAAAATTTCTATAGAAGTATATTCTCAAAATCTCAGAAATTTTCAATGGAAAGTTATTAAAAGAATCTGAGAAGTTTCCTATAGAAAATTATTCTAAAAATTCTGAGAAATTTTCTGTAGAACTTAATTATCTAAATCTTGAAAAATTTTGTATGAAAAGAAAATAAGAAAAATATCGAAATATGTGATACAAATTCTGTAAAAAATATTTCAAAATCTGACAAATTTTCTGAGCAAAATAATTTTAAAAAGCTGAGAAATTTTTTAGAAAATTATTATAAAATCTCGAATACTAGTACATTTTTTTTATATTAAATTGTCTTTAAAAGTTAAAATTATTCTAAACATCTGAAAAGTTATCTTTAGAAAATTATCCTAAAAATACCGAATAATTTCTATAGAAAATTATCCTTAAGTTCCAAGAAATATTATATGGAACATAATACTAAAAAGTGTAATAAATTCTTTATAAACTCAAATTTTGTAGCAAATTATTCCAGAATTCTTTTTTCTATACACAATAGTTCTAAAAAAAATAAAAAATTTGTAAAGGAAATTATTTTCAAATACTAAAAGATATTTAGAATAATAGAAAATTGGGAACTTTAAATTAAAAAAAAAAAAAAAACTGAAAAAATCGGATAAAAATAACTGTTAGAATCGGAGAATCAGCCAGAATGGTGTGATATTCTAAAAAAAAAAAAATTAAATCAAAATCTGAGACATTTTTTGTGGAATTTTAGATAATTAAAAAAATTAGTTTTTCTCTATAAAAAAAAACCTGAGAATGTGCCTTTAGAAACTGTTTTTAGAATTTATTAAAATTTATTTAACAAATTGTTTGAGAATTAGTTTCATTTCAAAAATGTTTTCAGAAATTAAGAGTTATTTTCTAACAAAATTATTCTCAAAAACTTTGAAATTAAATTAATTTTTTTTTGGAGAAATATTTGCGAAAACTTCGAAAGTTTTCTTGATTTTAAAACCAAAATTGAAAATTTTATCCATACCGGAAATGTTACCAGCAATTAAAAATTTTTTCTAAAAATCACAGATTTTGATTATTTTCTAAAGATTTATGTTCTCAAAATCCGAGATATTTTGTATGAAAGTATTTTAAAAGTCGGAGAAATGTTTACTTACCACAATTATTTTCATCACTGTTATCACCACAATCGTCCTTGCCGTCACACAACCATTTCTTGCTTTCCAAGCAACGTTTATTTTTACAAAAGAAACCCTTGCAGTCGGCCTCAGCCTTAATGCAACCAGCTACTTCATCCGAACCATCATGGCAATCTTTTTTACCGTTACACATAAAATTAAGTGGAATACATGATTTATCCGATTGGCAAGTATATTCATATTGACTGCAATTACGTTTCAGAGTATGCCAACCACCAATACCGAAATCTTTAGAAGTACGACCACGCTCATGATCTACACAATGCAATTCATCTTCACCACCCGGACAATTTTCAATATCGTTACAAATCAGATCGGATGAAAGACAAGGGCCATGCGGTAAAGAACATTGAAACCAATTGGGTTTACGGCACATTTTCAAATCTGTATGTATGTATATGTATGTATGAAGAAAGAGAAAAATAAATGCAATGAGTTAAATATTGAGGTTAGGTTTCATATCTTCGAATATCTCTCCCTCTCTCTTTCCCACTCATTAAATAATATTTAATTAACATACCACAAGCAATTTCATCCGAATTGTCCGAACAATCAATGCGACCATCACACATTTTAATTTGCATAATACAACTGCCATCTTTACACATAAATTGATCAGAATTACAACGTTCTGTCTGTGCGGGAATCGCCCGAACCATTAAGGCCATTAAACATACTTGAAGTGTGACAGCATTGACAAAAAATTTCTTACGTACATTATATAACGGTAATGGAGGTTTAAAAGCCCTTAAAAGAAGAAAACAGTAAAATATATTTAAAATAAAACAACCACTTTCTAATTAAACTTACATTGACTTTTTTTAAAATTAATATTTTTCGAGTTTTTTAATTTAACAATAAAAACTCTTAACAACAATTAAAACAAAAAAAAAACAGTTATTACATAAATAAATTTAATGCAACTTTAGTTAGCAAGTACATTTACTTGCACTAAGAGCCTGACTTGCACTGACCTTCAATTTAACTAAAAATCGAAAATAAGCATCAGTCATAAACACATTTCTCTATGAAATACCGTTACTTTCCATTAAAAATTGTTGTTATTTCATTATAAAAAAAAAGTAAGACTATTCTATCACAGCCTAAAACCATGCTATAAAATTTATATTATACAGTATCAGTTCCAATGGTACTGTATAAATAGGAATCATAATATAATAAATAATAATATTCAAAACGTTACAATAAGAGGTTACGGAATGTGAAACTTGTTTTCATAAATCTTTCCAGTGTTTTTTTCTTTAAACTTGGGTATTTTTGTTGAAAAAAAAAATGCGCTTCTATTAGGGTGTTTCACCAGAAACGATTTTTTCGCGGCGTTTGTTTATGTTCGAATTTTTTTAAATCGACCTTTGAACTTTGCAGTCAAATGCCGATTTTCAGCATATTGTTTATATGGGTTTTTTTGGCTATAACTCGTCGACTAATTGATATTTTTTCAATCTGTGAAAGCCAAATTATTGCTAGAGACCTGTGCAACAATTAAATTTAAAAAAAAATTGATTTAGAAAATTTTTGTGGTGCTTATTATTTTTTTTCATGCTTTTTGAAAATATTTTCAACAAAACTAAGTCTTTTTTGCTTTCTGTTTGATCTATAATATGCTTCTTAGCTTCTTCAATAAATTTCATTTGAAAAGAAAACAATCATAATACAAAACTTGCGTTTTCCAGCTTAATGTTAATTTACTTCTCATTTTTTATGTACCAATTTTGTTCAGTGTTGGTTTTGAAGAAACAAAGAAAAAGAAATTAAAAAAATATGGAAAAAATATATATTTTGAAATGTTAGTTATGAAAAGCTTTAAGTAAAAAAAAATAAATAAATTGAATTAATGATTTGGCCAGTTGCCGTTTAGCAGGCGGCTGTGGATCAACATCACTGCTCTCTCTAATATCTTGGTCATCGTCATCATCATCAGAAAGGTCGATAATTTCGTACAACAGATATTCTGGAATTTCATCTTTGTCTTCCCCTTCTTCCTCTTTTTCCTTGTCTTCCTCTTCTTCAAAGGTGTTTTTATACCAACAACAAATTTCAGCGAGTATTGCATCGGGAAATTTCTTTCCTCTGTACCTGAAACGAAAATAGTTTTCAATCGTTAACATGTTTAAATTGTGCACTCTGACAAAGATATTAGAAAAATCTAGGAATTCAAAATATGCACACTCTATAGTTACCTTATTTCAAATGGAAGCGCAGTTTGGTGATAACGTTCGCCTTGCTCATCAGATTCAGTTGGCAACTGCTGAGCGAGTTGATCAAGATGCTGATGCAAGAGATGAATTTTGTACGACCTATTAACCCCAATTTCATCGAAAGCTGCCAACATCTTTGCAACAGATTGCCTGTAGTTGTCTTTGCGTTTTTTACCCAAAAATCCTTTCATGACTGCTTTCAATGCTAGCCATGCATTTATTTCTCGTTCTGTCAGAACTTGGTCAAAATCTTGACGACTCATTATTTCCGTATGTCGGGACCATTAACAACCCCTTCCTGAATTTTGGCGTTACTTAGTCTTGGGAAAATGTCATTTAAGCGGTTGTATACTGCTGGTCTTTTTGCGATACATTTCAAAAAATTTTTAGCAATGCCAAGTTTAATGTGGAGCAACGGCAACAAAATTTTCATTTCAGGAACAAGACTTTCGTGTAGCCTAATGTCTTTAGGCCATTTCCGTCCAATGCGGCTATTCCAGTTATGCTGTTTGTACTGGTTTCTTCCTTTAATACCTTCTCCTTATCGTGAATCCCAATCGCACAAAAAATACGGGTATTTTGGACGGCCAGATGCTGTTAAGCCTGTAATCAATTAAACTATTTTGAGGTCGCAGCAAATGCGCCACTGGTGTTCGTTATATTTGACTACTTCCAGAATGTCTAACAGGTCTGTTGTCTAACAACATCATTGGTATACCAAAAGGCATAGCCTTCTTCTTTTCACTTTTCTATTGCATAAGAGTTGAATAGCAATTAAAGCAAACTTTTTTAGGGTCATAGTTTACGTCAGTGATAAACTCTTGCGAGAAATATTGTTTATAGGCTTCAAAAAAAAAAAAATCACTCGCATTGCCACATTTTTCATCGCTTGCTATGAAACGTTCACAAACATTACAAAAATGGTCCATTTTATATTTTGGTTCCGACATTTTTAATACAATATATATTATACAATGTTTTTTTTTCTTATTTTTATGAAACCGATGCACTTAAATCACTCACAAAATGAAATAAGTTCCAAAAAAATTAATAGCGAATTTTATCACGACCGAGCGAAAATTAAAAGACATCAGCTTCGGCTGAGTTTCGAGTCTTAACTTAATCTTCATTTTTGAAATTAGTTTGCTTGTACGAAATAAAAAAAATCGCTACCTGTGCGGTGGTTGAAAACAAAAAAGTTGTTTTACTAATTTCTAATTCTTGGAACTTCCCTTTTTAATTACTTCTACCTAAGTCGCTATTTATTTAATGGTTTTGGGATTTTTAACGCAAATGATCGACTAAGACCATTTTCTTTTCAAATGAAATTTATTGGAGAAACTGAGAAGCATATTATAGATCAAACAGAAAGTAAAAAAGAGTTAGTTTTGTGGAAAATATTTTCAAAAAGCATGAAAAAAAATAATTTTTCCAACATTTTGCTTCAGCAGCACCACTAAAATTTTCTAAATCAGTTTTTTAAAAAATTTAGTTGTTGCACAGGTCTCCTGCAGGGATAGTACTTCAACATTAATTTTGAAAAAAAAAAATAATTCGATAACAATAACAGTTTCAACAAGTAAGAAAATTATAGTCGCTCGAGACCGACTATATGATACCCTATACCAAGCGTTTAGAGACCCTATCTCTTAGACCCAACTAACTGGATATAGAAAATAATCATAAACCAAATTTGAGTGGGATTTTTATTAATTTTTTTGGCTGCAGATATGAAAAATTTCATATCGGATGCTATATCTATATGGAGACTAAGCCCAAAAATGGAACGATCCTGACTAGGTTTGGTAAAGTCTTTTGTATTTTGCAAAAATATATACAAACAAAATTTGAGAAGAATCAGTGTAATATTTTTGTTTTTTGATACATTTAAGTGAAGATCGGGAAGCAGCTCTATATGGGGCCTATGACTAAGAGTTGTCCCAGGAATCATTTTTAGACTACTCATTAATGGATGTAATAAACGCATACAAACCCAATTCGATTAAGATCTATATGACAATTTGGATCTTATGGCAATTCATGTCGATTTCATAGGGGTCATTTGTATGGGGGCTAGTTCTGAACATGGACCGATTCTCACCAATTTCAATAGCGTTCATCCTATGGCCAATGAAAGCTTACATACCAAATTTCATCAAAATATATTCATATTTGCGACCTGCAGTTTGATTACAAGGTTTACATGGACACACAGACGGACGGACACACAGACGGACATCGTTAAATCGAATCAGTTACTGATTCTGATTCGATCGGTATAATTAAAGATGGGTCTAGGTCAAATATTTTTGGTAGTTACAAACAGCAGCACAAAGTCATTATACCCAAACCACATAGTGGTATAGGGTATAATTATTGTCGGTCTAGACCGACTATACGATACCCTATACTATGCGTTTAGAAACTCTATCTCTCAGGCCCAACTAACTGGATATAGAAAATAATCATAAACCAAATTTGAGTGGGATTTTTATCAATTTTTTCGGCTGCAGTTCATATCGGATGCTATATCTATAAGGGGACTAGGCCAAAAATGGACCGATCCTGACCATGTTTGGTAAAGTCTCTTGTATGTTGTAAAAATATATACAAACAAAATTTGAGAAGAATCAGTGCAATATTTTTGTTGTTTGATAGATTTAAGTGAAGATCGGGAAGCAGCTCTATATGGGGCCTATGACTTGAGTTATCCAATAGGTATCATTTTTGGACTACTGATTAATGGATGTAATATATACATACAAACCCAATTTGACTAAGATTTGTATGATAATTTGGATCTTATGGCAATATATGTTGATTTCATAGGGATCATTTGTATGGGGGCTAGGTGTGAACATGTACCGATTCTCACCAATTTCAATAGCGTTCATCCTATGGTCGATAAAAGATAAAATACCAAATTTCATCAAAATATATTCATATTTGCGACCTGCATATATTCATATTTGCGACGGAAGGACGGACGGACGGACGGACATCGTTAAATCGAATCAGAATCACTATCTGATCGGTATAATTAAATATGGGTGTAAGTCAAATATTTTTGGTTGTTACAAACAGCAGCACAAAGTCATTATACCCAAACCACATAGTGGTATATGTATAAAAATATATGCACTAATTTGGATTTTTGATAGATTTAAGTGAAGGTCGAGAATCAGTTTTATATGGGTAATAAGACTAAAGTTTTCAATAGGGTTTATTTTTGGACTACTGGTTAGTGGGTATAAAACACACATCAACTATATGATAATCTGGAAATTTTAGTCGGTCTGATAGGGATTATTTGCATGGGGGCTAGATCAGAGCATGTAACGATTTCCACCAATTTCAATAGCGTCCGCCCCTTAACCGATCAAAATACATATGCCACTTTTAGTTTCATTACAAGGTTTACATGGACACACAGACAGTCGGACAGACAGGCAGACAAACAGACGGACAGACAGACAGTCGGTGAATAATGGTGAATTTCACTTATCTGGATAATTTGTTTAAAAAAAATTTATTAACGTTAAATTTTGTAAAAGAATTCGTGGTAAAGGCGAAATATAGAAATTCGTAATAGTAATTGCATAGATTTTTTAGCAAAAAAAAAAGAAAAAAATGAAAATCTTATACATAGAAAAAGCACCGCAATTTTTAAAATCGATTTAGTTACTTTTGACATTTTCATTGACGTATTTGGCTTGTTTTATGAGTAGGAGCAAAATTCTTCTTTTAAAAATTTGTTTTTAATTCTGTTTAACAACTGTAAATACAATATGATATTTTGCACTATATGAATTTTTTTTAGGTTTTAAATTAAAATATAAATAAAAAATCATCGGCCATGTGACGGATTTATTTCGTGTACTTTAGCTCTTTAACTACTGAACTACTGTTGCTTATGACTGACGACTGGCTTTAGCCAATTAGTTCGTTGCTGTTTGATTTTGTGTTTGATTTAAGCAAGCAGGCAGATAATTAAACAAATAAGAAAAATATAGTCGGTCTAAACCGACTATACGATACCCTATACCATGCGTTTAGAGACCCAATCTCTTAGGCCCAACTAATTGGATATAGAAAATAAGCATAAACTAAATTTGAGTGGCATTGTTATTAATATTTTTTCCTTTGAATATGAAAAAGTTCATGGGGACCAGGTCGAAAAATGGACCGATCCTGACTATATTTGGTAAAGTCAGTTATATTTTGAAAAATTATATACAAACCAAATTTGAGAAAAATCTGTGCAATATTTGTATTTTTTGATAGATTTTAGTGAAGATCGGGAAGTAGCTTTATATGGGAGCTGATTAAGAATTGTCCTATAGGGTTTATTTTTGGACTAATGATTAATGGGTGTAATAAACATACACAAACCCATTCATTCTATGGCTGATAGAAGCTCACACACCAAATTTCATCAAAATATGTTCACATTTGCGACCTGTAGTTTGTTTACAAAGTTTACGTGGACACGCAGACGGACGGACGGACGGATGGACGGACGGACATCGCCAAATCGACTCAGAAAGTAATTCTCAGTCGATCGGTATAATAAAAGATGGGTCTAGGTTAAATATTTTTGGTAGTTACAAACAGCAGCAGAAAGTCATTATACCCAAACCACATAGTGGTTTAGGGTATAAAAAACAAGTAAGAAAATTATAGTCAGTCTAGACCGACTATATGATACCCTATAGCATGCGTTTAGAGACCCTATCTCATATTCCCAACTAACTGGACATAGAAAATAAGCATAAACCAAATTTGAGTGGGATTTTTATTAATTTTTTTGGCTGTAGATATGAAAAAGTTCATATCGGATGCTATATCTATATGGGGACTAGGCCCAAAAATGGACCGATCCTGACTATGTTTGGTAAAGGCTTTTGTATTTTGGAAAAATATATACAAACAAAATTTGAGAAGAATCAGTGCAATATTTTTGTTTTTTGATAGATTTAAGTGAAGATCGGGAGGCAGCTCTATGTGGGGCCTATGACTAAGAGTTGTCCCATATTTTTGGACTACTCATTAATGGATGTAATAAACGCATACCAACCCAATTTGAGTAAGATCTATATGACAATTTAGATCTTATGGCAACTTATGTCGATTTCATAGGAGTCATTTGTATGTGGGGCTAGGTCTGAACATGGATCGATTCTCACCAATTTCAATAGCGTTCATTCTATGGCCAGTGAAAGCTTATATACCAAATTTCATTAAAATAAATTCATATTTGCGACCTGCAGTTTGATTATAAGGTTTACATGGACACACAGACGGACGGATGGACGGACGGACGGATGGACGGACGGACGGACATCGCCAGAATTACTTTCTGAGTCGATTGGTATAATAAAAGATGGGTCTAGGTCAAATATTTTTGGTAGTTACAAACAGCAGCAGAAAGTCTTTCTACCCAAACCACATAGTGGTATAGGATATAAAAAAAAACAAGTAATAGTGTTAAATCTGGCTGTGCCGTAACTTTCTTACCCTCCACATCGGTTTTACGATTACACTAATATTTATAATATTTATAATAAATGTAAGCACAATATTTTAAAAAGCAACAATTGGATAATTTGACAAACTTAATACTAAATAATTATTACGACAAATACTCTGAATTTTTAAATATTTTTTAAAAGAGGTATTCATATTTTTGGACATATCTCGGCACAATGATGCCCGATTTACCCCATTTTCAATAACAACCTGCTCGAAGTAATGACACATAATATTATCATAGCTTTAGCCAGGTAAATGTTCATTTTGTGAATATGCGTGATTTCAACAGAAAGTTATAAGGATCAGGAATATATATGCTTTATCAGGTCGCAAATGCATTTTTCAATGCGTTACAAACGGAATAACAAACCTATATTTACCTTCTGTACAGTGGTGTGGAGGGTATAAAAACAAGTAAGCGTATTAAATTCGGCTGTGTCAAATCTTTAGCATCCTCAACCTGTGTCTGAATCTCAATGTTATAACCAATCTTGGGTACGGTTAGCATTTTAATGCAGTTAGCAATACTTAATCTTTAAATTCTAATACCATTTATATTTATAATTAATTGTTTTTATTATAATTTCGTATTTATGGTTTTTTTTATAAAGACAATGATGGTGTTTTTTTCTCAGAAAGAATTAAGTTCTATGTTATTAGAAGGCCAACGAGATATACTATTTAACCCAGCTGGCGTTAGAATATCAATCTTTTGAGAGCTCCAGAATTATGAGATATTTCAAAAAATATTTCAAATTAGTCTTGATTTAAAATCATTGTATCAGTTAAAATTAAAATGACATTTTATCCAATTTTTCGTAACTATCATATTTAAAAAAAAAAAAAGAAAACAAATTTGTAACAGAAATATATGGGGCGTTTCATGTCAAGTGATCCAACTTTTGAAACCGATGTCTTTCGATCGGGATAAAATTTCCACCAGGGTTAGTCCTATTGGATAGTAGTTCAGACACAATTTTTCAACAAGATCGGTCCCGAACTCTCTGAGTTCGAGGGGGTCAAAATTTGAAATTTGGCCAAACAGGTGTTTTTCTCATCCATGTAATTTTTTTCTCATCCATGTTCTTAGCAAAATTTGTCCCAAATAGTTTAGATAGCAATTTCTTCAATCTTTCGGAAAAAAACAGTTAAATAAAAAATTTTTTTTTGACTTTTTTTTGCAAAACTAATTTTTTTTTTACTTTTTTTCATAAAAGGCCTTTTTTTTGCTCAAAAGAAAGCTTAGGTTTTTTCTTTTAAGAGCTTTTTGGTCGCTTAGTGGGATGCGAGTGGGATATCTATCAAAAAAAATTTTTTTTTTTCAAGACAACTGTTTTTCAATTTTTAGCATATGCACTAAATTGAATTTTTTCCTATTAGTGTGTAAGTGTTTCCAAAACCTTAAAATTAAAGCATATACTGAGAAATTAGACAAATTAACCTTTCCGACGGTATGTAACACACCTAATTCAAATTTCACACCTTCGATACTGTAATATCCGCAATATGTGAACCTCATGAAAAAATCACTTTTTTCTATAGAAATGTTGAAAAATTATCTTTTTTTTTATTTATTTGTAATAATAATTATATTAATATATAATAATATTAATAAAAAAAAAAAAAATATATATAATTTAATAAAATTTAATCTTAATCGCATTAGATCCATTTATAACATAACTATTTATACCCTATACCACTATGTGGTTTGGGTATAATGACTTTGTTCTGCTGTTTGTAACAACCAAAAATATTTGACCTACACCCATCTTTAATTATACTGATCGAATCAGAATCACCATCTGATTCGATTTAACGATGTCCGTCCGTCTGTGTGTCCATGTAAAGCTTGTAATCAAACTGCAGGTCGCAAATATGAATATATTTTGATGAAATTTGGTGTTTGATCTTTTCTCGGCCATGTAATAAACGCTATTGAAATTGGTGAGGATCGGTCCATGTTCAGACCTAGCCCCCATACAAATGACCCCTATGAAATCAACATACATTGCCATAAAATCCAAATTATCATACAAATCTTAGTCAAATTGGGTTTGTATGTATATATTACATCCATTAATCAGTAGTCCAAAAATGATCCCTATAGGACAACTCTTAGTCATAGGCTCCATATAGAGCTGCTTCCCGATCGTCACTTAAATCTATCAAACAACAAAAATATTGCACTGATTCTTCTCAAATTTTGTTTGTATATATTTTTGCAAAATACAAGAGACTTTACCAAACATGATCAGGATCGGTCTATTTTTGGACCTAGTCCCCATATAGATATAGCATCCGATATGAACTTTTTCATATCTTCAGCCAAAAAAATTAATAAAACTCCCTCTCAAATTTGGTTTATGCTTATATTCTATATCCAGTTAGTTGGGTCTGAGAGATAGGGTCTCTAAACGCATGGTATAGGGTATCGTATAGTCGGTCTAGACCGACTATAATTTTCTTACTTGTTTTTAATTAATTTATTGTAACTGATGAAGTATTTAAGTTTTGTAAATTTTTATATACCCAGCCTTTCATCCAGCTTATTTATCACCTTTATTTGCTAATCTTTTCTTGGCGTTACTAAGTTCAGATGTTGACCTACTGATTCGCCAGAAGATTTACACGATTGTCTTAAATTGACTATGTGTCTTAATGCAACAACTTTTTGCCACTTAAGTGAATGTTCAAATTGCCCGAAACCACATTCATCAAACATAATTTAATCAACTCTTTTGGTCGCGAATATATAGGTAGGTCAAATTTTAATCTTGGATTCAGACTGACAGATGCACATTGAAAACAATAATTTTAAATGTGGATGATTTTGTGGAAGAAATGTGTACAAGATTGCTAAACTTGACAACCCATGACTTTTTAGTCAAAAATCATTGGTCATTCTTCAAGGATTTGAAGAGACATTTGAAGTCTGGTGAATTCGTTATTTCATATGATTTCAATACAAGCCATACAAGCATTCCACTTCAATAACGACCAAGCAACTATATTCACAATAGTTATTTACTACATGAGAGATGAAAAAGTGGAACACAAAAGTGTGGCAATCATATCCCACGATTTAAAACATGATTCCATTGCAGTTAATGAGTACCAGAAGATAATACTAAAATATCTAAAATCTAAATTTACAGTAGAGAAGGTATACTACGTTTCGGACGTATCTCGTCAACATTTTAAAAACAAAAGTAGCTTCGCAAATCTTATGGCTCATAAAACCGATTTTGTAATGCTAGCTGAGTGGCATTTTCATCCTACTGCTCATGGTAAAGGAGCATGTGATGCTATTCGAGCAAATCTTAAAAGAAATGCAGCGAAGTATAGCTTACAGTGCTCTCATCAAGATCGCATCATATATGTGACTGCTTTATTCCATTGAGCAAATAATTATTGTAAAGAAACTAAAATAGTTTTTAGTAGTAAAGACGATCATGAGGAAACATTGAAAACACTGAAGAGCAGATTCGATGCTGCGATAACAATCAATGCAAGCCCCCAAGTTTTCTGCTTCCACTCAATGCGATTTCTTTCCAAAGCCAACAAATAAACCAGCAGCGAAATCAACAGCTGAACCTAGTAACGCCAAGAAAAGATTGACAAAAAACGCAGTAAATAAAGGCGACAAAAAAGCTGGATGAAAGACTGGGTATTTAAAAATTTACAAAACTTAAATACTTCATCAGCTACAATAAATAAATTCAAAAAAAATAGTTATGTTATAAATGGATCTAATGTGATTAAGATTAAATTTTATTAAATTATTTATTTTTTATTTTAATTATTATTATTATATATTAATTTAATTATTACGACGGCGGATCAATAAGTCCGTTACGTTTACAACTTCCTGCGTAGTTATATGAAATGCAACACTGCTCCCATCAAGTACCACCTGTTAATAGACTACTGTAAAATTTTGAGCAAGTTCCGTCATTTAGTTTGCGTTTAACAGCTGTTCAAAACATACAACATCGTGGCTTTTTTTAAAAATGGAACTCTGCATCATCGATTTCAATAGTAAACAAGTAAGAAAATTATAGTCGGTCTAGACCGACTATACGATACCCTATACCATGCGTTTAGAAACCCTATCTCTTAGGCCCAACTAACTGGACATAGAAAATAAGCAAAAACCAAATTTGAGTGGGATTTTTATTAATTTTTTTGGCTGCAGATATGAAAAAGTTCATATCGGATGCTATATCTATATGGGGACTAGGTCCAAAAATGGACCGATCCTGATCATGTTTGGAAAAGTCTCTTGTATTTTGCAAAAATATATACAAACCAAATCTGAGAAGAATCAGTGCAATATTTTTGTTTTTTAATAGATTTAAGTGAAGATCGGGAAGCAGCCCTATATGGGGCCAAAGGGATCATTTTTGGACTACTCATTAATGGATGTAATGAACGCATATAAACCCAATTTGAGTAAGATCTATATGACAATTTGGATCTTATGGCAATTTATGTCGATTTCATAGGGGAAATTTGTATGGGGGCTAGGTCTGAACATGGACTGATTCTCACCAATTTCAATAGCGTTCATCCCATGGCCGATAAAAGCTTACATACCAAATTTCATCAAAATATATTCATATTTGCGACCTGCAGTTTGATTACAAGCTTTACATGGACACACAGACGGACGGACGGACGGACGGACATTGTTAAATCAACTCAAAAAATGATTCTGATTCGATCGGTATAATTAAAGATGGGTCTAGGTCAAATATTTTTGGTTGTTACAAACAGCAGCACAAAGTCATTATACCCAAACCACATAGTGGTATAGGGTATAAAAAGTGGTTTGCTGACTTTCGTTGTGGTCGCACAAATACAAATGACGCTGAACGTTCTGGACGGCCAATTCTGTGGTTTTCTAGAATAACCGCGTATGCCATAAAATCAAAATGTTCAGGGGAGCCATATTTGAAATTATGGGCTCGATATAAAGGTTTTAGTGCTTTTTATTAAACAGTCCTGTAGATATGGGCAACAAATACTTTATATAAAATTTTGAGTCAAAAATCTTCAGAGGAATAGATCCTAGAAAAGGACGAAAAAACAATCTGTAAATTACACTTGAAGTGTGTGCAGATAAAACAACTTATGTCGACAAAAGTCGTTTTCTTTGAAAAAGAAAACTACCAATGCAACCACCCATGTAGACATACATAAGTTGCTGTTGCTTGAAAAATGGATTTTTTTGTTCGTCAACAAAAAATTAACGGGGCTTAGGATGAGAATATGACAACGTATCAAGAAGAATAGTGACAAAAAATAACAGAAATGAACAGACAAGTTTTTATAAGTGGGTATAAACTGAAAAATAATCCAAAATTATTTTTAATTTTTTTTTTTTTAATAACAACGTATGTCGCTATGTGTCGTTTTCTGAGAAAATAATTTGTCAGCGATCAAACGTAGGTGGACATACGTCGTTAGTACTGCAAATTAATTTAATAAACATTTAAGTTATGTCGTTATTTAAAGAAAGAACTCAGAAATGGTGAATATTTTTTTTTTAAAAAATTGAACAAATGTAAAGAGCGTTAAAAATTAAATTTGGCATCGTTAACTCAAAACTGACAAAAATGGACATACGCGGTTATTCCAGAAAACCACAGAATTAAGGTCAATACACCCGAAAATGTCGAAAAAATCCACGATGTGGTGTTGGCCGATCGCAGAGTGAAAGTGCGTGAGATTGTTGATGCCATAGGCATTTCATAAGGCAGTGTGGTTTCGATTTTAAATGATCAGTTGGGTTTAAGAAAGCTGTCTGCAAGATGGGTCCCGCGTTTGCTCTCAATTGACCATAAGCATAATCGTGTGACAACTTCGAGGAATTGTTTGTTGGGCTACGAATTGGTACCTCATCCGCCATAATCTCCGGATTTAGCCCCCAGTGACTATTTTCTATTTCCAAACCAAAAGAAATGGCTCGGTGGAAAGAGATTTAGCTCCAAATGATATTATTGATCAAACAAATGCCTTTTTTATGGACCTCGAAAAATCCTATTTTTTTGGAAGGGATACAAAAATTGGAGAAACGTTGGACTAAGTGTATTGAGCTAAAAGGAGGTTATGTTGAAAAATAATTTTTTTTTTTTTCAAAAAACTGTGTTTCATTCTAAAATTCACGGACTTATTGATCCGCCCTCGTATTACATATAAATAAAAAAATCATGTGAGTCCGATCACAAGGGAGATGTGTAAACATCTAATAATTAAAGAAAACATCAACATCATATATTCCAGTGCATAAAAAATAAGTCGATTATGCTGTTTTCTGAAATTCAATTGATGTTTTCTGAAATGCAATTGATGTTTTCTGAAATTCAATCGATGTTTTCTGAAATACAGTTAATGTTTTCAGCAATTCAAATGATGTTTTCTGAAATACAATTGATGTTTTCTGAGATATAATTGATGTTTTCTGAAATACAATTGATGTTTTCTGAAATTCTATTGATGTTTTCTGAAATTCTATTTATGTTTTCTGAAATTCAAATAATGTTTTCTGAAACTAGAATGTTTTCTGAAATTATATTGATGTTTTCTGAAATTCTTTTTATGTTTTCTGAAATTCAATTGATGTTTTCTGAAATTCTATTGATGTTTTCTGAAATTCAATTGATGTTTTCTTAAATTATATTGATGTTTTCTGAAATTCTATTTATGTTTTCTGAAATTCAAATGATTTTTTTACGATTTTTTTGTATGAGTTTTTTTAATGCGGTCCCTAACCCTCGCACAAAAACAGGTTTGAGTGTATTTTTTTATGATACGATTTTCCTACGCTTTTCCTTACTTGGATGACGGTATTATATATTGCATTTTATACTAAGATGTCGTCATGTGTTAAATTGATTTATGATGTACAATGGAACTTAAAGCTATTATTAACTAATTAAATTTAATTAAAATTTCAACTAACAAAATTTATTTATATTATATCCTAGTTATTGGAAAATATTCCAAATTTATATCAATTTAATGCTTAGTAAGAATCAATTTAATGCTTAATAGTAATAATTACTAAAAATGTTTATTAATGAAAGTTGTTAACATATAATTGTTTATATGGTCTGAGGCGTTGCCAACTAACTATATTGAAAAAAGTACGAACAAAGACAACCATGTCAGTTAACACTGCTTTTGCATTATCTTTACTTGCATTCTATTATTACATCGTCATTCGTACGTAATAAAAACAGAAAAAAAGATTTCTTTAGAACTCAAATAAAACTTAAGAAAATACAGAAATATTTTGGTGGAATTCTACAATTCGTTGTGGTTTGTGAATAAAAACTTATTTATAGTTTATTGAGGAATAAAGTATTTATAAAAATACACATCAAAAATTCCACAAAATGCAGTCGGCAGTAAGATAAATAATGTGTACACTATTTGACAAATAGTTGGTCAGGTAGTGTTCAAGAAAAAGTTTAAAAAGAAAAAATGGTATCAAATATTTGGTCTATGGAGCTAATTTGAAAATTAAAAAAAGTGTTAAAAACACGAGTTACTTAGGTTTGTCTCTCCTACCACAATTCCAATTTCGAATGCATTGGGTAATTGCCCATGAACAGTTTCTCTTGAAAATATTTTTTCACCAATACAATCATAAGTCACACAGCGTTATCTCCTTCAGCTCACACCGATATAAGTTACGCTGTTTTTGTGATTGTATTGTGAAATAGAAATTTACCCCCCTGCGCGTATAGATGTTTACACATCAAAAAAATAATTTTTCAACATTTCTATAGAAAAAAAGTGATTTTTTTCTTTGGTTAACTTATTGCGGATATTACAGTATCGAAGGTATGAAATTTGAATTAGGTATGAAAAAAATTCAAATTAGTGCATATTTTAAAAATTGAAAAACCGTTATCTTGAGTTACAAAACATTTTTTATTGATAGATCTCCCACTCGCATCCCACTACCCAGGAAAAATTTCGTAATAGCAGCTCATCATTATATATCATGCCAGCTCTTTGCATACTGCATTACTTTCAACGTGAAAATAATGAGTTTCTAGGCAACTATCTACGTCCAATGACATCCCCGTGTTAAAATAATGAGCTTATCAGGCAAACGTCAACCAGTTACTTCTCCTTCTAAAACCCATTATTTGGTAATGTTTGTTTTCCTGGGTAAGCGAGCAAAAAGCTCTTAAAGGAAAAACCTAAGCCTTCTTTTGAGCAAAAAAAGGGCCTTTCTTGAAAAAAAGTCAAAATTTTTTTGATTTTGCAAAAAAAGTAAAAAAAATCCTTTTATTTCTTTAAAATTTTTTTTCAAAAGTTTGAAGAAATAACTCTAAATTATTTGGGTAAAATTTTGCTTAGAACAATAGGTAAAAAGTTACATGGATGAGAAAAACACCTGTTTGGCTAAAATTTGAGAGAGTTCTTGACCGATCTTGTTGAAAAATTGTGTCTAAACTACTATCCAATAGGACTAACTTGGAGCAAATTTCATCCCGATCGGTAGACATCGGTTTCAAAAGTTGGGTCACTTGACATGAAACGCCCCATATATTAAAACAATTAATGGAAAATAGTGATGTAAATAACATCGAAAACAACCGAGTGTTCGATTATTTTCAAAATCAAAATTATAAATGCTATCTAAAACATTTGTATATCAATTTTATTTTCATTTCTAGGAACCTTATACATGTTTATAAACATATCTCTGTGAATACAGACATTTTTTAAATTAAAAATAAATTGATAAAATCCGTTTTACAAATTCTCCATCAAATAATTGACTGTGGTGTTACTAACATTAACAAGAGAGTAAATGCAAATCGTGTTGGCATTTAGGAAAATAAAAATAAATATAAATTTTTTTATTCCTTTTCCCGAGTGTAACTAAGTAAAATTATTGAAAATAAAAGTCGATGTAATATATTTTGTTGCATCTAGTTCGTACAAATTACAATAAGCTAAATATTATTAATATAATACAAAATATTGCTTTTTAACACGCTAGTTTTCAGTTAATTATTAATAATATGTATTTCCGTTTTGATTACTTATGAGATATGTTTTAAAAAAAATAACATAAATATTCAATAAAAATGTACATTTATATACGCACACTTCTTACAAAACTAAAGTTATTTGCTTTAAAGCAATAATATTTCCGTATGTTTAATCTGAAAAAACAAAACGCCTATTATAACGCCTATTATAGCTGACATCACAGTAGGTTTGTTTGTAGCATACTTGGGAATTTTTCATTGGCATAGAAATTTCATTAGCATTAGAACAACTTATTAAAATACCAAAAAATTGTATTGTATTAATGGTAATTTTTTTGTTTAAAGACAGTGTTTTCAACCAATTGTAATGAGAAAAAAGTAATTTATTTACAAAATTTTTTTCTTATAAACGTACGAAGTATAGTTTTTAAAATAAATTAAAGTAATAATAAAAAAAAAAATAATGTGAGTCGGATCGCAGGGGAGATGTGTAAACATCTAGTAATTAATGATTTTTTTATAGCACTTTCTTAAAATCAAACAGAAAGCGTATCACTTATAGCAATCAACTGCAGGGGCTCTGCTAATATAAAAATATTTATTATTATTTATTATTTTAACCGGTTAATTTTTAATTCTTCGTTTCTTTTTTTTATTTTGAATTTTTCGTTTTTCATTTTTCGTTTTTCATTTTTCATTTTAATTTTTCATTTTAATTTTTTTTTTAATTTTTAATTTTTTATTTTTCATTTTTTATTTTTAATTTTTCATTTTTTAATTTTAATTTATGATTTTTTTTTTTAATTTTAAATTTTTTTTTTCATTTTTCATTTTCCAATTTTTCTTTTTCTTTTTCATTTTTAATTTTTTATTTGTCATTTTTTATTTTTCAATTTTCATTTTTTATTTTTCATTTTTTGCTTCATTTTTTATTTTTAATTTTTTATTTTAAATTTTTTATTTTTAATTTTTTATTTTTAATTTTTTATTTTTCATTATTCATTTTTAATTGTATTTTAAATTTTTCATTTCTTATTTTTCATGTTTCATTTTTTATTTTTAATTTTTTAGGTTTAATTTTTTATTATTAATTTTTTATTTTTAATTTTTCATTTTTATTTTTTTTTTTTAATTTTTTATTTGTCATTTTTCATGTTTCATTTTTTATTTTTTAATTTTTAATTTTTCATTTTATATTTTTAATTTTTCGTTTTTCATTTTTCTTTTTTCAATTTAATTTTTTTTTTTTAATTTTTCATTTTTTATTTTTAATTTTTCATTTTTTAATTTTAATTTATCATTTTTTATTTTCATTTTAAATTTTTTTCTTCATTTTTCATATTCCATTTTTTTTTCTTTTTTCATTTTTTATTTTTCATTTTTTATATTTCAATTTTCATTTTATATTTTTTATTTTTTATATTTAATTTTTTATTTTTAATTTTTTATATTTAATTTTTTATTTTTCATTTCTTATTTTTCATTTTTCATTTTTTATTTTTAATTTTAGTTTTTATTTTTCATTTCTAATTTTTCATGTTTCATTTTTTATTTTTAATTTTTTATTATTCATTTTTTATTTTTAATTTTTCATTTTTCCTTTTTATTTATTTTTTAATTTTTTATTTTTCATTTTTTATTTTTCATTTTTTATTTTTCATTTTTCATTTATCATTTTGTATTTTTCATTTTTATTCTTAATTTTTTATTAAAAGATATAATATTTTATTTGACCTGTCGTTTGTTAATTAAAAAATTATTTAATCGAGCTCAAGGTCGTATTTTCAAAAATTATTTCTTTATTTTTATTCCAATATTTCGCTATTCGTCGAATAGCATCCTCAGAGATGCTATTGTGCCTCCACCATCGTCAGTTATTTTTTTTTAATTTTTCGTTTTTCATTTATCATTTTTTATTTTTCATTTTTCATTTTTTATTTTTCATTTCTTTATTTTTCATTTCTCATTTTTTATTTTTCATTTTTCATTATCACAAAATTCTTAAAACTATTATGCCTCCACCATCGTCAGTTATTTTTTTTTCATTTTTGGTTTTTCATTTTTAATTTTTTATTTTTCATTTCTTTATTTTTCATTTTTCATTTTTTATTTTTGATTTTTCATTATTCAATTTTAATTTTTCATTTTTTATTTTTTTATTTATTATTTTTTATTTTTCATGTTTAATTTTTTATTTTTCATTTTTTATTTTTAATTTTTCATTTTTAATTTTTCATTTTTCGTTTTTGATTTCTCATTTTTCATTTTTTATTTTAAATTTTTTATTTTTCATTTTTAATTTTTCGTTTTTCATTTTTAATTTTTAATTTTTTTTTCATTTTTCATTATTCATTTTTAATTTTTCATTTTTTATTTTTCATTTTTAATTTTTTATTTGTCATTTTAATTTTAAATTTTTAATTTTTCATTTTTGATTTCTCATTTTTAATTTTTTATTTTTCATTTTTTATTTTTCATTTTTAATTTTTCGTTTTTCATTTTTAATTTTTTATTTTTTTTTTTATTTTTCATTTTTCATTTTTTATTTTTAATTTTTTTTCATTTTTTATTTTTCATTTTTAATTTTCGAACAGGTTATCATGATATCATAATTTTTTCACCAATACAATCACATTTTGTCTTACGACTCACATGTTACGCTTACATGTTACGCTGTTTTTGAAATTTACCCCCCTGCGCGTATAGATGTTTATACATCAAAAATAAATTTTAACCCGAACCTAATGAATTTAGCCCATGTATGGTTTGTTTTTGTAACTTGTTTTAAAGCAAGGTTTGCCAAACTTGGTGAATTGTTTTTGTCAAGTCAACGGGAAATATTTTTTTGTTAGCTTTTCTTAAGGTTTTAATACCATCGTATACACCACAGTGCAGAGGGTATATATCAATTTGTCATTCTGTTTGTAGCGCACCGAAAAATGCATTTGTGAGCCCATAAGGTATATATGTAATACATTCTTGATCCTTATAACAACTCGAGTCGATATAGCGATGTTCGTCTGTCCGTCTGTCTGTTGAAATAATGTCTGTTGAAATATTGTTGATAATATTGTTTGCCATTATTTCGAGCAGGTTGATATTTGAAATGGGGTAATTCGGGCATAATTGTGCCAAGATGTGTCCAAAAATATGAAGACAACTCTAAAAAATCTAAAAATTCTGTGTGTTTCTTGTAATAATTTAGTATTAAATTTATGAAATTGTTTACTTCTTCAAATATTTTGTTTACATTTGCTATAAATAGTGAATAAGTAAATATAAAATTCATGTGGAGGGTATCAGATATTCGGCACAGACGAATTGTACGTCCTTACTTACTTTTTTAAATACTTTTTTAAAAAAGTAGAGGAAAGTGGTCGGTTGCCGGTCATTCTGACAAATGTCAAATGTGCGTCTTATTAGCACGTTCTTACTGCGCCGAATACCGAAAACAAACAGGCGCACGTGCTTCGATTTTACAATGAAAATATTTTTTAATAAGTGAAATTCAACTTTGAAGTTTTATATTGGTGATTTGCTTAGCGTTTTAAAGTGAAGTGAATCGATCGAAAAGTGCATTCAATATTTGTGAAACAAATTCAGCATATTTTGTGATTCAACAATAAACGCCACGTACATGTTCGCAACCAAAAGTTTTTTCACTTTTCAAAATTGCTGCTAAAATCGGTTGACCCAGACATGGTCGGTTGTAGGCAGCCGTTTTTTTGTGACAAATGGTGAAATATCACCTGGGATGTAAATGTAATTAATTTCAGTGTTGTTTCTAAGAAATTTTTCCACAAAACAATCGTCTTCTTCAAAGAAGATTGATTTTGATGCCATGATTAAAGCAATCAAACGATTTTTGGTCTAAAAGCACCCAATAACATCGAGTGCTGCAGCGTACTCGATCCTGATGATGATTAATGTGAAAAGTGAAGTTGATTGTCATTAAATTAAAAAAATTTCCTTTTTTAATTTCAATACTGGTGGTTTTCATTCATATTCTTCCATTTTCAGAGGATTCTCTTGGGGTGCCGACAACCGACCAATTTTTGTAAATGGCAAAAATTTTTGTAAATGACAAAAAAAAAAAAAACGTTTTACTAAACTGTTAGTAAACATTTTCCAATGGGCAGAATAAACTCAATTCCTTCACCAGTTATTAGCTAAAGTATCTAGCCTTCCATTGGTATGCACGTGTTCACATATTGTGCCGGCAATCAACCACTTTCCCATACTTTTTTAAGTACCTTTTTCTTAAAAGGTACCCTTTTTTAAAAAAGTACCCTTCTTTTTTAAAAAGTGCCTTTTTTTAAAGTACCTTTTTTAAGTACCTTTTTTAAAAAAGTACCCTGTTTTTAAAATACCTTTAAAAAAAAGATTTAAAAAAAATTACCCCTTAAAAAACATATATTTTTTAAACGTAACCTTTTTTCAAGGTACCCTTCTTTAAATATTTTTTTAATAATACCTTTTTTTGAAACCTACTCCTATTTTAAATAGTACTTTTTTTAAACTACCCTTTTTTTAAAGTACCCTTTTTAAAGAAGTATCCTCTGTTTAAGAAATGTTCTTTTTAAAAAGTATTTATTTGAAAAAGTACCTTTTCTTAAAGAAATACATTTTCTGAAAAGATTACCTTTCTTAAAAAGTAACCTTTTTAAAAAAGTACGTTTTATATATTTTGTGATAATATTTAATATAAATCCCTGAGGATGCTATTCCACGAATAGCGAAATATTGGAATAAAAATAAAGAAATAATTTTTGAAAATACGACCTTGAGCTCGATTAAATAATTATTTAATTAAGTACCTTTTTTATATACTATTTTTTTTCTAAATGTGCCTATTCCTAAAATAGTACATTTTCTTAAGAAAGAAAAATTTTTTTTAAATATAAGCCATTTTTATTTTAAAGTACCTTGTTTTAAAAAAATCCATTTTTTAAAAAAGTATTCTTATTTTTAAACTACCCTTTCAAAAGAAAAAAATTTTTTAAATATGTATATTTAAAAAAAATACATTTAAAAAAAATTTAACTTTTTTAAAAAGTTATGTTTTTAAAAAAGTAAATTTTCTTAGTAATTATCTTTTCTTAGAAAAAAGATACGCTTTTTCAAAAACTACCTTTTATAAAAAAGTAAATTTTTATTAGTTATTAAAAAATACCTTTATTGATAAAATAGGTGAATTAAAAAATTGTTTACCGTGGTAAGAAGAACATTTTTGCTAATGTAAATTTAATAAGTTCGTGTTGATAATAATACTTTACACACGCACACCTTTTATAACGATCGATTGAAAAACATTTTTTAGTCGATGTAACGTCGTTCGCCATCCGCATTCGATATCAAGTAAAATCAATCGAAATCCATATTTTGGTTTATTACACTGTGCGACAGCCAAAATCGTGATGGGATGATACCACCGGTGAAAGATATATCGGTAAAAAAAAAAGTTATACGCGTCCCGGCGTTCCGCTGGGTCTCGTCTAGGAATCGAGATATATCGATTTGAACATAGTAAGTATCGTATAGGGGAATTTGTCACGTTTTGGGCTTTTTAGTATGACATAACTCGAGAACTACTAGTCCGATTTTGCTGGCACAAATTTAGAAAAATTAAAAATTATAATAACTTTAATCCACTTCTATACCATTTCTCGACACAATCAACAGTTTCGCAGTTATTAATAAATTTATGAAGAAAAAAAATAATTTTTTGCCTAAAAAAATCGGGAAAAAGTGTCAAGTCTTATTACTTTGCCGTAAAGTCACATAACCTGTGAGATATGGATCATGAAAATCGATAGGCGCATTTCGCTTTTATTCACAACTATGTGAAGATATCTATCTCATTTTGAAAAAACGTTGATGACTTTTTTATGATTCTTAGAATTAAAAAAATAATACACAAAAGGTTATTTAATTTTTATGATTGCGGTAACAAACTAAAAACGGTCATAAATGTGCGCAGACGCTGAATTTCTCTTCTTGCTCCTTCATGATTCCTACTCCGTGCACAGACAATTAAAGGGAAAAAGGAGTGTGCACTTTTTTATTGTTGTGGGGTTTTCAGTTGCCTACCTGTAACGGATTATTTTTTTTACAGAAATTCCACCCACATTTATGAGTGCTCATTATTTGGAAAGTTATAAAAAATTTGAAACGAATTTGTATGAGCCCTGGTTTTAGAAGGCTCAATCAGGTAAATATGCTTCCTTAACAGATGCGTCCATTCATAAGTACCTGTCAGTTAAATATGGAAAAATATGATGTATATATAGGTATTCATTGTCCTTTTATGGCATTCAATAAGTGTCTACGAACGCGAAAAGTACGGTTTTTTTAAAAGTGACGAAAAAGTATAAAATCGAAATTAGTGCAAATTGTCCAGAAAAGAGCTTTTTCAACAAATACTGCATTACTCACTGAGCAAGTGGAGCGTGCTTTTAAACTTTATTTTGATTCCGAAATAATTCGCGGCGTTTCGTGTGCCATAGATAAAATTTGTAAAACGTGCTACAATGCTCTTAATATGTGGATCCAAGAGAGTAAATCGTAAAGGCCTTAAACAAAGAGTTTACATCTCTGTTAAAAGTGCACAAACACCTCTTCCGCATTCGGATGACATACCAATTCCACCGCTTCCATGTCCTGATAGAGAAACTTATTTTTCTATGGCAACAACCAATACCAGAAGCCGGCCCATCGAACAAAATAATTCCAATATCACAAGCAAGAATGGACAAGATTGTTTGGGAAGTAAGCGAGCACACAATTATCACGCTCTTGTGACCAAGATGTTAGAATACTTCCAGAAAATTGGAGTGAACATGTCTCTCAAAATTCACTTTTGGCATGACCATCTCGATTACTTCAGCAAGCAGCTAGCCTCAGAGTCGGATGAGCATGGCGAGCGCTTCTATCAATTTGAAATTTGTTTGTGGTCGCAAAAGACGTACAAAATTGAACTTATCTGACTGATTAAAAACAATTGATTTTTTTTCCAGATGAGGACAGATCCTCATCCGATACAGACTCTGAACAAGTAGGCGAACCAACACGCAAGAAAGTAAATTCATTGAAACATAAAATCAATATTCTTGTCAAAATGAGATACCTTTACTTAATTGTGAATAAAAGCGAAACGCGTACATAGATTTTCATGATCTATTTCTCATTTTGTTCATAGGTTATGTGACTTTACGAGAAAGTAATAGGACTTGACACTTTTTTCCGTTTTGGATTTTTTATGAATTAACCCTCTAATGCCTAAGTCCGCCTCTAGGCGGGGTAGCAAAAAACCGTCATAAAATTGTTAGTTTTGACAATATTTCATTAATAAATAATTCTAAGTGTAAATCAAAGATTATTTTATCAAAAACTTCTCATTCTGTGGCAACACTCCTACGCGTTTGACAAAAAGTACATTGTCATCTTGAATTTGAGCGCCAACGGTCATTTTTTATTCTTTGTGAAAAAAGTTAATATTGTTGCATTGTATCGAAAAAATAATATTTCAAAGCTTTAGATCGGGCCGAAAAAATCATTGGTGAGTATTTAAACGTTCTGTTGAAATAAATATTAAGTTTTTATTATAAAAAATATAATTGCTACTGGATATGGATGTTTTTGCTGAACCCGTCTGGAGGTGGACTGGGGCATTAACACAGAAATTTTATATTTTATTTTATTTATATGTTACAGTGAAAATGGAAGAAAATCAGCAAAAAAATCTCTCGAATATGACGGAGGAGGAGATTTTGGAATTTATGGAAAGCTTTCCATCAGATGACGAAGCAAGTGAAGAAGAAAGTGATGGTGGTTTTGACGGAGATGATATGGATGATCCAGATTTTGTTTGCCATGCTGATGAAGTAGAAATAGACCACTTACTCAATTCATCTGAGATGTTGTCAGACGCCATAAATAGCAGCATAAATATTTCCAATATTAGTGGGCTTGAGCAAAGTTATCAAGAAAATGTAACTGCTGAAGGTGTGCGTTTATTGTCTCCAGCTAAGCACACTCACCCTAAAAAGGGAAACATAGAAGTTGAACTTGAAGAAGAAGAGAATGGCGCAACCTGCTCATCGTCTGGTAGATTAAATGGGGTTGCAACCGGAATTCGAAACGATTCGCAAGAAATTAAACATATTTTATGGAGAAAAAAAAATTTTCAACTTCATGTAAATGAAGTGGTTTTCCGTGGCGAGAAATCATTGCCGGAGCATTTCAATACGTTGAAAACTCCATACAACTGTTTTGTATATTTTTTGACCGATAATTTTTTAACGGTAATTTCGAACATGCTGTTTTTATAACAGCAATTTTCGTACCTATTTGAATATTGTATTTCTTTTCGTTTAGTATTTGTTGGATCAGATGAAGTTATACGCAGGTCAACAAAGTATAAGGGTGTGAAGTTAAATATCGAAATAAATATCTGTTAAGAATTTTAACAGAGAATGTTAATGTTAACATTTTCTGTTAAGTACTTCACTTCAGCAAACGAAATTTTTTATTCAAGTAAAAAACCAATTATCTAAATATTTTAAAGGGTGTGAAGTTAAATATCGAAATAAATATCTGTTAAGAATTTTAACAGAGAATGTTAATGTTAACATTTTCTGTTAAGTACTTCACTTCAGCAAACGAAATTTTTTATTCAAGTAAAAAACCAATTATCTAAATATTTTAATAATTAAATTTAGACTATAAACATGTATCTGACAAATAATAAATTTGTTTTGTTATTATTTTGTAATCTTAATATATAAAAATGATTGTGCGTATGTACGTCTGACCATCACGGCTGAACCACTGAAGCTATCCACTTTATATTAACACCATGTGTACGTGTTATGCTCAGGATGGTTTTTGTTTGTGTTAGACCCCCGTAACCCCTCTGCGAGGGCGTGGTAAAAGAGGGGTGGTGGTCGAAAAATTTTCAAATATAGTCAATATGCGTGTCGTTTTTATATTTTTCGCGGTCGCTAATTCGAACGGTCATAATACCAGGTTGATAGAACCACTGGAAATGAGCGGGGCGAGTGGGCGGAAGTAAAAAATTTAGAATAATGCCTGTATTGGTGTAATTTTAATACTGCCTAAGGTATGCTTGAGTTTTTGACATTTTTACTTTCCGAAAATTCCAACTGGGCGGGGTAAAAAGGCGGGGCAAAATCTCCTCCTTGCTTTGCTGTAGCGCCTTATAAAAAAAGTTTTAAATTAAAAAATCACAAAATTTTAAATTGAAATAAAACATGAATTTGTTCCCCCAAAAAACGTGAACATAGGGAATTTTTTCACCATGAACAAATTCCCCAATCCCATACAAATTTTTTGGGAGTAAGTTAATTTTTTTGAGGAATGGTTCATCGGGGACTTAGTACTCAGCGCCTGGTAAGCATAGTGAACCATTTTTCAAGTCAAAGCCCTTTGGATACCGGGCAAGCCCGGGTAAAAACAGCTAGTTTCATATAAAAAATAATGTATATTCGCATATAACAGCATATAATATTAAAGTAGCCAAAACGGTTATTTCTAGCCGACCTGAATGAGGGTTGTCATATATCAGGTGAAAGCCCCATGGGAGTAGAATCTAATGGCATACCGGCCATATTCAATTGTTTCTCAGGAAAAAAGATACAAAGGATCAAAATAAAAAAAAGCAGATTTTTCCCATAAGAATTATTTTCAAGGGGCCAAAACGGTTATTTCTAGCCGACCTGAATGAGGGTTGTCATATATCAGGTGAAAGCCCCATGGGAGTAGAATCTATTGGCATACCGGCCATATTCAATTGTTTCTCAGGAAAAAAGATACAAAGGATCAAAATAAAAAAAAGCCGATTTTTCCCATAAGAATTATTTTCAAGGGGCCAAAACGGTTATTTCTAGCCGACCTGAATGAGGGTTGTCATATATCAGGTGAAAGCCCCATGGGAGTAGAATCTAATGGCATACCGGCCATATTCAATTGTTTCTCAGGAAAAAAGATACAAAGGATCAAAATAAAAAAAAGCAGATTTTTCCCATAAGAATTATTTTCAAGGGGCCAAAACGGTTATTTCTAGCCGACCTGAATGAGGGTTGTCATATATCAGGCGAAAGCCCCATGGGAGTAGAATCTAATGGCATACCGGCCATATTCAATTGTTTCTCAGGAAAAAAGTTACAAAGGATCAAAATAAAAAAAAGCTGATTTTTCCCATAAGAATTATTTTCAAGGGGCCAAAACGGTTATTTCTAGCCGACCTGAATGAGGGTTGTCATATATCATGTGAAAGCCCCATGGGGGTGGATTATAATGGCATACTGCCTACATTCAATTGTTTCTCAGGAAAAAAGGTACAAAGGATCAAAATAAAAAAAAAGCAGATTTTTGCCATAAGAATTATATTCAAGGGGCCAAAACGGTTATTTCTAGCCGACCTGAATGAGGGTTGTCATAGATCAGGTGAAAGCCCCATGGGAGTAGAATCTAACGGCATACCGGCCATGTTCAATTGTTTCTCAGGAAAAAAGATACAAAGGATCAAAATAAAAAAAAGCTGATTTTTCCCATAAGAATTATTTTCAAGGGGCCAAAACGGTTATTTCTAGCCGACCTGAATGAGGGTTGTCATATATCAGGTGAAAGCCCCATGGGAGTAGAATCTAATGGCATACCGGCCATATTCAATTGTTTCTCAGGAAAAAAGATACAAAGGATCAAAATAAAAAAAAGCAGATTTTTCCCATAAGAATTATTTTCAAGGGGCCAAAACGGTTATTTCTAGCCGACCTGAATGAGGGTTGTCATATATCAGGCGAAAGCCCCATGGGAGTAGAATCTAATGGCATACCGGTCATATTCAATTGTTTCTCAGGAAAAAAGTTACAAAGGATCAAAATAAAAAAAAGCTGATTTTTCCCATAAGAATTATTTTCAAGGGGCCAAAACGGTTATTTCTAGCCGACCTGAATGAGGGTTGTCATATATCATGGGAAAGCCCCATGGGGGTGGATTACAATGGCATACTGCCTACATTCAATTGTTTCTCAGGAAAAAAGTTACAAAGGATCAAAATAAAAAAAAAGCAGATTTTTGCCATAAGAATTATATTCAAGGGGCCAAAACGGTTATTTCTAGCCGACCTGAATGAGGGTTGTCATATATCAGGTGAAAGCCCCATGGGAGTAGAATCTAACGGCATACCGGCCATGTTCAATTGTTTCTCAGGAAAAAAGATACAAAGGATCAAAATAAAAAAAAGCTGATTTTTCCCATAAGAATTATTTTCAAGGGGCCAAAACGGTTATTTCTAGCCGACCTGAATGAGGGTTGTCATATATCAGGTGAAAGCCCCATGGGAGTAGAATCTAATGGCATACCGGCCATATTCAATTGTTTCTCAGGAAAAAAGATACAAAGGATCAAAATAAAAAAAAGCAGATTTTTCCCATAAGAATTATTTTCAAGGGGCCAAAACGGTTATTTCTAGCCGACCTGAATGAGGGTTGTCATATATCAGGTGAAAGCCCCATGGGAGTAGAATCTAATGGCATACCGGCCATATTCAATTGTTTCTCAGGAAAAAAGTTACAAAGGATCAAAATAAAAAAAAGCTGATTTTTCCCATAAGAATTATTTTCAAGGGGCCAAAACGGTTATTTCTAGCCGACCTGAATGAGGGTTGTCATATATCATGGGAAAGCCCCATGGGGGTGGATTACAATGGCATACTGCCTGCATTCAATTGTTTCTCAGGAAAAAAGTTACAAAGGATCAAAATAAAAAAAAAGCAGATTTTTGCCATAAGAATTATATTCAAGGGGCCAAAACGGTTATTTCTAGCCGACCTGAATGAGGGTTGTCATATATCAGGTGAAAGCCCCATGGGAGTAGAATCTAACGGCATACCGGCCATGTTCAATTGTTTCTCAGGAAAAAAGATACAAAGGATCAAAATAAAAAAAAGCTGATTTTTCCCATAAGAATTATTTTCAAGGGGCCAAAACGGTTATTTCTAGCCGACCTGAATGAGGGTTGTCATATATCAGGTGAAAGCCCCATGGGAGTAGAATCTAATGGCATACCGGCCATATTCAATTGTTTCTCAGGAAAAAAGATACAAAGGATCAAAATAAAAAAAAGCAGATTTTTCCCATAAGAATTATTTTCAAGGGGCCAAAACGGTTATTTCTAGCCGACCTGAATGAGGGTTGTCATATATCAGGCGAAAGCCCCATGGGAGTAGAATCTAATGGCATACCGGCCATATTCAATTGTTTCTCAGGAAAAAAGGTACAAAGGATCAAAATAAAAAAAAGCTGATTTTTCCCATAAGAATTATATTCAAGGGGCCAAAACGGTTATTTCTAGCCGACCTGAATGAGGGTTGTCATATATCAGGTGAAAGCCCCATGGGAGTAGAATCTAACGGCATACCGGCCATGTTCAATTGTTTCTCAGGAAAAAAGATACAAAGGATCAAAATAAAAAAAAGCTGATTTTTCCCATAAGAATTATTTTCAAGGGGCCAAAACGGTTATTTCTAGCCGACCTGAATGAGGGTTGTCATATATCAGGTGAAAGCCCCATGGGAGTAGATTACAATGGCATACTGCCTATGTTCAATTGTTTCTCAGGAAAAAAGTTACAAAGGATCAAAATAAAAAAAAAACAGATTTTTCCCATAAGAATTATTTTAAAGGGGCCAAAACGGTTATTTCTAGCCGACCTGAATGAGGGTTGTCATATATCAGGTGAAAGCCCCATGGGAGTAGAATCTAATGGCATACCGGCCATGTTCAATTGTTTCTCAGGAAAAAAGATACAAAGGATCAAAATAAAAAAAAAGCTGATTTTTCCCATAAGAATTATTTTCAAGGGGCCAAAACGGTTATTTCTAGCCGACCTGAATGAGGGTTGTCATATATCAGCTGAAAGCCCCATGGGAGTAGAATCTATTGGCATACCGGCCATATTCAATTGTTTCTCAGGAAAAAAGATACAAAGGATCAAAATAAAAAAAAGCAGATTTTTCCCATAAGAATTATATTCAAGGGGCCAAAACGGTTATTTCTAGCCGACCTGAATGAGGGTTGTCATATATCAGGTGAAAGCCCCATGGGAGTAGAATCTAATGGCATACCGGCCATATTCAATTGTTTCTCAGGAAAAAAGATACAAAGGATCAAAATAAAAAAAACTGATTTTTCCCATAAGAATTATTTTCAAGGGGCCAAAACGGTTATTTCTAGCCGACCTGAATGAGGGTTGTCATATATCAGGCGAAAGCCCCATGGGAGTAGAATCTAATGGCATACAGGCCATATTCAATTGTTTCTCAGGAAAAAAGATACAAAGGATCAAAATAAAAAAAAGCAGATTTTTCCCATAAGAATTATTTTCAAGGGGCCAAAACGGTTATTTCTAGCCGACCTGAATGAGGGTTGTCATATATCAGGCGAAAGCCCTATGGGAGTAGAATCTAATGGCATACCGGTCATATTCAATTGTTTCTCAGGAAAAAAGTTACAAAGGATCAAAATAAAAAAAAGCTGATTTTTCCCATAAGAATTATTTTCAAGGGGCCAAAACGGTTATTTCTAGCCGACCTGAATGAGGGTTGTCATATATCATGGGAAAGCCCCATGGGGGTGGATTACAATGGCATACTGCCTACATTCAATTGTTTCTCAGGAAAAAAGTTACAAAGGATCAAAATAAAAAAAAAGCAGATTTTTGCCATAAGAATTATATTCAAGGGGCCAAAACGGTTATTTCTAGCCGACCTGAATGAGGGTTGTCATATATCAGGTGAAAGCCCCATGGGAGTAGAATCTAATGGCATACCGGCCATATTCAATTGTTTCTCAGGAAAAAAGATACAAAGGATCAAAATAAAAAAAAGCAGATTTTTCCCATAAGAATTATTTTCAAGGGGCCAAAACGGTTATTTCTAGCCGACCTGAATGAGGGTTGTCATATATCAGGCGAAAGCCCCATGCGAGTAGAATCTAATGGCATACCGGCCATATTCAATTGTTTCTCAGGAAAAAAGTTACAAAGGATCAAAATAAAAAAAAGCTGATTTTTCCCATAAGAATTATTTTCAAGGGGCCAAAACGGTTATTTCTAGCCGACCTGAATGAGGGTTGTCATATATCATGGGAAAGCCCCATGGGGGTGGATTACAATGGCATACTGCCTACATTCAATTGTTTCTCAGGAAAAAAGTTACAAAGGATCAAAATAAAAAAAAAGCAGATTTTTGCCATAAGAATTATATTCAAGGGGCCAAAACGGTTATTTCTAGCCGACTTGAATGAGGGTTGTCATATATCAGGTGAAAGCCCCATGGGAGTAGAATCTAACGGCATACCGGCCATGTTCAATTGTTTCTCAGGAAAAAAGATACAAAGGATCAAAATAAAAAAAAGCTGATTTTTCCCATAAGAATTATTTTCAAGGGGCCAAAACGGTTTTTTCTAGCCGACCTGAATGAGGGTTGTCATATATCAGGTGAAAGCCCCATGGGAGTAGATTACAATGGCATACTGCCTATGTTCAATTGTTTCTCAGGAAAAAAGTTACAAAGGATCAAAATAAAAAAAAAACAGATTTTTCCCATAAGAATTATTTTCAAGGGGCCAAAACGGTTATTTCTAGCCGACCTGAATGAGGGTTGTCATATATCAGGCGAAAGCCCCATGGGAGTAGAATCTAATGGCATACCGGCCATATTCAATTGTTTCTCAGGAAAAAAGGTACAAAGGATCAAAATAAAAAAAAGCTGATTTTTCCCATAAGAATTATATTCAAGGGGCCAAAACGGTTATTTCTAGCCGACCTGAATGAGGGTTGTCATATAGCATGTGAAAGCCCCATGGGGGTAGATTACAATGGCATACTGCCTACATTCAATTGTTTCTCAGGAAAAAAGTTACAAAGGATCAAAATAAAAAAAAGCAGATTTTTGCCATAAGAATTATATTCAAGGGGCCAAAACGGTTATTTCTAGCCGACCTGAATGAGGGTTGTCATATATCAGGTGAAAGCCCCATGGGAGTAGAATCTAACGGCATACCGGCCATGTTCAATTGTTTCTCAGGAAAAAAGATACAAAGGATCAAAATAAAAAAAAGCTGATTTTTCCCATAAGAATTATTTTCAAGGGGCCAAAACGGTTATTTCTAGCCGACCTGAATGAGGGTTGTCATATATCAGGTGAAAGCCCCATGGGAGTAGATTACAATGGCATACTGCCTATGTTCAATTGTTTCTCAGGAAAAAAGTTACAAAGGATCAAATAAAAAAAAAAACAGATTTTTCCCATAAGAATTATTTTAAAGGGGCCAAAACGGTTATTTCTAGCCGACCTGAATGAGGGTTGTCATATATCAGGTGAAAGCCCCATGGGAGTAGAATCTAACGGCATACCGGCCATGTTCAATTGTTTCTCAGGAAAAAAGATACAAAGGATCAAAATAAAAAAAAGCTGATTTTTCCCATAAGAATTATTTTCAAGGGGCCAAAACGGTTATTTCTAGCCGACCTGAATGAGGGTTGTCATATATCAGGTGAAAGCCCCATGGGAGTAGAATCTAATGGCATACCGGCCATATTCAATTGTTTCTCAGGAAAAAAGATACAAAGGATCAAAATAAAAAAAAGCAGATTTTTCCCATAAGAATTATTTTCTAGGGGCCAAAACGGTTATTTCTAGCCGACCTGAATGAGGGTTGTCATATATCACGTGAAAGCCCCATGGGAGTAGAATCTATTGGCATACCGGCCATATTCAATTGTTTCTCAGGAAAAAAGATACAAAGGATCAAAATAAAAAAAAGCAGACTTTTCCCATAAGAATTATTTTCAAGGGGCCAAAACGGTTATTTATAGCCGACCTGAATGAGGGTTGTCATATATCATGTGAAAGCCCCATGGGGGTGGATTACAATGGCATACTGCCTACATTCAATTGTTTCTCAGGAAAAAAGTTACAAAGGATCAAAATAAAAAAAAAGCAGATTTTTGCCATAAGAATTATATTCAAGGGGCCAAAACGGTTATTTCTAGCCGACCTGAATGAGGGTTGTCATATATCAGGTGAAAGCCCCATGGGAGTGGAATCTAACGGCATACCGGCCATGTTCAATTGTTTCTCAGGAAAAAAGATACAAAGGATCAAAATAAAAAAAAGCTGATTTTTCCCATAAGAATTATTTTCAAGGGGCCAAAACGGTTATTTCTAGCCGACCTGAATGAGGGTTGTCATATATCAGGTGAAAGCCCCATGGGAGTAGAATCTAATGGCATACCGGCCATGTTCAATTGTTTCTCAGGAAAAAAGATACAAAGGATCAAAATAAAAAAAAGCAGATTTTTCCCATAAGAATTATTTTCAAGGGGCCAAAACGGTTATTTCTAGCCGACCTGAATGAGGGTTGTCATATATCAGGTGAAAGCCCCATGGGAGTAGAATCTAATGGCATACCGGCCATATTCAATTGTTTCTCAGGAAGAAAGTTACAAAGGATCAAAATAAAAAAAAGCTGATTTTTCCCATAAGAATTATTTTCAAGGGGCCAAAACGGTTATTTCTAGCCGACCTGAATGAGGGTTGTCATATATCAGGCGAAAGCCCCATGGGAGTAGAATCTAATGGCATACCGGCCATATTCAATTGTTTCTCAGGAAAAAAGGTACAAAGGATCAAAATAAAAAAAAAGCTGATTTTTCCCATAAGAATTATATTCAAGGGGCCAAAACGGTTATTTCTAGCCGACCTGAATGAGGGTTGTCATATATCATGTGAAAGCCCCATGGGGGTAGATTACAATGGCATACTGCCTACATTCAATTGTTTCTCAGGAAAAAAGTTACAAAGGATCAAAATAAAAAAAAAGCAGATTTTTGCCATAAGAATTATATTCAAGGGGCCAAAACGGTTATTTCTAGCCGACCTGAATGAGGGTTGTCATATATCAGGTGAAAGCCCCATGGGAGTAGAATCTAACGGCATACCGGCCATATTCAATTGTTTCTCAGGAAAAAAGATACAAAGGATCAAAATAAAAAAAAAAGCTGATTTTTCCCATAAGAATTATTTTCAAGGGGCCAAAACGGTTATTTCTAGCCGACCTGAATGAGGATTGTCATATATCAGGTGAAAGCCCCATGGGAGTAGAATCTAATGGCATACCGGCCATATTCAATTGTTTCTCAGGAAAAAAGATACAAAGGATCAAAATAAAAAAAAAAGCAGATTTTTCCCATAAGAATTATTTTCAAGGGGCCAAAACGGTTATTTATAGCCGACCTGAATGAGGGTTGTCATATATCAGGTGAAAGCCCCATGGGAGTAGAATCTATTGGCATACCGGCCATATTCAATTGTTTCTCAGGAAAAAAGATACAAAGGATCAAAATAAAAAAAAGCAGATTTTTCCCATAAGAATTATTTTCAAGGGGCCAAAACGGTTATTTCTAGCCGACCTGAATGAGGGTTGTCAAGGGGCCAGAACGTGAATTCAATGGGTGTTTTCATATATCGGGTGAAGCATAATCATTTTTTGCTAATTTTTCATTTGTTGGAGTGTGCGATTTATTTTAGATTATGTATAATAATCAATAATAGAAGTGGTATACTAACAGGTTTTTAATAATGCTAAGTGTTATATGTTATAAGCCTAAAAATATGCAATTTATCGAACATAATGTAGAAAATTTAAAGCAAAACGAAAATGGCAACATTTTTAAAAAATGGCAACATTGTTTGGCTCATTTTTAAGAAGTTTAATTTGGTGAAATCCCTTAAATATAATCGAAAAAGAACTGACACTATGTACATACGATATTATGCACGCGTGCAATTAGTAATATGTAGTATCAAGGTTGTTTAAAAATAATCATACGTGTGCAAGCTGGCGAAACATGTCAAATTTATGCATCTCTTATTGATAAACAAAAAGGTCGTAACATTGATGTAATGAATTTATCTAAACTGAAAACAGATAGATCCGATGGAGATGTATTCATTAATCGTGATTATTATATGACTAAAGCTTTAATACAAACAGGTACGTTTTTTAACACAAAGCTCTGCTAACCAAGAATTATCATTCGGTTTTTAAAAATTCCTCATTGCTTTACTTTTCAGTAAATTGGACTTTATTGGCTGGTATACCACTGGTTTAACACCTGACAAGGCTGATATTATATAATTATAGGCAACATTAGCAACAAATTTTTGTGTATGATTCAAAACTATTAATATGTTTTTTATTTAATTTTTTTCATTAAAAAAAATTTCTATCGGTTTTATTTACACAATTTGGTGAAAATGTAATATATAGTCTTAAAACGTCGATTTCATAATCTGATTTTGTTACATTTTTTTTTAACGCAAGGAATTTGCAAAAATATAAAAATTTACTTCGCCATTATCTAAGAAACATGGATTTGGGAGATAACATTGAAGATGATAAAAAATTTGTTAATTTAAAACATGAAGATTGATGTGACCTTAAAGGTAAACAATAATTTCCGCTTAGTTGAAAAAAAAACGTACATTATTTAATATTTATACCAATGATGTAGGTGGAAGACCAATCATTCTCAGCCCATCAAATTGTATTGGCTGCCACCATCCCATAGTTTCTATGCTATGTTCACCAATATGGCTGAGAGTCGAAGGAAATTACCATGGAAGAAATAGAACCCACAGCTTTGTAAAGTTTGATCAGTGGTTAATATCAACGTTGAATCAATTCTGAAGATTCGAGTTTTACAGTACACACACACGTTAATAAGAGTGTCAAAAAAAAATATTCAACTATACATTTTGATTTTTTTTCTTTTATTAATACATATAACATATATATGCATATATGTATATCGTAAAATAATTTATTTCATTTATGTTCCTAACAAAAATAGAATAAAACGGTAAATATAAAAATATATAAATAAGAAACAAAATATATATTTTATCAACTAAAACCAAAAAATATATTACATCAACTAAACAAAAAAATATATTAAAAGAAATTCTTAACTAAATAGGTATTACTCAAATCAATAGTAATTCAGTTGTTATATTTCCTTATTACTATACAATGTATATATCTAAGTAACATGTATGTAAGTAAAGGTCCATGTAAAATGGATGGTGTACTTTATGTGCATACCAATGTAATTCATATTAGAAAATCCAAAATAGGTTGGCATTACAATAACCTATAAAATTATATATCATATTAATCAGATTAGAAAGGAGATAGTTAAACATTTTTTAATTTCACCAACAGATTTTGTTGCATCGCATTTGATTCTTAAGCCGAGAACATTTACAGGGTTTGTTTGAAAAAACTAAAAAAAAAAAAAAATTTTAAATATATACATACATATTATATTTTTTTACAATAATTATTACTTTTGTAATTCTTACTAGGAAATTATTATATTTACATCCGGGTTTGTTTATTTTAGAAAATAATAATCCCTCGGTATTTCATCTGCGTCACCAGGTGATTGTGAATTGATTTTGAATTGTTGTATATTTTGTCGTTCCAGCTAGGACCTTAATTGATTAGGAACCTTAATTGAAATAAGCTGTTGCCTTTAAAAATATCCAAAATATGTTATTTTTTTTAAGTAATAACGCCTTGCCAGTGCAATATTGTAACAACTCAAAAAAGATAGTTTTGAGATATTATATTATTATGTTTTATCGTTCAGTATAAATTGTTCAGTGTAATATCAGAATATTGTAATTTCACTAAAACAGTAAAATTTTGAGATGTTAAATATTCCTCTGATTCTTTGAGGTTCTTTAAGCCCAATAGAGCAGTTTTCGGAAAAACTTTGTTCTTGTATTATTAAAAATATGTAAATAATTAAATGTAAAAGATGTTTTTATTTTGTTAAATAAAAAATTATCATTTAAAAATATAAAAGGAACATTAAGTTGTTGTCTTTCGACTATCATGCTTTTTTATAATATATTAATAGTAGAAATAATATTAAGATAATATAATTTATTTATATGTTTCGAAACAAAACCACTCTCATATAAAAATTTGTATTGCGAATTATAATCAATTACATTGTCATTTTTAAGAAGAATTATTTTGTTTTTGTACAAAATAGAAATATTTTTGTATCAAGTTTATAATTTTGTATGTTTTTTTTATATAAATTAACAAATTATTGAAATAAGTTTGCATGACTTTCCAATAAAAGTGTCTTTAAAAAAATATCAAAAATATGTTGTTTTTTGCATTAAATTATATTGAATTCAGAAAAACTTTTTTACTTGTTTCATTAAAAATATGTATATACATATACAAGTAAAGAAGATTTTTTCATTTTGTTAAATAAAAAATTATGATTTATAAATATAAAAGGAACATTAAGTTGTTGTCTTTCGACTATCATGCTTTTTTATAATATCATTTTAATAGTAGAAATAAAATTAAGATAATATAATTTATTTATATGTTTCGAAACAAAACCACTCTCATATAAAAATTTGTACTAATTGCGAATTATAATCAATTAAATTGTCATTTTTAAGAATTATTTTTTTTTTTTTTACAAAATAGAAATATTTTTGTATCAAGTTTATAATTTTGTGTTTTTTTTTTTAATTTAAATTAACAAATTATTGAAATATGTTTTTGCATGACTTTCCAATAAAAGTGTCTTTAAAAAAATATCAAAAATATGTTGTTTTTTGTATCAAATTATATTGAATTCAGAAAAACTTTTTACTTGTTTCATTAAAAATATGTATATATACAAGTAAAGAAGATTTTTTCATTTTGTTAAATAAAAAATTATAATTTATAAATATAAAAGGAACATTAAGTTGTTGTCTTTCGACTATCATGCTTTTTTATAATATCATTTTAATAGTAGAAATATAATTAAGATAATATAATTTATTTATATGTTTCGAAAGAAAACGACTCTCATATAAAAATTTTTATTAATTGCGAATTATAATCAATTACATTGTCATTTTTAAGAAGAATTATTATTTTTTTTTTTTTTACAAAATGGAAATATTTTTGTATCAATAAATTAAAAATCATTGAAATAAGTCTTTAAAAAATATCAAAAATATGTGGTTTTTATTAAATTATATTGAATTCAAAAAAACTTTTTTACTTGTTTCATTAAAAATATGTAAATATATAAATAAAGATTTTTTCATTTTGTTAAATAAAAAATTAACATTTATAAAAATTAAAGGAACATTAATTTGTTGTCTTTCGACTATCATGCTATTTTATAACATCCTTTTAATAGTAGAAATAAAATTAAGATAATATAATTTATTTATATGTTTCAAAACAAACTAAACGTTATGGAAATAAACAAAAGAAGATATTTATAACGAATTAAAATAAGTCTTCACTTAGTGATTTCAAATTTTTTAGGGTTATTTTTAATTAAATATTTAAAATTTTGAGTAAATTAAAAATTCTTAAATTTTTAGGAATAAATGAATTCTTCGTAAATTAAACGTCATATAAACAAATATAGCAAGTTATGCTTATATTTTCGATATGATAAGTTGCATTTACGTTATAATATTGTTTTAAACAATCGATGTCAATAGATTGTTGACAGTTTTTGCATTTTACACAGGGAATTGTAGTACCACCCTCGCAATGTAAGCATTCATCTACCATTTCTTTTGAATATTTTATAAATTTCGTCATCATAACGCTTCTGTAGTCATTTGGATCAATTACATCCATTAAAGAAGAGTTTTTCAAAAGAGCTTCAATAAATTGCGAACAGTAAACACCACAGTTGTATCCATCAATTTGAATTTTATGTTGAATTTTTTTCATTTCCCATCCCTTTTCGGTTTCACCTATTTCAATTAGAAATGCGAAGAATTTTTCTTTAACCACAAATAGATCTGCCTCACTTTCACCCAGGGGATCAATGTAGGTAAACATTTTGGTACCAACGTTAATATATAAAAATGTGAAATGCTGATTGTGTAAAATGGGGATTATGACAATATTTTTATGATTAAATTTGAAGATACTTTCAACATTTAATTTATTAATTTTGTCATAAATTATTGATTCTCCCTGGCAACATGTAGATACTTCGACATTTTCTATTTTCAACTCAAGTATATAATAATATGTATATACGTTTCTACAATATTATTAAATAGGAGACTTTTTGGACCCAACGTATCGAACTCGTGTAAATATAACGAATAGGTAAAAAATGGGTTTGGTACTTCATAAATATATTGAAATATATGACTGTATTGTCCAATGTAAAATTTTATATCTCTAATTTTTCGAGGAAGATTCCTACTTTTATAATGAGTTCGAGTTCTTTTGAAAATTTTTTCCGCTTGGGTCATCTTAACGTTGAGTTGTTGTTTTAATTTTTTGGGAGTCTTCTTCCAAACTTCTTCAATGAGAACTGGACATTTCCTTTTTAGTTTGCGTGGTTTACTTTCTGACAAATCAGAAGGTTTTGTATTTCCAGTAGTGTCACTTTTTGTAGATAAATATTTATAGTCTACTTCTTTGATTTTGGCGTGAATATACTCCTTCGATATACGAATGTATTCTGTAGCTCTTATGTTCTTATTTTCACTTAATAATATGTTTTTTAATAACGAAAAATATCCTTCGACAGGGCTGTTGGATATTCTCGTTTGTGATTTGTCCACAAAAACACCCATTATATTAGACCACAGTGGGACATAAGGCATATATTTTGTAATGATTAGATTTAAATATTTTTCATTCTTTAAATCATTTAATAAACCATTATTGGAAGAGTCATCTAAATGGTGTTTACTTTTCTGGTATATATGAAATGATCTTTTGTAGAACGGGCTTCGTGTGTAATTAGATTTAGACTCCTGTTTTGGAAAACTTGTAGCTTCTTCATTATTTTCTTCCATAGAGTCTGATATGTCTAAAGACAACATTTGCTTCATAGCAATTTTAAATAGTTTGTCTTTGGTTCTTCGTAATAAAATTATACATAAACTCTCAAACCATAGCCAAATTTCATTAAAGCTTGATATATTTATTGCCTTAATCATTATATGTTTATAAAATTTTATCTGTTCTTCAGTATCAGCAAATAGTTCTATATCCTTCACAACTACTTTTATAAAATGGCAACAACATATTTGCACAATAACAAAATTCAATTTTTTACATTTTTGCTGCAGAAACAGAAAACATTTTGTTAAGTAAGCGTTTATAGATCCAATACTGTTATTGAATACTTTTAATGACGAATTAATGAGTGCCCAGCTCCAATCTACTACAATTCTTTTACAGATTGGCCAAGATAATTTATTTTCAACGCAAAACACCTTCAAATCCATTAAAAATCGTTTTGTATCTTCCTCGTAGTGTCTGCATAACAAAGCTTCCCCGACTGGTATTAAAATGCCTTTTCCATTTTTATCTTTTACATGCAAAATTATGCTATAAAGAAAGACTCTTTTGGAATCTTTATCAAATTTTGCTACTACTCCGCCTGTTGAATCCATAAACAAGGTATTCCTGCTCATTTTCAACAGGACTTTTTTGTTGATATGAAGAAGCTTAAGCTGGTCAAGGGAATAAAGGTAAATTTCTAAAGGGCTGGAAATTTTTTGAATAAAGGATCCCCATTTCTTATCTCTTTGCATGAGGTAGACATCTATCAAAGCATCTTTGTCCCGATCAAAGCGTCTTAATGACTCTGATCGAATCTTTCGAGATACTTCATCAGTTACAACGTCACCCATATTTCCTACCTTACATAGATCCTTCGACATATCAATAAGTTTTTTATTTCTATATTTTAACGCAAAGTGGTTTTTCAATTCCAACTTTGCAATTTTTCGACGAATAGCACGAACTTGTTGAAATTTGTTTTTGTTTTCGGAATGGTTAATTTCACTTTTATCTGAAAATACATTTACAGCAATGAGGTCGATATTTAATTTGACTACAAATTTGTATTTGCGGCACGTTGAACGATGAAGGCAGTTGGCATATAATACTAAAAGTGTCCGGTTTTGAAAAAATTTGTGACTTGAAAAATTTATTGGACAACAATTATTAATTTTTTTTTTATAATTTTCACAGATCATATCTTGTATAATCTTTCTGTAAAAATCTTCATTTTGAGACATACAGTTACTTGAATAATGTTCTTTTAAAAAAAGCTTCTCTTGCATACTTAAGCTAAAAAATCCAACAACGTAAATGTATACATCATTTTTCCTAGCTTTTTTAAACGGCTTGGCAACATGGTCTGTTTTTGTCATTATAACATTTTGAAGCGGTTGTTTTGAAACTAACGTCTTTTTCCTAATGACATTATATTCCAATATTTTATCACTGTCATGAGTTACATCAATATCTGACAACTTTGTTGAACTTAAGACTATTTCATCACTTTTGTTGTTGAAAAGTAAATTAGAGATCTCATGTATATCATAATTGTTGCCAAAAGTTTTTTTAATGATATCCGAAGCTACTGAAATTTCCATAGGTGTGGTTTGTTCATGAAGTACTTTCCTAGGTAGTTTTGGAGGATTATGTGCTGCAGAATAATTAGTTAATCCAGTAATATTCGAAGTATAAATTTCAGAAGCGGATAGTGATGTAGCAGATTGAATAATTTTTTTGGTATTATCAGAAGGCAGAGAGAAAATATAAATAGGGGCAGAAGATTCGTTAGAGATGATTGTTGGAATATTTTTTATGGCTTCATGTTGAGGTAATAATATTAAGTCCGAGAGTTGGTTTTTACATATGGTATTATTTTCTTGGGAGATAAAAAATTCTTTACATTCTGGCAAATTATGTGGTGTGGCATTTGTTTGGTGTACAAACGGGGGAACTTCAATTGAAATAAATTCGTCAACATTAACATCAATATTTATAGCGCCTTTATTATCAGTCATATCGGAGGCGAGAGGTTTTTGGTTAACTTCAATGAAATCAGAAATATCATTGAACAAAGCATAATTTCCCTTAAGTCGGCAATAATCTTTAAAGGAACTTAAAACTGATTCTAATGTCGTGTTGCTGGTATCCTATAAAGTATAATTGAATCGCGAATTAGTTTTTTTAAAGCATTGACAAATATTTGTTACAAAAGACAACTTTTTAGATCATGATTGGACATTGGATATATTGCACATGTGCAAATTTATAGACAGCCAAATGAAGTTTGGTATTACATATTACTGCAAACGATTGCACATGTGCATAATATCGTATCTACAGTTAAGTTAAGAATTTTATGGAAATTTTTGGATAGTAAAATGTTTGAGTAATTTAAATTTTCTTTTTCAAAAAAATCGCACAAAAAAATTAATGTGTTATATAATTATGAAAATTAACGAGAAAAATGGGATTTTTGTGAAATATTCAGTATACGCAATCTTTCTAAATTCTTTATATCAAAAATTAATCAGTTCTCTACTTTTAAATACTATATTTTATCTTAATAGGCTAGGACTTCGGAAAAATAATATGACTCCACTAACCCTTTTGGAATTGGGGTCACATATGACCCCAAGCTAATAAAAGACAATTTATCCAAAAAAATAAAATTTTTGTAAGTGCTGTTGAATTTTAAGATGTGACGCTTAATATATAATAACCAAATGCAAGTCTTCCATGCTAAAAATTTGAAATATATCGAACAACGTTAAGAATGGCATATTTAAAAAAAATTAATTGTTCTAGTAAACTAGATGAAAGCCTTACTATGGGTTGGGAAATAAAATTGTGCTATATTTTACGAAAACTTACCCTTATGTGCTCATAGGGTTAAAATGATCCAAAATTCAGCAGTATTTACAAAATATTTGAATTTTTTGACTTAATCGTCCTATACTAGCTTGGGGTCATCTGTGATGCCAAGTCCAAATGGGTCAATGACGTCAAATTATAGTTATAACGATTTAATAAAACATTTTAAAGTAGAAAACTGATTAATTTTTGATACAAAGTATTTAGAAAGAGTACATTTACTGAATATTTCGCAAAAAAGTAATTTTTCTCGAAATCCGCAAAAGAAAATTCCTTGTAAAAAAATTCTGGCAGAGGAATTTACTTAAAAATGCACATAATGAATCTCTAGTATAAATTTAACAAAACCTTCAAACAGTATACACATTAGGCCCTTCAGTATATGAAGAGAAATTTATGAATTTTTTGAATAAATCGTCTTTTATTAGCTTGGGGTCATATGTGACCCCATGAAGGGCCACCCTAATGTACATTGGAAACGTATTTTTAAAAAATAAATGTGCAAGATTTTTTTTCAATGTAAAAAAAAAAATAACAGGTATAAAAGTTTCTTAGGACATAAATTAATAAAATAATACCTATGAATACTTACAAGTCTTTTAATGATATCGCATATTCTTTTTCTGTTGCCGGTATTATTGCCAATCCTATTTATTAAATTGCCGTTCTTTACTTTTTGTAACATTTTAATGAAACAAAAAAATTTTTCAAAAAATCCATTTTTTTCATTAAGACTCATGAATATATTTTTTGAAATCGAAAGATTCCATTTTTTATGCAAATAAAAAATTTTCACCAAATTAAGAAACAAATTTTTCACCATTATAAATTTATAGACACTTCATATGACGATAAAGATAGCAGTTTTGAATATTTTTAAACAACCTTGATATTACATATTACTGATTGCGCACGCGTGCATAATATCGTATTGTCGTCATTTTTTCGATTATAAATTTTTAGGGACTTCACCAAATTAAACTTCTTAACAATGAGCAAAAATGTATTTTTCTGTCGAAAAATGTTTAGAGTTTTTAACAATGTTGCCATATTAATTTTGCTTTAAATTTTCTAAGTCATGTTCGATAGAGTGCATGTTATAGGCTTATAACATATAACAAATTCAAAAGAAATAGAAAATAGAAAACATGTTACCAACAGCACAACATTATCTCTATACGCAATATAAGCCTTCAAATGAACAGATTAATTTTTTGTCCTACATTTAAACAACTTTGAAAAAATTCAGCTTGGAATTGTTTTATTAGACAATTTGATTTAAAAAAAGTATATTTAATAGTTAAAAGAAGAGAAATTTGCTTAAAATACACAACATATAAAATATTTAATCATAAAAGCAATCTAAAACAAAAAAATGTAAAATGTAATAAAAAATAAATTTATTTTATTTAGCTTTAAAAATGGAACAAAAGAATAACATCTACCTCCTCTACATGAAAAACAACATAGCCTTCGGGAGGTTATGAAAAGATGTATATTTTACACTGCTTGCAACGTTCTTGAAAGTAAAACCATCACCATAAATTAGGAGCTTATTTCGGAAATATACTATTTTAGCTAATATTTTGTTAAGATTCTTACAAAATGTTCAATTACATTTTAAATATAATACAATGGTCACCATTATTATAATTTTTTTTTTTTGGAAACAGAAGCTAATTTTTTTCCGAAATTACTATTGATTTGAGTAATACCTATTTAGTTAAGAATTTCTTTTTTTAATATATTTTTTTGTTTAGTTGATGTAATATATTTTTTGGTTTTAGTTGATAAAATATATATTTTGTTTCTTATTTATATATTTTTATATTTACCGTTTTATTCTATTTTTGTTAGGAACATAAATGAAATAAATTATTTTACGATATACATATATGCATATATATGTTATATGTATTAATAAAAGAAAAAAAATCAAAATGTATAGTTGAATATTTTTTTTTGACACTCTTATTAACGTGTGTGTGTACTGTAAAACTCGAATCTTCAGAATTGATTCAACGTTGATATTAACCACTGATCAAACTTTACAAAGCTGTGGGTTCTATTTCTTCCATGGTAATTTCCTTCGACTCTCAGCCATATTGGTGAACATAGCATAGAAACTATGGGATGGTGGCAGCCAATACAATTTGATGGGCTGAGAATGATTGGTCTTCCACCTACATCATTGGTATAAATATTAAATAATGTACGTTTTTTTTTCAACTAAGCGGAAATTATTGTTTACCTTTAAGGTCACATCAATCTTCATGTTTTAAATTAACAAATTTTTTATCATCTTCAATGTTATCTCCCAAATCCATGTTTCTTAGATAATGGCGAAGTAAATTTTTATATTTTTGCAAATTCCTTGCGTTAAAAAAAAATGTAACAAAATCAGATTATGAAATCGACGTTTTAAGACTATATATTACATTTTCACCAAATTGTGTAAATAAAACCGATAGAAATTTTTTTTAATGAAAAAAATTAAATAAAAAACATATTAATAGTTTTGAATCATACACAAAAATTTGTTGCTAATGTTGCCTATAATTATATAATATCAGCCTTGTCAGGTGTTAAACCAGTGGTATACCAGCCAATAAAGTCCAATTTACTGAAAAGTAAAGCAATGAGGAATTTTTAAAAACCGAATGATAATTCTTGGTTAGCAGAGCTTTGTGTTAAAAAACGTACCTGTTTGTATTAAAGCTTTAGTCATATAATAATCACGATTAATGAATACATCTCCATCGGATCTATCTGTTTTCAGTTTAGATAAATTCATTACATCAATGTTACGACCTTTTTGTTTATCAATAAGAGATGCATAAATTTGACATGTTTCGCCAGCTTGCACACGTATGATTATTTTTAAACAACCTTGATACTACATATTACTAATTGCACGCGTGCATAATATCGTATGTACATAGTGTCAGTTCTTTTTCGATTATATTTAAGGGATTTCACCAAATTAAACTTCTTAAAAATGAGCCAAACAATGTTGCCATTTTTTAAAAATGTTGCCATTTTCGTTTTGCTTTAAATTTTCTACATTATGTTCGATAAATTGCATATTTTTAGGCTTATAACATATAACACTTAGCATTATTAAAAACCTGTTAGTATACCACTTCTATTATTGATTATTATACATAATCTAAAATAAATCGCACACTCCAACAAATGAAAAATTAGCAAAAAATGATTATGCTTCACCCGATATATGAAAACACCCATTGAATTCACGTTCTGGCCCCTTGACAACCCTCATTCAGGTCGGCTAGAAATAACCGTTTTGGCCCCTTGAAAATAATTCTTATGGGAAAAATCTGCTTTTTTTTATTTTGATCCTTTGTATCTTTTTTCCTGAGAAACAATTGAATATGGCCGGTATGCCAATAGATTCTACTCCCATGGGGCTTTCACCTGATATATGACAACCCTCATTCAGGTCGGCTATAAATAACCGTTTTGGCCCCTTGAAAATAATTCTTATGGGAAAAATCTGCTTTTTTTTTTATTTTGATCCTTTGTATCTTTTTTCCTGAGAAACAATTGAATATGGCCGGTATGCCATTAGATTCTACTCCCATGGGGCTTTCACCTGATATATGACAATCCTCATTCAGGTCGGCTAGAAATAACCGTTTTGGCCCCTTGAAAATAATTCTTATGGGAAAAATCAGCTTTTTTTTTTATTTTGATCCTTTGTATCTTTTTTCCTGAGAAACAATTGAATATGGCCGGTATGCCGTTAGATTCTACTCCCATGGGGCTTTCACCTGATATATGACAACCCTCATTCAGGTCGGCTATAAATAACCGTTTTGGCCCCTTGAAAATAATTCTTATGGGAAAAATCTGCTTTTTTTTTATTTTGATCCTTTGTATCTTTTTTCCTGAGAAACAATTGAATATGGCCGGTATGCCATTAGATTCTACTCCCATGGGGCTTTCACCTGATATATGACAACCCTCATTCAGGTCGGCTAGAAATAACCGTTTTGGCCCCTTGAAAATAATTCTTATGGGAAAAATCAGCTTTTTTTTATTTTGATCCTTTGTATCTTTTTTCCTGAGAAACAATTGAACATGGCCGGTATGCCGTTAGATTCTACTCCCATGGGGCTTTCACCTGATATATGACAACCCTCATTCAGGTCGGCTAGAAATAACCGTTTTGGCCCCTTGAATATAATTCTTATGGCAAAAATCTGTTTTTTTTTTTTATTTTGATCCTTTGTAACTTTTTTCCTGAGAACCAATTGAATGTAGGCAGTATGCCATTGTAATCCACCCCCATGGGGCTTTCACATGATATATGACAACCCTCATTCAGGTCGGCTAGAAATAACCGTTTTGGCCCCTTGAAAATAATTCTTATGGGAAAAATCTGCTTTTTTTTATTTTGATCCTTTGTATCTTTTTTCCTGAGAAACAATTGAATATGGCCGGTATGCCATTAGATTCTACTCCCATGGGGCTTTCACCTGATATATGACAACCCTCATTCAGGTCGGCTAGAAATAACCGTTTTGGCCCCTTGAAAATAATTCTTATGGGAAAAATCAGCTTTTTTTTATTTTGATCCTTTGTATCTTTTTTCCTGAGAAACAATTGAACATGGCCGGTATGCCGTTAGATTCTACTCCCATGGGGCTTTCACCTGATATATGACAACCCTCATTCAGGTCGGCTAGAAATAACCGTTTTGGCCCCTTGAATATAATTCTTATGGCAAAAATCTGCTTTTTTTTTATTTTGATCCTTTGTAACTTTTTTCCTGAGAAACAATTGAATGTAGGCAGTATGCCATTGTAATCCACCCCCATGGGGCTTTCCCATGATATATGACAACCCTCATTCAGGTCGGCTAGAAATAACCGTTTTGGCCCCTTGAAAATAATTCTTATGGGAAAAATCAGCTTTTTTTTATTTTGATCCTTTGTAACTTTTTTCCTGAGAAACAATTGAATATGACCGGTATGCCATTAGATTCTACTCCCATGGGGCTTTCGCCTGATATATGACAACCCTCATTCAGGTCGGCTAGAAATAACCGTTTTGGCCCCTTGAAAATAATTCTTATGGGAAAAATCTGCTTTTTTTTATTTTGATCCTTTGTATCTTTTTTCCTGAGAAACAATTGAATATGGCCGGTATGCCATTAGATTCTACTCCCATGGGGCTTTCACCTGATATATGACAACCCTCATTCAGGTCGGCTAGAAATAACCGTTTTGGCCCCTTGAATATAATTCTTATGGCAAAAATCTGCTTTTTTTTTATTTTGATCCTTTGTAACTTTTTTCCTGAGAAACAATTGAATGTAGGCAGTATGCCATTGTAATCCACCCCCATGGGGCTTTCCCATGATATATGACAACCCTCATTCAGGTCGGCTAGAAATAACCGTTTTGGCCCCTTGAAAATAATTCTTATGGGAAAAATCAGCTTTTTTTTATTTTGATCCTTTGTAACTTTTTTCCTGAGAAACAATTGAATATGACCGGTATGCCATTAGATTCTACTCCCATGGGGCTTTCGCCTGATATATGACAACCCTCATTCAGGTCGGCTAGAAATAACCGTTTTGGCCCCTTGAAAATAATTCTTATGGGAAAAATCTGCTTTTTTTTATTTTGATCCTTTGTATCTTTTTTCCTGAGAAACAATTGAACATGGCCGGTATGCCGTTAGATTCTACTCCCATGGGGCTTTCACCTGATATATGACAACCCTCATTCAGGTCGGCTAGAAATAACCGTTTTGGCCCCTTGAATATAATTCTTATGGCAAAAATCTGTTTTTTTTTTTTATTTTGATCCTTTGTAACTTTTTTCCTGAGAACCAATTGAATGTAGGCAGTATGCCATTGTAATCCACCCCCATGGGGCTTTCACATGATATATGACAACCCTCATTCAGGTCGGCTAGAAATAACCGTTTTGGCCCCTTGAAAATAATTCTTATGGGAAAAATCTGCTTTTTTTTATTTTGATCCTTTGTATCTTTTTTCCTGAGAAACAATTGAATATGGCCGGTATGCCATTAGATTCTACTCCCATGGGGCTTTCACCTGATATATGACAACCCTCATTCAGGTCGGCTAGAAATAACCGTTTTGGCCCCTTGAAAATAATTCTTATGGGAAAAATCAGCTTTTTTTTATTTTGATCCTTTGTATCTTTTTTCCTGAGAAACAATTGAACATGGCCGGTATGCCGTTAGATTCTACTCCCATGGGGCTTTCACCTGATATATGACAACCCTCATTCAGGTCGGCTAGAAATAACCGTTTTGGCCCCTTGAATATAATTCTTATGGCAAAAATCTGCTTTTTTTTTATTTTGATCCTTTGTAACTTTTTTCCTGAGAAACAATTGAATGTAGGCAGTATGCCATTGTAATCCACCCCCATGGGGCTTTCCCATGATATATGACAACCCTCATTCAGGTCGGCTAGAAATAACCGTTTTGGCCCCTTGAAAATAATTCTTATGGGAAAAATCAGCTTTTTTTTATTTTGATCCTTTGTAACTTTTTTCCTGAGAAACAATTGAATATGACCGGTATGCCATTAGATTCTACTCCCATGGGGCTTTCGCCTGATATATGACAACCCTCATTCAGGTCGGCTAGAAATAACCGTTTTGGCCCCTTGAAAATAATTCTTATGGGAAAAATCTGCTTTTTTTTATTTTGATCCTTTGTATCTTTTTTCCTGAGAAACAATTGAATATGGCCGGTATGCCATTAGATTCTACTCCCATGGGGCTTTCACCTGATATATGACAACCCTCATTCAGGTCGGCTAGAAATAACCGTTTTGGCCCCTTGAATATAATTCTTATGGCAAAAATCTGCTTTTTTTTTATTTTGATCCTTTGTAACTTTTTTCCTGAGAAACAATTGAATGTAGGCAGTATGCCATTGTAATCCACCCCCATGGGGCTTTCCCATGATATATGACAACCCTCATTCAGGTCGGCTAGAAATAACCGTTTTGGCCCCTTGAAAATAATTCTTATGGGAAAAATCAGCTTTTTTTTATTTTGATCCTTTGTAACTTTTTTCCTGAGAAACAATTGAATATGACCGGTACGCCATTAGATTCTACTCCCATGGGGCTTTCGCCTGATATATGACAACCCTCATTCAGGTCGGCTAGAAATAACCGTTTTGGCCCCTTGAAAATAATTCTTATGGGAAAAATCTGCTTTTTTTTATTTTGATCCTTTGTATCTTTTTTCCTGAGAAACAATTGAATATGGCCGGTATGCCATTAGATTCTACTCCCATGGGGCTTTCACCTGATATATGACAACCCTCATTCAGGTCGGCTAGAAATAACCGTTTTGGCCCCTTGAAAATAATTCTTATGGGAAAAATCAGCTTTTTTTTATTTTGATCCTTTGTATCTTTTTTCCTGAGAAACAATTGAACATGGCCGGTATGCCGTTAGATTCTACTCCCATGGGGCTTTCACCTGATATATGACAACCCTCATTCAGGTCGGCTAGAAATAACCGTTTTGGCCCCTTGAATATAATTCTTATGGCAAAAATCTGCTTTTTTTTATTTTGATCCTTTGTAACTTTTTTCCTGAGAAACAATTGAATGTAGGCAGTATGCCATTGTAATCCACCCCCATGGGGCTTTCCCATGATATATGACAACCCTCATTCAGGTCGGCTAGAAATAACCGTTTTGGCCCCTTGAAAATAATTCTTATGGGAAAAATCAGCTTTTTTTTATTTTGATCCTTTGTAACTTTTTTCCTGAGAAACAATTGAATATGGCCGGTATGCCATTAGATTCTACTCCCATGGGGCTTTCGCCTGATATATGACAACCCTCATTCAGGTCGGCTAGAAATAACCGTTTTGGCCCCTTGAAAATAATTCTTATGGGAAAAATCTGCTTTTTTTTATTTTGATCCTTTGTATCTTTTTTCCTGAGAAACAATTGAATATGGCCGGTATGCCATTAGATTCTACTCCCATGGGGCTTTCACCTGATATATGACAACCCTCATTCAGGTCGGCTAGAAATAACCGTTTTGGCCCCTTGAAAATAATTCTTATGGGAAAAATCAGCTTTTTTTTATTTTGATCCTTTGTATCTTTTTTCCTGAGAAACAATTGAACATGGCCGGTATGCCGTTAGATTCTACTCCCATGGGGCTTTCACCTGATATATGACAACCCTCATTCAGGTCGGCTAGAAATAACCGTTTTGGCCCCTTGAATATAATTCTTATGGCAAAAATCTGCTTTTTTTTTATTTTGATCCTTTGTAACTTTTTTCCTGAGAAACAATTGAATGTAGGCAGTATGCCATTGTAATCCACCCCCATGGGGCTTTCCCATGATATATGACAACCCTCATTCAGGTCGGCTAGAAATAACCGTTTTGGCCCCTTGAAAATAATTCTTATGGGAAAAATCAGCTTTTTTTTATTTTGATCCTTTGTAACTTTTTTCCTGAGAAACAATTGAATATGACCGGTATGCCATTAGATTCTACTCCCATGGGGCTTTCGCCTGATATATGACAACCCTCATTCAGGTCGGCTAGAAATAACCGTTTTGGCCCCTTGAAAATAATTCTTATGGGAAAAATCAGCTTTTTTTTATTTTGATCCTTTGTATCTTTTTTCCTGAGAAACAATTGAACATGGCCGGTATGCCGTTAGATTCTACTCCCATGGGGCTTTCACCTGATATATGACAACCCTCATTCAGGTCGGCTAGAAATAACCGTTTTGGCCCCTTGAATATAATTCTTATGGCAAAAATCTGCTTTTTTTTTATTTTGATCCTTTGTAACTTTTTTCCTGAGAAACAATTGAATGTAGGCAGTATGCCATTGTAATCCACCCCCATGGGGCTTTCCCATGATATATGACAACCCTCATTCAGGTCGGCTAGAAATAACCGTTTTGGCCCCTTGAAAATAATTCTTATGGGAAAAATCAGCTTTTTTTTATTTTGATCCTTTGTAACTTTTTTCCTGAGAAACAATTGAATATGACCGGTATGCCATTAGATTCTACTCCCATGGGGCTTTCGCCTGATATATGACAACCCTCATTCAGGTCGGCTAGAAATAACCGTTTTGGCCCCTTGAAAATAATTCTTATGGGAAAAATCTGCTTTTTTTTATTTTGATCCTTTGTATCTTTTTTCCTGAGAAACAATTGAATATGGCCGGTATGCCATTAGATTCTACTCCCATGGGGCTTTCACCTGATATATGACAACCCTCATTCAGGTCGGCTAGAAATAACCGTTTTGGCCCCTTGAATATAATTCTTATGGCAAAAATCTGATTTTTTTTTATTTTGATCCTTTGTAACTTTTTTCCTGAGAAACAATTGAATGTAGGCAGTATGCCATTGTAATCCACCCCCATGGGGCTTTCCCATGATATATGACAACCCTCATTCAGATCGGCTAGAAATAACCGTTTTGGCCCCTTGAAAATAATTCTTATGGGAAAAATCAGCTTTTTTTTATTTTGATCCTTTGTAACTTTTTTCCTGAGAAACAATTGAATATGACCGGTATGCCATTAGATTCTACTCCCATGGGGCTTTCGCCTGATATATGACAACCCTCATTCAGGTCGGCTAGAAATAACCGTTTTGGCCCCTTGAAAATAATTCTTATGGGAAAAATCTGCTTTTTTTTATTTTGATCCTTTGTATCTTTTTTCCTGAGAAACAATTGAATATGGCCGGTATGCCATTAGATTCTACTCCCATGGGGCTTTCACCTGATATATGACAACCCTCATTCAGGTCGGCTAGAAATAACCGTTTTGGCCCCTTGAAAATAATTCTTATGGGAAAAATCAGCTTTTTTTTATTTTGATCCTTTGTATCTTTTTTCCTGAGAAACAATTGAACATGGCCGGTATGCCGTTAGATTCTACTCCCATGGGGCTTTCACCTGATATATGACAACCCTCATTCAGGTCGGCTAGAAATAACCGTTTTGGCCCCTTGAATATAATTCTTATGGCAAAAATCTGCTTTTTTTTTATTTTGATCCTTTGTAACTTTTTTCCTGAGAAACAATTGAATGTAGGCAGTATGCCATTGTAATCCACCCCCATGGGGCTTTCCCATGATATATGACAACCCTCATTCAGGTCGGCTAGAAATAACCGTTTTGGCCCCTTGAAAATAATTCTTATGGGAAAAATCAGCTTTTTTTTATTTTGATCCTTTGTAACTTTTTTCCTGAGAAACAATTGAATATGGCCGGTATGCCATTAGATTCTACTCCCATGGGGCTTTCGCCTGATATATGACAACCCTCATTCAGGTCGGCTAGCAATAACCGTTTTGGCCCCTTGAAAATAATTCTTATGGGAAAAATCTGCTTTTTTTTATTTTGATCCTTTGTATCTTTTTTCCTGAGAAACAATTGAATATGGCCGGTATGCCATTAGATTCTACTCCCATGGGGCTTTCACCTGATATATGACAACCCTCATTCAGGTCGGCTAGAAATAACCGTTTTGGCCCCTTGAAAATAATTCTTATGGGAAAAATCAGCTTTTTTTTATTTTGATCCTTTGTATCTTTTTTCCTGAGAAACAATTGAACATGGCCGGTATGCCGTTAGATTCTACTCCCATGGGGCTTTCACCTGATATATGACAACCCTCATTCAGGTCGGCTAGAAATAACCGTTTTGGCCCCTTGAATATAATTCTTATGGCAAAAATCTGCTTTTTTTTTATTTTGATCCTTTGTAACTTTTTTCCTGAGAAACAATTGAATGTAGGCAGTATGCCATTGTAATCCACCCCCATGGGGCTTTCCCATGATATATGACAACCCTCATTCAGGTCGGCTAGAAATAACCGTTTTGGCCCCTTGAAAATAATTCTTATGGGAAAAATCAGCTTTTTTTTATTTTGATCCTTTGTAACTTTTTTCCTGAGAAACAATTGAATATGACCGGTATGCCATTAGATTCTACTCCCATGGGGCTTTCGCCTGATATATGACAACCCTCATTCAGGTCGGCTAGAAATAACCGTTTTGGCCCCTTGAAAATAATTCTTATGGGAAAAATCTGCTTTTTTTTATTTTGATCCTTTGTATCTTTTTTCCTGAGAAACAATTGAATATGGCCGGTATGCCATTAGATTCTACTCCCATGGGGCTTTCACCTGATATATGACAACCCTCATTCAGGTCGGCTAGAAATAACCGTTTTGGCCCCTTGAATATAATTCTTATGGCAAAAATCTGCTTTTTTTTTATTTTGATCCTTTGTAACTTTTTTCCTGAGAAACAATTGAATGTAGGCAGTATGCCATTGTAATCCACCCCCATGGGGCTTTCCCATGATATATGACAACCCTCATTCAGGTCGGCTAGAAATAACCGTTTTGGCCCCTTGAAAATAATTCTTATGGGAAAAATCTGCTTTTTTTTATTTTGATCCTTTGTATCTTTTTTCCTGAGAAACAATTGAATATGGCCGGTATGCCATTAGATTCTACTCCCATGGGGCTTTCGCCTGATATATGACAACCCTCATTCAGGTCGGCTAGAAATAACCGTTTTGGCCCCTTGAAAATAATTCTTATGGGAAAAATCTGTTTTTTTTTATTTTGATCCTTTGTATCTTTTTTCCTGAGAAACAATTGAATATGGCCGGTATGCCATTAGATTCTACTCCCATGGGGCTTTCACCTGATATATGACAACCCTCATTCAGGTCGGCTAGAAATAACCGTTTTGGCCCCTTGAATATAATTCTTATGGGAAAAATCTGCTTTTTTTTATTTTGATCCTTTGTATCTTTTTTCCTGAGAAACAATTGAATATGGCCGGTATGCCAATAGATTCTACTCCCATGGGGCTTTCACCTGATATATGACAACCCTCATTCAGGTCGGCTAGAAATAACCGTTTTGGCCCCTTGAAAATAATTCTTATGGGAAAAATCAGCTTTTTTTTATTTTGATCCTTTGTAACTTTTTTCCTGAGAAACAATTGAATATGACCGGTATGCCATTAGATTCTACTCCCATGGGGCTTTCGCCTGATATATGACAACCCTCATTCAGGTCGGCTAGAAATAACCGTTTTGGCCCCTTGAAAATAATTCTTATGGGAAAAATCAGCTTTTTTTTATTTTGATCCTTTGTATCTTTTTTCCTGAGAAACAATTGAACATGGCCGGTATGCCGTTAGATTCTACTCCCATGGGGCTTTCACCTGATATATGACAACCCTCATTCAGGTCGGCTAGAAATAACCGTTTTGGCCCCTTGAATATAATTCTTATGGCAAAAATCTGCTTTTTTTTTATTTTGATCCTTTGTAACTTTTTTCCTGAGAAACAATTGAATGTAGGCAGTATGCCATTGTAATCCACCCCCATGGGGCTTTCCCATGATATATGACAACCCTCATTCAGGTCGGCTAGAAATAACCGTTTTGGCCCCTTGAAAATAATTCTTATGGGAAAAATCAGCTTTTTTTTATTTTGATCCTTTGTAACTTTTTTCCTGAGAAACAATTGAATATGACCGGTATGCCATTAGATTCTACTCCCATGGGGCTTTCGCCTGATATATGACAACCCTCATTCAGGTCGGCTAGAAATAACCGTTTTGGCCCCTTGAAAATAATTCTTATGGGAAAAATCTGCTTTTTTTTATTTTGATCCTTTGTATCTTTTTTCCTGAGAAACAATTGAATATGGCCGGTATGCCATTAGATTCTACTCCCATGGGGCTTTCACCTGATATATGACAACCCTCATTCAGGTCGGCTAGAAATAACCGTTTTGGCCCCTTGAATATAATTCTTATGGCAAAAATCTGATTTTTTTTTATTTTGATCCTTTGTAACTTTTTTCCTGAGAAACAATTGAATGTAGGCAGTATGCCATTGTAATCCACCCCCATGGGGCTTTCCCATGATATATGACAACCCTCATTCAGATCGGCTAGAAATAACCGTTTTGGCCCCTTGAAAATAATTCTTATGGGAAAAATCAGCTTTTTTTTATTTTGATCCTTTGTAACTTTTTTCCTGAGAAACAATTGAATATGACCGGTATGCCATTAGATTCTACTCCCATGGGGCTTTCGCCTGATATATGACAACCCTCATTCAGGTCGGCTAGAAATAACCGTTTTGGCCCCTTGAAAATAATTCTTATGGGAAAAATCTGCTTTTTTTTATTTTGATCCTTTGTATCTTTTTTCCTGAGAAACAATTGAATATGGCCGGTATGCCATTAGATTCTACTCCCATGGGGCTTTCACCTGATATATGACAACCCTCATTCAGGTCGGCTAGAAATAACCGTTTTGGCCCCTTGAAAATAATTCTTATGGGAAAAATCAGCTTTTTTTTATTTTGATCCTTTGTATCTTTTTTCCTGAGAAACAATTGAACATGGCCGGTATGCCGTTAGATTCTACTCCCATGGGGCTTTCACCTGATATATGACAACCCTCATTCAGGTCGGCTAGAAATAACCGTTTTGGCCCCTTGAATATAATTCTTATGGCAAAAATCTGCTTTTTTTTTATTTTGATCCTTTGTAACTTTTTTCCTGAGAAACAATTGAATGTAGGCAGTATGCCATTGTAATCCACCCCCATGGGGCTTTCCCATGATATATGACAACCCTCATTCAGGTCGGCTAGAAATAACCGTTTTGGCCCCTTGAAAATAATTCTTATGGGAAAAATCAGCTTTTTTTTATTTTGATCCTTTGTAACTTTTTTCCTGAGAAACAATTGAATATGGCCGGTATGCCATTAGATTCTACTCCCATGGGGCTTTCGCCTGATATATGACAACCCTCATTCAGGTCGGCTAGCAATAACCGTTTTGGCCCCTTGAAAATAATTCTTATGGGAAAAATCTGCTTTTTTTTATTTTGATCCTTTGTATCTTTTTTCCTGAGAAACAATTGAATATGGCCGGTATGCCATTAGATTCTACTCCCATGGGGCTTTCACCTGATATATGACAACCCTCATTCAGGTCGGCTAGAAATAACCGTTTTGGCCCCTTGAAAATAATTCTTATGGGAAAAATCAGCTTTTTTTTATTTTGATCCTTTGTATCTTTTTTCCTGAGAAACAATTGAACATGGCCGGTATGCCGTTAGATTCTACTCCCATGGGGCTTTCACCTGATATATGACAACCCTCATTCAGGTCGGCTAGAAATAACCGTTTTGGCCCCTTGAATATAATTCTTATGGCAAAAATCTGCTTTTTTTTTATTTTGATCCTTTGTAACTTTTTTCCTGAGAAACAATTGAATGTAGGCAGTATGCCATTGTAATCCACCCCCATGGGGCTTTCCCATGATATATGACAACCCTCATTCAGGTCGGCTAGAAATAACCGTTTTGGCCCCTTGAAAATAATTCTTATGGGAAAAATCAGCTTTTTTTTATTTTGATCCTTTGTAACTTTTTTCCTGAGAAACAATTGAATATGACCGGTATGCCATTAGATTCTACTCCCATGGGGCTTTCGCCTGATATATGACAACCCTCATTCAGGTCGGCTAGAAATAACCGTTTTGGCCCCTTGAAAATAATTCTTATGGGAAAAATCTGCTTTTTTTTATTTTGATCCTTTGTATCTTTTTTCCTGAGAAACAATTGAATATGGCCGGTATGCCATTAGATTCTACTCCCATGGGGCTTTCACCTGATATATGACAACCCTCATTCAGGTCGGCTAGAAATAACCGTTTTGGCCCCTTGAATATAATTCTTATGGCAAAAATCTGCTTTTTTTTTATTTTGATCCTTTGTAACTTTTTTCCTGAGAAACAATTGAATGTAGGCAGTATGCCATTGTAATCCACCCCCATGGGGCTTTCCCATGATATATGACAACCCTCATTCAGGTCGGCTAGAAATAACCGTTTTGGCCCCTTGAAAATAATTCTTATGGGAAAAATCTGCTTTTTTTTATTTTGATCCTTTGTATCTTTTTTCCTGAGAAACAATTGAATATGGCCGGTATGCCATTAGATTCTACTCCCATGGGGCTTTCGCCTGATATATGACAACCCTCATTCAGGTCGGCTAGAAATAACCGTTTTGGCCCCTTGAAAATAATTCTTATGGGAAAAATCTGTTTTTTTTTATTTTGATCCTTTGTATCTTTTTTCCTGAGAAACAATTGAATATGGCCGGTATGCCATTAGATTCTACTCCCATGGGGCTTTCACCTGATATATGACAACCCTCATTCAGGTCGGCTAGAAATAACCGTTTTGGCCCCTTGAATATAATTCTTATGGGAAAAATCTGCTTTTTTTTATTTTGATCCTTTGTATCTTTTTTCCTGAGAAACAATTGAATATGGCCGGTATGCCAATAGATTCTACTCCCATGGGGCTTTCACCTGATATATGACAACCCTCATTCAGGTCGGCTAGAAATAACCGTTTTGGCCCCTTGAAAATAATTCTTATGGGAAAAATCAGTTTTTTTTTTATTTTGATCCTTTGTATCTTTTTTCCTGAGAAACAATTGAACATGGCCGGTATGCCATTAGATTCTACTCCCATGGGGCTTTCACCTGATATATGACAACCCTCATTCAGGTCGGCTAGAAATAACCGTTTTGGCCCCTTTAAAATAATTCTTATGGGAAAAATCTGTTTTTTTTTTATTTTGATCCTTTGTAACTTTTTTCCTGAGAAATAATTGAACATAGGCAGTATGCCATTGTAATCTACTCCCATGGGGCTTTCACCTGATATATGACAACCCTCATTCAGGTCGGCTAGAAATAACCGTTTTGGCCCCTTGAAAATAATTCTTATGGGAAAAATCAGCTTTTTTTTATTTTGATCCTTTGTATCTTTTTTCCTGAGAAACAATTGAACATGGCCGGTATGCCGTTAGATTCTACTCCCATGGGGCTTTCACCTGATATATGACAACCCTCATTCAGGTCGGCTAGAAATAACCGTTTTGGCCCCTTGAATATAATTCTTATGGCAAAAATCTGCTTTTTTTTATTTTGATCCTTTGTAACTTTTTTCCTGAGAAACAATTGAATATGGCCGGTATGCCATTAGATTCTACTCCCATGGGGCTTTCGCCTGATATATGACAACCCTCATTCAGGTCGGCTAGAAATAACCGTTTTGGCCCCTTGAAAATAATTCTTATGGGAAAAATCAGCTTTTTTTTTATTTTGATCCTTTGTATCTTTTTTCCTGAGAAACAATTGAACATGGCCGGTATGCCATTAGATTCTACTCCCATGGGGCTTTCACCTGATATATGACAACCCTCATTCAGGTCGGCTAGAAATAACCGTTTTGGCCCCTTTAAAATAATTCTTATGGGAAAAATCTGTTTTTTTTTTATTTTGATCCTTTGTAACTTTTTTCCTGAGAAATAATTGAACATAGGCAGTATGCCATTGTAATCTACTCCCATGGGGCTTTCACCTGATATATGACAACCCTCATTCAGGTCGGCTAGAAATAACCGTTTTGGCCCCTTGAATATAATTCTTATGGCAAAAATCTGCTTTTTTTTTATTTTGATCCTTTGTACCTTTTTTCCTGAGAAACAATTGAATGTAGGCAGTATGCCATTATAATCCACCCCCATGGGGCTTTCACATGATATATGACAACCCTCATTCAGGTCGGCTAGAAATAACCGTTTTGGCCCCTTGAAAATAATTCTTATGGGAAAAATCAGCTTTTTTTTATTTTGATCCTTTGTAACTTTTTTCCTGAGAAACAATTGAATATGGCCGGTATGCCATTAGATTCTACTCCCATGGGGCTTTCGCCTGATATATGACAACCCTCATTCAGGTCGGCTAGAAATAACCGTTTTGGCCCCTTGAAAATAATTCTTATGGGAAAAATCTGCTTTTTTTTATTTTGATCCTTTGTATCTTTTTTCCTGAGAAACAATTGAATATGGCCGGTATGCCATTAGATTCTACTCCCATGGGGCTTTCACCTGATATATGACAACCCTCATTCAGGTCGGCTAGAAATAACCGTTTTGGCCCCTTGAAAATAATTCTTATGGGAAAAATCGGCTTTTTTTTATTTTGATCCTTTGTATCTTTTTTCCTGAGAAACAATTGAATATGGCCGGTATGCCAATAGATTCTACTCCCATGGGGCTTTCACCTGATATATGACAACCCTCATTCAGGTCGGCTAGAAATAACCGTTTTGGCCCCTTGAAAATAATTCTTATGGGAAAAATCTGCTTTTTTTTATTTTGATCCTTTGTATCTTTTTTCCTGAGAAACAATTGAATATGGCCGGTATGCCATTAGATTCTACTCCCATGGGGCTTTCACCTGATATATGACAACCCTCATTCAGGTCGGCTAGAAATAACCGTTTTGGCTACTTTAATATTATATGCTGTTATATGCGAATATACATTATTTTTTATATGAAACTAGCTGTTTTTACCCGGGCTTGCCCGGTATCCAAAGGGCTTTGACTTGAAAAATGGTTCACTATGCTTACCAGGCGCTGAGTACTAAGTCCCCGATGAACCATTCCTCAAAAAAATTAACTTACTCCCAAAAAATTTGTATGGGATTGGGGAATTTGTTCATGGTGAAAAAATTCCCTATGTTCACGTTTTTTGGGGGAACAAATTCATGTTTTATTTCAATTTAAAATTTTGTGATTTTTTAATTTAAAACTTTTTTTATAAGGCGCTACAGCAAAGCAAGGAGGAGATTTTGCCCCGCCTTTTTACCCCGCCCAGTTGGAATTTTCGGAAAGTAAAAATGTCAAAAACTCAAGCATACCTTAGGCAGTATTAAAATTACACCAATACAGGCATTATTCTAAATTTTTTACTTCCGCCCACTCGCCCCGCTCATTTCCAGTGGTTCTATCAACCTGGTATTATGACCGTTCGAATTAGCGACCGCGAAAAATATAAAAACGACACGCATATTGACTATATTTGAAAATTTTTCGACCACCACCCCTCTTTTACCACGCCCTCGCAGAGGGGTTACGGGGGTCTAACACAAACAAAAACCATCCTGAGCATAACACGTACACATGGTGTTAATATAAAGTGGATAGCTTCAGTGGTTCAGCCGTGATGGTCAGACGTACATACGCACAATCATTTTTATATATTAAGATTACAAAATAATAACAAAACAAATTTATTATTTGTCAGATACATGTTTATAGTCTAAATTTAATTATTAAAATATTTAGATAATTGGTTTTTTACTTGAATAAAAAATTTCGTTTGCTGAAGTGAAGTACTTAACAGAAAATGTTAACATTAACATTCTCTGTTAAAATTCTTAACAGATATTTATTTCGATATTTAACTTCACACCCTTGTGTTAATATAAAGTGGATAGCTTCAGTGGTTCAGCCGTGATGGTCAGACGTACATACGCACAATCATTTTTATATATTAAGATTACAAAATAATAACAAAACAAATTTATTATTTGTCAGATACATGTTTATAGTCTAAATTTAATTATTAAAATATTTAGATAATTGGTTTTTTACTTGAATAAAAAATTTCGTTTGCTGAAGTGAAGTACTTAACAGAAAATGTTAACATTAACATTCTCTGTTAAAATTCTTAACAGATATTTATTTCGATATTTAACTTCACACCCTTACAAAGTATTTCCACACATTTCAAAACAGATGAATCGGAAATGCGTAAGTTCATTGGCGTCTTATTTTTCATGTCAACTTTTCGTTTTCCGAATGTTCGCGCTTATTGGGGTAGGCATGCATTTGATCCCATAAGGCAAACGATGACCCGTCATAGATTTGAAGAGCTTAGAAGTAAACTCCACTTTAATGACAATTCTTGCCAGATGCAGAAAGGATCTCCAGGTTTTGACGCATTTTATAAAATTAGATCACTAATTAAACATTTCAATGAAAGATTTCTGACTGTACCAATGCGACAACGTCTCTGCGTTGATGAGCAGATGTGCCCTACAAAAATGCAGGGCAACCCAACGCGACAATATATGCCCGCAAAGCCCCACAAATGGGGGACGAAACTATTTGCTTTATGCGACACGTCTGGATTTTGCAGTGGTTTTGGTTTTATGCTGGTCCTGGAGATAATGTTGTTTTAGATGACTGTCCAGATCTTGGTGCAGCATCTAATGTTGTCGTACGTTTAGGAAGATATATTACAAATGATGTCAACCATATTATTTATTTTGACAACTTTTATACCTCTCTCGGTTTGATTTTCTATCTGAAAAGACGTGGTATATATAGTTTAGAAACAGTGCAAACAAATAGAGTTCCAAACATAAAATTATCGTCTGACAATGATTTAGACGCGAAGAAAGTTGAGAAGGGTTATTCGGACGAGTATGTAGGTACCGGATATGGTACCGATATCGTCAACGTGTTGTGGCGAGATACAAAAACCGTAAGGCTGCTTTCTTCATACGTGGGTACGCAGAATTTTCTGTCAAAAAATATGGAATATAAAACATTTACCGTAAGGCGTTGGAACAGCAAAACAAAGGAATATGTTGACATAAATTGCCCAAATATTATAATAGAATATAATAAGCACATGGGTGGAGTCGACCTCATGGATGATTTAATTGGACGATATATTTTTTCATTTGTTGGATGTGGCGATGTTGAACTCGTATATTTTGTATCACAGAATTCACCAGAATACGAATAAAATAACACTCCATGACTTTAGAACCGAAGTGGCAGAAACCATGTGTCTGGTAGGCACGGCCACAACGTTGAAACGTGGTCGACCAAAATCTGAGGCTCCTCCTGCACAAAACACAAACGGGCAAACATTCCAACCCATAATGTTCGGTTTGATCAACTTGGGCATTGGTGTGTATTTTTGGACCGTTCCGGGAAAAAAATGTGCAACATGCCGGGATGTAAATCAGAAACGCAAGCTTTTTGTGATAAATGCAAAATTAATTTGTGCAATTCCACGTCAAAAAAATGTTTTTTTCAATTTTCATAACAACCCTTAAAATATTAAAAAAAAAAAAAATAGGATCATTTGATTCAGATCTAACAATAAATTTCAACCCATAAAATGTTTATATCAAAATTATACATGTTGTTTAAATTATTACGATAATGCCCAACTCCGCCTCAAGGCGGACTTTACATTTTGACCTCTTACAGGTCAACGAGTACTCAAAGGAAAAAAATGAAGTCAGATTCATGTTTCTCACCCTAAAATTAACTTAATATGATTTTTTGAAGTCAAACAAAAAATTTTAATATTTTAGGCAAAAAATATTTTTTTTCTTCATACATTTGTTTATAACTGCGAAACTGTTGCTTATGTAGCGAAATGTTATACAAACGGAAGGAATTGTAATTCTTAATTTTTATAAATTTTTTTCAGCAAAATCGGACTAGTGGTTCTCGAGTTATGTCAAACAAAAGAGCCCAAAACGTGACAAATTCCCCTATACGATACTTACTAAGTTCAAATCGATATATCTCGATTCCTAGACGTGACGCAGCGAAACGGCGGGACACGTGTAACTTTTTTTGATCGATATAACTTTTCCCGGTGGTTTCATCCCATTCCGATCACTGACCCCTATCATTTGCCGCACAGTTTTATTTAAAGAAGACAGACAACCGTGAGTCCTCGTTTCACTTTTACGTATAACCTGGTGTCATAATTCGGTAACTATGCCAGAGCAAAAGAATTCTTAGTATTTTATTTTGGAAAATAGAAAAATAATTTCGAACGAACAAACGCGATAACGAATGCGACGATTAGACCCCTGGTACGCAAACTAAAGGTCGCAATTTTTCAAATATATATTTAGATGAAATTTGCTACATAAGATTTTATTGGATATCTTTTTAAGTCTGTATAGGGTGACTTTAATTTATTACCTGTTTTCTTTTTCTTTTTTGTATTTAATGTATATTAAATTAACATATTTCTCGCCAATACAGATAAAAATATTTTAAAATTAGTTTTTTTTTAATATTAATGTCTAGACTTTTTAGCGAAAAATTATTTGAAATTTTTTGAATTATCGTACGTCTTCTAAGGTCTCAAAACATGGTTTAGGAATTAAACTTTGGGTATTATAATGCCGGCTGCGCTAAATATTGAATGTCATTTGTGGTCTATGAAATACTTAGAGAACTTATAGGTTTTCTATTGTAGTAAGAGAAAATTAATGCAATTTTTCAGATAGTAATTAACTATTTATATAGAGACATGATCATTGTTTTTTATAATAAAAACAGGTATTTTTCAAAAATATTAATAGTCCGAACTTGAGTTATCAAGCCAATCCCCACCTCAAGACGTTTTAAGAAAGCCTATGAATTTGGAATGAGCCCTCTTCATGCTCGTATACGTTCTATGGAGCATATTCTTAAAGTGGGTTATGATTTGGAATTTCGTCCGTTGGGCGAAACAGTGAGAAAAAACAAAGAAAATGAAGAAAAAAGGAAGTAAAAAAAAAACAAATTCAAGAAAAATATCTACAGCTAGGCATCATAATCGACCAACTAAAACAAGGTGAAGGAAACTCAAATGATGCAAATACTGCAAGGAGATTTTTTTCCGATCCAGATACTGCAGCATCTATCATAGGTGTAGATCATGAATTAATAAGACGATTCAAAATCATATTACAAGTTCTAGCATGCAGCAGAAAGATAAATGCAAAAAATTTGAAGAGTACGTCAATAAAACAGCTATACTTTATAACGAAAAATACTCTTGGAGATATATGCCATCCACAGTTCATAAAATTTTGTACATTGGGGAACAAATAATTCAAAACAATATGCTACCAATAGGAGATCTATCTGAAGAAGCGCAAGAAAACAGAAGACCACAGATTCTTTCCCGAGCACAATACAAGAAAAATTTCCCGATGTTGCACTAATGAAGACCTTATCGCTATTTTGTTGTGCACTTCAGATCCATATATATCCAACATTCGACAAAAATAGGAAACTACTTCTATTGAATTAGATGAAGAAGCTAAATAGCTTCTAGAAGATGAAAATCAAGGCTATTTAGAAGAAATCTTTACTAAAATTGTTTGATTTAAAGTAGTTTTCCGGTACACTAACAATAAGTTATACTCTTTTTAACCATTTTTCTTGATTTAAAAATTTATGTATTTTATAAATCTATATATATATATATATAAATGAATAGTGGTTTGTTCGTCCGCTTAAAACTTGAAAACCACAGGACAAAAAGGGATACTTTCTTCTGCGAGTTTGTTTGTAACTGCCACGCGAAGGTTTAGGAAAAAAGAAAAGTACAAAAGGTCTCAACAGATGACGCTGTACGCGGTTATTCCATTTTAGCATCATAAATATTGAGTACTATGAGAGGGAGAGCTTTGTAAATTTATGTGAGGCCATCTATTATTAATATAGATAGTCATACCGAAAATGGTCGGTATCGGTTAAGTGGGCTTGGTACTTCCCATACAAAATTAATTTTTAACATCATATATCTTGAGTACTGTTTTAGGGAGAGCTTTACAACTTTGTATGAGGTCATCTATTATTGCTTTGAGTAGCCGTTGTATAAATTAGCGTTATCGGAACAGTGGGCGTGACACCTACAAAAAAATTAATCACTGAATATCAGACCTAATATCATGACAGGAAGAGCTTTGATACTTTATGTGACGTCATTTGTTATTAGTGTAAGTACACCTGACGAAAATAGGCTGGATCGGATAAGTGGACGGTGTACATTCCCTACAAATTACTGATTAAATATTATGTACATATACCGAGTATAATGATAGGGAGAGCTTTGCAAGTTTGTGTGAGTTCATCTATTATTTCTGTGATAAGCCCTGGCTAAAATGGGCGGGATTGGACAAGTGGGCGTGCCACCTACCGTATAAAATAAATTTTAAAAATAATAAAAGTATCTTCAATACTATAAAAGGGAAAGTGAAGATAATTTGTGTGAGTTCATAGGTTATTAGTGTGAGTTATTAGTGTGAGTGTGAAAATGTGCGGAATCGGATAAATGGGTGGGGTTAGTTCCATAAAAGTAATTATTTAACTTTAATATATTGGATCGTTTTGAAGGAAAATGTTCAAGAGAAATGGCAATTTCAGCACCATAACAAAAATTGAAATTTCCGCAATGTTCATTCAAGTTAATTGCTACTGCGGTAGTATAAGATGAAGAGGTGAATTTATCAAAAGACTTTTTAATTAACTTTATTTGCCAGATCTTCCATCACATAATTTAATAGCAAAGTTGGATCTTAAAATAATATACTTATATTTAAACTTACATAAGCGTTTCAATTTAAAAAAATTGGTCTATTATTGAATACCTGTTTCTTTAAAAATACATATTCTTTTTGGCTTTCGGATAACTTTATCATTTTTATAACGATGCCAAGAAGAGTTCATGGTAACATTGGCCGGCATTGTCAGGATGCAACGCAGCATCGAAATCTCGCAACACGTCGAACGGAAGAGGAACGTGCTATTGCAAGGGAATCAGTTCGACCAGAATGGTTGAAAATCGTGCGCGATAGTCAGAAGAGATCAACGAAGCACACAATGAGCAGCAATGATTGAGAAGAAGAGAAGTTCGTGCTCGGCAAAGTGATGCAGCCAGATCACAATGTGTGACTTTTGAACGACAACGTAGGCTACAACAAATTATTCAGGTGAACATTGAGCATGCACCCTTTCGATATGAGCCCAACATTCAATACAGTTCGCACACATGGGTTCAATTCGGCCAGATGTCTGTCGTTTGTGAGCATTGCAATGCAGTTAAATTTGAGAAAGAACTGCCTGGATTGTGTTGCGTGGGTGCAAAGGTGAAATTGCCAAATTACTTCCAAAACCAGAGCCATTATCCACGCTGCTTTACGGTGAATCTCCTAATTCGAATTAAAGTTGGATCTGTCATCCTTATGCCCCGAAACTATGCAATGGAACCCGACTGATTGTGATGAAATTAATGAGTAATGTGATAGTGGCAAGGATTTTGAAAGGGCGGTTCAAGGGAGATGATTAATTCCTCGAATTCCCTTGACTTCAATCAATTTGACGTTCCAGTTCAAAGGTGTTCAGTTCCCAGTGAAACTTGCATTTGCGATGACAATAAACAAGTCACAAGGACAGTCCCTGGAAGTGTGCGGCACAAATCTGAAAATCTCATGCTTTTCACACGGCCAGCTATATGTTGCGTGTTCCCGAGTTGGAACTAAATTGATTACAATCATTGTTCTATTCTTTTTTTAATTAATATTTGATTTTATTCTATTTTCGCCAAATGTTGGACGGGACGAAGACCGTCGGGTCAGCTATCCGTATAATTATAAGATATTGAATTCAACCGAATTCGAAAAGTGTTCTATTCAAATTATATTATTGCGTCAGCTGTTAACGGTCGATAATTTTCGATAAAAAAAGAATTTCGAAATTATTTCAATCAAAAAATCTCTTTTAGACAAAGCGAAGTTTGCCGGGTCAGCTAGTTTACAATAAAAATTGATATAGAAATATTTAAAAAGACAACAAAAAAATTTTTAACTAAAGTAAAAACATACGACTTTTTCATTGAAACTTCTCTATCTTTAACCAATATCAGGTAACTTTTACGTTCGCTGCTTAATAAATTCTATTTTAACTCGGGCTCTTTCAAAAAAAAAAAAAAAAAAAAAAAAAAGCCAACCTTTGGCCCTTGTGAACATTAGGACTAAAAAGTTTTCGGGATCCAAAGTTTGGCATTTTCTGATAAAATTTAACTTACAAAATTTTTAAAAGTAGTAGCTGTAAAATTAACTGAAAAAATAAGACATTTAAAAAACTTTTTTAACCTTTTAACACTTCACTTTTGTACCAAAATTCAACTAAAAATAAGATGTATTTTAAACCCTCCATAATTTTTTTTTATTAACGGTCGATATTTACGTTTTATAGCAACAATTAAAGGCTAAAGCCCCACCTACCAAACAAAAAAAAAACCGCATGTCAAAAATTCCAATCCAATCAAAAGTTATGGATTTTTGACCACCTTATCGTGAAATGGTCCACTGTGCATTGGTTGTAATATTGAGTTTAAGACGCAGGTGGAGGGTATCAAAGATTCGGCACAGCCGAATTTTCCACTCTTACTTGTTTCGCTTAATCTTTTTTGAAAATGCGCGGGGAGCGAATAACTCTAATACACTTACATATAAAATACGCATGGTTGTATTAATTATGAACCATGGACAATTTAAGTAGAACAATTATTTCTTAAAAAAGAAAAAAATTATCAAATATTTATTTAACAATACATTTTTTTTATTATCTTAATAATTACAATTGCTGGCAGTTGAATAGATAATTTTTATTTTATTTCTCAAAATGTATAACTTAATTAAGCTAAGTACTGCAACTAAAACTTTTATTAAATATTTTTTTGTTGGTCACTTTAATGACTAAGGCTTTAAACCATTATAGCATGAAAACAAAAATTGCTAAGGTCTATTAAATAAAAAAAATAATAATTGTTTCTCCCCTACAACTTAAAAAAAACGACTACTGGTTTAAAATTAAAACTTCTTTTAATTAGTTAAATTGCAAAATAAAAATTGAAAACAGAATCTTATTAAGAAATCTGTCAGCATATTAAAGCATATTAAAGCAGCAACAAATAATTTTAATGCACATATCAATGTCATTTCATATTATACAGTTTTTGAAAAGAATATATATTTAAAATGAAAAGGTCAAGTGATTCTAAAAATAATCAAAAATAGTATTAAATTACAACAATTAACCCTTAAATGCTTGAAACTTTAGTTTAATTTCAATGCAGTGAGTATTTTCATACATTTATATGGAAAGTGGTCGAGCTTTATCGAATAGAGTAACTCGCCAACAGCACAATTATTGTCCGATTATTTTGAAATTTTAAGAAGAATATGTCAATATATTTGGAACTGCAAACGTTCAAATTTTATACAAGTAGTCATGATTTTTTTTTGTGGAAAATTACATCAAAGCAATAATAAGAGCAAATTTTGACATATTTGTATAGAAAGTGGCTGAACATTTTCGAATAGTTCGCCCATAGCTGAATTTTAATATTATATCGATCGTCTCCCAATCAATTTTTGAATCGATTTAGCGATGTTCGTCCGTCCGTGTGTCCATGTAATCTTTGCAATCAAACTGCAGGTCTTAAATATAAATTTTGATGAAATTTGGCCGTAGAGAAAACGTTAATGAAATTGGTGCAAATTAGTGCTTGTTGAGACGTAGTCCCCATACAAATGACCCTTATGAGACCGACTTAAATTGCCATAGGATCCAAATTAGAATATAAATCTCGGTAAAATTTGGTGTGTGTATTTTCCACCCATTAGTCAGAAGCCCAAAAATAAACGCTGTAGGATAATTCTTAGCCATAGCTTCCATATAAAGCTGCTTCCCGATTTTCACTTAAAGCTATCAAAAAAAAAAAAAAAAATACTGCACAGATTTTTCTCAAATTTGGTTTTGCAAAAAATAAATGTTTTTCGCAAATTTAGTTAGCATCGGTCTAGTCCCCCGATATGAACTTTTTCATAGCTGCAGGCAAAAAAATTAACAATACCACTCAAATTTGGTTTAGGCTTATTTTCTATATACATATAATTAGTTGCACGTAAGTCGGTATACACTAAAGGCCTAGTTAGCCAAACGTTGCTAAAATGTATCCATACCGTAAATGTAACGTTGGCATTGTGTAAAATTAACCAAACTTTATTAGCTGTTCACAAATGTCAGGTACAAACGTAGCAAAAATATATTTTCAACATAGTGGAACGTTCCGGTTACGTGACAGTTGAGTTCGGTAACTGCTTTAATTGCTTTTCATATAACAGAAAAAAAAACAGCTGACACGTTTAGTTACGCTTGCGTGTGGCTAACTAGGCCTTAACTATAAATCCCTTAATTGTTTTCATATTCTCTTTTTTTTCGCGTATTAGTTCCTCCAAGCTTTAATTTTTACGGAATACTTTAGGCGAAATACTTTATGTATGCAGCAATATAATTTTTTATTAAGTCATTTTTTGGAAAATATACACAGAAAATAAATTTACCAATCGAATTGTTCACGTGTTTAATAACTGTATTTTCGATTGTACCAATATAAATTTGAGAGCAGCTAAATATTTTCTATTGTGATAAAACATTTATTGTTACGACCACAGAATTTTATTTGTAATTAAATCGAAATTCGGGTATTAGCTTCGGTTGGCAGTAAATTCGGTAACCACAATGAATCTGTTTACTGTGTGCACTATCAAGCAAGAGAATATTTTCAAACATTTGCATAGAAAGTAGTCAATATCTGTCGAGTAGTACTATATCTACAATACGGTTTTGGTCCGAACAGTTTGAAATTTTTAATATGTAATCTATGAATATAGTCGATTACAGAAAGTGTAAAAATTCAAAAAATGTTTTTTACACTTTTTGCCAAATTTATGATATTTTTCGAGAAGTTTAACCCACACGCCCACATTTTTTGTCGGAATGCTTTGAAATTTTGAAAACACAATCTCCACATATGTAAAGGGTGTCCCAACAAGAACGCAATTTTTAAATCTGGCAACATTCGAAGTGTCATTGTGTGACATTTGAACAATTGTTATTGTTTGCTAGTAGAAGGTACGAGGTTAGTAAAAATGGAGCGCTACACGAATGAACAACGCACTCTCATTGTGAAATTGTTTTACCAAAATGGTGAAAGTTTTGCGGCTACAGTTCGAAAATTGCGATCAATTTGGGGTCACAATAATGCTCCAAAAGAGGCAACTGTAAAGAGATTAATGGATAAATTTGCCGAAACTGGGTCTGTTAGTGATGTAAAGACAACAACGCGCCATCGACCAGGTTGATCGACCGAAAATGTCGCAGCTGTACGTGATGATGTCGCTAAAACTCCATCCACCTCAATTCGACACCGAGCTCAGCAAATTGGTGTCTCCAAATCCACTATGCAGCGAATTTTGACGAAAGATTTGCATCTTCATGCATACAAAGTTCAATTGACTTAGGAAGTGAAGCCAGCTGACCATGGACAGCGAAGGGAGTTCGTTAATTGGGTATTGGATAGACAACATGAAAATGCTGATTTTGCCGCTAAAATCATCTTCAGTGACGAGGCCCATTTCCATCTTGATGGCTTCGTCAATAGGCAGAATTGTCGCATTTGGGGTGAGGAAAATCCTCGAGTGATTCACGAGAAGCAAATGCATCCTCAACGTGTCACTGTGTGGTGTGGTTTTTGGGCTGGAGGAATCATTGGACCTTTATTTTATGAAAATGAGGCAGGTCAAGCGCAAACAATCAATGGTGTTTACTTGTTGTGATATTAAGCTTCCTATGGTCGTCCTAAGCAGGAATAATTAAAACAAATATGCTGTAATTTTGTTTTCTGTCTGCGACGTTTCGACACTATGGTTGGTGTCCTCATCAGGCGTCTTAATAGTATTATTACACACTTAATCTAAATTTTACATTTTAATTTTATTTATTAAGTACTAAATTGTACGTGTTACTAATGTGATCACTGTCTTCTTAAAATGTAAAATTTAGATTAAGTGTGTAATAATACTATTAAGACGCCTGATGAGGACACCAACCATAGTGTCGAAACGTCGCAGACAGAAAACAAAATTACAGCATATTTGTTTTAATTATTCCTGCTTAGGACGACCATAGGAAGCTTAATATCACAACAAGTAATTACAATCACTGGTCATTAGGAACATATCAAATCAATGGTGTTCGGTATCGTGAAATGATAACCAGTTTTTTCTTGCCTCGAATTGAAGAAATGAATGTGGAGGGCATGTGGTTCCAACAAGACGGCGCCACATATCATACAGCCGGAGAAACAATTCAATTGCTGCATCAGTCATTTCCCGGTCGTGTTATTTCGCGTTTTGGAGATCAGAATTGGCCGCCTAGATCGTGCGATTTAACACCATTAGATTTTTTTCTTTGGGGTTTTTTGAAGTCGATGGTTTACGCGAATAAGCCGACGACGACTCAAGCCTTAAAAGAGGAAATTGGACGCTGCATTAATGAAATACCGCAGCATTTTCGCAAAACGGTCATTGAAAATTTCATTAAAAGATTGCGTGCATGCCAGCAAAGCCGCGGCGGCCATCTGCACGATATATTGTTCCATACATAACCTCATTCTGTCTACTTTACGATATAATAAAGTTTCACGATTTTTTTTTAAATATCTGTGTTTTATTTAAAATTTAAAAATTGCGTTCTTGTTGGGACACCCTTTATATACAATTTGAAATACTAATAATTTTTTCAAGTGTTCTTGAATTTTTTTTTTGAAAATAGACATAAACTTATACGAAGAACATATTTATATATACTAGCAGAGCCCAGCCCTCGAAATTCGAGTGCAAATTCTAGGAAATTTTATTTTATCATTCAATTTATTTCTTTCAATGTTTTTTAATCTATTTAATTCATTAAGTTTATTTCATTATAAATATTTGTTGAACACACAGAAATAAAGGCCACCTTGTATGCCACCTAAAGGTATTCAAATTTTTGGCAATTCACAACTCAACACAGGGTATGTGTTATGCAATTATTGTAATGAAATCTGTACGTTAACTTTCGTGTTGCATAATGTAAAGTTGATTGTGCACGCATAACTTTCCTCAAACTCAACGAAAGCAGTTAAAAGCTCAAAAGAAAGAGCTTGATCCACTGAGTGTCCTGGGAGTGAAACGATCAAGATCCATTCTTTAGAAGAGGAGCTATAAGAATTCGAATTGCTTGAGTGAATATGTCCCATAAGAAATGTACAGGGAAGAATCGCGTTTGAGTATAACTTGAGTAAGGTGGGAGTAGAATAAATTCAATAATTGTTGACATATCTGTGTCTAAATACCTTTCATTAAAAAAAAAAATAGAGAAAATCGGCCGGATAGAACGGGCAGACGGACTGACTTTAGTTTTCATAAATTTTTTTAATATATAAGATTTGAGCGGAATGTGGCTGATATTCTCCGAGTAGTAATTTGTCCACTCAACAGTTTTTATCAGAATGCGTCAATATTTCAAGCAACTTATCTATTGATATAACTAACTCGTAAATATATAAATTTTTACCATGTATTTTTTCATAATTTTTTGTGCTTAACGTGAGCTCCTGTCTTGTAGACTTATCTCACTGTGATTTAACAGTAGACGGATACTATGCGTTCGCCCAACAACCTGCCATAAGAAACTCCCCGAGTGGCCGTTCCCAAAAAAGGCAAAAAGTGGCTGCTAAACCAAAGGAAAAACACACTTAGACTCTGGGGTCCATTGTGATACCACGGGACGATGTTCCCCTTAGTCCCCACCGTAGAACCAGTTTGAGCTCCTGATGAAGCCCCTGATATGTGAAATGTCCACATTTGAGAGATAAGAGAGATCGTGAAGAAACGGCGATCCCAATGTTCGAAGTCTCGTTCTGGAGAGCGCTGGGCAATAGCAAAGGAAGTGCTCTATGCTCTCCACCTCCTCCACATCCATGCAGAAGTCATTTGACGAGACCTTGAGGCGTTCAGCGTGTCTCCCTATGATGCAGTGCCCAGTGATAACAGCAACTACTGTTGAAATCTCCCCACGGGGGAGTGATAGTAGCGCGCTAGTGCGCTTATGATTTAGAGCCGGCCAGATCTGTCTCGTGATCCTGCACGTTGATCCACTAGCCCATCTGTTGTCGGTTATGCCGGCGGTGTGAAGCCGAAGTTCCAGCTTGCAAGATTCCAGGGGTATACCAACACATTACAAGTCCGCTGGAACCCGTAAGGTAGTGCCCTGTCTTGCCAACTCGTCAGCTTTACAGTTTCCCGGTATATTCCTGTGCCCTGGGACCCAAATGAATCTGATGTCGAACTGTCAGGAACATTGATTCCAAGGATTTTACCGCGGCCTGACTATCAGAGTAGATGTTGACTGCGGTTGTAGACAGAATATTCCGACCCAACCAGTCAGCAACTTCCTTTATTGCCAGTACCTCTGCCTGATAAACACTGCAGTGGTCAGGCAACCTACGAGCCAGATTTAGTCCAAGCTCCTTTGAATAGACTCCGAAACTAACTTGACCACACAATTTCGATCCGTCAGTATAAAAATATATCGAACGCCTACTACCTGGAACCCCCCCTGACCAGGATTCCCTGGTCGGTATCAGAGTTTTGTAGTGTCGTTCGAATACACTCCTCGGAGTAGTGTAATCCACGTTGAATGGTAAGTTCCTGTTATTCAGGATCACTCCATGGCCACAATTATGACCACGCCATTGTATTGTGCTTCTTAGTCGAATGGCCGATGAGGCCGCCGACTGCTTTCCTAATATGTCCAACGGAATTAGGTGTAAGAGGATGTTCAAGGCATCCGTAGGTGTGGTACCATTCTCTGTACCCTTGCAAGAAGGTTGGCATTAGAGGCCTTCTCTAGAGCAGGCCACCAGACGATGACCCCATACAGCAGTATTCGGCGAACCACCGCTGTGTAGATCCAGTAAGCAATTTTCGGGCTGAAGCCCCACCGCTTACCAATGGCCTTTTTGCAGGACTATAAAGCTATAGTCGCCTTCTTCGCCCTTTCCTTCAAGTTCCGTCTGAAGTTCAGCTTCCTGTCCAGGAATATACCAAGATACATGGCTCCATCATTGAAGGCGATATCAGCACCGTAAAGAGAAATAGGGTCGAAGGTAGGTATCTTATACTTCCTCGTGAAAAGAACAAGTTCCGGGTTGGTCGGATTTACCCCCGGACCCCCAACACTTCCTTGTCCATGATTAGCAGAACTTGCAAGAACACGCACATCTTTTCTGACATCTCTTGACACTTCTTGATAACACTCTCTTACTGCTACCTCTATCATCCCTATGGCTACGGGTCCATCTTTGCAACGCTCTTGTCTACTACACTCCTTCTTCCTGCTACATATATCTCCCCTATGGATGCACATGCGAGGTTACATCGATAACTTTCCGAACTCTTTTTTCAACCATCTTCTGTCTTCTACGCTCATTCTTACTGATTGCCGCTGTCATGCAGGTGTGATGCTGTCGACAACGTTCCGAACTCCCTTTTCAACTTCTTCAACTAGTTTCCGACTCATCCAACTTCTATGTATGGCAGTGTGGTAGCTGACACAAAAACCATCGGACTTCGTTTTCCAACTTACATAACTCTCGTCTACTTCGTCTATTCCACCTGCTGCCGAATATCACAACTGGGACTGATATCGACGACACTCCAAACTACGCTTTTGAACTCATGTTGCATTATTGACACCTTGGACACCGTAGATACCGCACAAGGGATGTGACAACCATTTTTCTGGTAGGTTTTGACACCTCAGGTTTGTGTGTATTTGCTCGTTGGTACACGTGGTACCAATTTTGCGCTTTTGGTGAGGCTTCGTCACCAAGCCTGGCCACTGCCCGATTTTTACCAGTTACCGTCCAAACAGGATGGTACTGGTGGACCGCTTCTCTAAAGTAATGTCAAACATCTGTACATTTTTATAGAAAGTGGTCGAAATTTTTCGAGTAGTAGTTTGTCCATGCCAATAGGACGGACCGAAGTAAAATTTTAGGATAGCATTCCTGGAACTTGTAAAATTTTCAAAAGTGTGTATTTGTTATAATTTGAGTTTTTACTACTCGAGCCACTCGTTCGGCTCATTTACTAATCAAGCTTCGAGATACTCGAGTAGCTCGAGTACTAAAATCATAAAAATCGGCAATATATAGCACAATTTTATTTCCCAACCCATGGTAAGGTTTTCATCAAGCTTACTAGAACAATTTATTTATTTAAATTTGTCAAAATTCATAGTTTGGCCTCGGCAAGGAATGGGTTAATGTTGTTCGACTTATTCCAAACTTTTAGCATGGAAGACTTGCACATTTGGTTATTATATTTTAAGCATAACACCTAAAAATTCAACAGCACTTACAAAATATTTGATTTTTGAAAATAAATTGGTTTTCATTATCTTGTGGTCATATGCGACCCCAAGTCCAAAAGATTTAATGGCGTCATATTATCTTTTTCCGAAACCCTAGGCTATTAGGATAAAATATAACATTTAAAAGTAGAAAACTGATAAATTTTTGGTATGAAGTATTTAGAAAAAGTGGATTTACTGAATATTTCACAAAAAACTTACTTTTCTCGAAATCCGCAAAAAAAAATCTTTGTACAAAAAAATCTGGCAGAGGAATTTACTCAAAAATTCACACAGCTAATCACTAATATATATTTAATAAAACTTTAAAGTGCCAGATCCATTTTTTTAAATTTTGTTTAAGAAAATTTTTTAAAACTTAAAAAAGGAATTTTGAAAATTTTATCAAAAAAATTTTCCATCTTTGGTCTCATTTCGCAATAGGTTAACAACGTGTTAATAAAACAATACTTCATATCTGAGTATTTATAGGTATAGAGACAAAAAAAATATGGCTTTAATCAATTTGTTAAGTAGAAAAATGTTCATCACATTTCATGACCTAGAGCTTTTTGGCACAAAAGTGATCTGGACGATTTGTTATTTTTTTGGCGATTTTTTATTCGATTTTGAAGTTATATAGCTTTTTAAAGGTAGTACTGAAATCGATTCATATAACAACTTGTTGAAAAATTAAACTATAAAACGTAATTTTCGTAAAATCTGAAAAAAATATCATATTTTCCCCATATAAACACGCTTGAAATTTTCAGTCGCATTGAGGCACCTCAAAATTTTTTTTGATTGACCCAAAACTTTGTATTTCTCTGTTCTTTTTGCTATTCGCATATTTCTAGGGGGTGAGACTTTAAATTCAAACAGTTTTTCCCCTCCATATAATGAAGGGCCACCCTAATATGTATATATGAATGGATGGACCAACTTTAATGAAATTTTCTGGGAATGTTCAGAATACCCTGGCGGGTGACACTGTGAGGTCTCATATTTCATTTTTGTTCTGTGGACGGAGGGGCGATACAAAATAAAATTTTAATATTGCACCTAGATATCTGCTAAAACTGTCGGGGGAGTTTGTGCTTCACTTTTGTCCGACACTGTTTATTAAAATTTAGATGCAATATAAAAAACAGATGTTTTCTTAGGGCCAGCAATGAGGACCTGGCCCAGCTAGTATTTCTAAAAATAAACGAACAATATAATTAGTACTACACATTCATACATATTCACCTCTATAAAGATTGGAGCACAGAACTGTGCTTTTACCTAATTTTTTTTGTTGTCGAAGATTCTGAACAGTGTAGATATTTAATAAAATGTTTTCACTTTTAAGTTTTTTTCCCCCAAAATTTTTGTTGCCACTCTACAAAAAAATTCCCTAGATAAATTAATTTTATATCCAAAATTTTCCCCCTCCCTTTTTACTTAATGTATTTATTACTGTTATTTGTCCATGTTTTATGCACAGTGTAACATTTTCACCCAAAAATTTGTTTCCCATCTTAACACAAATTTTTCACCTTTTCTACTTTAAATAATCTTTTTATCATTTCAAAACTAGTTTTCACTACAAAGTTTTTTTCGTCCATATGTACAAGTTTCATTTAAAAATATATCTAAAATAATAATTTTTTATAAATTTTTAATTAATTTGTTGAATGCACAAGTTAATTGCTGAATGATTGAATTTTAATTTCAAACCTATAATATTTTTATCATCTAAGTAATATCTAGTTTTTTTTTTATCGAGAAGCGCTGCCCATCACAATGTTGTTTTGTTATTGTTGTTGTTGTTTTGTTCAAAAGCGAAACTTCTCACATTTATCAGTTGTCAAAATGTAAATTGTTGTACGGTTATTGATGCCCACAATAAAACAGAAATGTAAAAAAAGAATTCAAAATTAACCATCTCACGTATAAACAGATATTGTTCCATTCAACTTTTAAATAAAAATAAAAAACCGTAGATTAGATCTTGTTGAGTTAAAAATATTTATCAAGTTTAGCAGAGTCATAAAGTTTTTGTATGTTTTTTTTTTATATTTTGTTTTAAATTCTAATTAATCACACCAATGTGTTAGCTGTTTGATGAATTGCTTAACATTCGTGCGAATGATTTGACCAAAATATCTCATCATCGTAAAAGTTTATTAGATTCGTAAAATTGTTTAATTAAAAAGTTTATGTTTTAATGATTAAGTAAGGTGTCGACTTCTTCAGAGATGAGACTAAAATATATTATAACCTTTCAAAGGTAAAATCAATATATTTGCATTCAAAATTAAATAATTAATTTGTAAGTAATTTATTATTTTTAATTTTTTTTTAATAATTAATTTTTCTTTTTCCGTATTTATATATTTACGCTCGTAACCGACTTACTGTGTGACTGTACAGCATTTTGTATGATTATTATTTAAATTTATTAACTATTACGTATATTTTCTTCAAAAATATCTTTTCTTAAAAAGTATCTCTTCTTAAAAAGTAAATTTTTTTATATAGCTCATTTTCGTAAAAAACACATTTTTTAAATATAAGTTTTGCTTAAAAAGTATACCAAATAGTACCTTTTTTAAAAAAGTACCTTTTCTAAAACAAAAATTTTCTTAAAGAGAAGTTTTTCTTAAAAAGTACCTTTTCTTAAATACATTTTCTTAAAATGTAGTACTTTTTCTTAAAATGTTCTTTTTTAAAAGTACTTTTCTTAAAAAGCACCTTTTTTTCATAAGAACATTTTCTTAAAAAGTACCTTTTTTTAAAAAGGAGTACCTTTTCTTCAAAAGTGCCTTCTCTTAAAAAGTAACTTTTTAAAAGTATTTTTATTTTAATTTTTTTAAAGATGAACCATTTCTTAAAAGTAATCTTTTATTAAAAAGTTCCCTTTTTTATAAACTACCTTTTATCAATAAGTGCTTTTTCTTAAAAAGTACCTTTTTATAAGAAGTACCTTTTCTTAAAAAAGTACCTTGCCTAAATAAGTACATTTTCTAAAACAAATACCTTGTCTTAAAAAATAAATTTACTTAATAATTACCCCTTCTTAAGTATTATGTTTTCTTAAAAAAAGGTTATTTTCTTTAAAAAGTACCTTTTATTTAAAAAAGTACATTTTTCTTAAAAAGCACATTTTCTTCGAAAGTTGCTTTTTTCGTACTTCTAAAAAGTACTTTTCTTAAAACCGTAGATGTTCTTCAAAAAGTAAATTTTATTATAAAAAACTTTTCTTAAAACAGTCTTAAAACTAAATAAGTACCTTCTCTGAAAAAATTACCTTTTAAAAAAGTGCCTTTTTAAAAAAAAATTACCTCCATAAAAAATATTTTTTTTAAAGTAACCTTTTTTTTATAAAAAAAAACTTAATTTGAAAAAATACCTTTTTGTTTAAATGTATCCTTTTTTAAAAGTGCCTTTTTTAAAGTATTTTTTTTAAGTTTATTTTTAAACAAGTACCTTTTCTTCAAAAATTACTTTTTTTGTAAAAAACATTTTCTTTAAATTTGCATTTTGTAAAAACGTAATTTTTTTTAGAAGTATACTTCAATAAATAAGTACCTTTTCTTAAAAAGTACCTTTTCTTAAAAAAGTACCTTCTCTAAAAATGTACCATTTCTTAAAAGTAACCTTTTCTTAAAAAGTTCCTTTTCTTAAAAAGCACCCCACGGCGCAGAGGGTAAACCATAAATCCCCATAAACCATATATTTTCTTGATCTTTATTACAAATGAAATTGATTTAGTGGAAATCATCTATTTAGTAGAAATCGCAATCACACCCTCAATAACAAAGATAGACATAATGATTGAGTTGTTATTTAAAATAATTAAAACCGGTCCAATTCTTGAAAAAATAAATTTGTTCAATGTGTGAGTTATTTTTCTTAAGTTATATTTTGTAATTCCTCCTATTTTTGAAGTCGTTGTAGTTGTGGCTTTTGCTTCCTGAGGGTGTGTGTATGGTTATAGTGCGCATGTCACATTACCTTAAAGAAGTATTGCCACATATTTTTTTATTGTTATCCCAATATAATAAAAAATATAATAATAAAATTTTTTGAAAAGTACCAATTTTTTTAAAGTAACCTCTGTTTTTAAAGTATCTTTTAAAAAAACTTTCTCTTTTTTAATAGAGCATCTTTCGTGAAAATTACCTTCTTTTTAATTATTTTTTTTTTAGCAAAGTACCCTTTTTTTAAAAACTAATATTTTTTTTTAGTACTTTCTTTTTAACTAAGTACCTTTTTTTAAAAAAATTACCTGTTAAAAAAGTATATTTTTTAAAAAAGGTACCTTTCATAAAAGATACCCTTAATTTGAAAAAATTCCCTTGTTTTAAAAGCATAATTTTAAAGTGCCTTTTTACCCTTTTTATTAAAGTACCATTATTTTAAAAACACATTTTTTTCTATAAGTAGCTTTTATTAAACATTCACTTAAAAAAGTACCCACTTTTTTGAAAAGAGATCCTCAGAAAATCACGTTTTGAAATAGTACATTTTTTAAAAAGCACCTTTCTTAAAAAAGGACATTTTAAAAAAATTACTTATAAAAATCACCCTTTTAAAAAATTTCCTTTTTTAAAAGTACCCTTTATTAAAAAGAGCCCCTTTTAAAAAAAGTACCGTTTATTATAAATGTACTCTTTTGTTAAAAATTATTTGTTTACAAAGTGCCTTTTTTAAAACTACCCTTTTTTTAAAAGTACTCCTTTCTTAAAAAAATTTATATATTTTTAAAGTACTCTTTTTTTGATATGTACTTTTTCTCAAAAAATACCTTATAAAAGAGTACTTATTTTAAAAAAGTAGCCTTCATAAAAAAATTATTTTCTTTAAAGTACCCCTTTTTAAAAAAAATACTCTTAATTGGAAAAAATACCCTTCTCTAAAAGCATTAATTTTTATAAGTGGCATTTTTTAAAGAGCACCCCTTTTTTCTTAAAAAACTACCCTTATTTTAAAAAACATAATTTTCTTTAAAAGGTACCCTTTTTTTTTCAGCAAAGAGGCCCTTTTCTTCAAAAAGTAAGTTTTTTTTTTTAAATTACACTCTTCTTAAAATATTACCTTTCAAAAAAGTGCCTTTTTTAAAAAAGTATCTTTCTTCAAAAAAGATTTTTTTTAAAGTACTAATTATTTAAAAGTACCCTTTTCTTAAAAAGTGTCTTTTTTAACAAAAAAGTACCCTTTATTAAAAAGTGCCCTTTTTTACAAAAGTACCATTTATTAAAAAAGTAATCTCTTTTTAAAAAGTAATTTTTGAAAAAGTACTTCTTTAAAAAGTACCCATTTAGTTAAATGCACCCCTTTCCTAAAAAAGTACCCTTTTTTTAAAAGTGCCCCTTTTTAAAAAGTCCTTTTTTTTAAAAAAAAGGTACTTTTCATTTTAAAATAAATTACATTTTTGTAAAAACTTTTTTTTTTTCTTAAAAATAACCTTTTCTTAAAAAATACTTTATTTATAAAGTACCGTTTTTTAAAATGTAAATTTTTTTAAAAGGTACCCTTTCTTTAAAATTGTAGAAAAATATTGTTTATTTAAAAAGTACCTTCTTTTATAAAGTTCTCTTTTTATAAAAAGTACCCTTTTGTTTAAAAAGTACCCATTTTTTAAAAGTACCCTCTTTTGAAAAGTAAATTTTTTTAAAAAGGACTTGTTTTATAAAGTAGCCTTTTTTAAAAAGGACACCTTTATTAAAAATTACATTTTCGAAAAAAGTACCCTTTCTTTAAAAATGTACACTTAGTAAAAAAATAAATTTTTTTAAAAAAAGTACTCTTTTTAAAAAGCACCCTTAAGTGATGGCTATACCCAACATTGGTTATAATATTGAGCTTAAAACGGCCGAATTTAACACTCTCACTTTTTTTAATGTAATGTGTAGTAAACCGTAAAAATTTGATGTTTTTGATGTGTGCAAAAAGCAACAGGTTGACATGATCTTGACAAGTTCGTTTGATAGCTATTATTTTCAAATTAATGCTAATTATTAATTATATTAAGAGAATTCACTTAAAATTTTCTTAACTTAAATATTTATAGTTCAAAAATGTTGTTGAACCCACGACCTTTTGCATCATCAGCTATCAGTTGAATTCAAGACATTATTATTTATGTCTGCTAGAATATTTAAGAGTCCATTTTATTTCAAAAGTATTCACTTACCTAAACTCCTTACTCTATATGATCTGGTTACAGTAATCAGTTGAGGTAGCTTATGTTTCTTTTATATGGGCAAAGGTCATATAAAAGAAGTCCATATTTGCCAAGTAGACACACATCGTTGAAAAACTCATCCAGTAATTATGGAACCATTTTCAGAAACTAAATTTAGTTACTAACTTTTACATAATAAAGTGAATACTCATATTATCTCGATAAACTTAATTAAGTTTTTATAAGAACATGTAACACAAGAATTACCTTCAATTTTGGATTTTTAACACATAATTGTTGTACTAGAGCTACACGCAATAACGTTGTTGTTTAGGATGTTAAAGCTGAATATCTCTTCAGCGTTTGCATAATTAAATTAACAACTGAAATTATTGAAATTATTTTTTAGAAAAATCTGAAAAAAATCAAATTAAACTACAACATAATACTAATGATGGTCAATTGTGTAAAACATTTTTTATATTTGGCGCTTCAGGTTGAAATTTTTGACGCTGATGATAATGGCAACGAAAAATGTTGTTTATACAGAGACATAATAAAGTTGTCATACGAGTACATTGTTGGCTTGAAAGGCAAAAAACTAACTGACATCAACAATAAAAACAACCAATTAATTGTTAAAAACTACTGAAACTACACATTTTACATGCCGTTATATTTTGATTTTATTTGTTTAGAAAAAAAAATTTTTTTTCTCTAATATTTTATTTTACAATTTTTTTCTTAAACTTTTTTTTCACTTGATTTCTTAGTTTATTAATAACCTTAATATGAATATACACTTTTATACACATTTGAAAATTTAAATATCTATTCAATAAACATGAATTTAAATCATAAATTTAATTGAAAATATTTACTGCTTAATAAATTTAGAATTTTATTGTTTGTTACGGCATCCTCAGCAAAGTGCTTCAGGTTATATAAATATGAGTTTGTCATTGCGTTTGCAACTCATCGAAATAAAAACAGGGGATACGATACACGATTCATTATTCTTGATTCTCATAACAAGCGGAATCAACAACCTTAAATTTCTACATATTGATAACCAAATTTTTTACTGGGATATTTATTAATTATGACACAGGATTCTTTATTTTGGGTAAATTGCATTTAAAGTTGCTACTAACACATACATAAAATTATACATATGCTATGTGTGTGTTTATTAAATTTGCTAATGTGTTTGTTAATGAGTTTGTTATCTTCATAAACCAAATCAAATAGTGTTGGTTTGTGAATTGGCTAAGTTGAGAAATAAAGTTGCCTAAAAATTGCACTCGAATTTCGAGCGCTGGAATCTGCTAGTTTGCCATAAATGTACGTGACTATTTTCCCGTCGTTTCATAAGATATTTTCAAAAAATTAGTTTTTCTTGTAAAAAATACTACGTTTAATCAGATGGTGTTAAAATAAGTAACATATATGAGATTTTTTGCAAAAACATTTTTTATTAGCATATAAAATAAAGTTTTTTCATTGGCCAAATAAATTGAGTTGAAAGCGTTATAAGTTGTTTTAAAATAATTTTATGACATTAACGTTAATATATTCAATATACTCAGTATCAAAACTGACATATACTTTAAACGATGCACTAAGCGATTCCCTGTGGGAGCAAGTTGCATACAAATCATTAAAGAAATGCAGGTAAAAGAGAAACTGTTATATATTTTATTAAGATTCTTCTGAAATTAAAATTTTAATTCAATCTTTTACTGCTGCAAAAAGCCTTAGTAACAGCTAAAATATACATTCATCTTATAATCCATAAAAAAAACCTAAGTCCTGTGACAATCACATATAAAATTTCTTTTTGACAATACAACTCTTCACCATATTCGGCTCATATAAAGCTCCACATAAGAAAAAAAAAGTACGAAATATAAAGCTCCACATAAGAAAAAAAAAGTACGAAAGAGATGCGTTTAGAGATCATATCTTTTAGGTTCAACTAATTAGATATAGAAAATAAGCATAAACCAAATTTGATTGGCATTTTTTTGCTCTAGGATATGAAAAAGTTCATATCGGATGCTGTATTTATATGGGGACTTGGTCGAAAAATGGGCAAATCCTGATCATATGTGGTAAAGTACTTATTTTTCACAAAAACATATGCAAACAGAATTTGAGAAATATTTGTGCAATATTTTTGTTTTTTCATAGATTGAAGGGCAAATTGGGAATCAGCTTCATATGAAGGCTATGACTAAGAATTGTCATATTTAGTTTATTTTTGGACTACTGATAAATGAAATAAACTTACACAAACCCAATTTGAGCGAGATCTATATGATAATTTGGATGTTATGGCAATTTAAGTCGATCTTTGTAAATTATTTATAAGTCACTGGTGCAATCCGGTTCGAAGGACCAAATGTTTATATAAGCAGAGACTACTCGGTTGGTTGAGTGAATGTACAAAACTAGATCTTTATTAAAATTAAAATTCTTATCAGCTAAATATAAAATTCTTAAAACTAATCTAGAACTAATAATTATACCTGCGTCTACACACAAGCAACCCCTTTTAGTGATATTATGAATTTCCCACATGTGTTGTATTATCTTGGAAAACCAGATAGTAAAACTATCATAAGATAATATATATGTATGTAATTCCAATCAATTAGGGATTTCTTATCATTAAAAATACATAACAACAAATATTCTTAGAAATATCATAGTGTGTGAAACGCAGGCTAAATTACATAAACTATGTTCATATTTGAACAATCTTATTGGGACCATTTGTATGGGGACTAGGTATGAACATGAACCGATTTTCTCTAACTTCAATAGCGTTCATCCTATGGCCAAGCTTATACACTAAATTTCATCAAAATATATTCATATTTGCGACCTGTAGTTTGATTACAAGGTTTACATGGACAGACCGTCGAACGGACGGACGCCACCAAATCGACTCACAAAGTGATTCCGAAAGTGTTTCGGAGTCGATCGGTATAACAAAAGATGGGGCTGGGTTAAATATTTTCGGTAGTTACAAACATCAGCGAAAAAGTTATATAAAAACAAAATCACACATTCTTCTCAAGTGCTGAGAGTTCAAATGAGGTACTTTCCTTGACACAATATCTATGATGTTCTTCAGTCATGTATTGCGTCCGTACCGGATAGTATAGTATTGTGATCTGTATCCTAGCTAATCTGAATATCGTATTATAATAGTAAGCTTAGTGATCTCATACACTTGGCATCACATTCACTCAGTTAATTGATTTAGTTGAAACTACTTAATAAATCAGAGCATTAGAAGAGGTACAAATTGACACTATTAGAAACACAATTACTTTAGCTGACGACAAAAAGTAGTAAATAATCGTACAAGTCTGTGATGTAATGTTTCTAAACTTTCCCAGTCAATGCCATAACTAGTTTTCATTATTTGGTTTCTTAACTCACACCTGAGAATAAGTGATGCGATTCTAAGTTAAGTGATTAAAAAAAAAAATAAAAAAAAAACACACACACAGATCACAACAAACGTAATAAAGATTAATTACAAAAACTTCATTATGATGTTTTGTAACTAATTGAACTACATAATAAAAAAAGATCTCTTGAAAAAATATACACCAGCTAGAAAAAGTATCCGTACATTTGAAAAATATTTTAAATATTAATAAAAAATCTTTTTAAATATTTTGAAGTACGAACTTTTTACCATTGACAAGTTGGGAATTTGACTTATTTTACAGATAACGTATGGAAAGTGTCTACTTAAATTTTTTTTGTTTACAATGCCAAATATGCAGTAGAGCAATTAGAAGTGCCAGAGTTGTACATTTATAGCGATTTTATGATAGTAGAAGATAACATTTTTTGTATAAAGTCGACTTGACTGAATTATATTTCTTTTGGAATCCATATTCTGAGATGAGTCCAAAAATCAAAGAAATCGATGCTGACGAGAAAAAAATTATCTTAAAGCTGAGAAATGAGTGTAAATCTTTTCGTAAAATAGCTTCAGTCATAGTTAAAAGACACTCATTAGTGTGGTAAGTAAGTCCACCAATTTAACTTGTCAAAACATTGTTCAATACTAACTGAGCGCGTAGAGTGAAATATTTTGGCGTTAGTAAAACAAAATCCCAGAATTACTGCTTACCAAATTAGTTCTAATCGTGTAGCACGTAGAAAGACATTCATTTCCAGAACTTGATGGACGTGTGTTTTTTTTATATAAAAGCCAGTTTTGCATTTTTGCCATTAACACGTTCGCCACTCAACAATTTTTTGTGCTTTCAATAAAAACTCACGAACAAAAAAAAAAAATATGTCCCATATATGTGACATGAGTTTTCTAAACAATTTTCTTAAGAGAAACTGCGTGTCACGTATATGTGACATTCATAAAAGTCACATATAGGTCAGATGAGTTTTGTGAAGACTTGGTGTCACATATGTGAGTCACTAAATGGTTTGATTTATATCAATAAAAAGAAATTTAAAAATTTTAATATTATATATTCAAAAATTTTATTATTTGTTACATACATACATATGTATACACTTTACTGGCTGTGCCAAATTTTGAAACATGAATATGGGCATAATCCGATTACATCACCCTCTTTGTATCTGCACACTCCACATATATACTTGGTTGCGGTCCTCTTTTTATTTTTAGTGCACTGATGGCATCGTTTTCTTGAAGTACTTACATCTGGAAATGACCACCATTAGATGTACCGGCTGTTCACTTCACTTCATGGGATGATCTTTGTTTTGGAGTCTCAGTCAAATATGATTTTATAATCGTTTCTTTAAATGACAATAGTGTTATGGGATTATTAACATTTATTTTGTTATAAATCCAGCAAGCATACCAAAGTGATATGTCTATTAGGTGAAAAAACACCTTCATATACCAGCGAATTGATCGCCTGGGGCGGGCATAATACGACCCTTTTGATCAGATCGATCGATACCTGACATGTTTTTATTGTAGTCAACAACCATTTTCGGTTTGAGTGTACTTACTCCTCTCTTTGATGTTGTGTTAACCATGTCAGAATTAGGCTTTGTAGAAATCATAAGAACGTCCCGTTTGTCTTTCCATTTTAAAACTAAAACGCCTTTTGCATTATGCCTCCATGCTGTTGTTCCACTGGTGAGCTTCCTTTTTATAACATAAGTGGGATTACGTTTTCTATTTGCTCTTAAGGTTCCACACATTGTTGTTTTGTTATACAATAAATATTTTGGCAGATCTACGCTATTGTAATAGTTGTCCATATAAAGTGTGTGTCCCTTTTGCAAATAATTCTGCATTAATTTAGCAACAACTCCAAATGAATGTCCTTTTTCATTGCAAACGGTAGCTTTTCCAGTGTAAAAAACCATATTTATTAAAAACCCATGTGGATTACATAGCTCGTAAAACTGTATTCCATACTTATGTCTCTTATTCGGAATATACTGCCGAAATAAAAGTCTTCCTCTCCACAAAATGAGAGCTTCATCCAAAGACAAGTTTTGCGGGGGACTGTAGATTTTGTTTACATTTTGAAGAATATGATTGACGACATTTTTAATTTTGTGTAGACGGTCAGATTTATCACATTGTTCAGGGAAATAGAAACCCATACAACGAATTATATTTTCAAACTTTATGCGACTCATAGTTGCACCGAAAATACTTTGGAAATAAAGCGGATCTTTGCTCCAAAACAGTCTCATTTTCGGCTTTTTATTAAGGGGCATTGTAATACACAAAGCAATTACCTTTTTTATTTCCTCAACGGTCACATCTTTCCATCTAAGAATATTAGATTTTGCGCTTAGTTTCTTATTTTTAGACATATAATTAGCGCGTGCATTTGTCCACAAAACAATTTTCTTAACTATCTCGTCATCAAAAATCTGCATAAAATAATCTATTGGTTTTGCATTACGTGGTAAATCAATCGATAGTTTCTCTTCACCAGTTAATTCAATATATTGCGTTTCGGGCTCCAACAATTCCACCACGATCGCCTTCTAAAATATTATCATCTTCTGAGAAACTGTCTTCCCCAGACTCTTCACACTCATTATCTGCGGCCAAAGCTGCTTCCAGAATCTTCAAAATCCATATCACTATCTCTGGAATTCAAAATAGCCTCAAGAATTTCCTCTTCAGAAACTAGTTTTTTTCTACGACCCTCAATTCTAAACCGTCAACAAAAAAATACATACATGCATACATGTTTTCTATATAAATATATACATAGACAGTTAAAACATTACAAAATTATAAAAAACTTGCCTTAAAATTCTTGATATTAATAACAAAATTTACACTTTTAGAAAATAGAACCTTCTTCTCTTGCTATTGCGACACGAATGAACTATTAAAAATGCATTGAAAGTTATTTTTCATATCAATTAGCACATAAATTTTTTTTAGAGAATATCCGAAAAAAAAACGAAATTTTAAAATAACTGCTTAGCGTATCCACAAACCGCAGCACTCATATATATCTGACACCTTGCCAGAGACTAAAACATACAAGAAAATTACTTCCAACAAACGTTCGTGAAATAGAAGCTTAATACATTTTATAATTATGCGACACATATATGTGACATGAGTTTTTATGAAAACTCCCATTTCACATATATGTAACGCTGAGTGACGAACGTGTTAAAGGAAAAAAGTTAGTTCGGCGAAAAAGTGGAACTATATTATACACAAAAAATCTTTTGCCACTCGTGTTTATTGAGTCTATATTGTATCAAATTCGATACATAAACATTTTAAAACAAAACTTAAAGCAAACTGGGCCCTGGTTCCAACAGGATAATGATCCAAAACATACGGCACATAATATCAAGCTGTGATTGCTCTACAATTGTAAAAATCAAACAAACGATCTTAATCCTATAGAGAAATTGTGGAATTTACTGGAGTGCGGAATACGGCAACATAAAATAACCTTAGCTGAAATGTTAGAGAGCGCCATTTTGGATGAGTGGGCTAAAATAAGTAAAGATAATACTTTAAAGTTGATTAAGTCGATACCAAATCGTTATTTTGTTAATGTTATTTTGTTAGGGGCAATAAACCTTAAACACATTAAAATAAACTAATAAATAGCTTAATAATTATTGAAATAATGTAACCCATAAAAAAAGTTTTTATTAAAACTCTTTCTTAACGTACATATGAGTTTTGAATCTCTCCGTGACTGTGTGTGACTTTGCGTGACTGTTTTAAAATTAATCTTTGGTCGCAACAAGTCTATGGACAAAGTTTCAGATCGATCGGATGAGGGGAAATGGGGTTTAAATCACTCCGTGACTGTGCGTGACTATGCGTGACAGTGCGTGACTTTCTTAAAATAAATCCTTGGACACAACAAGTCTGTGGACAAAGTTTTAGATCGATCGGATGAGGGGAAGTGAGGTTTTAATCTCTCCATGACTGCGCGTGACTAAGCGTGACAGCGCGTGACTATGTCGAAGTTAATCTTTCTTTACAGCAAGTCTATCGACCAAGTTTAAGATTGATTGGAGGGGGGAAATCCGTTTTAAATCTCTCCATGAGTGTGCGTGACCATGTGTGACTGTGCGTGACTAAGTCAAAGTTAATCTGTTTCCACAGCAAGTGTATGGACCAAATTTCAGATCGATCGGATGAGGTGAAATGATATTTAGATCACTCCGTGTCTTTGCGTGACTATGCGTGACTACCCCAGACAGACAGAGAGTATGAGTTAAAAGAAAGAGTTTAAAAAAAGTTAATTTTTCTTATTTCTTTCCCAGTATGACAATTTTAATTTTAAATGTACGGATACTTTTTGTAACAAGTGTAAATCTTGAATTATTGTAATTGTCAGGGTTTGCCTACAAACCCATCTATTTTCTGGTAATTAATATTTAAGCTGTTGTTCTTGCAAATTTTTTTGTTATAGAATTTATTTAACATTTGAGTAGGTGGGGGGTAATAACTACATACAGACGTAAATACTTATAGATGATATGATGGACATTAGTGACATTTTTGCCCACTCTGAACTGTTGTTTAAGTATTATTTTTTGTATTTTAGTGTAAGAAACTTGTATCTTGTATCTCTGGTAAACAACTGCCACACCATCATCATATTGTATGAAAATTTTATAGTAATTTCGTTGGCTGCATGGATTTTGATTTGTGTTTTATTTGCCAACTATAAATGCGTCTGTTTATGGTTAAACACTCAACAGTTCTAATAGTGCCGGCAACCGTGTGATTTCTTAAAAAATAGTTATTTAAATAATTTTTTTTAAAAAAGATCATATTCTTCGTAAATATTACTGTGATAATAAGCAGTGCAAAGAAACATTTTGTAATCATTTTGCTAAAATGGTTTGTGTTAATGGAATTTTCGCTTAAGTTTGACCAAATTTATGTGACATGTGTCCTTGAAGTAAAATATTTATACGAATAATGATATATGATAAATAATAAATGATAATATAATGAAAAACTTACTATCATTAAATGAGACATTGGATATAATTACATAGTGAACTGAGAAAATTCAAAAGCTTACGAAGAAATGGTTAAAAGCCAGGATTAAAAAAATAAATAAATTAATAAAATTGTTAAACTGCACAAAAATTTAATTTCGGAATTAATGACAAACGGTATAATTTTTGAGTCGTAAAATGGAAGTTGATAGTTTTTTATTTGCAATGCAGTTGTCGGAAGGAACCGGAAATGTTTTTAAAACTGTTTATCATCAATACCATCAATAGATTTTAATATGTTATTTTGGACATTAATACTCCAACGAGAAGATGATTCTCAAGAAATATTCTTTTCACTGGCACCGATCTTTTAAAAAACTATAACGAATTCCTTAAAACCTCGACAGATTTCATTTTTAGAATTATATTTTAGAAATTAATTCAATGGGCTTAAACGTAGGAAATAAAATCCTAAACAAAACTTTATATATTCGGGTACAGTTATAACGAACTCGACTGTACCGGGTTCTTTGTTCATTATAGACAAAAGAAATTTAACAAACAATATTACAGCCTCTTCTATCTCCTCTGGTGTATATTTGTCATCGCTATTTCATTAACAGTTATTTGTAACCCATAGATATAATTTATTCGCTGTTAATTAATTATTATCAACACGTATTCTGAAAATTTATATCATTTGAATATATGAGCTTGTAAAACGGCAATAGCAGATCTTTGTGGGCGTAATATATTTGTTAGTTGATTTATAATCGCTTCGTTAAAAACAATTTATAATAGTTGTTTTTTTTTTGTCTTGGTTCGAAGATGTTTTTTAAGAAGAAACGGGCATCTAAGGTTAAATTTTTGTCCAAAAATTTACACAGGCCCACAAAAAGTTGAAAAACTGCAGTATATTTTTATACCCTACATAGCACGGGGGTGTATATGAGTTTGCCAATCCATTTGTAACTCTTCAAAATAAATTCCGGAGACCCCTTAAACTGTATATATGATTGATCATTATAAAAGGACACGTCTATGTGGCGATGTCCGTCTGTCTGTCCGCTGAAAATATTCTTCTGAGCGCAATAACTTAAGTGGATCACACCACCTAGGCTTGGAACGTTCGTCGTAATCTGCAGCAGTTTGGTATTGAATTTGGAACCTCTAGACCAGCCATGGCCTAAGTTTTCGACTGACGGGCCATTATCTAATTGGAAAATTACTCGGGGGCCAAAAAAAAATTTTTTTTAAAAGCTGAAATAAAGTTAATTTAAATTTTTAGCAATAAAATAGTCAAATTTAATTATAAAGTCTTTATTTAATGCGATAAATTTAGTCGTTTACAATTAGTGCTTAATTTTTCAATATCTGAATCAAAATTACTTGCTCAAAGTTCTTAGTATTGCATATAAATGTTCATCACTTGTCCTAGATCGCGATGGACTTATATTTTGGTTCATTATAACCAACAGTTTTTTATGCTAAATTTCGAATATTTTAGTATTTTTCTTTATTTAAATAGAAGACGATAAAAATTTGATAAATTGCCCGTTTGATGATTAAATAAAACTTGCATAGCCGCACCACATTGTGCATCAATTAATTCCAGGTGAATATCTTTTGAATCACTAGACATTAGTAGCAATTGGAATACGAATAATTGACAAATCATTTTCAGTTATACGAAAACAATTAAATTTTCGATTAATTTCATTTGTTAAAGGACGTAAAAAATGTAAGATCGACTGAAAAGGCTAAACTCAGGAAAGTCTTCCTTTTCGGGTAATATAAAAAGGTTATTATTTCTTCTTTAAGACTACTAAAGCCTAACCATCGAACATGGCTGAGTAGTCAGCGTCGAGCTCTTCAAGCAAAGATATAAATTGTCTGTGTCTTATACCTTTTGATCGAAGAAAATTTATCAGTTACATGTTCTATTTTTACACAATGCGTGTTGATGTATAATACAGTGAATTATAATAAACTTTTTATTTGGAACCTTGTCTTGAATTCTTTTCAGCAGGCCTATATTTGAACCCGTTAAATTTGGGAATCCATCGGTAGTCACATTAACAAGATTTTCCCATATAATATTACATTTCAAAAGACATTTTTCACCTTCGTTAAGGAGTTCTGCACCGGTTCTGCTCCTGTGTAATTTCAAGTTCCTCATTAATTGACCGAACAAAAATCAGTCGTTGTGCAATATCTTTTATATCGCAGCTCTCGTCTAAAGCTATAGCACAGTATGGTTTATTTGTATTTTATAATTTTTCTGAGAGCTGCTCATTAAATTATCACTGATTTGCTCAATTTTTCGCATATCAGTTTGCCTTGACAGGGACATACTTTAAAATTTTGAACCTAGTTGTGGATACAGATATTTTTAAACACCTACCATACAATTTTTTATAAAATCACCATCTGAAAAGCGTTTACCGTGTTTCGTAATATTGCAAAAACAAAAAGGCTAGCTTTTGTAGCTGCTTCTTGCAGTTTATCTTGCCGCGTGAAAATATTTTGCTAGCTTGTCAATACATTTTCGTGATTCTTGGCATGGGCTTTATGCCCTTCATCACTCAGATTTAGAGAAGTGTTTTTTTTTAATTGTACTTTTTATACCCTATACCACTATGTGGTTTGGGTATAATGACTTTGTGCTGCTGTTTGTAACAACCAAAAATATTTGACCTAGACCCATCTTTAATTATACCGATCGAATCAGAATCACTTTCTGAGTTGATTTAACAATGTCCGTCCGTCCGTCCGTCCGTCCGTCTGTGTGTCCATGTAAACCTTGTAATCAAACTGCAGGTCGCAAATATGAATATATTTTGATGAAATTTGGTATATAAGCTTTTATCGGCCATGGGATGAACTTTATTGAAATTGGTGAGAATCGGTCAATGTTCAGACCTAGCCCGCATACAAATTACCCCTATGAAATCGACATAAATTGTTATAAGATCCAAATTGTCATATAGATCCTACTCAAATTGGGTTTATATGCGTTCATTACATCCATTAATGAGTAGTCCAAAAATGATACCTTTGGCCCCATATAGAACTGCTTCCCGATTTTCACTTAAATCTATTAAAAAACAAAAATATTGCACTGATTCTTCTCAAATTTTGTTTGTATATTTTTTTGCAAAATACAAGAGACTTTACGAAACATGATCAGGATCGGTCCATTTTTGGACCTAGTCCGCATACAGATCTAGCATCCGATATGAACTTTTTCATATCTGCAGCCAAAAAAATTAATAAAAATCCCACTCAAATTTGGTTTTTGCTTATTTTCTATGTCCAGTTAGTTAGGGCCTAAGAGATAGGGTTTCGAAACTCATGGTATAGGGTATCGTATAGTCGGTCTAGACCGACTATAATTTTCTTACTTGTTTATAACTGCAACCGTTGCTCGACAAACTAGGAATAATGAAAAAATATTTTCATTTCCAATATTCATTGAATACACGACACTCCCTATCGACTTTTCTTTTTGTTCCCCAAGTTTCAGTTTCAAGTTCAATATTGATGCAATTCATAAAACACGTCTCAATGATACTATTGCTAATATTAGGGAGTTCTAACGTTTTTTTCTTTAAATTGTACTAGAAGTTTTGGAAAATTTTTTTTTTCTATTTTGTAAAATAAAAAAGAATATCATATTTTGAATTTTTATTAACTAAGCGCCCCATATAAACTGTTTTTTATTATACGCAGCGGGCCACACAAAATATGTTGGCGGGCCTTATGTGGCCCGCGGGCCGTAGTTTGGCCATGGCTGCTCTAGACTAAAAAGATGAGGAACGAAGTATCAAAATGTAAAAATACCCCGATAAAATTTCATATAAAAAACTTAAGATAGGGGAAAATGTTTATACGGAATAGAAGCAAGCAAGAAAATTATAGTCGGCCTAGACCATGCACTTAGAGAGGAGGTCTCAGGTCCAACTAATTAGATAAAGAAAATAAGCATAAACCAGATTTACCTGCAGATATGGAAAAGTTCATATCGGATGCTTTATTTATTTGGCAAAGTCACTTATTTTTTGTAAAAATATGCGCAAACCAAATCTGAGGAAACTGTGCGCAATAATTTTGTTTTTTGTAGATATAAGTGAAGGTCTGGAAGTAGCTTTATATGGGGCTATAGGGTTTATATTTGGAAAACTGATTAATGGGTGTAATAAAAAAAAAAAAATTTGAACAAGATCTATATGATAATTTGGGTGTTATGCAATTTTAGTCAATCTCATAGGGATCATTTGTATGGGAACTAGGTCTGAACATGCACGGATTTTTACCAATTTCAATAGCGTCTGCCGTAGGGCCGATAGAAGCTTATATACAAAATTTAGTTTACATGGACACACAGACGGACAGACAGACGGACGGACGGTCGCTAAATCGACTCATACAGTGATTCTGAATTAATCGATATAATAAAAGATGGGTCTAGGTTAAATATTTTTGGTAGTTACAAACAGCAGCACAAAGTCATTATACCCTGACCACATAGTGGTGTCCGGTTTAAAAAATGTCTATGCATCGCTAATAAACAAATAAAAACAAAAATTAAATTGTGTGTTTCTACATTCATGCTCATTTCATTTAATAATTGTTTTCAATTAAAAAACAATTAAAATACTTAAAATCTTTTTGTTAATTATCTTATTAATTTTAAACACCATTGTAAAAAATCTTGTCATTATAATGTGAAATCTAGCCTTTTTCGTCATTATGTGTAGACAACCTTGGTTAAAATATTGTATTTAGAATATGGGTGTAGGGTGTAAAAGCTTCGGCATAGGCGAATTTAACCGTCTTACTTATTTTAAAGGTCGTTGGCGCGCAGAGGTCGAATCTGAACTAAGATTTTTTAAATCAGATCCCATAAGACCATTTTTTACCATAATTGTAACTGTATTACTCCGAGAATAGAAAACTCATTCAAGCATTTGAAAGTAAAGGGTTTTTCAATAAGAGCGCTACAAAAGTTTTTTTAAATAAAACAAAAACGGTTTTGGATATCAATGAAATTCTTTATTCCTGTGAAAGTACGTTCGATGCCATTATGTATGGAAATCAATCTCTTTTGCATGGCCACCACGGGCACGCTTGCAGAACTCCAGACGCTGAAGCCAATTTTCGACGGTTTTCAAGCATAAATCGGCCGATACTGCTGCAATTTCACGTTCGATATTCGTACGAAGTTCATCAATCGCCGCTGGCTTGTTGGCATAGACCATAAACTTGACGTAGCCCCACAGGAAATAGTCCAACGGCGTCAAATCGCACGACCGAGGCGGCCAATCGACTGGACCATTTCGTGAGATAACACGTTCTCCAAACTTGGTTTCCAATAAATTGATTGTGACATTCCCTGTGTGTCCTCCAAGTCCATATCATCCAATTGGGGCCAAAAATATTCGGTTATCATTGAACGGTAGCGATTCCCATTCACAGTAACGTGCCGGTCTTGATCATCACTGAAGAAGTACGGCCCAATGACACCGCCGGCCCATAAACCGCACCAAACCGTAATTTTTTCGGGATTCAATGATGACTCATGGAGAACGTGTGGATTGCTGTCTGACCAATAAACGAATATTTTGTTTCTTGACGAAGCCATTCAGCCAGAAATGAGCCTCATCGCTGAAGATGATTTTTCGATGAAAATCCGAATCATTTTCAAGTTGTTGCTCAGCCCAATTCACGAACATACGACGCTTCTGGTGGTCAAGCGGCTTCAGTTCTTGCGTCAATTTGATCTTGTAAGGATGTAGGCCAAGATCTTTTCGCAAAATTCGCCACAACGACTTCACAGAGATCCCCAACGCTTGAGAACGACGTGTGAGAGACACATTTGGGCTTTCTTCAACTGAAGCCTCAGCGGCAGCAATATTCTCAACACTACGGGCACTTCTTTGTCTCACTGGCACGGGAACATTTTGTACTGTGCTTGTGGATTCAAATTTTTCCACTAGACGCTCAATTGTTGATCTGCTAGGACGATTATGATGACCATAAATTGCACGTAGGGCTCTTAACGTTGAGGTGTTGGCTCGTATGTCTTTCCATCATGAAATGGCAAACCTTACTGAAGAGAAATGTCAAAAGAGTGGCAAGAAATATGGCGTTGTTTGCTCTCCCTGTCTTTCTATTTTTGTAGCGTCCCTGTTGAAAAACCCTTTACTACTCTTCCCCCTTCGATACACACCTTGGATTTTTATAGCCTATACCACTCTGTGGTAAGGGTATAATGAATTTGAGCTGATGTTTGTAACAAAAAGATTTGACATAGAATCATCATAGACTATAACGATTGACTCAGAATAAATTTCTTAAAAATTTCATTTAAACTGTGATTAATTACGACAGAAGTAAACTTCGACTGGAAATCGTTTATTGAATTGGTATAGGCGTCTAGGACCATAACGATCCTAACTGCTGGAGATATCTTCTTAAAACATATCCGGCGTGCAGTAAAGGCCAAAATATAGCAAAAAATATGTTTTTGCATTTTAAGAATTTCGTGATGTGATTCGGAGATTTGAAATCAATGCGGTAAAAAGCTTTGGTCTTAGTATTGGTCTCTGCTATTTGCCAAAAATGCTGTTATAAATTTCGAGTTTTTTGTTAACGAACTGAACAAACTTCTTAGTTAGAAAAAACAGTCCAACTGTATATAAACAAATGCATTGGGAAAGGATTTATAGAAAAAGTTATAATTCCAGATTTTCTTGTAAATTTTTGCTTTTTTAGATTTAGAGTCCGTAAAGACTTTGATTTAAAAAAAATACTTTTTGCTTAAATTCTTGAAAGACTTAATGTCTTGAGTTTTCTCTTTGAGGGCCTTGGATTGTTCTGGAGTTTAAGGCTCCATATAAAACTATTTTCACTGTTTGGCAGATAATTTTATGATATAATATAGTATATCATCGTAAGACTTGAGTTTTTTTTTGCCACTAACTGTAGCATTTTCAAAATGTGTTCAGTTGTTTGGATCTCTTGGCGACAGAACCTAAAGCTATCTATCTAGCATCTTATCAAAGTCTTTAACTCCTCATGATTATGGGAAAGAAAAAGTTTGGATTGAATATTCTATGGAGTCATGAATATTTTGTCTTGTCGCTGAGCAGGACTACAAGCCCAGTGTTTGACAAATCCCTCCACAATATACTGTTTTCACTAATATAATACGAAGTTACACCATGGTGTTGATCCGGATAAGAAATCAGAAATGAATCGTTTTCGCTTCTCAAAGTCATTCATGAAATTTTAAATACACGGGATCATTGAAATTTAACTACTCTGATGTACTCATACTCATAATAACGTTAAATTATAAGTCTACTTATACTTATAAGTCTACTTATACTTATAATTCAACGTTATTATGGATTTGACGTCTTATATGGATTTAACGTCGATATCACACTCATGCCATCCTGAATTTGTTTGACTCATAAATCACATCAGTCTGATTTATAATTTTAGTAAAGTACTTATAATAATTACAACTGATTCAATGCATTCAACTCTCCCATGTACAAATATATGTATATTTATACATGTATATGTATATATTATATTATATGTATATACAAATATATGTATATTTATATATGTAGTTATAGACAGTAACGTAACAAAGCACACACAAAACCTCACAATGAGTATTTTAATTAATGAGTATTTATTTTACATCGTCTATACACATCGAGTGAAGGAGAGTTGACAATGTCATAAATAAAGTATAAAGTATGAGTATCATGAGTACCCCAAACTTTAGAATGGATATGAGATTCGACAACATTTAATCAAGGTTGAATACGTATAAGTACAAGAAATTATGAATCTTGTTTAAACTACTCACTCTTTCAGTACTTATTGCAGATCTTTGGTCCAGATTAATAAGGGGTAACGTGCTTCTCTATCGACTAAGCAGTCAGCTCTTTCATTACCCTCGTGTCCTTCACATCAAGATATCCAACCCAGATATTCTTTGTTTCATCTGCCAAGTAAATGAGATATGCAACAACACAAATCGATAAATTTTTTTCTAATTTCGAAGCAGTTAGAACCAATTTTATTTTCTAAGATAAAAAAATAAATAAATAGGAAATTATCAGATCTAAGCTTAGTTCTCTTTTAAATCCATGGCTAGTTTAAATTTTTATCATGTATTAAAATATAGTTGCTTCAAGGTCCCAATTTAACGTCACATAAAGTCACCATATATTATTGCATTGCTAATTGTTTCCAATTTCAGAAAGTATTCTTAACTCTAGTCGCGTTGGTTGCATGTGCCACAGGTGATGTATCACACGTCACTAATAACTACTTACCTCCGCACTCAGTAGCATCACAATCACGTACTGTATCATTTACGCCATCTTCAGGCTATTCAACTGGTAGCAAGGATGATCTAATAAGAGGATGGTCAAACTGAATTTGCGTAACTCTGGCCGCAGAAATTAATAGGTAAAATATGCTGGTGGCTTGCTGGCGCCATTCACTGCAGCAACAAAATATTGGAAATATGACTGCAGCCAAAAAATATTGGAAATATGACTGCAGCCAAAAAATATTGGAAATATGACTGCAGCCAAAAAATATTGGAAATATGGCTGCAGCGAAAAAATATTGGAATGAAATGCATATATGGAAGTAATTGTATTGTAAAAGTATTTATATATATATTTTTTTGTTAATAAATAAATAAATAGTGAATATATAGATTTTGTTGAACCATTAATTTAAAAAAAAAGAAAAAAAGTAAGTATATAAAAATGAAATAAAATTTGCTAATGGAAATAAATGCCACACATATATTTGTGTGGTGTGGTGTTGATAGATAAAAATGAATTGACTAATAGAAAAGAAGACTGGAGAAAAAATTTTTTTTTACTAACTCTGGGATTTGAACATTGGCCACAAAAATCATAGCGTCACCACTAGACGCACTCAGCTACCAACACATGTTGAAAATTTCCTTCTAGTACATTACTCATACCCGTTTCCTTTATTTTGCATACTAATGCAAAAAAAATGCGAAAAGCCTTTTGTCCATGTATATGTATATTCTAATTGAAAACTGTCGAGATCTTGATCGATCTCCGGTCAATATATTGGAAAAAGTGAGAAAGCATTATATTCGCATTATATTATTTAAAAGAGAAAATCTCCAACTTTTCCATTGTAATCTGTTACTGTAAATCCAACCAAAATAGCAATAGAAATGAAAAAAGAAATTTCTTATATTACAGTGGAGTCTTTACTTTAACAGTGAAAAGTGCAAAATAAATTTCCTCGCAAAAAAAGCAAAAAACATTCCTTCCTAAAAGAACATTTAATTAAAAAAAAAAATATTAAAAACAATTATTAAAACAATTAAGTGCAAATTTTAATTGAAATTGTGCAAAAAAAAAAGCAATTTTTTAAAAAAAACATTTGAATATTTTCACAACATTACAAAAGGTTTAATAATAAAAAAGTGTTGTTAATACAATATAAAAACAAATTACTGAAGCACCAACTGCAAATAAAACAAGGTAAGTGAAAAGTATGGTATAATCTTTTTATTTTATATATATTAATATATACATATGCATAAAATATGAAATGAAAAAAAAAATTCAATATATATTAATGCATATAAATAGTTATACTTTATACCACTATGTGGTCTGGGTATAACGACTTTATATTAATATTTGTTAGTAACAGAAATATTTAACCTAAAACCATCTTTTATTAATCCGATCGACTAATACTCACTTTTTCGAGTACATTTTATAAAATATATATATTATATAAAATATACATATTATATAAAATATTAAATAAAAAATTATATTAATATATGTATGTATATGTAAATAGTTAATAGTGTAAAGTAATACCACTATGTGGTCTGGGTATAACGACTTTCTATTAATATTTGTTAGTAACAGAAATATTTAACCTAAAACCATCTTTTATTAATCCGATCGACTAATACTCACTTTTTCGAGTACATTTTATAAAATATATATATTATATAAAATATTAAATATATTAAATAAAAAATTATATTAATAATATATACTAATAATATACATTTTATAAAATATATATATTATATAAAATATTAAATATATTAAATAAAAAATTTTATTAATATATGTATGTATATGTAAATAGTTAATAGTATAAAGTAATACCACTATGTGGTCTGGGTATAACGACTTTGTATTAATATTTGTTACTAACAAACGAAATGTTTATAACAAAAGACTAATACTCACTTTTTGAGTGTTTAGAATGAGTCCTTGCGAATTGAAGAATTATGCGGCTGAATTGCTCGCCGAATTTATTATATGCCTTCAGCTCTTTCCATGCTTGTGGGATGCAACGCATGAGGACTATGTCGTAAAACAAACGAGGGACAAAGCGATTAATGTTCTAACAAAAAAATTTATTAATTTATTTAAAAGAGGTGACATGGGTGAAACTAAGAATTTAATAAATTGCCTTATAACTACTTTTCGGCGGGAGGAGAATAAAATAAAAGAAAATAAGAACTACATTACAACATTGTGGTGCTACTCCAACCTGTCATTTTTGGGGGTTGACGTAACCAAAGAAATTGAGAATGATTTTGCATTCGACGATGGGAGTGTTGACTCAATTAAAAGTTTTATACCTACAAAGAAGTCGACACCCCAAATCGAAGAACCTCCCAAAAGTTGTAAAGAGGATAGCAGGGTTTTTGGTAAATTTGATAGTTTTTTTTTTAAAAATTTTAGAGCAAGATTTTGAATTGAATGCCTTTTCAGAAGTTATTCCTCCCGCCGAGATCGAAGATATGGTTCCAGGCATTGAAATTCAAGATGTAACAATTATGCCACCTCCAGCTGCAGGTGAGACCAATTAAGAATTATTTTAATTTAATTTATTAATTTCATTTCATTTATATTGTCAGTAGAACCAATATATCTTTTTAGGCCTACCGCCACATCACCAAAACAAGTTGTCCACCAAATGCCAGTAATTAATACGACGAGGCGCAGTGAGCCATATGCGGTGCACTTGGCATGTTGCCTCCGCAGTATGACACGAGAGCGCTATAGGAGGTGTTACGAGGAAATCAGCGCTGTGTTGTACGATGGAAGGCTAAAAAAATTGTAATGCATTCCACTCCATGTGTGCATAATTTTTTTTGTTTTTTGTAATATTTTGTTTTTTTTGTAATATTTTTGTTTTTCTTATATTTTGTTATATTTTTGTATATAAGTTAATTGTTATTATTATATTAAATAATTTGTTTTGTAAATAAAATTTACTTTATGATAATAAAAAAACATATTTTCTGGTTTTTTTTTTTACATGCTATTAGGAAGTCTTGAAGAAGTGCGTAAAAAAATTTTTTTTTTCCAATTTTTAGGATAAATTCAAATATTTAAAATGCCAAGGTGTATAATGAATTGTCCCTTGAATAAGGAAATAATTTTGTTCCGTTTTCCGGAGGCAAATGAAGATGTTATGGCAGTGTGGAAGAAAAATCTTAATTTAAGTGAAACGTTTGTCCCCAAATATTTTGATAGGGTTTGTAGTGCCCACTTCCATCCAGACAGCATTGGTTTGCGGCGTCTGAAGAAAGGAGCGGTTCCACTGGAACATGGTGGTAAATAAACTTAAATATTTCAATTTTATAGTGTTTTGATAAATGAAGGGTTTTCTTTTAAAGAGCGTCCCGCTTTGTTAGAGGCAAGCGAGGATTTCTTGGATCTTACTATGTCTAAAAGGACTTACGGAAAGCGTAATGAAGAAAGCGATGCAGTTGACTTCACTTTTGAAGAGTTGGATGAGCTATCCAAGGTATATTGTTTGCCAAAAGGAGAAGAGGTTCCTTCGGAATGTGGATGTGGGTGGAAGGAAAAATTTGTATTTAATCAGCAATCAAACGTAAGAAAAATAATGGCATTGCAAAGGGAGGTTATCAAATTGAATGCTCAAATTGCTGACTTAACCGAGAAATTGGCTTTGAAGCACAAAAGTGAGATAGTACCAAACGAAGCAGCCAGCAAAGAGAGTATTACCTTCGCAAAAATGATTGTGTCTGGAAAGCAGGTTTATTCAGAAGACGATAAAAACATAGCTCAAAATATAGAGTACATGTCGGGGAAGGCTTACGCTTTTATGCGAGACGCTCTTATGTTTAAGTTACCCTCAAAAAGTTCTCTTAGGAATTGGCGGCCCATAAAGTATGTAAGATCAGGCATCGATGGAAATGTTATTGCCCATCTTTCGAAAATGGTCCATACTTTTAAAGGAGAGCATAAGGAGTGTATTCTCCTCCTCGATGAAGTCTCGATAAGCAGAGGTATGGTATATAATAAGGCAAACGATCGCATCGATGGTCTTGTTGATTTCTGCAAAGGGGAGAGAACCAAAGACGTAGCCACTAAAGCTTTGGTTTTTATGATAAAGGGCGTGTTTGCAAAATGGAAATATGTTTTGAGCTATTATGCAACATCAGATGCATTACGAGGTAAATGCTTTTGTTTCTTTGTTTTGCTTCGTAACAATTCATTTTATATATATTCATTTTATATATATTCAGGATCCATTTTAAAGGACCTAATAATGGAAAATATTGAGGCTGCTGAGAACATTGGCCTCCTGACGAGATGTGTTGTTATGGACCAAGGTGCTAGCAACATAATTGCACTTCAAGAGTTAGGGGGTACAGAAGCAGCCCCATTCTTTGTCACTCCAAACAAAAGGAAAATCTTTCTTATGTATGACTATTGCCACTTATTAAAGTCAATAAGAAATACTTTGGTGTCTCACAACATTGAAACCAGTGACGGAGTTGCGAGTATTGGAGTTATTCGAGCTGCTTTCGATATGGACACGAAAAGCGACAGCATTCGAATGATGCCTAAGCTTAAATACGAGCACGTTTACCCAAATAATTTGCAAAAAATGAAGGTAATAAAATTGACGAAAGGAAAATATTCATTTCATTAATATTTAAAAAATTAAGGTTTCCACAGCTGCCCAGTTACTGAGCCACAGTGTAGCAGCTGCAATAAAAACGATGGCCGAAAAAAACGCTTTCCATCCATCCCTGGCGTGTTATGTATCTGCCACTGTTGCATTTATTGAAAAGTTCAATAAATTATTCGACGTACTGAACGCGAAATTCGTTCATGACAAAAACCCGAACCGACGACCATTCCCAAGAGGTAATTTTGAAAATATTGAATTTATTTTGGAAATGATCGAGTACCTAAAGTCGTTTAAATTTGAAGGACAAAAAAAAAATAAATGTGTTAATGGTTTTATTCTGACTCTAACAAGTTTCCTTAGAATGAGTCAACACGTTTTTGAATTATACAAAAACGTTAATTTCATTTTGTTTGGAAAATTTAATCAAGATGCTCTTGAAAATCTGTTTTTCAAAATACGATCGAAGGGTGGATGTAATACCCACCCTTCGATAAATGAATTACAGTATATTCTAGCGCGTTTGGTCTCTATGAAAATCATAACATTTAAATACAATTTTTCGAACACGAATTGTGAAGATGATCCTGATGGCGATGTGATGTTGCAATGGTTAAACGCCACTGAAGAGTCACAGGATCCATCTTCAGAATTTCCTGTTTTGGGAAACAGATTGAACATTGACATTGAAGTGACAGACGCGGACGAAGACAATGGTTTGGAAGATGAAGCATTAGATGTAACAGACCATGAAGCTGAAATATTGTCATACTATACAGGTAACTAAATGTTATATATTGTACTTTTGCATTTAACTAGGCTAACATAAATATTTTGTATGTTTTTGTAGGTTATACTATTTTCAAAAAATTTTGGGAGAAAATACAATGCGAAAGATGTATTGCAATTGCGAAGGGACCCGCATCCGACGCAAACATCTTCTTTAAGCACAAAGCTTTTAAAGTTCGCAGCGTTTTTGTGCCTTCTACCCTATACGATGAAATTAGTAAAGAATTTTTCAAAACGTATAAAAAAATTTTTAGAAATTATTACCATGTCGTTAATCTACGAAAGGTAAAATTTGTTTTTTCAATATTGTCATAATTTAATTAATTAATTTACATAAATAATCTAATTTCAGACAATAGCAGCAGAGATAAAAAAAGATATGCAAACGTCCAATTATAAGGATTGGTTTGATGAGGATGACCCTTGCTCGCTTCATAGGAAGGAGCTCCTAGATTTTTACATAACAGTTTTACTGTATAAAAATTGCAAGAATTTGAATTGTAAAAACTATACTGTTCGCGTTACAGCTTCAAAAAACTCAAAAGCAGCTAAAAAATTAACTAAATTGAGGCGGTAATGCATAAAAAAGCAACACAAATTAAGCTTTACGAAGTAAATATTTTATATAATATTGCAGAATAATTCATTTCTACAAAAAAAAAATACTAATTTTGTATTACAATTCTCTTTTTCAGGCAAATAGAAACAAGTAGCGTATACAAATATGAATACACATATACACATCTGGATATGTAAAGCAAACACATTAAAAAATTATTTCATAGTTAAAATAATTATATTTTTATTTGCAGATAAAACAATTTACAATTTACCAATTTAATGAATTCATCATTTTACATAATTACATTAGAAAAATTCACACAAGATACATACAAACAACATACATGAAAAAATAAGTATAAATTTAAATTAATATCACTACAAAATATTTCATATCTAAAACATTTTTATTTTTATTTACAGATCAATTTACAATTGACCAATTAATGAATTAATCCTTTTGCATAATTACAAGAAATTGAAAAAGAAGTAAGAAACCCACAACAACACATCCAAAAAACATCATATCACACGTCATATCACATACATATACAAAATGTACACATATGGATATATAAAGCAAACAAATCAGAATACAGATACAAAAAGCAAAAATAAGTATAACTTCAAATTAATGCAACTACAAAATACTTCATTGCTAAAAATGTATATTTTTATTTTCAGCCCAATTAAAAAGCACAACAAGGCAATCCACTAAAATAAAAGCACCATAAAAAACAACATCACATCATTTCATATATATATACATATATTTCAAAACATCAACACAATCCACTAAAATAAAAGCAGCATAAAAAACAAACATCACATCATATTATATATATATATACATATTTCAAAACAACCTATAAAACAATTACTGTAAGAAAAAAAATATTTTTCTGTATTGTATATTTATTTTCTATAAATACAGTTTCTGTAACTTCAAACGAATACATTTTGTACAACATATACGAAAAAAATGTTAAAACCTTAAGAAAAAAAAAAAAAACAAAAAAGAAACACACATACATATCAAAGTAAGAATGAAAAAAACTCAATAAATGACAAAGACTTTTTTTCGAAACAAATTCTTCTTCTACTTCTTTTATTTTGAAGCTTTGTTAGATTATTTTATGACAATGAAATGTGAATTTATGAAAAGTACAAGAATATTTAACATTTACAATTTCTGTTGTACAAAGAAATTACAAGAAAAAAAACCTTCGCACAAACTAGAGACTTCTCAGGATTCGAACCCGTGCAGAAAAAACTTGAAAGCAAACGTTCTAACAACTAGCCTACATTAGACATGTTGTATGTCTTTAATAGTTTAACACAAGTACATTATAAACGTTTTTATGCGTATCAATACTAAAAGTAGAGAATTTTAAAAGTTTCTAAGTTTATTTTAAGTCTTATGCCATAGTACGTCTTATGTCATAATGTAATGAAAAAATAATGCAATCAAGTAATAATATAATTATAACATTTATTATTAAATAATTTATATATAATAATATAACACAAAATTAAATTTTTTTTTTTATTAATTTATTAAAATCAAAAATTTCAAATATTTCAAAAATTTAACCAACAATTTTAATTAAAAAGAAATAACAAAATAAAAAATGAAAAAAAAAGCATTACGTTCCATCCTCCTTCATATATTTCGCCACAATCTGACTTATTTTCATTTTTGCTTTTATATTCTGCTCCGTGTCCATCTCCTCCAACTCCGATGTTACGACGAGTCCAAATGCGTCGTATTCGTCGTATACCAAATCGGAATAATTTGACACATTTCCGCTTGGTACGTAAACATGTTTTACTTCTGGTTGTACCAAGGATGATCTAACAACCACAGACGGTTTGGTAACCGCAGATGAAGACTGTGGCACTTCCTGCTTCAGTTGGGAGGAGATCTGTAATGAAAAGTATTAAATTATAAAAGCATAAAAGTATAAATATCCACAATAGTATAATATTCAATTCTTACTTCCGATGGTTTTTGCTGAATATTTTGCGTCACATTTTTCTTCCTCCAATCATAGGAACAATGTGGCGCTTCCTCTTCCTGTCTGACCTCAGGCGACGGGGCAAATATGGGTTCTTTCCATATTACCTCTTGCGATTCTTCTTCCTCCTTCAGTAACGCAATTATTGCTTCTTCCTGTAATTAAATATTTTTCTTTTAAAACAAATATCTATGGTATTATTATACAGAAATATTACATCCTTCTCTACCGCATTCACAACTTCCTCTTGATCCTCTTTACAGTTTTTATTTTTAATTAATTCCTTTTTTCTTAATTTATAATCATCCGAAGCTTCTTCCATCCAATATTTTATAAGTGGCAGCATCAACTTGTAATACCAAAGCTTGACGACATGTTTCGGATTATCCACAGTTTTTTTTAACTCCCTATAAGTATTAGTCCTAAAAACTATAAAAAGGAAGAAAATTGTTATTATTAAATAAACTAAATGAAATAAATATTGCGTACGTTGAATTTTGTTTTTCACAGTGGTATGTGTTGCATTTGGTTCTATTTCCAACAATACATTTAGCAGGGCGTCATATGCGGCATGCCTTTGAGGTCTGTCGGACGCCATCGGGTGTTTTATCTGCCATAAACATTTGTGTGCAATTAAAGTATTTACAAATTTTAACAAAACTTTGCGGTTTTTAGTTTCATCCTTTACTTTTGCGACAGACATTTCTATAATAAAAGATGATTTTTGTTTGTTACAAATATTAATAGAAAGTCGTTATACCCAGACCACATAGTGGTATTACTTTACACTATTAACTATTTACATATACATACATATATTAATATAATTTTTTATTTAATATTTTATATAATATGTATATTTTATATAATATATATATTTTATAAAATGTACTCGAAAAAGTGAGTATTAGTCGATCGGATTAATAAAAGATGGTTTTAGGTTAAATATTTCTGTTACTAACAAATATTAATATAAAGTTGTGGGTTTCTTACTTCTTTTTCAATTTCTTGTAATTATGCAAAAGGATTAATTCATTAATTGGTCAATTGTAAATTGATCTGTAAATAAAAATAAAAATGTTTTAGATATGAAATATTTTGTAGTGATATTAATTTAAATTTATACTTATTTTTTCATGTATGTTGTTTGTATGTATCTTGTGTGAATTTTTCTAATGTAATTATGTAAAATGATGAATTCATTAAATTGGTAAATTGTAAATTGTTTTATCTGCAAATAAAAATATAATTATTTTAACTATGAAATAATTTTTTAATGTGTTTGCTTTACATATCCAGATGTGTATATGTGTATTCATATTTGTATACGCTACTTGTTTCTATTTGCCTGAAAAAGAGAATTGTAATACAAAATTAGTATTTTTTTTTTGTAGAAATGAATTATTCTGCAATATTATATAAAATATTTACTTCGTAAAGCTTAATTTGTGTTGCTTTTTTATGCATTACCGCCTCAATTTAGTTAATTTTTTAGCTGCTTTTGAGTTTTTTGAAGCTGTAACGCGAACAGTATAGTTTTTACAATTCAAATTCTTGCAATTTTTATACAGTAAAACTGTTATGTAAAAATCTAGGAGCTCCTTCCTATGAAGCGAGCAAGGGTCATCCTCATCAAACCAATCCTTATAATTGGACGTTTGCATATCTTTTTTTATCTCTGCTGCTATTGTCTGAAATTAGATTATTTATGTAAATTAATTAATTAAATTATGACAATATTGAAAAAACAAATTTTACCTTTCGTAGATTAACGACATGGTAATAATTTCTAAAAATTTTTTTATACGTTTTGAAAAATTCTTTACTAATTTCATCGTATAGGGTAGAAGGCACAAAAACGCTGCGAACTTTAAAAGCTTTGTGCTTAAAGAAGATGTTTGCGTCGGATGCGGGTCCCTTCGCAATTGCAATACATCTTTCGCATTGTATTTTCTCCCAAAATTTTTTGAAAATAGTATAACCTACAAAAACATACAAAATATTTATGTTAGCCTAGTTAAATGCAAAAGTACAATATATAACATTTAGTTACCTGTATAGTATGACAATATTTCAGCTTCATGGTCTGTTACATCTAATGCTTCATCTTCCAAACCATTGTCTTCGTCCGCGTCTGTCACTTCAATGTCAATGTTCAATCTGTTTCCCAAAACAGGAAATTCTGAAGATGGATCCTGTGACTCTTCAGTGGCGTTTAACCATTGCAACATCACATCGCCATCAGGATCATCTTCACAATTCGTGTTCGAAAAATTGTATTTAAATGTTATGATTTTCATAGAGACCAAACGCGCTAGAATATACTGTAATTCATTTATCGAAGGGTGGGTATTACATCCACCCTTCGATCGTATTTTGAAAAACAGATTTTCAAGAGCATCTTGATTAAATTTTCCAAACAAAATGAAATTAACGTTTTTGTATAATTCAAAAACGTGTTGACTCATTCTAAGGAAACTTGTTAGAGTCAGAATAAAACCATTAACACATTTATTTTTTTTTTGTCCTTCAAATTTAAACGACTTTAGGTACTCGATCATTTCCAAAATAAATTCAATATTTTCAAAATTACCTCTTGGGAATGGTCGTCGGTTCGGGTTTTTGTCATGAACGAATTTCGCGTTCAGTACGTCGAATAATTTATTGAACTTTTCAATAAATGCAACAGTGGCAGATACATAACACGCCAGGGATGGATGGAAAGCGTTTTTTTCGGCCATCGTTTTTATTGCAGCTGCTACACTGTGGCTCAGTAACTGGGCAGCTGTGGAAACCTTAATTTTTTAAATATTAATGAAATGAATATTTTCCTTTCGTCAATTTTATTACCTTCATTTTTTGCAAATTATTTGGGTAAACGTGCTCGTATTTAAGCTTAGGCATCATTCGAATGCTGTCGCTTTTCGTGTCCATATCGAAAGCAGCTCGAATAACTCCAATACTCGCAACTCCGTCACTGGTTTCAATGTTGTGAGACACCAAAGTATTTCTTATTGACTTTAATAAGTGGCAATAGTCATACATAAGAAAGATTTTCCTTTTGTTTGGAGTGACAAAGAATGGGGCTGCTTCTGTACCCCCTAACTCTTGAAGTGCAATTATGTTGCTAGCACCTTGGTCCATAACAACACATCTCGTCAGGAGGCCAATGTTCTCAGCAGCCTCAATATTTTCCATTATTAGGTCCTTTAAAATGGATCCTGAATATATATAAAATGAATATATATAAAATGAATTGTTACGAAGCAAAACAAAGAAACAAAAGCATTTACCTCGTAATGCATCTGATGTTGCATAATAGCTCAAAACATATTTCCATTTTGCAAACACGCCCTTTATCATAAAAACCAAAGCTTTAGTGGCTACGTCTTTGGTTCTCTCCCCTTTGCAGAAATCAACAAGACCATCGATGCGATCGTTTGCCTTATTATATACCATACCTCTGCTTATCGAGACTTCATCGAGGAGGAGAATACACTCCTTATGCTCTCCTTTAAAAGTATGGACCATTTTCGAAAGATGGGCAATAACATTTCCATCGATGCCTGATCTTACATACTTTATGGGCCGCCAATTCCTAAGAGAACTTTTTGAGGGTAACTTAAACATAAGAGCGTCTCGCATAAAAGCGTAAGCCTTCCCCGACATGTACTCTATATTTTGAGCTATGTTTTTATCGTCTTCTGAATAAACCTGCTTTCCAGACACAATCATTTTTGCGAAGGTAATACTCTCTTTGCTGGCTGCTTCGTTTGGTACTATCTCACTTTTGTGCTTCAAAGCCAATTTCTCGGTTAAGTCAGCAATTTGAGCATTCAATTTGATAACCTCCCTTTGCAATGCCATTATTTTTCTTACGTTTGATTGCTGATTAAATACAAATTTTTCCTTCCACCCACATCCACATTCCGAAGGAACCTCTTCTCCTTTTGGCAAACAATATACCTTGGATAGCTCATCCAACTCTTCAAAAGTGAAGTCAACTGCATCGCTTTCTTCATTACGCTTTCCGTAAGTCCTTTTAGACATAGTAAGATCCAAGAAATCCTCGCTTGCCTCTAACAAAGCGGGACGCTCTTTAAAAGAAAACCCTTCATTTATCAAAACACTATAAAATTGAAATATTTAAGTTTATTTACCACCATGTTCCAGTGGAACCGCTCCTTTCTTCAGACGCCGCAAACCAATGCTGTCTGGATGGAAGTGGGCACTACAAACCCTATCAAAATATTTGGGGACAAACGTTTCACTTAAATTAAGATTTTTCTTCCACACTGCCATAACATCTTCATTTGCCTCCGGAAAACGGAACAAAATTATTTCCTTATTCAAGGGACAATTCATTATACACCTTGGCATTTTAAATATTTGAATTTATCCTAAAAATTGGAAAAAAAAAATTTTTTTACGCACTTCTTCAAGACTTCCTAATAGCATGTAAAAAAAAAAACCAGAAAATATGTTTTTTTATTATCATAAAGTAAATTTTATTTACAAAACAAATTATTTAATATAATAATAACAATTAACTTATATACAAAAATATAACAAAATATAAGAAAAACAAAAATATTACAAAAAAAACAAAATATTACAAAAAACAAAAAAAATTATGCACACATGGAGTGGAATGCATTACAATTTTTTTAGCCTTCCATCGTACAACACAGCGCTGATTTCCTCGTAACACCTCCTATAGCGCTCTCGTGTCATACTGCGGAGGCAACATGCCAAGTGCACCGCATATGGCTCACTGCGCCTCGTCGTATTAATTACTGGCATTTGGTGGACAACTTGTTTTGGTGATGTGGCGGTAGGCCTAAAAAGATATATTGGTTCTACTGACAATATAAATGAAATGAAATTAATAAATTAAATTAAAATAATTCTTAATTGGTCTCACCTGCAGCTGGAGGTGGCATAATTGTTACATCTTGAATTTCAATGCCTGGAACCATATCTTCGATCTCGGCGGGAGGAATAACTTCTGAAAAGGCATTCAATTCAAAATCTTGCTCTAAAATTTTTAAAAAAAAAACTATCAAATTTACCAAAAACCCTGCTATCCTCTTTACAACTTTTGGGAGGTTCTTCGATTTGGGGTGTCGACTTCTTTGTAGGTATAAAACTTTTAATTGAGTCAACACTCCCATCGTCGAATGCAAAATCATTCTCAATTTCTTTGGTTACGTCAACCCCCAAAAATGACAGGTTGGAGTAGCACCACAATGTTGTAATGTAGTTCTTATTTTCTTTTATTTTATTCTCCTCCCGCCGAAAAGTAGTTATAAGGCAATTTATTAAATTCTTAGTTTCACCCATGTCACCTCTTTTAAATAAATTAATAAATTTTTTTGTTAGAACATTAATCGCTTTGTCCCTCGTTTGTTTTACGACATAGTCCTCATGCGTTGCATCCCACAAGCATGGAAAGAGCTGAAGGCATATAATAAATTCGGCGAGCAATTCAGCCGCATAATTCTTCAATTCGCAAGGACTCATTCTAAACACTCAAAAAGTGAGTATTAGTCTTTTGTTATAAACATTTCGTTTGTTAGTAACAAATATTAATACAAAGTCGTTATACCCAGACCACATAGTGGTATTACTTTATACTATTAACTATTTACATATACATACATATATTAATAAAATTTTTTATTTAATATATTTAATATTTTATATAATATATATATTTTATAAAATGTATATTATTAGTATATATTATTAATATAATTTTTTATTTAATATATTTAATATTTTATATAATATATATATTTTATAAAATGTACTCGAAAAAGTGAGTATTAGTCGATCGGATTAATAAAAGATGGTTTTAGGTTAAATATTTCTGTTACTAACAAATATTAATAGAAAGTCGTTATACCCAGACCACATAGTGGTATTACTTTACACTATTAACTATTTACATATACATACATATATTAATATAATTTTTTATTTAATATTTTATATAATATGTATATTTTATATAATATATATATTTTATAAAATGTACTCGAAAAAGTGAGTATTAGTCGATCGGATTAATAAAAGATGGTTTTAGGTTAAATATTTCTGTTACTAACAAATATTAATATAAAGTCGTTATACCCAGACCACATAGTGGTATAAAGTATAACTATTTATATGCATTAATATATATTGAATTTTTTTTTTCATTTCATATTTTATGCATATGTATATATTAATATATATAAAATAAAAAGATTATACCATACTTTTCACTTACCTTGTTTTATTTGCAGTTGGTGCTTCAGTAATTTGTTTTTATATTGTATTAACAACACTTTTTTATTATTAAACCTTTTGTAATGTTGTGAAAATATTCAAATGTTTTTTTTAAAAAATTGCTTTTTTTTTTGCACAATTTCAATTAAAATTTGCACTTAATTGTTTTAATAATTGTTTTTAATATTTTTTTTTTTAATTAAATGTTCTTTTAGGAAGGAATGTTTTTTGCTTTTTTTGCGAGGAAATTTATTTTGCACTTTTCACTGTTAAAGTAAAGACTCCACTGTAATATAAGAAATTTCTTTTTTCATTTCTATTGCTATTTTGGTTGGATTTACAGTAACAGATTACAATGGAAAAGTTGGAGATTTTCTCTTTTAAATAATATAATGCGAATATAATGCTTTCTCACTTTTTCCAATATATTGACCGGAGATCGATCAAGATCTCGACAGTTTTCAATTAGAATATACATATACATGGACAAAAGGCTTTTCGCATTTTTTTTGCATTAGTATGCAAAATAAAGGAAACGGGTATGAGTAATGTACTAGAAGGAAATTTTCAACATGTGTTGGTAGCTGAGTGCGTCTAGTGGTGACGCTATGATTTTTGTGGCCAATGTTCAAATCCCAGAGTTAGTAAAAAAAAATTTTTTCTCCAGTCTTCTTTTCTATTAGTCAATTCATTTTTATCTATCAACACCACACCACACAAATATATGTGTGGCATTTATTTCCATTAGCAAATTTTATTTCATTTTTATATACTTACTTTTTTTCTTTTTTTTTAAATTAATGGTTCAACAAAATCTATATATTCACTATTTATTTATTTATTAACAAAAAAATATATATATAAATACTTTTACAATACAATTACTTCCATATATGCATTTCATTCCAATATTTTTTCGCTGCAGCCATATTTCCAATATTTTTTGGCTGCAGTCATATTTCCAATATTTTTTGGCTGCAGTCATATTTCCAATATTTTTTGGCTGCAGTCATATTTCCAATATTTTGTTGCTGCAGTGAATGGCGCCAGCAAGCCACCAGCATATTTTACCTATTAATTTCTGCGGCCAGAGTTACGCAAATTCAGTTTGACCATCCTCTTATTAGATCATCCTTGGCAGGGGCAGAATAGCTCAAGGGAGGGCTTTGTACAGGGGGCAAGTACGTATTCGACAAATGACTGACATCAGCAGAGGCAGCAGCCAACAGAGCAAAAGCAATGAAGAATTTCTGCAAAGACAAGTAAATCAACAAATGAAATACAACTAAACAAGACACTTAAAACTAAAGTATGATTTCAGGCGCTTGCTTTTAGCTTTGCACGGAATTTCTAAAAAGACGTTAAACTCAATTATTTTAAAAATAATTTCGACACATTAAAGTTTAAACATATAATTTCCAAATTATTTTAAATGATTATTTTTTTTTTTTTTTTTTTGAGAAATGCACTGTTTAATAATAATTTTTTTTTTAGTTCATAGTTTTTATTTAATATTTTAATAATTCAATTTCAAACTAACCATATTTGTGGTGTCTGAATCAAGTTAACCGATTGAAGAAGTCGTTGGAACTGATGTTGTTCATGTCCAACACTGATTAATTTATACTAAAACATCTTTATGTTAAGTCAATATGGTTTTGGTTGTTTAATTATTAACCAACAGCTATGCATATGTATAAAAAAAAAATATTTTCTTTTGTTATCTTGCATATAAAATGACATTTGTTTGTACAACTTAATGTTAACTTTAAGAGGCCTAAAACAAGTTTCCATTATATTACAACGATATTGTCCTACTTAATAAATTCTGCAAATAAAATTTATGACCTATTTTTCGAAGTTTATCTAATTTTTAATAGTTCCTGATATTGTGATTGAAGTTGACAAAATCTGAACGGATTGAAAGCATTACAACTTTACGATAATAGAATAATACAAAATATGGTGAACTACGAATAGTTAACACCCTTTTGATTCAAAAAAATAAAAATATATATATTATTAATTCAAATTTGAAGAAAAGAATAGTAAAAAGATTAGTGAAAATGAAAATAAAAACTCACATTAAATCCCGTTAATAATCTCTGGAATTTTACAAATTTTTTCCCGAGACATCCTGCGAACTCAATTCTGTATGGACACCCTAATTAAGGACTAGAAAGTTTTTAAAATCTGACACATTTTTTCAACAGCAACATTTCATAGAGTAATTCTAGTAATATTAAACCATTTTTCTACAAATAAATTATCTGTTGTTCCGAATATAGTTTTTTAAACTCTTTCTTTAAACTCACACTCTCTGTCTGTCTGTAGTGGGGCAACCCCATTCCTATAGATTGATTTTGAGGTAGTCACGCACAGTCATTCACAGTCACGGAGTGATCTAAATGTCATTTCCCCTCATCCGATCGATCTAAAACTTGGTCCATACACTTGCTGTGAAAAAATATAGTCACGCGCAGTCACGGAGAGATGAAAACCTCACTTCCCCTCATCCGATTGATCTGAAACTTTGTCCATAGACTTGTTTTGGCCAAAGATTAATTTTAAGATAGTCAGACACAGTCACGCATAGTCACGCACAGTCACGAAGAAGAGCTTTCAAACCCATTTCACCTTATCCAATCAATCTGAAACTTGGTCAATATATTTGTGTGGAAAAAGATTAACTCTGACATAGTCACGCACACTCACGCATAGTCACCCACAGTCACGGAGTGCTTTAAAACCCATTTACCCATATCCGATCGATCTGAAACTTGGTCCACAGACTTGTTGTCGCCAAATATTAATTTTAAGATAGTCACACACAGTCACAAGTAGTTACGCACAGTCACGGAGAGATTTAAGCCCCATTTACCCTCATCCAATCAATCTGAAACTTGGTCCATAGACTTGCTGAACCAAAGATTAGTTTTAAAATTCTCACACAAAGTCACGCAGACATTCAAAACTCATATGCATAAGAAAATAAAGAGTTTTAATAAAAAATTATTATTTATGGGTTAGATTATCTATAATATTAATAGGCTAGGCGATTTCTTGTGACCGATGTTTTGTTTTACCGTTTTATCCCGATTTTGACCAAACTTATATTATTTGAAAGGTATTTCTTTTTAGTCGTTTTGCAGATTCACAGATTTTTAAATTTTTTCCTTAATTTTGAGTAAATTTCATTTAAAGTTGCTACTAATACTTACATAAAATTATACAATGCTATGTGTGTTTATTAAATTTGTTAATGTGTTTGTGAGTTTGTTTTCTTCATTCACAATAATAATTGTGTTGAATTGAAAAATAATTTTGGACATAAACCATTCGATATTTAAAAAGTGTTGAATTCTGAATTGGCTAAAATTGATTAGCACACCTTAAGGGTCTTTATTTAATGAAGAAATAAAATTTTCTAGAATTTGCACTCGAATTTCGAGGGCTGGAATCTGCTAGTTATAGGTAAATAGTCCGTATATAAAAAAAATTGTTTCCAAGAGTTAAACTAACCATATCTCAAACACTTTTGTATAGAAAAATTCTGAATAACTCAAAATTTTTTTTCATAAAATTTTTGTATTTAATAAAATTCTGTTTACAGAAAAATTCACTGTATCTGAAATTAAGTTCTCTATAGATAATCTTATTATCTGAGTTTATTTGCGCATAGAAAAATTGTACTAATTTATCGTAAGAAAAATTCTTCGCTAATGCAACTTTTTTTTATAGATTTCTGAAATTAAATTTCCAGTGAAAAAATAACTCATAAAATTGACTTAAAAACGGGAATTTCTCTTTAGAAAATTGTATTAGAAAGAGATACATTTTCTATAGTCACACTATTTCTTTATTACAAAATTTTTGTTATCTTTTTATTATATCCCCTAGCAAATATCCCGCATTTACGCTTATTTTTATATAGAAAATTTCTCAGTACCTGAGTTTTTTTATTGTACAAAATAAGCATGCTTTCCTGAAACAATTTTTCTATAAAAAATGTATTATCTGAGTGGGATGGGGCTTATCTCTGATTTTGATTCACTTAGAGCAGATAATATCTTCCGGACTTAGATCAATCATTCCCAGGGCTACAGTTTCAGAGCAAAAGCTTCAATGTTAGCTATAGTTAGATGTCACTAAAATCATGCATCCTGATTGGTCAGGAAGACGACTGAGTAACGTAGACTAATGGCACTGAAGCATGGTTGCAACATGGGATTGGACACGCATATAGCAGGCCTATTACCCACTTAGAGGGCAAGGTCTAGAAATCTAAACTGATAAAGAATCGCTAACAAAACAGCGTAGCGCTCGATGCTTAAACGGGAGTTAGAGGAACACATGTACTACTGGCTTAAAATGGAACCATTTTTATAGAACTAAAAATTTTTATTTATACTTTCAAATCTATTTCATCACCTTCAATCCAATATACTTATGCCAACCTTTTTTCTACACCTCGAAAAAGTTGTTAAAGGTGATTTCCGGAATGGCCTGTAAAGGACGTAGCGTTTCGGCTTTTATCTCTTCAATTGATTCTAACTGGTATCGCCGAAGTGGTCTTTTCAGTTTATTAACTTGCCAGCCATACGGTGATTGTGAAATGATATAAATTGAATTTTGTGAGAGATTTGTATGCAGTATGAGACAGTACATTTTCTTGGTGCAAAAACCAAGAGCTTTCTGCCCGCAATTCTGGCGAATAGCTTCACTCAAACAAAGCATGCCACTTTTACAATATTCCTTGTTAATGGTTTGAGCCAGTAGAAGGAGTTGATAATACACCACACAACGATTATCGCTGAAAACTATTAACATGATCGTGATTTTTGAACGATTTTGGCGTGATCTTTTTGGCCTTGCTTCACCTTCTGCTTGATATTCGTTTGATTGCTGAGTTTTTTTAGGGCCGTAGGCAGAGATAAGTCCAGGTCTCGCGTTTTATTACGTTCTGGTAGTCAGAAAGCATTGCTTCAGAGATATTTATGCGAAGCTCTTAAAAAATTGTGTTTTTGGAACCAATCCAGATTTGACGCGTTTGAAACACAATATATCATTTACAATATTGCTGACTGCTCCTCTTGAAGAGTCAATAGTACCAGCAATATCTCTAATTATCAGTCGACGATTTTTCAGCACCAAATCTTTGATTTCCTTATTCATCAGTTGATATTTTTTTATCGTCCGGGGCTGACTTTGTCTTCAATGCTTTCAACGTTTCTTGCAATTGTTTGTAACTCGTTTACATTTTTTGTTGTTTTTGACATAACCTGGTCATCGTAATTACATTGAAGGGAACATGTTTCTCCAATAAAATCTAACATTGTAAAAATTGCCGAATTAATCTTTAAATGTGTGCAAAAACGACTGTCACTATTGAACCAATGGAGATATTGACATGAAATTTCGATATTCAAATAAATTGGATTTGACTGGCATCACTACTGTTTTGAACATATGCAAAAAAATAAAAATATGTGATTTGATGAAAAATTTTTTTTAATTCCTTTATTTGCAATAATTAGTGCATAAAGAATCTATATTATAATTGAAAAAATATAATGGGAAATAGATTGTGTAAATAAAAAGTTTTTATTATAGTTATAGAACAGCATCATCGCAAAAAGTGTGTTTTATTAACATCGACCCCATATTAAGAGTTTTTTTTTAAATCAGCGCAAAATATAGACGTTTTTAAAATTGTTTTTTTTTTCATAAAATTAATGTCTAATTTTTTAAAATAATGACTAGGTTCAATAAAAAAACATGTTGGAATTTAAATATCAATTAGTTTTTTTATCTCTTAAGACCTGCTTAGTAGAAAAAGGGCATTTGTTTTGATTTCACAAAGCCTTTTCTATGTGCTTTAAAACGAGAAAAAATATTCTTATTGAAATTAGAGAACAGCAAAAAACTCGTAGATTTAAGAATATTTTCATTTACGAGTTTTTTTTTGTGATTGCGGTTTCAAGAACAGTGTGATTATCTGAAACTATTTTTACATTGAAAAGTTCCGCGTTGACGAACTATTTATACTAGCAGATTCCAGCGCTCGAAATTCGAGTGCAATTTCTAGGCAGCTTAATTTCTCAACTTAGCCAACTCACAAACCAACACTTTTATGGATGAATGAAGACAACAAACTCATTAACAAACACATTAACAAATTTAATAAAACGCACATAGCATGTGTATAATTTTATAAATGTGTGAGTAGCAACTCTAAATGCAATTTACTCAAAATAAAGGAAAAAATTTAAAAATCTGTAAATCTGTACAACGGCTAAAGAGAAGTACCTTCCAAGTAATATTAGTTTGGTCAAAATCGGGATAAAACGGTAGAACAAAACATCGGCCACAAGAAATAGCCTAGCCTATTAATATTATAGAAAGAAAATGTGTACGTTAACTTTTCGGTGGGAATGCCGAACTATTTTTATATAAAAAATTTTTTTGCCTGTGAACTAGACAAATATCGCAAGTGATTTCGACTTAAATTATCCAGAGATCCATATCAAATATAACCAAATTTATTAGTTACTATGTCGGAAATAACTCATGTATAAAATTTTTAATCACAGATATTTCGAAGTTAAATTTAATCATTGGTTAAGTCAAATCAATGGACAATTGGAAAACTTAACCTCAGGGAAAACAAAGATAATTCAACGGGCCATAATATTATTCATTATAGATTTAATATTTTGTGTAATCTTTATATATCACTAACCCGCTGTTGCCCAGATTCCATAAATATGTCACACTTTACGTTAACGTATGATTAATTACCAATCATATGTCTACGTATTAACCCTTTCAGACCTAGCTATACCGATTGTGAGATCTGGTTTAAAGTGCTTAAAATATAAATAAATTAATTTGTTGTGATTTTTTTTCACAGTTATTCAGTGATTGTGAAATATCTGGCGTGCCTTACACAAAAGGGAATTAAAAAATGAAAGTAAACTTTGCTAAAAAGATTTTACAATGACTAAAATCGTTCTACTACTCGGGTCTGAAAGGGTTAATTTTGGGATTGTAATAAAATCGAAAACTAAGCGTCGTTGAACAAAATGGTTGAAAATTTTTCCCATTCGAAGTGTGGGCTAACTATTTTTAGGGTTGCCACATAGAAAAACGTAATTTTTTGGTGGGGAACATAAAACGCTTATATCCCGAAAACTAAGCGACGTATAGTAAAATGGCTAACATTTAACCTCCTGGCTACAATTGGGCAGTAACTATTTTTAGGGTTGCCAGATCAAAAAATTTGGCAGGTCACATAAAATCGTTTATATCTCTACAACTAAGCGTCGTAGAGCAAATTGTTTGAAAATATAACTTCTGTAATATACACTCTAAATGTCAGCTAACATATTCACAATTGAGAACATGTTGGATTTCCAACTGATACAACAATGACAACAGCAACAGCAAGATCAACTATTGTTAAAAAACCGAGTTCATGACCACCATAGTTACACATGTACTCTTTCAGTGAATGAATCTAAAATACTTTTTGTCAAAATTAGCGCATCGCTTGAACATACAAAAAAAACCTGTCGAAAAAAGGGCGTAAATATCTGCATAATTTTGTACACGAAATAAACCACATTCAACATATGTGCATATTTAGTCCAAACCACATACGTAATTTACATTATATAAACTAGTAGGTGAAGACAACATACATAAATGCTTGAAATGATGAATAAATATACAACTTAAATGCAAGTAAAATATGCTGCTTGCAATATATTATGCTATTTTTAAACTAGATTTAGATTAATTTATTATAATTCATTCAATGACGTGTATATGAAAATTTATATCGTTTACCATAACACTCGTATAATAAACAAATATAAAACTACTTAAATCAATAGGTCATGCACATGCTGCTGTTGGTTCCATATAAACTCAATTGTTATTTAGTGTCATTGACAATTTTGGCCCTTTGTAATATTGTTCATTCTTTTTATTTTGGCAGATTTTTTTTTTTAGTTTTGAATATTTATGGTACAACTAGCATGTGCAATTAAAATAAACCATAACATTAAATATAAATATATTAAAAATATAATTAGCAAGATGTACTTCATGTCGGCGCAATGCTCTTTGATTATTATTCGTAGCATGATGGCGTTTTACCTACGAGTATCAAACATTCATCTAAATACCCACAAGCTAACCCACATGTTAGAGCAACTTTAAGAGTTGTACAGATTTTTTATTGTCCTATAAAATTTTAAAAATTTTATGAGTTATAAGGTTAAAGCAATACTTAACTTAATTCAATGATATTTGTGAGAGATTGTATTAGCAACAAATGTATTTGGTTCTAACGAGGACGGTTTTCTAGGCCCCCCAGCGCTGCAGTTTGGATATGTGATAGAAGAGCAACATTTTTGAAAGTGCTTTAACGAACAAATTATAAACAATAAATACATATTATTTTTATTTATTCAAATGACATACACTTAAAAGTGTTATAAAATTTAGATATTTAAATATATTTAAGTAGCAAAGGTTTTTAAATAGAATTTAAAATATAAATTAATTAATTTTTATTCTATTTTAGAATATCTGAATAATAATAACGATATTTTTCCCCTCCACACTAGTACGCGGTATATATAATTTTATTACTTCGTTTGTAAAAAATAGAAAACAAGTCTGGCACCCCTTAAATATATATATTCTTAACTCAACAAGCGGAATTAATATACCATTGTCCGTCTGTCCGTCTGTTAAAATCATGATCATGGCCTCAATATGTCAGTTCGGGTACTTGTTTTTATCGAAAATAATTAAGTGACATCTTGGGCAGTTTATTGCTAAAAATCTTCGCAATCAGTTTTATAGGTCCGGAGATTTCAATAAAAATGTAAAAAAATTCTTTAAAAAGTATGATTTTTCTATGTTGTTCTCTTTATTTTGTTTCTTGTGTGTCATAGCTGTAATTGTTGTTATTTTTGTGGCCATTGAGTTTATAGCACTTGTTGCCACACGCTTTTTTAAGGTTAGCACGAAATAATTACAAACATAATTAGAAAGTTATTTTTCTTAAAAAAAGTAACGAATTGCACTGTGCGACAGCCAAAATCGGGATTGGATGAAACCACCGGGGAAGTCTATATCGGTCAAAGAAAGGTTATACGTGTCCCGGTGTTTCGCTGGGAGTTATTTATTTATCACGTGCAGCCCAATGTTAGGTAAATGTTTCTATATTTATGTTTTTACACCTAATATAATATTTTATCCCCATTTTCCTGGTAATTTTTATTTTCTTCTTTAAACTGGCAAATGTTGAAACTAAGCAAATTTAAGGATAATAATACTCCGCCGTTTAATGTTTTTAACTTACAGATTTATTTTTAAGTAGTTTTCGAAACAAATTACAATTGTTTTCAATGACGATTTAATTATTAATTTATTTTATTCATTACTATCTTCAATCTCTTTTCTGGAATATGTGCTTCTCCAAGTATGGTACCTGCCAAATTTACTTTGTTGAAATTTACTTTGTCGCTTACTTTGTTGAAGAAAAATATTAAAATTATATAGGTGGAAATTTCAAAGTCGTTTTTCGGGACTAGATCTTATGTATACAATTTTTGTCCGTCTGTCCGTCTATAATAATCACGATCACGCCCTCAATAAGTCAGCTAGCTTGCTCGTTTTTAGTGCAAATAATTCACTGATAATCTGTGCAGGATGCTGTATAAAATCAACACAATCGGTTCAATAGGTCCCGAGACTTCAATGAAAATGTAAAAAACTTTTGAAAAAAATATGATATTTCTATGTAGTTCTTGCTATTGTTGTTATTCTAAATTTTGTTTCTTGTTTGCGATATCTATAATTATTGTTATTATTGTTTTTGTATGTATGTATGATTTTGTATGTGTTTATATATACTCCACGAGTTTACAGGTACAAATTGTGTGGCTTGATTTCGTCGCAGTCTATTTCTAATGCTGGAGTCGCAGCTAAAGTAGGTGGCACAGTTAATCTAATAGTTACTTCACGAATTAACCATTTTAGTCAATTTTTCAATTTTAAATATGAGTATAAATTAATGGTTGGAAAACAAGAACTAGTAGGAGTATTAAATTCGCCTGTGCCAAATCTTTGGTACCCTCCACCCGTGCTCTTAATACAATATTATAACCAAGGTTGTCAACACTAAGGGACAACAAAGGCTAGATTTCACTTTATCATGGCTAGAGTTTTTACAATAATTAACACAAATGTTGGGTATTTTCGAGCTTTTTTAAGAGAAAGCAGTTTGTTAGTCGAACCAGCCGTATGTGGAATAAATTCCGCGCACAGGTCTTTCCTGACAGTTACAATCTAATACAATTTAAGTCAAATATCCACAAACACTACTCCCTCTTTCCTCCTTCCCATAACCTATTTTCCTGAGATCAACACAATGTACTGCATATGTATGGAACATCCCCTAAGTGTTGGTCAATAACTGAAAAAAAAGCAATGAGCATAAATTTAAACGCATACAATTTAGTTTTCGTTTTTTTGGTTTTTAGCAATGCATAAACATTTTCACATTTGAAAAAAGAAGCTTACAAAAATATGTATGCATCGCTGATACACATCTATGTATACGCACATGTTCTTTTAGGTATGAACATTTTTATATGAAAATGTACCGGATACAGTTTTGCACGTCATTCCTCACCTAGTTGATCTAGAAGCTCCGAATTCAATGCCAAACTGCTGTAGCTTATGAATAACATTTTAAGTCTAAGGAGTCTGTCTGTTAAAAACGGTCAGGAGAATGTTTTCAACAGACATACACACAAACAAACGAACAAACATATATATACATATAAAATAAATTAAAGCAGTATCTTTTAAAATTCTCTGTTACATACATATGTAGTATCCTATGATAAATAATGTTTTGTAATTTATAATTTGTATTCGTGTAAAAAAAATAGTTTATAATTTTCTGTATTAAATTCGCGTCTTTTTCGTTAATAACATGATCCTGCAAGCAGCTTTCCAATTGTTTTAAATAGTTATATGCCTTAAAATCAGCCAATAAAAATTGTTTAAGAAGATGTTAAAGTGGTTCAATAGTATTTGTTACTTTGTTAGGTACGTTCACCCGATTCGTGAACAGGGGAACGCCACAAGGAGGCGTTCTGTCACCACTTCTATCGAACTTAGCGCTGAACTCAATGCTACTTTCGTTGGAGAGGCAAGGCTGCAACGTGGTCGCCTATGCTGATGACGTGGCCATAGCCGTAAATGGGAAGTTTCTATCCACACTTAGAGACATTCTACAGAGGGCTCTCACTATGCTATCTAGCTAAGCAAGTAGTTGCGGTCTGGGGGTAAATCCGACCAAAACGGAACTTGTTCTTTTCACGAGGAAGTATAAGATACCTACCTTCGGCCCTATTTCTCTTTACGGTGCTGATATCGCCTTCTCTGATGGAGCCATGTAACTTGCCGTATTCCTGGACAGGAAGCTGAACTTCAGACGGAACTTGGAGGAAAGGGCGAAGAAGGCGACTATAGCTTTATACTCCTGCAAAACGGCCATTGGTCAGCGGTAGGGCTTCAGCCCAAAATTGCTTACTGGATCTACACAGCGGTGGTTCGCCCAATACTGCTGTACGGGGTCATCGTCTGGTGGCCTGCTCTAGAGAAGGCCTCTAATACCAACCTTCTTGCAAGGTTACAGAGAATGGCTTCCATGTGTATCACTGGTGCCCTTCGTACTACACCTACGGATGCCTTGAACATCTTCTTACACCTAATACCGTTGGACATATTAGGTAAACAGTCTGCGGCCTCATCGGCCATTAGACTAAGAAGCACAATACAATGGCGTGATCATAATTGTGGCCATGGAGTGATCCTGAATAACAGGAACTTACCATTGAACGTGGATTACACTACTCCGAGGAGTGTATTCGAACGACACTACAAAACTCTGATACAGACAAGGGAATCCTGGTCAGGGAGGATTCCAGGTAGAAGGCGTTCGATAAATTTCTATACTGACGGATCGAAATTGTATGGTCAAGTTGGTTTCGGAGTCTATTCAAAGGAGCTTGGACTAAATCTGGCTCGCAGGTTGCCAGACCACTGCAGTGTTTATCAGGCAGAGGTACTGGCAATAAAGGAAGTTGCTGACTGGTCAGTTCGGAATATTCTGTCTACAACCGCAGTCAACATCTACTCTGATAGTCAGGCCGCGGTAAAATCCTTGGAATCAATGTTCCTGAAAACAAGAACCACCCTTAACTGTCGCACGTCTTTAAATGAGATGGCCAAGCAGTTCGACATCAGACTCATATGGGTCCCAGGGCGCAGGAATATACGGGAAACTGTAAAGCTGACGAGTTAGCAAGACAGGGCACTACCTTACCTGGAATCTTGCAAGCTGGAACTTCGGCTTCACACCGCCGGCATAACCGACAACAGATGGGCTAACGGATCAACGTGCAGGATCACGAGACAGATCTGGCTGGCTCTAAATCATAAGCGACTAGCGCGCTACTATCACTCTCCCGTGGGGAGATTTCAACAGTAGTTGCTGTTATCACTAGGCACTGCCTCATAGGGAGACACTCTGAACGCCTCAGGGTCTCGTCAAATGACTTCTGTCGTAGCTGCATGGATGTGGAGGAGGTGGAGAGCATAGAACACTTCCTTTGCTATTGTTCGGTGCTCTCCAGAACGAGACTTCGAACATTGGGATCGCCGTTTCTTCACGATCTCTCTGATCTCTCAATTGTGGACATTTGACATATCAGGGGCTTCATCAGGAGCTCAAACTGGTTCTACGGTGGGGGCTGAGGGGAACACCTATTCGTCCCGTGGTATCACAATGGACCCCAGAGTCTAAGTGTGCTTTTCCTTTGGTTTAGCAGCCACTTTCAACCTAACCTAACCTAACCTAACCTAGGTACGTTCGCCCAATTTTCTTTTTCAGTAACTTCTTCTTGTATTTTCAATTTCAATGGAGATGTTGTCATCTTCGGTATTTACATTTTCGTCAATGCAAAGATAGTCATCTGGACTTACAGCCTATAAGCTCGCACTAAAACGTGTAGTTCTGTTAAAGGAATATCATCTTCGTCATCAGTTAGAAGAATTGTAAACATCTTTATCAAAACCAGCTTTGGGGCTGGCGAAGCGTCTAGATTTGCTTCTAAATTTGATAGGACAATTTTGGCAATAAAACTGCGATAACAAGATTTAAACTTCGAGTAATTCCTTGATCTAAAAACTGTCAGATAGAAGTTATTTTTGTAGTTAACCATAATATCTTTATGTTATCTAACTCCATTTTGCAATCTTTCTTTTTTCCATTTGACAATCCAATTGCTATAACCTCTTTTCATCTAGGCCGTTTTCTTGATTTCCAAATTACTGGTAAGTCTGCGCTTGAGATTTTCTTAAATACTCGAAGCCGAGCAGCTTTTCCAATTACTGAAGGCATTTCCTTTTGTCCCGTCATGTTAACACAGAAAAGCTCCGACAACCTTTTCTTAATCTTTTTACCTGATGTACGTTTCGTGTTTTTTAAAGCTATTGGGAAGTGCTCTATAGAATAGACTGCTTTCATCAGCATTGTACACCCTTTCGGGTTTAAAATCGCGAAGCAATAGTTGCAATTTTTCTTTATACTGGTTAACATCATGAACATCACGCTGCTTTGCCACAAACTGCTTGAAAACTTATATTGTGTCTTTTACGCCACTTCTACAGCCATCCGTTTGATGCAACAAACGTTGTCACTCGCAATTCAGTGGTGATTTGTTTGGCTTTTTTTTCAAAAACAAGAGGAATGTTTTTTGATCGAATTTTGGAAAACCATTCAGTTTGTTGAGCTGTTGATTATCCGATGGAAATCTAAAATCTTCGTTTTGTTTAAAGTTTTCAACAGTAGATTTTATGTTGGCTACTTGCTATTTTTCGATATCAAATCTTTGAAAGAAGATCAATATAAATTAAATCTACACTTAAATACATACACACAATTACATAATTATAAATCTTTCTGCTAGTTTCCGAACCGAATATTTTTCTTTCTTTGACGATTCAATAAACCAATTAATTTAATTCAACTACAAAAAGTAAATTCCGTGAATACTCAACACACAGAGTTGCCAAATGAATAAAATGAAATAGATAAACAAAAAAAAAAAATAGAACATTATTTGTGATTTTATGAAAATGTCCACATAATGGAGAGTTTTCAACCAAAATATATACAAAGTGTTTGTCCATGTCCATGTAGGGGTGTGTCCATCTGTGGAATATTTAGTCATATGGAAATTATTACTCGGTGTTACGTTTTCGAGTTTTTGTCCATTGAAGGAAGGTATCCTTTGTAGAGAGTCTCCCCTATAGGGACTTTTCACTGTATAATCTCTGCACACTGGTATGAAAAATTGTTATTAAATTAAATCATTGTAATTACAAATGTTTAATTTTGTACTTTTTCTGAATCTTTTAATGACACAACCGACTTTAAATTGTCATAAACGAATATCTGCTTTTTAACTGTAATATGGTTTGGCCAACCAAGAAAGCTTACTCCAATAATATAAAAATAATGCAATTTTTTTTGTTAGAAGTTAATTCTTTCTACGAAATTACAATAAATACTGGTCAAACAAGAAAAATAATGAACTATAAATATAAATGGTATTAGAACTAAAAGGTTATGAAACTGTATTAAAATAGTAACCATAGCCAACATTGTATATAATTATATATAATTAAGGAATAGGTAAAGGGTATCGAATATTCGGCACAACCAAATGTAACACTCTTGTTTAAATTTTGATGGTTTTTAAGACACATATTAAAAAAATATTGACTTTATTATAATAACTATTTTTGATAATTTTTGTTTGTTTCTGAAAAGATTGTGCCGGTGCCGTTGTTATTTCTATCATTTGAAAGTAAATTTAATTTCCTATTTCCGTTTCTAAAATATATTCCATAAAATTTAAAAGTTAACTAGTAGTGGGAATAAAGATAAAATAATTGAGCTTCAAAAGAAATAATATCTTATGACATTTTAAAAACACTATGAAAATAAAAGTAATTGAGTAATAAAGTTGTCGAATTATTCTTTATACAAAATGGTTTTGGATCAGCGGTGATATTGGCAGATAATTTTCAAACTACAGCTTTATTATACCCTGTACCACTATATGGTTTGGGTATAATGACTTTGTGCTACTGTTTGTACCTACCAAAACTATTTGACCTAGACCCATCTTTTATTATACCGATCGAAACAGAATCACTATCTGATTCGATTTAAATATGTCCGTCCGTCCGTCCGTCTGTGTGTCCATGTAAACCTTGTAATCAAACTGCAGGTTGCAAATATAAATATATTTTGACGAAATTGGCTATATAAGCTTCTGTCGGCAATAGAATAAACGCTATTAAAATTGGTAAGAATCGCTCCATGTTCAGACCTAGCCCCCATACAAAAGACCCCTATAAAATCGACATAAATTGCCATAAGATCCAAATTGTCATATAGATCTTACTCAAATTGGGTTTGTATGCGTCTATTACATCCAATAATGAGTAGTCCAAAAATGATCCCTATGAGACAACTCTTAGTCATAGGCCCCATATAGAGCTGCTTCCCGATCTTCACTTAAATCTATCAAAAAACAAAAATATTGCACTGATTCTTCTCAAATTTTGTTTGTATATATTTTTGCTAAATACAAAAGACTTTACCAAACATGGTCAGGATCGGTCCATTTTTGGGCGTAGTCCCCATATAAATATAACATCCGATATGAACTTTTTCATATCTGCAGCCAAAAAAATTAATAAAAATCCCACTCAAATTTGGTTTATGCTTATTTTCTATATCCAGTTAGTTGGGCCTAAGAGATAGGGTCTCTAAACGCATGGTATAGGGTATCGTATAGTCGGTCTAGGCCGACTATAATTTTCTTACTTGTTTTTTATTATCTTATATATTAAAACGGAGTTTTGTCTGTTTGTTTGCTTGTTTGTTTGTTTATTTGTTTGTTTAGGAGCACTATTAGCCGTTCATCTATCTCTGTTAAATTTTTGGCTGGCCAGTGTTTTTATAAATTCTATTCAATATTGCAGCAGTATTGTCAAATGTTTTTCCTTTTTCATAATGAAAAATTACTAATTTTCTATTTTCCAACGATGTATCTTTTCCTTTACGTCCCATTGCCCATTTTAGTAAAAAAAAAACTTGTCAAGGAAAAAAACTGTGCGGATTACTTTGTTTACTACACTTTAATAAAAATTGGATTTGCCATTTAAAAAAAAACATGTAAGAAAATTATATATGCTCTAGACCGACTAGGCGTTACCTTATGACATGCTTTTCGAAAATTGTTCTTAGGTCCAACTAATTGGGTATAAAAAATAAGCAAATTTGAGTGGAATTATTATTAATTTTTTACCGGCAGATCTGAAAGAGTTCATATCGGATGCTATATTTATAAGGGGACTACGTAGAAAAATGGACCGATCCTGACCATAATTGGTCATGTTTTTTGAAAAAACATATACAAATCAAATTTGACAAAAATCTGTGCAATATTTTTGTTTTTGATAGATTTACATGAAGAACAGGAAATGGGGACTGTAACTAAGAACTGGCCTACAATGTTTCTTGTGGACTACTGATTAATGGGTCTAACAAATATACAACACCCAAATTGACTGCGATCTATTTGATATTTTGGATCTTATGGCAATTTAAGTCGATCTCTCTGAATTTGCACCGATTTTCATCAATTTCAACAGCGTTTACCGATAAAAGCTTATATACCAAATACCATACCAAATTTCATCAAAATATATTAATTTTCGTCACCTGTATTTTTATTACAGGGTTTACATAGACGCTCTGGCAGACATACGGAGAGACGGACGGACGGATATCGTTAAATCGACTCAGAAAGTGATTGCGAGTCGATCGGTATAATAAAAGGTGGGTCTAGATCTAGGCGACATATGTAATTTATAGAAAATGTTTAATTTATAGTTTATCAAGTCTTCGAAATTTTCTAAATATTTTTGGTTTCTTTTAAACAAATATTAAAAAAAATATGTACATATATGAATTTCAAAAGGCAATGCAACACAGACCTGCTCTGTTCAAAAGCTTTCATAAGACTGAATGAAATTGTTGTTTACTTTTACTCTTTGGTGAGTATTTTTGTTTTCGTTCGGCTGTATACATATAAGAAGCCGAGCATCAGCGTGCTTGGTACGGCCTTCACTGGTCTAGATTAAGTATTTTTGATAGTTACAAACATCAGCACGAAGTCGTTATACCCTAAAAATTGTATGTTAATGGAATATCAAAAACCGAGTATTAGTGAAGCGTGTATTTATATAGAGTAAGACGATTTTTTTTTACACCAGAGGAAAATGAGAATAGGCCAAAAAGAACACTAAATGTTTTTGTTTCCGTATAAAAAACTGGATAAATTCATCGTTAGTATAACTGAAAATTTGCCGATTAAAAAAAAATAAATTAAGACCGAATATTAATGGCAGTAACTGTATATAGTGCAACAGATTAAAAAATAATGAAATTATAATAGAAGTGGAACATAAAATATTTAAAATTTATAACAAAATTTTGATCTAAGCGATTAAATAATGCAACTATTCAAATAGAAGGCATAAGAGACTCTGGCAAGAAGGAATTAATTAAGTGAATTCTTTAAGAATTAACAAAATTTTATTAGTTGTTTAATTAATCGAATAAAAAAAGAACTGATTCTAAACTAGTGATAAATTTAACATAGGCTTGTCGTAGCATGGAAGTTTCCTTTATGGTTTCTGTTAAGTAACCCAACACAACTTTTTGTGGAATTTAATATCAGTTCATAATAGTTCAATATCAATATTAATGTTTACGAATTCAATTAATATTTTTCCAATAATGACAATTCACAATTCACTTTTGATATGGTGTAGATTTTATGCTCTGGCATCAGAATTCTAATTATTTTCGGAAATATATAGATTTATGGCCGGATTCATTGTTGGATGTAGACTAAGTTAACAACAGCTGGCTAACAAAATCAATTACTACTATGATTAGCGCTACATCTCGCCATTGGGCTCCAACACTAACCCATTTCATGTCACTACTTAAAAGCGTTGCAATTTATTTATGCAATTTTTGACGTTTCTCTCGTTTTGAAATATCATTAATTTCCAGTTAACACTCACACTTTGTAATATGACCTGTCAAAAAATCGAGTATTATGAAAAAGTCGTATCATGTAAAAAGCTTGTTATGAAATTGATAGTTTGTATAATTTTATTTTCTAAGTCTGATGGTTTTTTTTATTTTTTTAGAAACATTTCTAAAAATTTGTCATTTTAATCGGACCAGAGTTGTTATTTTTTTTGGTAATATTAAAAAATAAAACAAATAAATTTGTTTTTTATTCTAAACAGCTGATTTCATAAGACTTGAGTGTGATAATTTAAATGGCCTAAGTATGCAGAAATAATGTCGGTATAACTTTATGACAGTCCGATGAATTTCGTTGCATTTTTATGTCGAAAAATCATACGACTGAGTGGTATCATGTAAATGGGCCTTAAGATAAATTGAAAGTTTCGAAATTTACCGAATCTTCTGATTTTCCATATTCCGAATGCGGAAAAGTCGAATAGTGTATTAATATAATTCCAAAGTAAAGAAAATCTGTAAAAATATTTGATTTGAAAAATATTATAATTACTAATTACTAATTGTTCATAGTTAAAGTATTTTCGATACATAAATCTGTGATTTTCTGGAATAAACGCGTATGTTAATTTTTGTCAGTTTTGAGTTAACGATGCCAAATATAATAATTTTTAACGCTCTCTACATGTGTTAATTTAAAAAAAAAATATTGACCATTTCTGAATTTTTTCTTTAAATAGCGATGTAACTTAAATGTTTATTAAATTAATTTGCAGCACTAAAGACGTATGTCAACATACGTTTGATCGCTGACAAATTATTTTCTCAGATTCAATTAACGATGTCCGTCCATCCGTCCGTCCGTCTGTGTGTCCATGTAAACCTTGTAATCAAACTGCAGGTCGCAAATATGAATATATTTTGATTAAATTTGGTATGTAAGTTTCTATGGGCCATATGATGAACGCTATTGAAATTGGTGAGAATCGGTCCATGTTCAGACCTTGCCCCCATACAAGTGACCCCTATGAAATCAACATAAATTGCCATAAGATCCAAATTTTCATATAGATCTCAGTCAAATTGGGTTTATATGCATTTATTACATCCATTGATCGCTGACAAATTATTTTCTCAGAAAACGACACATAGCGACATAGGTTGTTATGAATGAAAAAAAATGCAAAATAATTTTGGATTATTTTTCAGTTTATAACCACTTATAAAAACTTGTGTGTTTATTTCTGTTATTTTTTGTCACTATTATTCTCATCCCAAGTCCCGTTAACTTTTTGTTGACGAACAAAAAAAATCCATTTTTCAAGCAACAACAACTTATGTCTACATGGGTGGTTGCATTGGTAGTTTTCTTTTTCAAAGAATACGACGTTTGTCGACATAAGTTGTTTTGTCTGCACACACTTTAAGTGTTATTTATATATATATTTTTCGTCCTTCTCTAGGATCTATTCCTCTGAAGATTTTTGACTCAAAATTTTATATAAAGTATTTATTGCTCATATCTACAGGACTGTTAAATTAAAAGCTCTAAAAACTTTATATCGAGCCCATAATTTCAAATATAACGTTTTTTTGGGCACCTCTGAACATTTTGATTTTATGACATACGCGGTTATTCTAGAAAACCACAGATATATGGCATTGATTCGATTTTTCGAACACCTAAAAGTAGGCCTGTCAAACAGGAATCCAACTTCTCCATGTTGCCTAAAACAAACATTGATTCTGACTATTTCTTCCTTTGGATTTTAATAAATTTATTGTCCTTATTCCTTAAATTTTTTCTATTCTTGCTAATAAAAAGAAAGAAAACTGGGTTTTAAGTTTATATTAATACCTAGACCTATTGCACTATTTATAACAAATGTAAAAAAATTCAGAAAGAACACACTTTGATAATTTTTAGCATTTTTAGAAGTGTCTCCATATTTTAGGTCATATTTTGGCACAATAATGCCTGATTTATCCCATCTTAAATACCAATCTACTCGAAATAATGACAAACAACATTATCATAAATTTACCCGAGTAAATAGATTTTGTTGTGAATGAGCGTCATTTTAACAGACAGACGGACAGACAAACATTGCTATATCGACTCAAGTTGTTATAAGAATTATGAATATTTATGGGGTCGCAAACTCATTTTCCGATGCGTTACACAGAGTGGTGTGGAGGGTATAAAAATGATCCAAATAGAGAATCTATATATTCACCCCTGTTCTTGAAACGTTGTTTTTTGAATAAGAGTGAATTTAAAATCACATGAAATTGAAATTTTGGGTTTCTTGAAACCACTTTTTTTTTATTTATTTAGTGGAAACATATGTTTGAGTTAAGAACAATATGTTTGAGTTAAGAACATATGTTATCTAGAAACCGAGGTGCCATATGGTTCTTTATTCAGTTTCACAAAAAACTTTTAAGTATTTTGTGCATGTTTTTTCTTAAGTTTATAGAAAAAGTATAAAGAAAAATATTTTCTTTTAAAATAACAACTTATTTGTTCATTTAATTGTTTTTGTTCTTCAATTTCATTCAATTAAAAATGACTTTTCTATTTTTAAAAAGTTAGGCATCACCAAAAAAAATTTCGATATTCAAATAAATTGGATTTGACTGGCATCACTACTGTTTCGAACATATGCAAAAAAATAAAAATATGTGATTTGATGAAAAATTTTTTTTAATTCCTTTATTTGCAATAATTAGTGCATAAAGAATCTATGTTATAATTGAAAAAATTATAATGGAAAATAGATTGTGTAAATAAAAAGTTTTTATTATAGTTATAGAACAGCATCATCGCAAAAAGTGTGTTTTATTAACATCGACCACTTATTACGAGTTTTTTTTTTTAAATCAGCGCAAAATGCAGACGTTTTTTAAAATATTTTTTTTTTTATAAAATTAATGTCTAATTTTTTAAAATTATGACAAGGTTCAATAAAAAACATGTTCAATTTTAAATATCAATTAGTTTTTTTTATCTCTTAAGACCTGCTTAGTAGAAAAAAAGGACATTTGTTTTGATTTCACAAAGCCTTTTCTATGTGAATTAAAACGAGAAAAAATATTCTTATTGAAATTAGAGAACAGCAAAAAACTCGTAGATTTAAGAATTTTTTCATTTACGATTTTTTTTTTGTGATAGTGGTTTCAAGAACAGGGGTGATTACTACGTGAAGGTAAATTTTTAGTTTCCTTTTTAAGCAATATGCGGGCACGGAGGAGTGCAAAAATTGGCATAGTTATAGCTCCTAAGGAGGACAAGCTGAGAATGATAGAATTTATGTTTAGTCTATCTTAAATATATGGGGGATTTCATGTCAAGTGCACCAACTTTTGAAACCGATGTCTTCCGATCGGGATGAAATTTGCACCAAAGTTAGTCCTATTGGATAGTAGTTTAGACACAATTTTTCAACAAGATCGGTCCAGATCTCTCTGAGTTAGAGGGGATCAAAATTTGACATTTTGGCCAAACAGGTGTTTTTTCTCATCCATGTAACTTATTACCTATTGTTCTTAGAAAATTTTCTCCCAAAGAGTTTAGATAGCTATTTCTTCAATATTTCGGAAAAAAAATACTTAAAAAAAAAAAAAAAATTTAGAGTCTTTTTTTTTTGCTAAATTAAAGCATTTTTTGCCTTTTTTGTTCAAAAAGGGCATTTTTTTTTTCATAAGAAAGCTTAGGATTTTTCCTTTAAGAGCTTTTTGGTCGCTTAGTGGGATGGGAGTGGGATATCTATCAAAATAAATGTTTTGTAACTCCAGACAACGGTTTTTCAATTTCTCACAAATGCACTATTTTCAATTTTTTCCTATTTGTGTGTAAAACCTTACAAATAAAACTTATACTGAGAAACTAGACAAACTAAACTTTCCGAAGGTATGTAACATACCTTCATAACATAACAGAAGAGAATGGTTATCTGTAACCTGAAAGAGTTATTTGCAACATTTCAATCTGAACACGAGGATGTTAGAATTGGCTTCACGAAATTAACCCAAATGAGGCCAAAACATTGCGTTTTGGCAGAAAGCAGTGGAACTCACATAGTATGCGTTTGCATTTACCATGAAAATGTTAAACTGATGTTGAAGGAAATCAACTTAAAGTATTTAACAGATGATTCGGCAGAAGATTTACACGATTACCGCGATTGCCTTAAATTGACTATGTGTCCTAATGCAACAACTTCTTGCCACTTAGGTGAATGTACCAATTGCCCGAAAACCACATTCATCAAAGAAAATTTAATCAACTCTTTAGATCGAGAATATATAGAGGAGGTCAAATTTGATTCTTGGATTCAGACTGACAGATGCACATTGAAAACAATCATTTTAAATGTGGATGATTTTGTGGAAGAAATGTGTACAGGATTGATAAACTTGAGAAACCATGACTTTTTAGTCAAAGAGCAATGGTCATTCTTCCAGGATTTGAAGATACATTTGAAGTCTGGTGAATTCGTTATTTCATATGATTTCGCAGAAAACTTCAGGATGGCATACAAGCATTCCACTTCAATAACGACCAAGCAACTATATTCACAGTAGTTGTTTACTACATGAAATATGAAAAACTGGAACACAAAAGTATGGCAATCATATCCGACGATTTAAAACATGATACCGTTGCAGTTTATGAGTACCAGAAGAGAATACTAAAATTTCTAAAATCTAAGTTTACAGTAAAGAAGGTATACTACATTTCGGACGGAGGTCGTCAACATTTTAAAAACAGAGGTAGCTTGGCAAATCTTATGGCCCATGAAAAAGATTTTGGAATGCCAGCTGAGTGGCATTTTCATCCTACTGCTCATGGTAAAGGAGCATGTGATGGTATTGGAGTAAACCTTAAAAGAAATGCAGCGAAGTATAGCCTCCAGTGCTCACATCAAGATCGCATCTTAGATGCGACTGCTTTATTCCATTGTCCAAAGAGCTATTGTAAGGAAACTAAAATAGTTTTTAGTAGCAAAGAGAATCATCAGGAAACATTGAAAACACTGAAGAGCAGATTCGATGCTGCGGTAACAATCGATGGCACCGCTCAATACCATGCTTTTATACCGCTTGTCGATGGAAGACTCAAGTTGAAAAAGTTTTCTGCCTCTATTCAATGCGATTTCTTTCCAAAGCCAACAAATAAACCAGCAGCGAAATCAACAGCTGTACCTAGTAACGCCAAGAAAGGATTGTCAAAAAACGCAGTAAATAAAGGCGACAAAAAAGCTGGAAGAAAGACTGGGTATTTAAAAATTTACAAGACTTAAATACTTCATCAGCTACAATAAATTAAGTATAAAAATAGTTATTGTATAAATGGATTTAATGCAATTAAGATTAAATTTTAATAAATTATTTATCTTTCTATTTTTAATATTATTATGTATACATTACATATTATATATGTATACATTAATTTAATTATTATTAAAAATAAATAAAAAATAATAATTTTTCAACATTTCTATCGAAAAAAAGCGATTTTTTCCTGAGGTTAACGTATTCTGAGTATTACAGTATCGAGGGTATAAAGTTTTAGTTAGGTATGTTGTATACCTTCGGAAAGTCTAGTTTCTCAGTATAAGTTTTATTTGTAAGGTTTTAGACACAAATAGGAAAAAATTCAAAATAGTGCATTTGTGAAAAATTGAAAAACCGTTGTCTTGAGTTACAAAACATTTATTTTGATAGATATCCCACTCCCATCCCACTAAGCCACCAAAAAGCTCTTAAAGGAAAAATCCTAAGCTTTCTTACGAAAAAAAAAATTCCCTTTTTGAAAAAAAAGGCAAAAAATGCTTTAATTTAGCAAAAAAAAAGTCTACAAATTTTTTTTTTTTTTTTAAGTATTTTTTCCCCGAAATATTGAAGAAATAGCTATCTAAACTCTTTGGGAGAAAATTTTCTAAGAACAATAGGTAATAAGTTACATGAATGAGAAAAAACACCTGTTTGGCCAAAATGTCAAATTTTGATCCCCTCTAACTCAGAGAGATCTGGACCGATCTTGTTGAAAAATTGTGTCTATACTACTATCCAATAGGACTAACCTTGGTGCAAATTTCATCCCGATCGGAAGACAACGGTTTCAAAAGTTGGTGCATTTGACATGAAATCCCCCATATATTAAATTAAATAAATTAAAACATTTACAATAATTCGTTACACCCTGTTAATGCGAATGATTTAAATTATATATCAGAAGCTCTGTATTGTATTGTGAATTGCTAAAATTAATTAACATACATTTAGGTTCATGTAAATTCTTTCATAAATTTTTTATATATATAGATTAAAAAAACATTGGAAGACAAAAATTGAATGAAAAAATAATATTTCCTAGAATTTGCACTCGAATTTCGAGTGCTGGGCTATACTAGTTTTATTTAATGCTTAATAAGACATGTGAAAACTGATTTTAAAAATCTTCTGTAGTTTTGCCTTTATAAAAATTTAACAATGGGTTAATTTGTACGGGCCTTGGTGTTTTTAACATTAACAACACACCTCATCACAATATAACTGGAAGCACCAGCCGGTTTTTTCAATTATTGTTATTCATTGTAATTAACACTTTCAATTAGAGATTTAATTTAGAACAAAACATAATTTTTTTTTATATAACTTTTGTGTATTTTTTTTACAAATTTAATTAATTAACAATACGATTTTTTTAACATGGTTTTTATTAACAATGATATGAGCTAGTTTCTACTTTATACAGCATCAATTTTAGGCAAATATATATTGGAATCATTACGATTTACTTCTTTCTGTAGACATAACCGCCATTGGAGGCATACTGAGTGCCAACATCACCAGATGAGTAACCACCTGAGGAACCACCTAATGAACCACCGAATGAACCACCAGAGTATGAGCCAGATGAGTAAGATCCACCAGCGGAGCCAGCATAACCGCCGCCAATATCACCAGATGAATAAGATTGTCCAATGCCAGAGTAGCCTTGGTGTACAGGTGGCAAGTATTCAGTATTGGGTGCGGAGTATGATTGACCACCACCAGAGTAGGATCCGCCGGAAGAGTAGCTGATTGAAGGAGCTGAATAAGTTTGAACAGGAGCTGCGTAGCTTTGTTGTACAGGTGGCAAGTATTCGCTGTTGGGTGCTGAGTAGCTTCCACCGCCACCACTTGAGTAGCTTCCACCGCCACCACTTGAGTAGCTTCCACCGCCACCACCTGAGTAGCTTAGACCACCACCGATACCACCACTTGAGTAGCTTCCACCGCCGCCACCTGAGTAGCTCACACCACCACCACTTGAGTAAGATTCTTGACCAGGTGGCAAGTAGGTGTTGGACAAATGGCTGACATCAGCGGAAGCCAAAGCCAAGAGGGCACATGAAGCAGCAACGAAGAATTTCTTTGGAAAAAAAAACAAACAAATTATTAACAAGTTTGAAATAGAACAGACTAATCGTTTGTGCATTCAAAACCTTAACACTCGTTTAATCAATTTAAATATTTTTTTTAGCACTTAATAAATCTTAATTTTTTTTCTTTCTAAATTAACATAAATTTTAGAATAGATTTAAATTTCTTGTTTTATAACTTTTCGTACTAAATATGAAGTACGAACCATTTTGTTTAGAAGATTAGCTCAAGTTGTGATGTTTACGAAGTAAATGTTGGAACTGATACTTTTCGTTAGTTTTACTGATGAATTTATACTAAAAAAATAAACTATGTTAAGAGCAAGTCCATTCAAAATTAATAAAGTAAAACCTTTAAAACGCAGAAGTAGACTGCACAACCTTCTGTTGCAAAGAGGCTGCTAAACAAGTTTTAGTGATTTACAACTGCAAAAACCCAAAATAATACGAACAATAGCCAAAAATAACCCAGCAAATTGTGCTTAAAATCCTCAGTGTAAATGCTGACGATGTACAAGACTAGCTATTTAGTTATTAACGTTAATGAATGTGAGAAATTAGATGAGTTCCAATTGTTAATTATTGACCATTTACTCGTACCATTGATAGTGTAGCATCACTTGATAATTATGAAATATGAGAATTGATACGTTTTTAATTAATGTTTGTATCTATTTACCTTATGTGTTAATGTTTGTGTTTGCTTAGAATAATCTGCCTGTCAGTCTACTTGTCTGTCAAATTACAGTATGATGAAGTTTTGTATATATGGTTTGATTGATCATAGGATGATCGCTATTGAAATCATGTTCAGATATAGTCCCATATGAGATGCACTGAAATTGCCGTTAGGTGCAGATTATCACGATATATGTCGTGATTAATATATAGTTGCAAAATAATTTTAAATAGCAGTGAAGTACTTTCTGAAATTAAACCTAAACACATATTTGGCGATGTTTGCTAAAATATTGCGGCCTCCAAAATTACAGGCGGTTGTTACCTTTTTTAAATGTAGTTAGGAAAGCAGGAAACAAATAACATTTGTCTTCCGTCTAACTTAACTAAATTCTCGACAGCAAGTTATAAGAAAGAGCTACGATAAGCCAGAGAGGACTACACTCATTCTCGATGATGTTGAAAGATTGCTTCTGATATGGATTAACGAAAAGCAAATGCAAGGTGACACAATTTCGGAGAATATAATTTGTGAGAACGCTACAACGATATTCACCAATCTTATTGAAAAGTCACCAGGAACATCAACAGCCAGAGGAGAAGAGTTCAAAGCAAGTAAGGGGTGGTTCGAGAATTTTAAAAAACGTACTGGTATTCATAGCGTTATGAGACATGGTAAAGCATGTCGAAACGGGTCTTTTTCGGAAAAAGATTTCCAAGCGAACGTACATAACAGCAGAGGAGAAAGCAACGCCCGGCCACAAGCCAATGAAAGACCGCCTTACTCTGCTTTTTTGTGCCAATGCAAGCGGTGACTTGAAAATAAAACCACTTCTTGTCTATCATTCAGAGAATCCACGTGCCTTCAAAAAGCATAATGTCGACAAGAGCAAGCTAAATGTCATGTGGAAGTCCAACAGTAAAGCTTGGGTAACACGTGATCTTTTTACTGAGTGGATCAATAAAGTGTTTGGCTACTCTGTGCAGAAATATTTGATTGAGATGGATTTGCCTCTTCGTGCCTTGCTTATTATGGACAACGCTCCTTCATATCCACCAGATTTACAAGATGATCTCATTGAAGAGTTGAAATTCATCAAAATTCACTTCCTAATACAACCCCATTACTTCAGCCCATGGATTAGCAAGTTATTTCTAACTTCAAGAAGTTTTACACTGACTGAAAAAACCAATCTCACTCTAAAAGAGTTTTGGAAAGATCACTTCCACATTGTTGGCTGTCTCAGAATTATTGAAAAGGCATGGAAAGGCGTTACTAAGAGAACACTCGAAACTTCCTGGAAAAAACTTTGGCCCGAACGCTTTGCCGAATGCACATTTGAAGGACTCGACGCAGTATCTACGGATTCAATAACCAACGAAATTATATTTTTGGCTGACCAGATGGGGCTAGAGGTGGATAGCAATGACATCACTGAGCTTGTGGCAGAGCACAGTGAAAATCTGACTACCGAAGAGCTTGTAGAATTGCAATGGGCTTTACAGCAAGATGTTGAGAAGCAGACTTTATCAGACGAGGAGATAACAGAAGAACAGCAACCGTCTAGTTCAATCAGAGAAATGCTCAAAGCATGGGAGTCTGTGGCATCATACGTTAAAAATCATCACCCCAATCAGACAGAGGCTATACATGCTGTGCTGTGTCTCATTTTCAACAAATTTTGAAGCGATGTAAGAAACAAACGACTTTAGACAGTTTTTAGTTTAAAAAAAACTAGTTATGCATGTATCCATTGTAAAAAAATTTTCTTTTCCAAACTCTTTCTTTTTTCCATTTCAGATTGTCTCCTTCCGTCCAATACATATTCAGTTCCTTAAAAAATTTTATACGTTTCATATAACTTTCTTTCAATAAAAGATGAACTTAAAATATTTTGGTGTATTTTTTCAGTTCTTTAAAAGTTTTGATGCATTTTATGTTACTTTCTTTCAATAAAATTTCAAATTGAAACCTATTAGAGAGCATTTTTTTCGACCTGGAACGCATTCTTTTATTTTACATTGATTTATATGGGAATAATGGTTTTGCTTAACGAACGTTTTGCATAACGAACAAAATGCTGGAACCAATTGTGTACGTTAACCGAGGGTCCATTGTATATTGTGTTAACCACTTTTCACATTCCGTCGAATTTGCATTAGCAAATAAATTGTTTTCTTTAAATAAAATCTAAAAATCTTAATGTTTTTAAATTTAATTTTAATTATAAGCATGAATCTGATGAATATTTAAGGAATTATTTTTACTTGTATAGCCCGTCACTCGAAATTCGAGTGCAAATTCTAAGAAATATTATTTTTTCATTAAATTTTTGTCTTCCATTTTTTTTTTTTTTTTTTTCTAAATGAGTCTAAAGTTATGTTAATCTATTTTAACAATTCACAATTCATAACAGAGCGTCTGATATATAATTTAAATCATTCGCATTAACAGGGTGTAACGAATTATTAGAAATATTTTATTTTATTTAATTTAATTTAATATATTTTTAATACAAATTAAACATAAATTTTATCATTCTCAGCTTCCCCTCTATATGAACAATTTTTGAAAGGGAACTAAAAATGTACCTTTATTTATTAATATATAGAGATAACTATTTCTTTCATTTTTAATAAAAAAAAAATTATATAAAGGGTGTTTTCTGCTTCGATAGAACTTATAAAAGGGTTATCTGTCAAATGAACTCTCATACTGCATTTAATTATTGAAATTTATGATCAGTGTACCCTGACAAATCTTCATGAATAGATTCATGCTTGAACGAAGCTTCCAAATTATCCAAATTTTCATTGAAAATCAGTCATCGATTCGAGCAACTTATAGGCGACTTCGTGAATTTTATGGCGCACATCATCGTCCACCTGAGCAAGCGATCCGTCGAACTGTGGATAGATTTCATGCCAATACGCTCTAAATAACCCAAAAAAATAAAATAACCCCAAATGATAGATACAATGATCCAAATTTATCGATTCATCGTCGGTCGCAGAAATTGGGACTCCTTACGACCAGTACGTGCAAAATTTTGCTAAAAGATCTTAGCCAAAACCGTATAAAATCCAGCTGCTTCAGGAATTAAAGCCAGGAATTAGAGCATCTAGAAACCGACCCGATGTTTTGTTGCATAATTGTATTCAGGAATGAGACTCATTTTTTGCTTTTTTGCTCCCTCCGCATATGGAGGGAGACCAATCTACAAAAATGCACCGTTTGGTGCGGTTCACAAGCTGATGGCATCATCGAACCTTATTTCTTCAAAAATAAAGCCGGAGGGATACCGTTATCGCACCATGGTCGAGATGAGGTTTCAATAGGGTGGTGCTACGTGCCATACGGCGACCGTTACCATCAACTTGTTGAAATCAAAATTTGGCTGTAAGTTGATTTCCAGAAATGGACCGTCAGTTTACCACCAAGGTCGTGCGATTTCTCACCTCTCAATTATTTCCTGTAGCGCTACGTGAAGTCACTGCCCAAAATCGGACGTCCAGAATGCGCTTCGTCAACAGCTGCGATGGTATTCGAAGTCATTTTCAAGTGTTAATGCCATCTACTGATCCATCGAATAAAAAAAATTTTTTTGCTTAAAATTTAATTTTTTGTTTAATTTTTTTAAAATTTCCAGTAGCCCACGTGGTTATTTTAGACCGGTCTGCTTGGGATTGTGATGTGCAGAGTAAAATTGTCAAGGGAACTGATTCTGATGACTATATTCAATTATTTCTCACTATAGATGATAGAAAGAGATTCTAATGGTATATTTTCTTTATTCAGTTGAATCTCAGGAAAGAAGATAGCAGCAATCAGATATAAATTTAAAGATTTTTTTCTTATTCAAGTGCTCCAAATGATTATTTTAACTGGAAGCCCGAAAGGAACAGATTGTAGTAGTATACTGTCTATATCCTATTGTTTTTCAAGAAAGAAGGTAGAAAGGATCCCAATGTAAGAGAAACTTTTTGAGATGTTTATACCCTATACCACTATGTGGTTTGGGTATAATGACTTTGTGCTGCTGTTTGTAACAACCAAAAATATTTGACCTACACCCATCTTTAATTATACCGATCGAATCAGAATCACTATCTGATTCGATTTAACAATGTCCGTCCGTCCGTCTGTGTGTCCATGTAAAGCTTTTACGAAATTTGGTATTTGATCTTTTGTCGGCCATGGGATGAACGCTATTGAAATTGGTGGGAATCGGTCCATGTTTAGACCTAGCCCCCATACAAATGACCCCTATGAAATCAACATATATTGCCATAAGAACCAAATTATCATATAGATTTTACTCAAATTGGGTTTGCATGCGTTTATTACATCCATTAATGAGTAGTCCAAAAATGATCCCTATGGGACAACTCTTAATCATAGGCCCCACATAGAGCTGCTTCCCGATCTTCACTTAAATCTATCAAAAAACAAAAATATTGCACTGATTCTTCTCAAATTTTGTTTGTATATATTTTTGCAAAATACAAGAGACTTTACCAAACATGGTCAGGATCGGTCCATTTTTGGGCCTAGATATATCATCCGATATGAACCTTTTCATATATGTGCAGCCGAAAAAATTAATAAAAATCCCACTCAAATTTGGTTTATGCTTATTTTCTATATCCAGTTAGTTGGGCCTGAGAGATAGGGTTTCTAAACGCATGGTATAGGGTATCGTATAGTCGGTCTAGACCGACTACAATTTTCTTACTTGATTTAATTAATGTACTGATGGATGCGTTTATATCAATTTTTGAAAAACTTATTCCCATTTTACTGAGCTTGTCCATCCATCGGAAAGTGTAGCCAATCAATTTGTTTTTAATATGCGAGAATAAACAGAAGTCATTGGGTTTACAATCGGGTCTGTAAGCCAATTCGATGCCTAGATAGGAGGAAAAGGATGGAAGAACGTTGTATGTTTTTTTTTTTTTTTTGATGAATTTCTTTCCACAGAACGTTTCGAATACAAATATAGGTTAAAGTTATTGTCAAAATTTAACAACAAATTTCCAAAATGTAACATTTTTGCATAAATTGTGGCTACGTAGATCCTGAGAATGAACGCCAAAATTCATATATAGTATTTTTGTATCTATTTATATTTATTTCACATAGGAACGAAGTGGAATTCGAGCAACTTTCTTATTGCTTCAATCTTATTTGGATAATTTAATCGATATGTTAGAGCTAGCCATGTCAGCAATTGATTTCCTTACCTTACTTCACCACGCACTTCTACCCTTAAAGTGTTTTGGGCGTAAACAATTGATATTGGATTTGGATTTACCTTAAAAGTATCATAGCGGCTATTTCTCTTTACTATCGGGCTCATATGTGGTTTTGGGACTGATAACTCAGAAGAAGCAGCAAGATCAGAGCCTGTCTTTGCTAGTTCAAATACCTATGGCCGGGGACCCATACAAGAGTAAGCAAAGAAAGGCGGCTTAGTTTTGACAGTTCCTCCTTGCACTATTTTAACAGTATGGAAGATGTAATATGAGGGTTAAGGAAGTGCGGCTTGATTGTCAACAGAGATGCCTACAAAATTTGGATTTGAATATGGCTTACCTTGAAAGCACCCTACAAGTGACGGTCCTTTTGGGCTAATACCCAGGGATCAATGTTTCATCAATTATTACGATCCTGCAGAAGTCTTTGGAAAAATCGCGTTTGTATTACTACAACATTTCCTATCACACACTTTAAATTATTAGTACATGGGATCCAATGCGAAGAAATATTTATTTGAACGACTAAATCTGCGGTCACTAGCGATAACTGCCTAAGTCTATTTAAGAACGATTTGAGTTTTGTACACTATCATATTCTACTAAAAAGACTTTATATTTACATGAAATCCCCATTTCCCTAACACTTTTTTTAAAAGATATTAATGAAAACATACTGTTCTAGGTCGTAATGAGCCCCATTCCATTTATATGAAAAGTTATTTTTCTCCAAAGCATGATTTTCGACTTAGGCGGTTAATGCTTGTGACCACAGAAATATTTAGGCAATATCAAATGGCTAGAAAGGCTTTAATCTCTCCATAAATCATATGACGTGTAGGTTAAAAAAAAAAACAGACTTTGGACAAACATCACGGAATTCAGTAAACCAAGGCAACACGACGGTTCAGGGTGGTACTTCTTCACCAAAAGTTATTCAATGTTATTGAATAAATCAACTTTGAATGCCATACTAAATCAACGAAAGGAAATATTTTAATTCCATTGCCATTAAAATCATAAGGCTCTTAAATTCTGACATAAGATGGGATTTATATTTTGCGATGTTGCTGCATCGCAAGATAAAAAGGATTTTTATCTTGTGTAACTGGGCAATTGACCAAAGTTGGCCTTGTCCACCCGCAATGCCACCGTTCTTTAAAAGCATACTGCTTACTTCTCCGTTTCTTCTGGTTCGGCTTACACCGAAAAAACTGATTCCATTGCAACAACCGAATTTGTTTTCGATTCGAGGACAGAGAAACAGCTAAGGGGATAGAAGTGTTGATGTCATAAAAAATAGTTTTTAATCTTTTTGCAATGATTAACAACTTTGTCTTTCAATACTTGGGTTAGCTTTGATCGGCTTAAGAACAATCGCTTTTAAAATAGATGACAAGTACTTTTTGGATAACTTATGGTGTAATGTACCGTGTAGGCCGACTGTGACTCATCATATATTTGGTAATTTAATTATAAATGCCTGCACACAGATTTAAAATGTGTTTATCAAGTAAAACAACTGTATTTTTGATTTTGTAAGCAGAAAGACGCTATGAATATACCAGTATGAATAAATATTAACTTTTAAGACAACTAAATTGTAATCTTAAAAAACCCGACAGCCCGATAATTTCGCTAGACTCACTGTCTGTGTTTTCTGTGCACACGGAGAAAAATTTGGCAACCTAATAAACTGAATATCTATTGTATCAACAGAAAATTTATAGCAACTAGCAATTTATTTAACTTAAAAGCTGCGCATTGACGAGCTGAATGTTAGAAAAATAAAAAAAAATATTCAAGGGATCTTCAGGTCACTCCAAAAAGATTTATTTCGCGTTCACATCGCTTTTTTTCCAAAAAAAAGTTAATAAATTTAATACTACATTATTACAGCAAATGCACTGAATTTTTCTTTTTTTTTTGGGTGTATTCATATCTATAATATTAATAGGCTAGGCGATTTCTTGTGACCGATGTAATTTTCACAGTTTTACCCCGATTTTGACAAACGATTTATCATTTTAAAGGTATTTCTTTGTAGCTGTGAGCCAGATTTACAGATTTTCATCATCTGGAACATTTTTTTAGAGTTATGATCACTTAAATTTGCTACTAACACATGCATCAAATTGTGTTTATTAAATTTGTTAATGTTTGTGTTAATGTGTTGAGTTTGTTTTCTTCATTTAAAATGAGATGAATTGTGAAGCATACCTTTAGGGTCTTTATTAAATGAAAAAAGAAAATTTCCTAGAATTTGCACTCGAATTTGGAGCGCTGGAATCTGCTAGTCTTAGGTAACAGCTTGGCACAATAATGCCCGATTTATGACAAACAGTATTATTCTAAGTTTAGCCAGCTAAATGTTTTATTTTCTTAATGAGCGTAATATCGACTCGAGATATTATAACGATCGAGAATATTATGGGCTCGATAATTAATTTTTCAATGTGTTGCTAGTGGAATGACAAACTGATATACATATATCCACTGTACAGTGGTGTGGAGGGTATAGAAAATTAATCAGTTTATGACAAATTGGTCTAAAAAGTTTTGTAATGTTATGCTTATTAAGGGAAATATAGTTACAAAATAGTCGTGTACTAATTTTGGTCCACAATAGTTTTCTATTTTTCTAATATTCAGCTCGAGAATACGCCTGGCTTAAAGGGTATTACCACAAAAGTACAAGCTAGTGGGGGTAGTTTCTTAGGAACTGATACATATTTTGTACTACTATAATATAAAACTAAGGCCGGTCACTATTCGTAAAGAACCAGTCACATGTCTGGGGCTGTATTGATTCATTTTCTGGCATTTTTTTTGTAAATTATTTTTGCTTTATCTTTAGTATTTAAATGCATTTTAGCTAAACTTGCTTTAGCCGTAAATACGTAACGGTATTTCGTGCAGCTAAAAACATTTGATATATTATGCAAAAGGTCATAAATTATCGATTTTCATCAAAAAACGAAAAGCGAATATTTTGTCACTTAAGCTATTTTCGATCTCATTGCTCATTATATTCTCTTTGAGTTGGTCTAAACCAACCCATAATAGAACCATATAATTATAACTATATTCATTTTAATTGTGAAACTGAACGTTAATTATTAGTCATTCATTTATCAAAGGTATCTCTGGCCAACAGCTGACATTTTTTTTGAGTGTATTCAAGAGTAAGTTTTAATAGCTGCAAACAAGCATATCCAATTTCCAATGAATAAATAAAACAGAATTACATAAACATAATCCAAACGGAAGAACCTCAAAATAGTCACGTTTTTCGAAATGAAGGTCAGTACAAAGAAAGAGCTGCTTCTATTTCATGGTCTACGATGATCGGAAGATTAATAGATGTATATAAAATTGTGGTAACCAAATATTTAGTTGTGAGTTAAAAGTAAACCACAGCAGTTTAAACACATTATGAATGTGTTTGCTTGTTTATAGCTTTAAAAATTTTGTTTACAAGCTTGTAAGTAGTTTTACATAAACCAATTCTAAAACAATGAAAACCTTAACCTTTTGCTCATAATAATGTGCTTTTGTTAACTTTGGATTGACCAAATTGAATTTGAATATTAAATGAGACGAAAAACACAAATTCAAGTTCCCTGAACTTTATTAATTAAAACATTGCACTGCATAGATTAAGTATTAATTTAATTTTTAAAATACATGATATTATTAATAGAAACCGTTAAGAAATACCGACCTATCGAAAGCAGCAAATGAAGCTGTTGAAAGCCGATTTTATTTTTCTCTGAAACTAAGCAAAAAAAAAAAAGCTGCAAAAATTGCTTTAACCCAATTTAAAATGCGTGCTGAAACAACAGCAAAATTAAATTTGTATATCACAAAGATACCAATTAACCCATTGTGTAACATAGCAATACGAACAAAATAAAGAGAAGAAGCAAATAAAATTTGGTAACTGAACAAAAATGTAAACTAATTCCAAACAGGGAGAAAATTTTCTAATTTACTAATTAACTAGCAGAGCCCAGCCCTCGAAATTCGAGTGCAAATTCTGGGAAATTTTATTTTATAATTCAATTTATTTCTTTCAATGTTTTTATACCCTATACCACTATGTGGTTTGGGTATAATGACTTTGTGCTGCTGTTTGTAACTACCAAAAATATTTGACTTGGACCCATCTTTTATTATACCGATCGGCTCAGAATCACTCTCTGACTCGTTTTAGCGATGTCCGTCCGTCTGTGTGTCCATGTAAACCTTGTAATCAAACTACAGGTGGCAAATATGAATATATTTTGATGAAATTTGGTATATAAGCTTTTGTCGGCCATAGGATGAACGCTTTTGAAATTGGTGAAATTTGGTCCATGTTCAGACCTAGTCCCCATACAAATGACCCCTATGAAATCGACATAAATTGCCATAAGATCCAAATTATCATATAGATCTTACTAAAATTGGGTTTGTATGTGTTTATTGTATCCATTAATCAGTAGTCCAAAAATGATCCCTATTGGATAATTCTTAGTCATAGGCCCCATATAGAGCTGCTTCCCGATCTCCACTTAAATCTATCAAAAAACAAAACTATTGCACAGATTTTTCTCATATTTGGTTTGTTTATATTTTTTCAAAATATAAGTAATATGGTCAGGATCGGTCCATTTTCTGACCTAGTCCACATATAAATATAGCACCCGATATGAACTTTTTCATATCTGCAGCCAAAAAAATCAATAACAATTCCACTCCAATTTGGTTTTTGCTTATTTTTTATATCCAGTTAGTTGGACCGAAGAGATAGGGTTTCTAAACCATGGTATAGGGTATCGTATGGTCGGTCTAGACCGACTATAATATTCTTACTTGTAAAGTTTATTGTGCACGCATAGCTTTCCTCAAACTCAACGAATTTAAACAGTTAATAGCTCAAAAGAAAGAGCTTGATCCACTGAGTGTTCTGAGAGTGTTCGATCAAGATCCATTCATTAGAAGAGGAGCTATGAGAATTCGAATTGCTTGAGTGTATGTCCCATAAAAAGTGTACAGGGAAGAACCGCATTTGCATATAACTTGAGTAGGGTGGGAGTTGAGAAAATTTCCATGATTGATCACATATATTGTCTAAATACCTTTCATTAAAAAAAATGAAGGAAATCGGTCGGATAGAACGGCCAGACGGACTGACTTCAGTTTTCATAAATTTTTCTAATATATAAGATAATACTGGCCTGACTTTAGCTACATGTTCAGAACTGTATGATCACAGTTTTGTATATGTGAGAAAATACAAATTCAAATACCACGGCTGATCCCAACTGCATAATTTATATTCAATACATCAGTATACCAGTTTAAGCTTTAAGTGTCCACAAACAGTCCACATTCAGCCCAATCTGATCATATATCTTCTTCCTATGCAAAGCACTCAGGATTGGTGCGATTTATATTGAGTCATGCTGAGTTTGTATATATTTTCCAATGAATGAGATATGCTGGAGTACCCACAGCCTTTAAATAATTTTAGTTTAAGCCAATGAAGTACTTTTATACATAATCTGTGAAATATTATAATCTTTGGATACATTCAAAATGTCCAGAGTTTGAGTCAATACAACATTTCAAGTATTTATAACCTATACCACTATGTGGTCAGGATATAATGACTTTGTGCTGATGTTTGTAACTACCAAAAATATTTGATCTTTTATTATACCGATCGACTTAGAATGACTTTCTGAGTTGATTTGTGTCCATTTAGACCTTTTAATCAAACTACAGGTTGTATATATTAATATTGGTATTTATGAAATTTAGTATATATGCTTCTATTAGCCATAGGATGAACGCTATTGAAATTGCTGAAAATCTTGCTCAGATCTAGTCCCAATACAAATGACCCCTATGTGTTCGAGTTAAATTGCCATAATATCCAAATTATCATATAGATCTCGTTCAAATTGGGATCGTGTGTATTTATTACATCCCTTAATCAGTAATCCAAAAATAAACCATAAAGGACAAGTCTTAGTCATTGGCCCCATATTAAGCTGCTTCCCGATCCTAAATCTATTAAAAAAGAAATATATTGCACAGATTTTTCTCAAATTTGCTTTGTTTTTTCAAAAAATAAGTCACATTACCAAATATGGTTAGGATTGGTCCATTTTTCAACCTAGTCCCCATATAAATATAGCATCCGATAAAAACTTATTCATATCCGAAGGCAAAAAAATAATAACAATGCCGCTCAAATCTGGGTTATATTTATTTTCTATATCCGATTAGTTGGACCTAAGAGGGAGGGCCGACTATAATTTTATTAATGGTTTTTAGCTGACTTCATAGAAAGCAAATAATATCGCATGTCCTTTGATACTGTATTGACCAAATATGCCACGAAATTTGAGCACTTGTTCAGTTGCAAAGGAAATATTACCGGAAAAATTTGTTTTATATGCTTTTGGTGGCCCTGGGAATTTTAATATTTAAGCATCTGAAACTTCGTTTATTTCTTTAATGGAATAAATTCGGTGTTATGCTCTCCAGCAACTTCGGTTGACTGCTATTGTAGACAATTTACACAGCGCAACAGTTTTGAAGTCATCGAGTGCAAATTCTATCTCGTGAGCTTTTTTTCGAAGTACTTATCGAAACTAACAAAACCCCAGCTGGAGAACGTGAAAAAAGCATTCTAATTGGTTTCCGAGATGCATTCGCAAGAAAAATTGCATGTTTTTCAGAAAAATTAAATTTTAGTCAAAATATACATGGGGTCATAAAATCCGAATGGCAGCTAAACTAGCAAATTATAAATGGGTTTTTTTTGTTTCGATAAGTACTTCGAAAACCGCACACGAGAAGGAGTTTGCATTTTATGTGTTCCACTTTCTTACTAAAATTCATTGCCGAGCTAATCTTGTAGGCAATTTATTGTCGACGTAACTCTAGAACCGATCACTGTAGCCACTGAATAATGAATATGAATAATAAGTAGCCATTTACCGACGATCTGCCATATCTATTTAAGCTGACCAATGCAATCGAAATAATAGAAGAGTGAGTTGCATCTCAGTCTTCTTCCGAACGAATGCCAATCACAGCTGCCGCAGTTAACAGCTTCGGTATTAACTGCCACACAGCCAGTACGGTTACTAGCCGAATGCTAACACAACAAGACAAAATAAAGGTCATCGTTTGGTGCAGGGTTCTGAGTATTGTTTCTTGGGTAATTTGGGGTCGCTGAATCCGATCTGGGGTCAGATTTGCCAAGTTGGCTCTTGTTTTTGAGTTATTCCCAATCAAAACACCAATTTTGGGCCTTTTTTTTGGTGTTTTTGACGGCTCTTTCCAAGGAAATTAGACCTTCTAGCCCGTTTCTGATTCGGATTCAGCGGGCTAAAAGCCATGAAAATACATTGTTTGGTCTTTGGGAGGAGCCAACTTTTTGTTTTATGGAGGTTCGAAAGTGTGACTATTCATGATTTTTATTATTGTCATTCATTTGCTGTTCATGCACTCGACCACTCTCGACTGAACATGCCGAGTTCTTTGACTTTCGAGGCGAGATTTACATCAATTTCATTTGGTCTTAAATGGGCATTGGACATGGCTCTATTTTTCTGGATTTACATGAGTTCTATACCTTACTAAACTTCTTTCAACGATCTTCAAACTAGCAGAGCCCAGGCCTCGAAATTCGACTGAAAATTCTAGAAAATTTTATTTTTTCATTTAATAAATTGTTTTATAAGATCAATTTTAGCTAATTCACAGTTCAACACTTTTAAAATAAAATTCTTTGGTATGAAAATTGATGCTAACCACACTGCTCGTAAGCCTGTCTTTAGATGAGTGTGTTAAAGCGCTGCCAAAAAGTGCAAGTACTAGTGTATGTGACGGTTCAGGGTTCAAACCTCACGGCCACCCTAAGTAGAAAAATTTCATATAGAAACAGTCTATTCAATTATAACATAATAATTATCACAATGTTCAATAAATCGCTGATGTAGGCTGAAGTGCCAGAAGCCGGTCCGATTAAGAATACAGTGTAATTAGATTTTTTGAAATATATGCTTTCTTCTTATCTACCACGCACCATTGAAATAAAATTCATTAAATTTCATTATAAATATTTGTTGAACACACAGAAGAAAAAAGGTTTGTTAATAAATAATTTTATAAGTATGTGTTTTATGTATGTGTTAGTAGTAATTTTAAATGAGCATTACTCCAAAAATATGTTCCAGCCAGTGCAAATCTGTAAATATGGTGGAGAGCTAAAAAGAATTATCATTAAAATTGGGTATTTTTTCTCGAAAATGGCTTGTAATTGAAGCTTTAAAAGCGGTCAAAAGAAATTGCCGTGCCTATTAATATTATAGATATAATACATTTTTACAATACGAATGACCTCCCAACGACCTTTCTCAATCATATTTTATGCTTGAGTTTGCCTAAATCTATCGATGATTTACTTAATAACAAGCGTATCCTGTCGAACTTAGTTTTGCCCATGCCACCATTCGCTAATAGTTTTTTGTCTGAATTTAGCGACATTAATAATATATCGACCCCACATAATGCACTTTATATTGACGCTAGTCTGAAACCCGCTTATTTTTTACTCTTCCACTCAAATTCACAGCCTACTTATTCACACAAAATTTTAAGGCTCTCACTATCACAACACTCCATAAATTTTATTTTGAATGGGATGTGCCACACCCATTAATCCGATCTAGAATATTTTTATCACGAGTATCCATGGACTCACATACAGTTGTAAGGCTCTAAATTTCATAATAACAATACATAATTAACTTTGTATGGAAACTTCAACCCATCTTTCCGATTCCGACAATTAAAAACAAGTAAGAAAATATGCGAAATATGCGATACCCTATACCATGCGTTTAGAGACCCTATCTCTTAGGCCCAACTAATTGGATATAGAAAATAAGCATAAATCAAATTTGAGTGGGATTTTTATTAATTTTTTTGGCTGCAGATATGAAAAAGTTCATATCGGATGCTATGTCTATATCTATGTCAATGTCTATTTGAGATGAATCAGTGCAATATTTTTGTTTTTTGATAGATTTAAGTGAAGATCGGGAAGCAGCTCTATATGGGGCCTATGACCATGAGTTGGCCCATAGGGACCGTTTTTGAACTATTCATTAATGGATGTAATAAACTCATACAAACCCAATTCGACTAAGATCTATACGACAATTTGGATCTTATGGCAATTTATGTTGATTTTTTAGGGGTCATTTGTATGGGGGCTAGGTCTGAACAGGGACCGATTCTCACCAGTTTCAACAGCTTTCATCTCTTGGCTGACGTAAGCTTTTATGCCAAAGTTCATCAAAATATATTCATATTTGCGACCTGCAGTTTGATTACAAGCTTTACATGGACACACAGACGGACGGACGGACGGACATAGTTAAATCGATTCAAAAAGTGATTCTGATTCGATCGGTATAATAAAAGATGGGTCTAGATCAAATATTTTTGGTTGTTACAAACAGCAGCACAAAGTCATTATACACAAACCACATAGTGGTATAGGGTATAAACAACAACTCTTCTGGTTCCAGAGTTCAGTCGTTATAACCAAATTCACTAAAGAATTTATATGTATATAAAGATTATTAATTAGTTCAGCTATCATTTCCAAACTAACTTTATCAATATGATCTTTTACGAACGTCAGTTTCGTGTCAATGTGTTTGGCTCAGCAACTCAAACTTTATTACATAAGTGCCCCATTCACTGATCGAGTTTAAATTAAATAGGCCTCCTTTCAGAATACGGTTAATTTTTTCTTAATTCGAAAGGGGTTTCTTCTGTGGAAATGTGTGGAAATCCCACATAAATGTGAAAATGGGCCGCTAAGAAAATCACGGGTCCGTTAGTATTTCTCTCATTTATCCTTAGTGAAATTGAACTTCATTTGAACCACCCATAAGTCCTTTCCTATTCTAGTTTATAAAATAGAGGTGGTAAATCGCACGACCTTGGAGGCCAATTGAGAGGTCCATGTTTCGAAATGAACTTATCACCAAATTTTTATTTAAATAAGTCTATGATTGCGGTGCAGTTTTCTAGATGTAATAGAGTCTGTAGGGTGTATTGTGGATTAATCTCTTACAAATTTGCGATAAAATATCGGATTAGTTTCCTACTGCTAGCATTTCTTCTTTCACCAGCTGGATCTTATGCGGGCGTAGGCCAAGGTCTTTGCACAAAATTTGGCACTATGAAATATCGCCCAATGAAAAATGCAAAAACGAAATAAAAATGGTACAATGAGAAATAGCCCGAAAAAAGAAAAAACACCAAAAACAAATATATATGAAATTTTGTCCAAAAGATATAAAAAATGCCCCAGAAAAGAAATTAAAAATCGCCCAAAAAAATAAATAAAACGCTGCACAAAAATACATAAATTTGCTCAAAAATATGAAAAATGTTAAAAAAAAAATCCCAAAAATTAATCAATATTTTCCATATAAAAATTCATTCAAAAGTCAATTAATTAACTTATATATATCTAGCTGAACCCGGTGTACTTCGCTACCCCTCATCGTTATAAAATAAAACAAAAAAAAAAAAATATAATATTTATAAATTAACAAAATATTATTTATTTAATTTAGAATTAATTATTGCAATGTTTTAGAATGTACAATATTTTTAGTTTGTCCATCTGGAGCATAAACATATACATAAGTCGGTGGGTTTTCCTACACGTGAGCATGCAACATAAAGCTGTCCATGCGAGAAACATGGATTTGCTAAATTTAAGCCGCATACTTGAAGAGATTGAAATTGAGCTTTGTTAACAGTCATCGCAAACGCTAATCGAACAGGAAACTGTAATCATTTGAAGTCGAGTGGTAAATCAGTTGGGGTCATTGGAATGCGTGGCAAAAGTACATCTGTTCCTTTATATTTTCCTGTTGTAATGGTCGCTTCTATTAAATTATTTTGCATTTTTTTTTACTGCAAGACGAGTGCCATTGCAAAGGCGTGGTGGATCGATATTGCGCAGTAAAATAATGGGCACTCCAATTTTGAGTTGTAGCACATGTGGTGGAAAGCCTGGCACATCAATAATCGAATATAAAAAATTGGGTGTAGTGAGTGAAAGTTTCACACTGCGAAAGCTTAAGGAAGAATGGTGTACAGGTCTGGCTTCCTACAAATCGGAAACAAAGGGACGTGGCCCGCCGACTTTCGCATGGAATATATACCTATTTAAGAAAACACCTTATTAAGCAAATCAATGCATGCCAAATATTGAGTTATATGGACGGGGCCTCGCCCCTTTGTCCATTAACAACTTTATATAGTCAAGGGCTTAATAGAAGTTATTATGGATTCTAATTTTTCTAAAAAAGGCATGGTCCCGCCCAGTTTTTTTGTAGTACTATTTCTATTAATTTTAATACGATATATTCCAAATATCATCGCCGTAGGTTAAAAAAATGGCCCAGATATGACGATTTTTAATTTTGGGTTATATGGGCTGGACCACGCCCCTTTGTCTAATCAAAAATTTGTATAGCCTATTATTCTTTCCAGAGTCACAGTAACACGCTGTGGCCTCCTATAAAGCACAAACAAACACACATTCATTTTTATATATATAGATTGAAAGCAGATTAATTATAATTTAAGGTAAAATGGGGCGAAAAAGGGGGATTTGGTAAAAAAAAAAAAAATGTATGGCTACCTTACCTGTAGATAAAAAGTGTATAAAACTTTAGCTAAATACATATTACAAAAAAAGTATTTTGTATAGCAAACATTGTTAGTGGTATAAGTATCTGAATTAAAAACAAGTAAGAAAATTATAGTCGGTCTAGACCGACTATACGATACCCTATACCATGCGTTTAGAAACCCTATCTCTTAGGCCCAACTAACTGGACATAGAAAATAACCAAAAACCAAATTTGAGTGGGATTTTTATTAATTTTTTTTGGCTTCATATATGAAAAAGTTCATATCGGATACTATATCTATATGGGGACTAGGTCCAAAAATGGACCGATCCTGATCATGTTTGGTAAAGTCTCTTGTATTTTGCAAAAATATATACAAACAAAATTTGAGAAGAATCAGTGCAATATTTTTGTTTTTTAATGGATTTAAGTGAAGATCGGGAAGCAGCTCTATATGGGGCCAAAGGAATCATTTTTGGACTACTCATTAATAGATGTAATGAACGCATACAAACCCAATTTGAGTAAGATCTATATGACAATTTGGATCTTATGGCAATTTATGTCGATTTCATAGGGGTAATTTGTATGGGGGCTAGGTCTGAACATGGACCGATTCTCTCCAATTTCAACAGCGTTCATCCCATGGCCGATAAAAGCTTGTATACCAAATTTCGTTAAAATATATTCATATTTGCGATCTGCAGTTTGATTACAAGGTTTACATGGACACACAGACGGACGGACGTACATTGTTAAATCAACTCAAAAAGTGATTCTGATTCGATCGGTATAATTAAAGATGGGTCTAGGTCAAATATTTTTGGTTGTTACAAACAACAGCACAAAGTCATTATACCCAAACCACATAGTGGTATAGGGTATAAAAAGGGGGCAGTGAAGTGGGCGTGGTTCATAGTTATAGGGCGACGTTAACAGTATTAAGAGCAATATTCTACCAAATAAAAAAAATCCGTTGGAAGGAACAAATTTGTACAGAGAACAAAAACTTTAAAACTTTCAAACAAAATTTGGCGTGAAAAGGGGCGTGAAAGGGGGCGTGGCGTAAGAAATGTTTATTTCTACCTCGTCTGGAGTATAATGTGTATACAATTTGAAGTAAATATGTTAAAAACTATATGGGAGCAATTACATAATTTTAAATAAGTGGGCGTAAAAGTGGGCGTGGTAAAAAAAAGTACCTATTAATCATGCCAGAATCCCAGTTAGTTGCTGTGAAAATCTCAGGAAGATCGGCCCAGAGGTTTGGTCTCCTATAAGGTACAAACAAACAAATAAACAAACACACATTCAATTTTATATATATAGATTAAGAAAATTATATAGAAGTCCATTCTTTATTATGGAAAATTAGTCCACAAAATTATATGATGAATTGGTTAAATATAAATACTAAGTATTCAGTTCAAAAAATAATCGGGGAGTGTCTTTTACAACTGCATGACAATACGGGCAGTGAAAAAAGCTCAATCCTTTTGCCAAAAGTTGGGTCATTTCTCTTTCATTTGAGGGAATTTTGGATGGGAGATTTTCTTTGTCCCTTTATATTTTTTTCGATTTTTCATTGGACGATATTTCCTAGAGCCGCAATCGATTAATTTGGATCTTCTTCCAGACTTTCGTTTACATCGGCGATATTTTCTTCAGACGTGTTGGTATTATTGCATCATTTAGAGATTATGCGGTATGAAATCTATTCACAGTTCGACGGGTGGCCTGCTCAGAGGGACTATTATGTGCGCTATAATAATAATGAATTCTATAACTTGTCGAATCGATGACTGATTTTTAAAGAAAAGTTGGATAATTTGGTAGCGTTGGTCAAACGTGAGTCTATTCACGTCAAAAAGTGAGCGCAGTGACAGTTCGTTTGACAGCCAACCCTTTCATAAATTCAATTCAAATTTTGGTGTTATCTGTACAAAAAAAGAGTTGAAATTTAGACTAAAATCCATCGGTAGGACCAATGGCAAGCCATCCTTAATAACAGCTGTTTTCATTATCATCGAAGATCAACGAAAAGAAACGATGATCAATTATCCAGATATGCTAATGTATATAGAAGTAACTTAAGAGTAAAACAAATTGATCGGCTTACAATGGATTAAAAAAAAATATAGCAGGCGTTTTTTAAGTCACGACAAAGGTGAACGAGTTGTTAAAGCAAACACACACACACAAAAAAAAAAAATGATAAAAACTTTAGCGATTTAACTAAGCTTAACAAAAAAACCTGACGATAGATGAACTTCAAGTTAATTGGTTAGTAAAGTGTCTCAGTTGTACGTAAATATGAAAACAATATGAATGTGAATAGCCGGCATTTTAAACCTTAAATAAACCGGTAATAACATAAGTCATCATAAGTAAATATTCCGAAAGTCTTTTTCAAGCGTGCCATGTAACTTAAGTTAACAAACTTTACATCTGCTCGCATTTTGGCAACATAATTTGGATTTGTTTTCTTTCATTTTCGTTTGATAAACTCGTCTGTATTTTTGTTTTGTTATGTGGATGTTATATGGATTGCAGCGGGTGATGTGACCTTGCACAATACGTTCCCTTTTTATACCCTAACTGTTGCAGTCTGTGGTCAGGGTATACTGGGTTTGTGCTGATGCTTGTAACTACCTGATATGCTTAAACTCGAGTCAAAGTTTATTATACCAATCGACATAATTTATGTTCAAACATTATAATCAAACTGCAGGCTGCAAATATAAATATATGTTGCTGAAAGTTGGTAAATAAACTTTATTCAGATGTAGATGTATTACTTATTAACTAGCACAGTCCAGCAATTGAAATTCGAGTGCAACTTCTAGGAAATTTAATTTTTTCATTAAGTTTTTTTCTTTCAATATGTTTTTAATCTATATATATATAAAATATACGAATATTTAAATAAAATTCATTAAATTGTGAATTTTGAAATAAAATTCATTAAATTTCATTATAAAAATTTGTTGAACACACAGAATTTATATAAATGGATTTGTTAATAAATAATTTTATAAGAGCCTAAAAGTATGCTAATCCGTTTTAGCTAGTTCACAATTCAACACAGGGCAACACATTAGCAAATTTAATAAACACACATGCAGCATTGATTAGAGTTTTATGTGTTTTAAATGATTATTATCTGTAAAGATGGTACACATCTGCAAAGAAATACCTTTCAAATGGTATATGTTTTGGCAAAAGCGGTTCATAACTAAAAGCGTAAAAGGGGTCATTAGAAATCACCTTGCCTATTAATATTAGAATACATCATTTTGTTACGTAGTGTTGATGAAAATCAACAAATTAAATAAAAAAAAAATTATGAATATTTAAATAAAATTCATTAAATTTCATTATAAATATTTGCTAAAATTAAATTCCATAAAATAGAAAATGCACTGGCGACGAATTGTGAATTGGCTTAAATTGATTAGCCTACCTTTAGGCTCTTGAAAATTATTTATTATAAATATTTAATTTAATATATTTTAACACATATTATACATAAATTTTATCGTTCGGCACTTCTTCTCCATATGATCTATAACTAAGCCAAATTTCACACTCCTCCGTGCGCGTTTTTGTTAAAAACACGTTTTTGTATATAAATAAGTTGTACAAAAAAAAAAAAACCGCTGTACGGTCATTTTTAGTGATGGTTACCATTTTCCTGATATTCAGCTTAATCTATCCAAAGACAGCACACATATTGGTGAATTTTGGAGGGAATTTCATTATGAAATATACAAGTGACCTTTAGAAATATCATCATTATCAGATATAGATGCAATACATAACAATCTCTTTATACCTCATATCAGTATGTGGTCACGGTACAATGACTTTGTGCCGATGTTTGTAAATACCAAAAATATTTGACTTAGACCTATCTTTAATTATACTGATCGCTCCAGAATCACTTTCTGTCCGTCCGTCCATCCGTTTGTGTTGTGTATCCCTGTAAACCTTGTAATCAAACTACAGGTCGCAAATATGAAAATATATTAATGATATTTGGTATATAAGCTTCTATCAGCCATAAAAGCGCCCCGGTAGGTGAGTAGGTAGCGTGCTCTCCTATCATGCGAGGGGTCGTGGGTTCGATTCCCACCAGAGGCTTTGGTCTGTCGCTGCAAAAAAAAAAAAATGAACACACTACTCCCTCTTTCCTCCTTAACCTATTTTCCTGAGATCAACACAATGCACTGCATCTGTAGGGGGCATCCCCTGAGTGTTGATTAATTAAAAAAAAAAAAAAAAAAACAAACGCTATTGAAATTGGTGAAAATCCGTGCAAGTTCAAACCTAATCCCCGTACAAATTATCCCTATGAGATCGACTTAAGTGACCATAAGGCCCAAAAAATCATATAGATCTTGCTAAAATTTGGTTTCTTTGTGTTTATAACACCCATTAATCAGTAGTCCACAAATAAACCCTATAGGATATTTCTTAATCATAGCACCCATATAAAGCTACTTCCCGATTCTCCACTTAAATCTATCAAAAAACAAAATTATTGCACAAATAATTTTCATATATGGGTTGTACAGGGTGACCCAAGTAGAAATACTTTTTTCAATAGCCTTTTTTGACAGATCACGTGTGAGTCGTGTCATGCTGTCATGTTATTTTTGTTTAGTATTGTTTGGCATTTCATCATGGAAAGACTTACGCCTGAACAACGTTTACAAATCGTTCAACTTTATTAGAAAAATTCACGTTCCGTGAAGAATGTGTTTCGTGTACTTCGCTCAACTTATGGTCAACTGGAAAATTTGTTTCTTGGACAATAATATTGACGCTGCAGCGATAATGGTGGAAAAAATAATTGTGCTTGGTATGAGATTATTCATTCCATCAAAGTACATTTCGGCTAAACCTAATCAAAAATCTTGGTTTAACCAGACTTGCAGAGATGCAGTCAGATCCAGAGAGGAAGCATTCAGACTTTGGCGTGAAAATAAAAATTCCGTCACTGAACTGCTACGCAAACAGGTGAGACACGAATGTGCTAAAGTACTAAGGCGTGAAAAATTTCTTCACGATCAGCGTCTTCGTGCTAAATTTCTTTCTGCTCCTCGGGGCAGCAAGAGCTTTTGGTCGTTTGTTAAAAGAGTAAAGAATAATGCTAGTTCTGCAATGCCAAATCTTATAATGAATGACCAAATATTCACTGACCCGGTTGATTTAGCTGAACTTTTTGCAAAAAATTTATTTTTGCCGGATAGAGATCAACCACTGCCCGAACTCGAAAGACTATCTTGTACTATGCCTAAAATAATCTTCCGAGCACGTGCAATTAAAGAGATTCTATCGGATCTCAACATAAATAAGTTTCCGGGACCGGATGGTGTAGCAGCGCTGGTGCTGAAACAGTGCTCTTTGACGCTAGCCAGTCCATTGGCCATCCTTTTCAGCCTTTCGTACCGTGCGGGAGTCTTTCCCTCTTGCTGGAAGGTTGCTAATGTCCAACCAATCCCTAAAAAGGGTGCGGCTAATAACCCTGAAAATTACCGTCCAATTGCAATCTGCTCTGCACTCTCAAAGGGGATGGAGAGCATGATCAATTTCCATCTTGTGAACTACGTAGAGGCCAACTCACTTCTTAATGATCGACAGTATGGCTTCGTAGAAATCGTTCCACGGGAGACCTGTCAGCTCTACTTTCTGAGCGCTGGAGTCGATCCATTCGCAATTTTGGCGAAAGTAAAATGGTTGCTCTAGATATTTCCAAGGCATTCGATCATGTGTGGCACGGTGAACTCATATCTAAGCTTATTGCATTTGGGGTCGGTAATGACTTCTCTCGATTTATATCGAGTTTTCTCAGAGATCGAACAATACGTGTTGTTATTGATGTGGTCTCATCCAATGAGTTTCAGCTTAATTCAGGGGTACCCCAAGGTTCCGTTCTTTCTCCCTCTCTTTTCCTTATCTTTCTGAACGACCTTCTTGGTCAAACTTTTAACTCTATGTAATCTTTCGCAGATGACAGCAGCATTTGTCATTCATTTTCCTTTAATTGTAGGCCAAGCCTCTTGGAGATTGGGGGCAAAAGGCGGACAATGAATGACACACTCAATCAAGACTTGTTAACAATCTCCGAGTGGGGTAAAGCGAATAGGGTTGATTTTAATGCGCTGAAGACTCAATGTTGTATGTTGACCCATAGGGCCATGGATTCAACAATGTCATCTGTATATATGGGTGGTATAGGTATTAAGGAATCGGAATAATCTTGATGTTCTAGGCATGAGAATTCAATGTGATGTTCGTTGGAACGAGCATGTTTTTCAAGTGTCGAAAGAAGCATTCAAGTGTCTTGGTTTTCTAAAACGGTGCAAAAATTACTGCACACCTTCTGATCTCCTTAAAATCTATCCACTTACATCCGACCGAAAATGGAATACAACTCCCACATATGGGCAGGAGCTTCAAAGTCTATTTTGGAGCTACTAGACCGTGTGCAAAGCAGAGCGTTGATGCTCATCAATGACAGTAGGGTATCCAATTCTATTGATTCATTGGAACATCGTCGGAATGTGGGTTGTGTATCACTGTTCTATAGATACTACCATGGGAAATGTTCTTCCGAACTTATTACACGTGCCCGAGTTTCGGTTCGCTCTACCCACTTCTCTAGTAGCTCAGATCCGTTTGTAGTTTATTGTCCAGTTGGCCGCAGAACGCATTACAGAGAGAATTCGTTTATTAGTCGAACTAGTCGTATGTGAAATAAACTCCCCGCAGAGGTCTTTGCTGACAGTTATAATCTAATAAAATTTAAGTCAAATATCCACAAACACTACTCCCTCAACACAATGCACTGCATCTGTAGGGGGCATCCCCTGAGTGTTGGTTAATAAATAAAAAAATAAAAAAACATAATCGGCCTACTGAGCGTACTATTCGCAACACCATCACCCATCTTGAGACTCAGCATTCATTATTGGATAATATTCGACCGAATAGACCACGTCCAGCACGCAGTGATGAAAATATAGCGGCTGTAGCTGAGAGTGTACACGAAAACCGTGGAGAGTCGATTCGGCGCCGTGCGCAGCAACTCGGACTGACATATGGAACGACTTGGCGCATTTGACGTCGAGATCTTAAGTTGAAAGCGTACAAAATACAGCTTGTGCAAGAGCTGAAGCCGCCCGACCTTCCCAAGCGACATCGCTTCGCTCTTTGGGCTCTTGAAAAGTTCCAAGAAGATCCGACGTTTTCGAGCAAAATTTTGTTCAGTGATGAGGCCCATTTCTGGCTCAATGGGTATGTAAACAAGCAAAATTGTCGCATTTGGGACGAAGAGCAACCTGAATAGATTCAAGAGCTGCCACTTGATCCAGAAAAAACAACGGTTTGGTGTGGTTTGTGGGCCGTTGGAATCATCGGTCCATATTTCTTCAAAAATGATGCCGGTGAGAACGTAACCGTCAATGGCGACCGTTATCGTGCCATGATAACCGACTATTTGATGCCTGAAATTGAAGCTCGTGATATCGGCGACATTTGATTTCAACAAGACAGCGCCACTTCCCAACACAGCGCATTAATCAATGGATTTATTGAGAGAACACTTCGGTGAGCAGATAATTTCACGTTTTGTGCCGGTCGCTTGGCCACCAAGATCGTGTGATATCACACCGTTAGACTTTTTCCTGTGGGGATATGTAAAGTCTAAAGTTTATGCGGACAATCCCGCTTCGATAAAGGCCTTGGAGCAAAACATCACGCGTGTCATTCGCCAGTTACCAGTCGAAATGCTCGAACGAGTCATCGAAATTTGGACTCAACGGATGGACCGTCTGAGACGTAACCGCCGCCAACATTTGATAGACATAATCTTCAAAAAATAAATGCCAAGGAATGTTCCTTCAAATGATAATAAACATTCCGCATTAAATTTTAACTTTCTGTTTTTTTTTTTTATTTAAAACAGTAGGGAACCTCGAAATGGATCACCCTTTATATGTTTTTGTAAAAAGTAAGTGACCTTACCACATATGATCAGGATCGGCTCATTTTTCGGCCTAGTCCCCATATAAATATAGCATCCGATATGAACTTTTTCTAATCCGAAGGTAAAAAAAATTAATAACAATGCCACTCAAATTTGGTGTATGCTTATTTTCTATATATAATTATTTGGACCTAAGGTATAGGGTTTCTAAACGCATGGTATAGCGTATTGTATAGTCGGTCTTGTTTTCTTAATTATTTCTCTTTTTATTATTAACCGAAACTTATGGTATAGCATATTGTATAGTCGGCCTAGTCACACTACAATTCTCTTACATGTTTCTTTTTGGCTTTCTTTTTTTTGTTGATAATTTACACATAATAATACTAAAACCAGTTTCAAATATAATCTACATGTTAAGAAACTTAAAAATATTGATGATATAAAAATGATTTACCTCTAAAACAAAGAAGCAATCAGTTATTGTTACTAACATAAATTTTGACAATGAAAGTAAATGAACGTGGAGGTTTTATGGAAATTCTTTAACAAAACATCCAACTGAAAGGCACACACACACGAATCTTGTGAATCAATTCAACAGATTTAGTCAATGAAATTTAGGAAATCTTAACCATGACCAGTTGTCCCTGATTCGTAACAATTCCTTTTTCGTGTTTTCTTTTTTTTTGGAAATATAGACTTTTAAGGAAAACCTTTCAAAAGTAGAATGTTTCTATTCATATGCAATTCAATTAACTCGTTTCAAAACATGTAGATTATTGATGTGATATGATGTGCGTTTCTGATGTGAAGATAAAGTGAATTAATGGATTTTTAAAAGTTGTTTTCTAGAAATTTCTGTCATTTCATATTTAATTATTATATCATAAATAAGTCGTTACGCTTTGTGCAAATACGAGGTGTGCTTGCACGTGTGAATGCTCATGAACTTGTCGTAATTTTCTTTAAAAAAAACTTTGTTTTGTTGTTTTTAACTAAACACTACTAAATGTTTGTGTACGTGCACTACGAATGTCTAAGAGCTGGATTAGTGAGTTATAGCCTCACGCTAAAATAATTGTCTTTTTGTTGTTCGTTATATATTTCCTTTTTGTTTATAATCTTCATTTAACCTTCAAAAAATGAGTCAGGTCAAAAATGCAGAACAACAAAAAAAGTAGAACACTTAATATTTTTTTTTTAAAGAGGTTGGTTGTTGAATTTTGGTTAAAAATTAATCTATTTTATTTTAATTTAATTTTGTCGTGTGTTTTTAAAGGAATATGCATTTTTTTCGTATTGGGAAAGTGGAATAATGGCGTATTTCCGACTTTCCAAGGATCTACAATAGTTAAAAATCAATCAAAGCGAAAAAGCGGTACAAATACAAGTAAGAGTGTTAAATACAGCTATACCGAATCTTTGCTACTCTCCACATGTGTCTTAAACTCTATATTATAACCAATGTTGGATACGTTTACTATTTTAATACAGTAACTTAACCTTTTAAATCTCATACCATTTGAATTTAAAATTGTTTCTCTTTTTTTTACCAGCCTTTACTATAATTTCTTATTTATTGTTTTTATACCCTATACCACTATGTGGTTTGGGTATAATGACTTTGTGCTGCTGTTTGTAACAACCAAAAATATTTGACCTAGACCCATCTTTAATTATACCGATCGAATCAGAATCATTTTTTGAGTTGATTTAACAATGTCCGTCCGTCCGTGCGTCCGTCCGTCCGTCCGTCTGTGTGTCCATGTAAAGCTTGTAATCAAACTGCAGGTCGCAAATATGAATATATTTTGATGAAATTTGGTACATAAGCTTTTGTCGGCCATGATGATGAACGCTATTGAAATTGGTGAGAATCGGTCCATGTTCAGACCTAGTCCCCATACAAATTACCCATATGAAATCGACATAAATTGCCATAAGATCCAAATTGTCATATAGATCTTACTCAAATTGGGTTTGTATGCGTTCATTACATCCACTAATGAGTAGTCCAAAAATGATCCCTTTGACCCCATATAGAGCTGCTTCCCGATCTTCAGTTAAATTTATTAAAAAACAAAAATATTGCACTGATTCTTCTCAAATTTTGTTTGTACATATTTTTGCAAAATACAAGAAACTTTACCAAACATGATCAGGATCGGTCCATTTTTGGACCTAGTCCCTTTATAGATATAGCATCCGATATGAACTTTTTCATATCTGCAGCCAAAAAAATTAATAAAAATCCCACTCAAATTTGGTTTTTGCTTATTTTCAATGTCCAGTTAGTTGGGCCTCAGAGATAGGGTTTATAAACGCATGGTATAGGGTATCGTATAGTCGGTCTAGACCGACTATAATTTTCTTACTTGTTTCTATTGAGACAACGACGCACAGTGGCGCCCGTAGAGCAAACGAGGTTGCAAAAATCAAAATTTTCATGTGCGCCGACGAAGTTTTGAATAAACCCATGTTATAGGAAACTTTTCAACGATTTCAAATATGCTACTCTTAATAATATCACATTTTTAGTTTAGAAGATATAACCGTCAAAGTTGACCGACTTTCGGTTTTCAAAAAAAAACACACAATTTTTAGTCAATTTGTTGCGATTTCAGGTGTAATATCACGAAAAATAGATAACGAATCGCCTTATTTTTTATTTGTATTGATTGATGTATTTATTAAATGTATAATGATAAAAAAAAATTAACTGTTTGCTTTGTGTTTCTCCTGGTAAATCACTATTTAAAAACTATCCGTTTTTTTCACTATTTTTCAACTTTGACGGAAAATAAAAAAAATCTATATTTTTCTATATTTGCCATATTTGCAAAAATTATTCTTTGATTATTTCTTTACATAATTCAAAAGGTTTTATCTGCCCGAACGTGCCCGTTTGGCTTCTAGAGGTAAAAAAGGTTAAAAAGGCATGGTTGCAGAAATTGTATGGCGTGCATCCCTTACATGTTTTGACTGACAGTAGTTTGATCTAATAGTTTGAAAATTGCATTTTAAGTCGGTTGTCTACCTGTGAGCCTCTGCCAAAGTCTACTCCCAATATTCTGTTACAGACACAGGATGCACAAAAAACTACTCATTGAAATTCGCAGGTACGCACCTCACTTATAATTACTTTGGAGTACAAATGGTCAAGAACAATATTGACTTATGGTCCCTCCAGGTAGGCACAAATCTTATTTAGACACGAGCATAATATCAAAATTGCATAATTCAGCCTAAATCCATATGTATGCAGGGAACAGGTAAATTTTTAGGCATGTTAGCATAAGCCTATATATTGCAAAATAAGCATGGCGTTAAACAATATAAAATTATTTGAACTGTTTAGAAGGTCAACCACACCAAAGTTTTTCACGGAAGCTGCTTTAGAAGAACTTGATAGCTTATACGGAAATATTGAGAGAAGCGAAATTATAAAAAATAATTTTTATCTGATATATGCAAATATTAAGGCAAAATGGGTGAAATCTAATCGAACCATTCAGAACTTCAACTCCAAATACGAGGACTGGCTTAATGATATATTGGCAGTAGATAAACCCACCACATCAACCAGAGGAGCAAAAGGAAGGCCAAAAAAAAGTATTGAGGAGTGTTCAATTTTCACAAGAAAGAGGAGACTTGCCGATGCCACCAATGATTTGACCACGAAGCATATATCGGACGCGCTGTCTATTAAATATACAAAGGATAGTGAAATAGTTAGGTCGCAGATTACAAAATCTGTTGCTGATGCAAGCCCACTGCGACTAAAAAGGATTAAGGAAAGCATTCCCACGCCCACAAACGCACACATTAAAAAGTATGGTTCCGAAGAAGCCTTGGCCTTGTTTATGGACTTACAACTTTACAAAGAAAAATATGAGACACTACGGGCATCCTTGATGCGACACGGGGCTGACGTTTTACCAGGATAAAAGCATATTACGCAAGCCAAAATAAATTCACGAACACTGCATACGGAGATTACGGAAGTCTCTGTGAAAGCCATTCTGCAGGATCTCATGGGCCATACAGCAAAACGGTTGTTGGAGAGTCTTCCTGAAAATGAGGTGAAAATTCTTCCTGAGAAACTGATATTGATCAGCAAATGGGGCTGCGATGGATCATCCGGACAAAGCGTTTATAAGCAAAGGATATCTTCCGATGACGCTACAATATCGGACGGAAATATGTTTATGGCATCTGTTGTTCCTTTGCGGCTAAAATCTGATGTTTGCCTACACTGGAAAAATCCACGTCCATCATCAGTGCATTATTGCCGACCAATATTGTTTCAGTTTGTAAGGGAATCGGCAGAACTCATAAGGACCACGGTGAAGGACATTGAAGAACAAATAAGCAAGATTAAGCCTACAAAGCTACAAATTGGAGAAGGAAAATATATTGAATGCAATTACGAGTTCCACCTGACCATGGTTGACGGAAAAGTCGTAAACGAACTGACAGGAACAACCTCAACATTGTCATGCCCGATTTGCAAAAAGAGTCAGAAGAACTTTGGTAATTTAAACGATTCTACAAACGAGGAGAATTACGAATATGGAATGTCACCATTGCACGCAAGGATAAGGTGTATGGAGTTCTTGCTAAAACTGGCGTATACCCTACCACAAGTGGAGGAAAACTTCGATGAAAATACATCAATAAAGTATAAGGAAAAGATCAGAAAGAAGCAAATACAGGATGCTTTTTTTAAACAAGTTGGACTAAAAGTAGACTATCCCAAGCACGGATACGGTAACTCAAACGATGGAAACACTTCTAGGAGATTTTTTGAAAATGATGAGGCAGTAACTAGAATCACTGGAATTGACAATCAAATCGTTAAAAGATTGGGAACGATCTTGTATATTTTAAACTGCAAAGTAAATGTCAATTCTACAAAATATGGAAAATATGCATCGAAAACTGCATCTCTTTTAGCAGAAATGTATCCACAAAAGAAGTTGACCCCGACCGTCCATAAAATATTGGCGCATGGCAAAGATATAATTGAGTACCAGTCTTTGCCAATTGGAGAGCTTTTTGAAGAAGCACAGGAGTCTCTTAACAAATTTTATAAAAAATATAGATTGCAGAACACATTCGAAGCATCAAGGGTAAGGCAAAATGAGGACCTCTTCAACATGTTGGCAGCATCTTCCGATCCACTTATTTGTTCCCTGCGGCATGTGAAGTCACGAATAGAGTTAGAAAATAATTATAGTTTAGAAATGATTAGTCTTTTAGATATACCTTCTCTTACGAATTGTGATGAATATTTTACAGAAAATTGAAAAAATAAATTTAAAAAAGAAGTAATTTTTTTTAATTTGTTGGGTAATAATTTAAAACATAAAACCCAAAAAAAAAGAAAAACAATCTAAAAATGTAAAAATAATTTTTTTAGTTACCATAAAATTGATTTTTCTACAAATTTTAACTCTGATAACCCATAAGTAGGCCCCTACAAAGCGTAGCACCCTTTCCAAACGCTCATTTCATAGGCTGAACAGTTATCTATCATATGATGTTTAAACTGTTCAATTATGTTATTCGGTTCAAAGGATATGATTTTTGCAACGAAAAAAATCAAATGGCGCCAGCGTCGCGACGCGTTGCGACGTATCTTTTCTAGAAAGATCTAACTTCTATCTGAAAAATTTCATTATTTTTCTGTTATTAACAGGGCTGTGGTGTCGCAAAAAAGCTCCAAGTCCGACTCCATCCCCTGAAATTTTTAAGGTCCGACTCCGATGCTAAATGTAATAAAAAAAAGAGTTCAGACTCTCGGTCGCATCGCCTAGAAATATGCGAATAGCAAAAGAAACTGAGAAATACAGTTTTGGGTCAATCAAAAAACATATGGAGGTGGCTCAACGCGATTGAACATTTCAAGTGTGTTTATATGGGGAAAATATGACTTTTTTCAGATTTTACGAATTTTTTGTTTTATAGTTTAATTTTCCCGACAAATTGTTATATAATTCGTGATCAGTACTAAATTAAATAAAATTTTGTGCCAAGAAAAACTAGGTCTGAAATTTGATGGCATTTTTTTTAACTTTGAGAAATTGATTAAAGCCATATTTTTTTGTCTCTATCCATATTAATTTACTGCTTTTTGTAAACTTGAAATTAATACTATTTGTTACCACATAAGATTTCGAATAAGAAAAAAAAAAAAACGAATGCAAAACCGAAGCTAAACAGTTACTGTTGAAGAAGTAAAACCACTTGGAAATTGGCGTAGCAACGGTGAGCATCAAATAAAGAAAGCAATTTAAATTAAACTCAAAACTAATAATCTTTTTTTTTATTTCTCAAATTTTATTCCCATAAACCCTAACTATACCTTTTTCATGAGATTTATGTAATCGGCTAACCCATACCGAATTACAAATAAATCAATGAAATAAAACCCCAAAGAACACCCAATCTTTATTCCCCTACAGATTTCAAGGAGCAAATTCCATCTCTGACTAAAAAAAGGAACCCTAAACCCATCAGCAATAAAGTTCAAACAATTGGCTCACTCAAACCAATTGTTTTCCTTATTAAATTTGGTAAAGAATTTGTAGCTGTGGGCGTATCACATAATGTCTTGTGCCAAGATATCTATATATATTATTAAATTAATAGGCAAGGCGATTTCTTGTGACCGATGTAAAAACTTTATTTGCCAACCGATTTTGACCAAACATACCTCATTCGGAAGGTATTTCTTTTTAAATGTCAATCAAATTTGTAGATTTGCACCCTGTGGAACATTTTTTTGGAGTAATGGTCATTTAAAGTTGCTACTAACACACACATAAAACACATATACAGATTAGCAATATTCAATTTAACTGAGGTATTATATTTTTGATATAATCACAAAAACTTTCGATAGCTGGCATTACTTGTCTTACGCCACCAACTTCGATGACTGAAAGAAAGCGCAATTTTAGCAGATCTCCGTAATTTTCATTCAAGTTAACAGTTACTGTGTTAGAAGAAGATGACGGAGTTAATTTTCAAACAGAGTTTTTAATTTACAATGTCTTCCACTACATAACTTATTCTTAAAAGTTGGATTACCAATTACACCGCTTCGATATCTAAATACAACAATGTCATATAAGGGAACGCGGTTTGTTATCGACAAAATTTTGGGTGGCATAATTAAATCGATAATTATCAATGAGAAATTTAAAGAAGAGCATTTTTTATTGGCAAGAATTACGATGATTTCAACAGATTCTTCAATTGCATTTTAACGCTTACAATTCCCAATTCGTCTGGCATATGTAATAATAGGGTGGCCCTTCGTTATATGGAGGGAAAAAAAGTGTTCAAACAGTCGCTCTCACCCCCTAGAAATATGCGAATAGCAAAAAAACTGAGAAATACAAAGTTTTGGGCCAATCAAAAAACGTTTAGTTGTGGCGCAAAGCGATTGAAAATTTCAAGTGTGTTTATGGGGAAAATATGACTTTTTTAAGATTTTACGAAAATTTCGTTCTATAGTTTAACGTTTCCGACAAGCTGTTATATAATTCAAGATCAGTATTAAATTATCCTTTCAATAGGCTATAAAACTTCAAAATCGAATAAAACCACGCCAAGAAATAGCAAATGCCCCAGACCACTTTTGTGCCAAAAAAAACTAGTTCATGAAATTTGATGGCATTTTTTTCAACTTTGAGAAATTGATTAAAGCCATCATTCTTTCTCGGTCTCGATACTTATAAATACTGAGATATGAAGTATTGTTTTATTACCACGTTATTAACCTATTGCGCATTGAGACCGAAAATTGGAAATTTTTTTGATAATATTTTTAAAACTCCTTTTTCAAGTTTGAAAAAATTTTCTGAAACAAAATTTAAAAAATCAGTCTACCACTTTAAGGTTTTATTAAATATATGTTGCATATTAACTGTGTGAATTTTTAAGTAAATCCCTCCACCAGAATTTTTTTGCCAAGGTTTTTATTTTTGCGTATTTCGAGAAATTTTGGATTTTTGTGAAATATTCTGTAAATGTACTCTTTCTTAATACTTTGTATCAAAAATTCATCACTTTTCTACTTTAAAATGTTATATTTTATCTTAATAGCCTAGGGTTTTGGAAAAAAAATAATATGAGTCCATTAACCCTTTTGGGATTGGGGTCGCATATGACCCCAAGCTAATAAAAGACAATTTATTCAAAAAATTCAAATATTTTGTAAGTGCTGTCCAATTTTTAGATGCGACGCTTAAAATACAATAACCAAATGTGTAGAAGTTTCGTTCCAAAAATTTTGGATAAATCCGCGGACGTTAACCCATTATTTGCCAAGGCCAGCTTTGGATTTTAAGATATTTTTAAATAAAAATTACCGAAAACGAGTTTTTCTATTAAGCTCGATGAAACCACTAGTTAGAATTTAAGAAAAATAATTCGGTTAATTATTTGTTTATTTAACCCTTCAGTGCTTCTGAGATCAAAATTATCCATTGTGATATATCTCTGGTGCAATTATCTGCTTATTGCTCGCGAATATAAATTAAAACAACTTTTAACCAATTTTGTTAAAAATAGCTAATAAAACCCACAAATACGAAAATTTCAAAATTATTATAAAATGTTTATTTGTTTGAATTACATTTACTAAATTTTGGTAAATGGTATTTTTATTTGCAGATTTTAAATATTATTTAATTAATTTTTCTTTTATGCAGCCTGAATACGGCAAAAATGGAGAAAAAAAATATTGCCCACACGTTAGCGCTTTACAATAAATTATTATTTACTAAGATTAGGTGAACATTGTATAATTTGAAACAAAATTGAGATCATTAAATCGTAAATAAAATCTGCATTTAAAATAACATATTGAATTTCATTTCTTTTTTATTGAAAAAATTCATACCTAAATTGAAAAACATATCAAAACAAATCTTGGAATAAAACAAATATTTTAGGCAAAATAATATTTGTCGAGTCATAGGTAATTCCATGCAATGGTCAACCTTAGTTCCAATTATAAAATTTTAATTTATATAACTTTTACTGATACCATTTCTAAGAAGAGGGTATGAAAGTAGTATGTTATATGTATTTTTGAATATTTTTATAGCCCCTATTTTTTTCTGTAAGAAAGGACAAGTATAACTAAGTTATTCTGAAAATAAAGGCAATGTCATGTCTGTCACATTAAAAAATAAAGGGTTTTTCAATAAGAAAGCTACAAAAGCTTTTTTAAATAAAACAAAAACGGTTTTGGATATCAATGAAATTCTTTATTCCTGTGAAAGTACGTTCGATGCCATTATGGAAATCGATCTCTTTTGCATGGCCACCACGGGCACGCTTGCAGAAGTCCAGACGCTGAACCCAATTTTCGACGGTTTTCAAGCATAAATCGGCCGTTACTGCTGCAATTTCACGTTCGATATTCGTACGATGTTCATCAATCGTCGCTGGCTTGTTGGCATTGAACATAGACTTGACGTATCCCCACAGGAAATAGTCCAACGGTGTCAAATCGCACGACCGAGGCGGCCAATCGACTGGACCATTTCGTGAGATAACACGTTCTCCAAACTTGGTTTCCAATAAATTGATTGTGACATTCGCTGTGTGACCTGTGGCGCCGTCCTGTTGGAACCACATGTCCTCCAAGTCCATATCATTCAATTGGGGCCAAAAATATTCGGTTATCATTAAACGGCAGCGATTCCCATTCACAGAAACGTGCCGGTCACGGAAGAAGTACGGCCTAATGACGCCGCTGGCCCATAAACTGCACCAAATCGTAATTTTTTCGGGATGCAATGATGACTCATAGAGTACATGTGGATTGCTGCCTGATCAATAACGCATATTTTGTTTATTGACGAAGCCATTCAGCCAGAATTGAGCCTCATCGCTGAAGATGATTTTTCGATGAAAATCCGAATCATTTTCAAGTTGTTGCTCAGCCCAATTCACGAACATACGACGCTTCTGGTGGTCAAGCGGCTTCAGTTCTTGCATCAATTTGATCTTGTAAGGATGTAGGCCAAGATCTTTTTACAAAATTCGCCACAACGACGTCACAGAGATGCCCAACGCTTGAGAACGACGTGTGACAGACACATTTGGGCTTTCTTCAACTGAAGCCTCAGCGGCAGCAATATTCTCGACACTACGGGCACTTCTTTGTCTCACTAGCATGTGAACATTTTGTACTGTGCCTGTGGATTCAAATTTTTGCACTAGACGCTCAATTGTTGATCTGCTAGGACGATTATAACGACCATAAATTGGACGTAGTGCTCTTAACGTCGAGGCCACTGACTCCGAATTTCGGAAGTAAATTTTAATAATATCGACTCGTTGTTGGCTCGTATATATTTCCATCATGAAATGGCAAACCTTACTGAAGAGAAATGTCAAAAGAGCGGCAAGAAACATGGCGTCGTTTGCTGTCCCTGTCTTTCTACTTTTCTAGCGTCGTTGAAAAACCCTTTACTTCCTTTTAATATAAATTTATTTTAGAATTCATGTTTTTTACATGCATTTTTAATAAACTAGCTATTTTATTAACTATAAACACCTGTTTCTTATTTATCATACAAATAATTCAAAGTGTTTTCCAAACATCCTTTAAAATGATGTCTGTTTTTTGTCATGTCTGTCACGATTGCTTTTGGCCCCTCAGTTATTAATAGCAATATTAGTTTCTCAATTTTTCTAATAGTAAATATGTTGGTCAGTGCCGTCTGCATAATTTTGTATATTTTTACGAGCAATGAAAAACTTTTATTGTATAATATTGTATTAGAAAGATCACTTTATGTCATGTCTGTTACTATGGAATTAGCCGTGTATATAAAATGTAGTTCACTCAAATATCCTTACCAATATTTTCCACACCTTTTTTGTCCACTTCGTCCATATATAAAAATCTTGTTTTATTCGTTTTAAACTTAAGCTTGGACCCTGTTAACAAATGTCTGATAAGCACACTACAAATTGGTTTAGGGCCTACGGCTGGAATCTGAGAGTTATCAAGCTGTTTTGATTGTTATTAGTCCCAAATAAAAGTTCTTCTGATAAATCTTCGATATAAAATCAAATATAAATCGATGATCTTATTAAAATATCCACTACTGTGAACTATGCACATATTTAAAAAAAAACTAGCAAAATAAACTTTTTCTTAAAATAAAACTGCAGTTTCATGGAGGTGTGTGGAAATACTGGTTATTATGAACTGCATTCGTTGCGGCCAAATGAAAAGGAAATGAGGACGCATAGCAACATAGCAAATACGAGCATAACTACATTTATACTTTTACTTATCCACAGCTGGTGGACCAGAAAATGAAAGGCATTTAATGGGACAAAAAACTCGAAATGAAGTCAAGGTTAAAAAGGCAAGATAAATAAAGCAGAGATGGTTTATGTTTATGTTAATTTTTTCATATTTTTTTTTTTTTTAAATTCTCAAAATGTTTCCTAATATAAAAAACAAATTCAAAGTCAATTTAATAAACGTAACCACCATTGCTGGCATATTGAGTTTCAATGCCAGATGAGCCACGAACACCTACAGATGGAGCAGAAGCAACTACTGCATGTTGTTGGGTATGGTAAGCAGCTTGTTGTTGTGTGAAATCATCTGAACTGGAAGTTGCAGCTTCTTCGTGGTGTTCTGCAACGTTAGCGGCAGCAGTTTGAAGTTGAGGTACACTGGAACCGGTATAGTAATGCTGTTCTGGTTCTTGTTGTTGTTCTTGTTGTTGCTCTTGTTGTTGCTCTTGTTGTTGTTCTTGTTGTTGCTGTTGTTCTTCTTGATGTTGTTGCGTGAAATCATCAGAGCCAGCAGCGGAAACGGTTTCTTCGACGGCAGCATTAGCTCCTTGTTGTTCGCTAACGCCAGCAAAGTAGTTTATTTGTTGTTGAGTTGATGCGTAACCGTTAGAACCAGGAGCAGCTGCGGTAGCAAAATCTTCAGTGGTTTGGCCATTTTCTACCGTGGTATCAGCTTCATGGTGTGGAGCGGCTGCAACACCAGAATAATATTTATTTTCGTTTTGCACATTTATTTCACCACCATAACTGGCACCGTCTTCGACAACAGAATTATCGTTTACCTCAGCAAGATGAGCAACTTCATGGTTTTTTTGAGCGTATGTAACGTGGCTGCCCACAGATAAACCGGACAATACAGGTGGCAAATACTCGTTATTTAAATGTGAGACATCAGCAGCTACAACAGTTAAAAGGGCCAAACTTAAAATTGTGAATTTCTAAAAAAGACAGAGAGAAATAAATTATTTTAAAAATTTTATATGTGAATAGGAAATATGAAAAACTTGGCCCAAGAATAACAAAACAATTTTTTTTTTTAAATTTAATAAATGATCTTTCATGGGAATCTTTTATCAATACTTTTTGTGATTTGCTTTTCTTTCCACTTATTTGACTATTTTTAAGCAAAATGTGGATATTTGTTCCATCATTACAAACTTCTAAGTTCATCTAGCTATATCTTTTTTCTGAAAACATAATCAGTGTGTCTATGGAAGCGATACTCAAAATTTAATTAATAAGTGTTTACAGCAGTGTTACCAGATGCTCGGCGCTGCCTCCCCCCATACAATCTCCAATTCCCTCTAAAAAGCCCCAAAACAATCTAGATCGGTAGATCTTGTGAAACTTCGTCTTCGGAAAATTTCCCGAAAACAATTTCCCGAAAACAATTTCCCAAATACAATTGCCCGAAAACAATTGCCCGAAAAAACAATTCCCTGAAAAATCAATTCCACGAAAAAAATTTCCCGAAATTACAATTTCCCAAAAACAATTTCCCGAAAACAATTTCCCGAAAACAATTTCGCGAAATTACAATTTCCCGAAATTACGATTTCCCAAAAAAAAAATTTCCCGAAATTACAATTTCCCTATTTTTAGTTTACAACTTCCCATATATTCTTGATTTCCACCATAAAAAAAACTTGCTGCATACGATTTCGTGAAAAAACAATTTCCCGAGTATACGACTTCTCGAAAAAACAATTCCCCCACTCCGCGCCCTTCCTCCTCCACCCTCCCTCGCCATCCTGACCTATTTATTGGAGTGTCATACGCTTATTTTTTCATTGTGACTTTGAACACTTCGGTATTCAGACTTCCCGACGGATAACGCTCAATCCATCACATCCTGCCCATGCAGTAGCTGCTACGGAATCGTTACCATCTTGCATAGCGAAGTTTTTTAGTTATTTGGGTTGTAATACTCAGTTACTATGCCACTCGAATTCCTGGATAGCGAAAAAGGTAAACCGAGGTTGCTTTCGAATGGTTTCTTGTATCATGACGACGGTAAGTCCGTTGATAGCGTTATTGACGTTGTATCCTTTATCGAGGAAAACATTGTACCGGTAGGGTCATAACAACGATTCTATAAAAAAAAGAGGCTCTTCACAATCACAGTGCCGAAGCGGCTTTCGTTGCTAAAGAAAAAATCGTTAATGAGCTGAAAGATCTTGCCCGGACCACTACATCAAGTGGTCATGAGCTGATTGCTCGCGCTTCGGCCGGAATTTCTGATGGTATTGTTTCGGAAATGCCATCAACAAGCTCTTTGAAGAAATATTAATTTCGGGAAATTGTAGTTTCGGGAAATTGTAATTTGGGGAAATTGTAATTTCGGGAAATTGTGTTCGGGAAATTGTCATTTCGGGAAATTGTGTTTGTGAAATTGTAATTTCGGGAAGTTGTTTTCGGGAAATTGGTTTCGGGAAATTGTTTTCGGGAAATTTTCCGCAAATCGTGAAACTTATCAAAGATTTGAACGACACAATATACGCGATTCTTCAAACCCTTGTTGTACCGACGCAACTTCAACAAGTTTCACTGTATGATCTTGCAACTTTCGACTTTAAATGCTTCTGCATGCCCGTTGATTGCATTAATTTCGGGTGTGAGTTTAACGTTCTAACGGCAAACGTGCATCGGGAATCTGTTATCGAAATTAAAGAAAGATGTAAAGTTTTTCTGATAATTCTGGTATCTCAACTGCAGAAAAGAGTGCCAGAAAATATAAAAATTTTCGATCAAATATCAGCGTTCTCTCCGCGGTCTGCATCTTCGGCAATGAAAGCCGACATCACCAATATTCAAACACACGTTGTGCGGTGATATCGACTCAAAGTAGAAGGAGTGAAACTTGCTCCACAGGGTTGAAGTTGCCGATAAAACAAGCACAGAAGCTTAATCGGCAGAGATCAACGAGCTCACCGACACGGGAGGGAACAAGAAATTTGGAAATGTTTCTAAGCTTGTTCTTGGCCTTCTAAGTCTCCCGTTCTCGAATGCTGTGATTGAACGTACGTTTAAAATTTTCAGCATCGTCAAAGATAAATTACGGAACAAAATGTCGGTCGCCATGCTCGAAGCAATCTTGCACAAGTTCAAGCCTACAGCATCTATGCTAAAACGCTTCAATTCGGAAACGGTGTATGGCACGATCGATGACGAAGATGTCATGGTGCTCGATACTTTACCCACGGAATGATAGAAATACATCGTTTTAGAGCCAGCGGTCTGAATTCCGATTTCTTAATAATTCATCCTAGTCTAATAATGATACTACTCTCCATCCGACAACATATTATATAATATTATTATTTTAGTTTTATGTGTGAATGACGGCTGTAAAATAAATAAAATATTTACAAACATTTTTTAAATATTTTTCTGCTTTCTGGAAACTCCCTAAAAAAAAACCTTAATTTTGTTTTCACCCTATTTGCCCCCTGGCGTGACGAGAAAACCCTTAATCTAGGGGGAACCCCTGATCAGGCAACACTGGTTTACAGTGATGTAACCCGGAAATATAAAGAGAGTAATTTTCATGTCAATAGTAACTTATTTAATTTGTCTTAAATTTATTGCTGATTCCACGGAATTAAGACTTCTCCAACTCAGAAGTGATTATTTCACTTTGTATTATTATTCTTATTTTTTTGATCTATTTTGGCTGGGAAAACGTGAAAATTGCATCCTATTGTCTAAGACTTTTTGGCACTTAAAAGGTTCGTTTCTTTACTTTTCGGGAAAATATGGTAAAATATGGGTAAACGAAGATTTCCGTCCCAATATACACAAATGCACAAAAGTAGAACAAGTTGTGGTCAGTTCTGGTAAGAAGAGAAACATATCTACTCTCGCAAGTTTTGGCACTCTTGTAAGTTTGGTCTAGTTTAGTGAAGTTGGGAACACAAAAATAATTGTACAAGCAAGAGATAGACCAAATATGACCAAATCCAATGTCTACAATATATGTGGGATGAAAAAGATTTAATGGGCGATTCTCCATCGAATCCAATCATTCCCCAGGAGCCCTTAAAATTGGTTAAAACTGGTCTTAATTAGAGGGCAAGCTATGGGACCAAAAAAGTGCTCAACTAGGTGAGATTCTTTTTTTTTTTTTTATTTATTTTTTTTTTTTTTTTTGCAGCGACACACCAAAGCCTCTGGTGGGAATCGAACCCACGACCCCCGCATGATAGGCGAGTACGCTACCAACTCACATACCGGGGGTATTGCCACATTATTTCAAAATCGCTTAGTTCTAGGCTGAAAACTTCTCAAAATTGCTATACGTTAATAGGAAACAATACATAAGTCCGATGTAGGTGAATTCTGAATTTCAGGGGTTCAAAAACGGGGATAAGAAACTGCTGTTTTATAATAATAGTTTTTATGAATATATTTTAATATACGAGGCCAGTATGATAAGTTCCAGGTAAGAGATGGCGTTAGGATAGGGTAAAGTTTAGAAGGCAGTATGGCAGTAAGTCAGCTTATTGTACACTTGAAGGTTTTGCGATTTCCGTCTCTGTTAATAAATCTAAGAACTCTGTTTCGTTTACGTAGTTTCTTAGTGTTTCCCACTGCATCAAGATGGATAAGATTCCAATGGTTTGAATGGGTTTGAACTACTATTTCCGCAAAGGGTGGCTAATTGTAAAAATAGTTTTCTGCAGTCTCATTATCCACCTCGCTTACTCTAAAGGTCCTAGATAATGCGCGTCCTATACTTTGGTCCCTAAGAGTACGTCCATATAGTTCCTTAGTATTTTCCCGTATATTTTCGTTTTCAAAACTTACCATTTTATAAATTTTGTTAAAGTCTCCCTTTATCTTTTTCTGTGACTTAATCCAAAGACGTTAAATCCCGAACTGATATTCTAAATGGCACTTGCCAAATCTATTTATAAGAAGCATCACAAATTAACACAACAACTATTTTCATTAAGTTCCAACTACTGTATATTAAGTTTTATATTTGTTTTGTAATTCAAAGAGAAAAAAAAATAAAATAAAATATTCAAAAAAAAATATATAAAAATCCATATGTTTAATTAACAATATTAAGCTAAAAGGCACAAGGCAAAAATCATCTCTCTAAGAATAAGTTTTAAACCTTTATTTTTAATTAAAAAAAAAAAAAAATCTCACACTTATATTTATGCAAATATTATTAATCTACTCAAAATTCTGTTGTTAATGACGGTGTGACGTGCGCAAGCTTAAAGCCTAGAGTTGGAACAGATCCCAAAAATGTCGTCAAAACTTAATTTCGAATTTAAGTTTATAAACAAATATTAATATTTGTTATGAATATTAAAAAAGATGAGCTAAAAAAAAATATTTCAAAACTTCCCTTATGGCTTATCGTCAATTTGTAAATTTTTGATTGTAATTAACTGTGAAAAAACAAAAACAATTCGAATCAATAATACTATTAAGCAATATTTTTTATTGAACAATTTTTCAGGGTTTTTGGCATCGTAATTCTTTTACAATCTTTAAGTTTTTTTTTTTTTTTTTTTTTATCAATTAAGTTAAGTTTTAAAGTGCTGAAATAATTTGTGCAATAGAATACATATTAAAACAAGTAAGAAAATTATAGTAGGTTTAGACCGACTATACGATACCCTTTACCACGTGCTTAGAGCCCCTATCTCTTACGTTCAACTAATTGGATATAAATAATAATGACCGAGATCTATCTGATAATTTGGATATTATGACCATGTAAGTCGATCTCATAGAGATCTTTTGTATGGCGACTAGGTCTGAACATGAACCGATTTTCACCAAATTCAATAGCGTTCATCCTATAACCGGTAGAAGCATATATGCTTAATTTCATCAAAATATGTTGATATTTGCGACCTGCAGTTTGATTACAAGGTTTGTAATTTGATTACAACTAAAATTGTCAATAAATATATATAAACTAGCTGAACCCGGTGTGCTTCACTACCCCTCATCGTTATAAAATAAAAAAAAATATAAAAAAATATACATTAACAAAATATTATTTATTTAATTTAGAATTAATTATTGCACTAACAACTTTATATAGTCAAGGGCTTAATAGAAGTTATTATGGATTTTAATTTTTCTAAAAAGGGCGTGGTCCCGCCCAGTTTTTTGTAGTACTATTTCTATTAATTTCAATACGATATATACCAAATATCATCGCCGTAGGTTAAAAAATGGCCGAGGTATGACGATTTTAAATTTTGGGTTATATGGGCGGGACCACGCCCTTTGCCCACTAACATCTTTATATAGTTAAGGACATATTATTTCGCAAAAATATCCTTTTGTGAAAATTTCATGACGATCTTTCCAGTAGTTTAGAAGATATTACGATTTTTTATTTTTCTAAAAAGGGGCGTGGTCCCGCCCACTTTTCTTCTGGTATGTATTTCTATTCATGCCAATACCATATGTACCAAATATGACCGTCAAAAAATTCCCGAAATATAACGATTTCAAATTTTTGGTTATAAACGCGTGGCGCCGCCCCTTTGTCCAATCAAAAATTTCTATAGCCTATGACTCCTCCCACAGTAACACGCTGTGAAAATTTCAGGAAGATCGGTTCAGGGGTTTGGCCTCCTATAAAGCACAAACAAACACATTAATTTATATATATATAGATTGAAAGCAGATTAATTATAATTTAAGGTAAAATGGGGCGAAAAAGGGGGATTTGGTAAGAAAAAAAATGTATGGCTACCTTATCTGTAGATAAAAAGTGTATAAAACTTTAGGTAAATACATATTACAAAAAAAGTATTTTGTATAGCAAACATTGTTAGTGGTATAAGTATCTGAATTAAAAAAGGGGGCGGTGAAGTGGGGGCGGTGAAGTGGGCGTGGTTCATAGTTATATGGCGACGTTAACAGTATTAAGAGCAATATACTACCAAATAAAAAAAATCCGTTGGAAGGAACAAATTTGTACAGAGAACAAAAAGTTTAAAACTTTCAAACAAAATTTGGCGTGAAAAGGGGCGTGGCGTAAGAAATGTTTATTTCTACCTCGCCTGGTGTATAATGTGTATACAATTTGAAGTAAATCTGTTAAAAACTATATGGGAGCAATTACATAATTTTAAAAAAGTGGGCGTAAAAGTGGGCGTGGTCAAAAAAAAGTACCCTCTTAATCATGCCAGAGTCCCAGTTTGGTCCAGAAGTTTGGTCTCCTATAAGGTACAAACAAACAAATAAACAAACACACATTCCATTTTATATATATAGATATATAATTATAATGTAAAATTACAATAAACTTAATTTTTAAAGCACTAGCTACTTAGGCTATCGGCTTATATATATACATATATATATAATAGAAAAAGATACTGATCGTCAACGACTTTTTGAACACCCAACATCCGGGGCCCTATTCCACAAAACAATTATCGACTTTTCACTTGGCACTTATAAACTTTTTCGTCAATATGCAAAATTTTATGTTCCACGTACGTTCTCTTGTGCAAATTGCAAAGTTAATATTGAAAAGTGTAATTTGCAAAGATTTTGCAAATAAATATACTGCTTCGTTCCACTACAACTGTAAATTCTATTTTTGCAGAGCAAATTTTGATAAGTTTGTCAAAAATTTGCAAGATAAACGATCGCTTTACAAATTCATACTGTTACAATAGTAAGTCACGGTTATATCAAAGAATTATAGAGACCGAATTAATTTTTCGGGACTAAAAAACTTTAATTTTAAACAGTACTTTCGTTTAAATCAAATCCAAGTTGATATCCCTGTCCCTCACATAGGCCCATGTTTTTTGTGCAGTTGCTGGGATTGTGCTTTTTTCAAAACTTCCTCTCAGGCAGCCTGTTTATCTAATTTATTAACCTTCAAAATGAAATGAAATATGTACTAAATATTTACAATAATTTTATAAAAAAAAATACTTTTTTGTCTTGAAAACTAGCTAATAAAATATATATTATATATATTTCTTTTAATCACATTTAACATTGCAAGTTTGTTTTTCATTTTTATTTTACGGATCATTTTAACAAGTTCTATTTAGCAATGCAAAGTGAAAAGTGATAAGACAGAAATACAAAGAGGATTAAACGTATTATGGGAGACTTTGCACACTCACTTTGCAGGAGAGAGCAAAGCATTTGTAAAGAGTGCAAAGACTTTGCAAAGAGTGCAGTTTTTCAATGAGTCTAGACATTTCTTAATGCAAGGTAAAATTTACAAAGAATATTGTGGAACAAAGTGAAAATTTGATAAGTTGTTTTGTGGAATAGGGCCCAGAACAAAGGCATAGAATTTAAAATCCCAATACATTTTTTTCAAAATTTTAAGAAAACTGAATTTGGTTTAAAAAAAGAATATGTTTTTAACTTTCGTCCTAAATTTAAAACAATTTAAAGAGAAAATTAATATTTGTAAAACAACTGTATGTAAAATATATTTTATAAGTAGCAAGTGTAATTTTTCAATTTTTTTAAAATCGTCCGATAAATTTAAAATAACATTTATTTTAAAGAGAAATTTTCAGTCTTCAAGTTGAAATTTTTTTGTTTTTTCATATGTGTAAGAAGATATGGGGCTATATATGTAGCTTTCTCACAAAAATTTATTTTATTTATGTTTCATTTTCATACAAAGTAATTAATTAACGGGGATTATGTTGATGTTTTTCATGTGATTTATAAGTCTCTAAAAAAATAAATATATAAATATGAAATATATCGATAAGGTTTTTGGTACGTATAGCTTAAAAGCCGTAGAAATTCGGAAACCCTCATTTTGGAAATCGTTTGCCACACCCTAAAATAAACCCGATTTTATAATCAGTACCCATTTTGGAAAGACCTTAAAATTACCTAACAAAATTCACTTGGCCCAAGCAAAAAGGACCAATATCATGGAATATATGAAGGAAAAAAGAAATTCCCCATACAAAAAAATCCAATTTTTTGGCGTTTTCAGAGCGCGATACCACCCCTTAAAAACACTTTGTTTTGGATATCACTTATACTTTTAATTTTTCCATAAAAAAATTGCTGGCTGTACTGAAGTAAAATATGTTACAACAATTTTAAATGAAGTTCATACAATCTGGCAATGTAATAAGAAAGAAATAATTTTCAAAAGAATTGGTAGCCAAGCTTGATGAAGTATTCAATAGTTTCAGTACTAAGATTAGGAATCTAGCTAGCTTCATGAACTCAAAAAACGCTGCTTATCAATCGAATATCAATCTTCTTAAAACTGTGAACGACCTGCAGGGTCATAGGTTCATGTTTTTGTTTGATATTCCTCATCACATTATTCAGCTGAACGATTTGTTAATTGAATTCGCCAGCCAATATAAAAGTGTATACATATAAAGATGCAGAGGTAATATTGAAAGTTCTTGACAGTGAATTCATCATAAATTGAAGTTATGCGTTGCTTTGAACTCTGTTTGCATTGAACCGATTAAACTCGTTAGTAGTAGTGAAATAACTGAAAAAGAAAAACATGTGGAGTTCAATTCTATTTTAAGAAAAATAATTGAAAATTTGGAAGAAGAAGGTGTTACATGCAACATGCTCTATGAAAACATTCCCGATAATTTTAAATTTGCATTTTATGAGCAGAAGATATCGTTTATTGAGGTTGCAAGAACTAACGAATTCTATAGCGATATCCTGTTGACTGTAAGAAATTCAGCCAATAATTGATATCTTAACATATCATTGGATGAAATCAAATCTTCTAAAAGCAATATAAATTTGGAACGAGTTTTTGCGATGGTTAAAAAAAATGAAGATATGGCTCCAAACAAAGAAATATATACAAGATGCCCAAAGTAAAAGGTAGATGCAATCGCTCTATTTCTTATCTTATTAATAAATCCATTTTGCAAAAGGCTCGTATAGAAGTAAAGGATCAAGTGAAATTTCTGAAGAACTGATTTTATGACAACTCAAAATGGAATACTGAAAAAAGGCTGAAACGCTTAGAAAACTTAAGAATTCAGTTTGCAAAAAAAAAAAAAAACGGAAGCGCGACTCCAAATTGCTATCTAGTAGGCTACTGAGTCAAGAATCTGTATTAGATTATTTGGATGTAGAGCAGAAATTGTGTGAGGTAGATATTAAAGGTGACTGCATCAAAAAAATGAAGAAACAAATAGAAATTAAAAAAAAATCCGGTCTTGCTTTTATATATCCAAAAGAATGGATTGGAAAGAAAATATCTGAAGAAAGTGAGCTTAGGTTAAAACTACAACACTTACATGGAAATCTTTGTATCTAATATGAAAATTTTTAATCACCTGAGTATTTTCTTCTGAAACAATTATATATATTTTTTTCCTAAGCGTATGATTTTATTGATTATTATGTAGGCGTTTGTATGACAAATTCATTTCGGGTTGGTGGGTTGTGGGCGTGGTCGATTTCGATGAAAACTTCAGGATGTCTTCATTTCGTTAATTTTTAGCTCTGTGCTATTTATAAGGCTTGAAAATCGCAGCAAACTTAAGAACCCATTTATGGGGGGTTTTCAATTGTATCAACAGTAATCTAACAGTCGCTTAGCATATACTGTTTTTTTTATAAACTGTTTACTGTTTTGACAACAAACATGTCTTATTAATTTCATCATCATAGGGTTGACAATAAATTCGGTAGCTACAATGAATCAGTTTTCTGTTTGTACCCCACCCAGAAAACGCGACGAAGTTTTCCACCTAGAATAATTATTTGGCACTTATAAAAGTTGTTCTTACTACAGGTTATGTAGTTGAAATAGCTATACTACTTATTTTAAGAAAAATAACTTTTCTGAAACAAGCTTATTTTTTATGGAAAGGTACTTTTTTTTTAAGAAAATGCATTTTTTTATGAAACGGTATTTTTTTAAGAGAAGGTACATTTTTAAGAAATGGTAGTTTTGTAAGAAAAGATAGTTTTTTAAGAGAAGATACATTTTTAGAAAAGGTACTTTTCCACGAAATATTAGATTTTTAAGAAACTTTGTCATTTTAAAAATGGTACCCTTTAAATAATTTAGTTTAAAAAAGGTAGCCTTTTAGGAAAAGGTAACTTTTTAAGAAAATATACTTTTTTAAGAAAACACACTTTTTAAGACAATACAAGTTTAAAAAAATATTTACTTTTTTTTGGTAAAATATACTTTTTAAAGAAAAGATGAGTTTTTAAGAAAAGCTACTTTTATAAAAAAAAAAATAATACATTTTTGAAGAAACTATACGTCTTTCGAAGAAGGTCCCATTTTAAGAATTTAGTCTCAAAACACCTTTTTAAGAAAAAGTACTTTTTTTTTTAGCAAAAGGTACTATTTTAAGAAAAGTCTCTTTGTCAATAAAAGGTAAATTTTTTCAAAAAGTTACTTACTTAAAAAAAATACTTGTTAAGAAATTGTAGTTTTAAGAAAAGGTACTTTTTAAGACAAGATTTTTTAGGAAAACGTACTTATTTAACAAAAAACGCTTTTTTAAGAAAAGTTACGTTTTTAAGAAAATATAAGTTTGTAAGAAAATGTACTTTCTTTTAGTGAAATACACTTTTGGAAGGAAATTTATTTTTTTAAGAAAAGGTACCTTTTTATGAAAAGGCGGCTCTTTATGAAAATGATTTTTTCAAGAAGAGCTTTTATAAACGAGTACCTTCTTTATAAAAGGTACTTACTTCAAAGAAACTTTACTTTTTACGAAAAGGTTAATTTTTAAAAAAATGTACTTTTCTTTAAGAAAATGCTTTTTTTTAAGGAAAAATATATATATATATCTTTTGAAAAAGTACTTTTTTAAGAAAAAGTACTATTTTACGAGAAGGGTATTTGTCAATAAAAGGCGCCTTTTCTTAAAAAGGGAAAAAATTTACTTTTAAAGAAAAGGTTTTTTTAAAAGAAAATGTACCGTTTTGAGGAAAAATACTTTTTTTTTTTTTTAAAAGCGCTCTTTTTAAGAAAATGTGTTTTTCAAGAAAAGGTACGTTTTTAAGAAAATGTACTTCATTAAGAAAGGTTAGCTTTTTAAGATAAAGTTCTTTTCCAAGAAGAGTTACTTTTTTAAACAAAATTTACCTTTTTAAGAAAACGTGCATTTTTAAGAAAATAAAGTTTTAAAGAAAATTTACTTTTTTTTTTAAGAAAATAGATTTTTTCAAGAAGATTTATTTTTTAAGAAAGGGAATCTAAAAATTTATTATTTTTAAAGCGTACCCTTTTTTGGAAAGGTATCATTTTAAGAAAAGGTATTTTTTTAAAAAAAGATATTTTTTTTAAGAATTTTTTTTTTTATAAAAGAGGACCTTCCTTAGAAAAGGTACTTATTAAAAAATCCCTATTTTAAGATGAGCTGCTTTTTAAGAAAAGCTAATTTTTTATGAAAACGTACTTTCTTAAGAAAATACTTTTTTTGAAACGGAATTTTTAAAGAATATGTACTTTTTTTATAAAAGATATTTTTTCAAGAAAACACTTTTTTAGAAACAGTACTTTTTGAAGAAAATGTACTTTTTATTTAAAATTAATTATTTTAAAAAAATTTCTATTTTATGAAAAAGTACTGTTTTAACAAATGGTTAAGTTTCAAGAAAATAAACTTTTTTAAGATAACTAGCAGATTCCAGCCCTCGAAATTCGAGTGCAAATTCTAGGAGATTGTATTTTTTCATTGAATAAAGACCCTGAAAGTATGCTAAGCAATTATAGCCAATTCACAAATCAACACAAAAAACAAACTCATTTTTAGTACAAGCACATCAACAAATTTAATAAAATAATGTGTTAGTAGCAACTTTAAATGCAATTTAATCAAAATAAAGGAAAAAATTTAAAAATCGGTAAATTTTCAAAACGGCTAAAAAAACCTTTGAAATATATACGTTCGGTCAAAATCGGGATAAAACGGTAGAACAAAACATCGTCCACAAGAAATTGCCTAGCCTATTAATATTATAGATACTCGTCTTAAGAATTTATATGTTGTAAGAAAAGGTGGATTTTCAAGAAAAGGTACGTTTTTAAGAAAATAGAAGTTTGCAAGAAAATTTACTTTCGTTTAATAAAAGGCACTTATTCAAGGAAATTTGTATTTTAGGAAAAGGTACGTTTTAAAACAAATTGTTTTTTTTAATGGTACCCGTTTAAGGAAAGGTACCTCTTTATGAAAATGTATTTTTTCAAGAAAAGTTTTTTTTTTTTTTAAATTAGTACCTTCTTTAAAAAAGCTACTTATTTTAAAGACACTTTATCTTTACGAAAAGTTAATTTTTAAGAAAATTTACATTTACTTAAGAAAATAAATTTTTAAGGAAAAAAATTATACATTTTTTAAAAAAGGTATAAAAAGAAACTATTAAGAAAAGTTATCGTTTTAAGAAAAAGTGCTTTTTTAAGAAAACGTACTATTTTAAGAAAAGGGTATTTGTCAATAAAAGGTGCCTTTTTTAAAAAGGACGGATACTTTTTTAAAAAAATTTACTTTTTAAGAAAAGTTTTTTTTTTTAAAGAGACTGTACCTATTTTAAGAAAAATTACTTTCTTTATTAAAAGACGCTTTTTTTTTAAGAAAATGTGGTTTTCAAGAAAAGGTACTTTTTTAAGAAAACGTACTTTATTAAGAAAGTGTAGCTGTTTCAGATAAAATCCTTTTCAAAAAGACTTACTTTTTTAACAAAATATAACTTTTTTAAAAAACGCAATTTTTAACAAAATATATTTTTTTTATTAAAATTTATTTTTTTAAGAAAATTTACTTTTTAAGAAAAGAAACCTTAAAAAATGTATTATTTTTAAAAGGCACCCTTTTTTATAAAAGGCGACCTTCTATAGAAGAGATACTTATGTAAAAAAATTACTTTTTTAAGAAAAGAGGCTTTTTAAGTAAAGCAAATTTTTTTATGAAAATGAAATTTTTTATGAAAGAAACAGGGGTCGAACCGTCGCATCGTTATCGAAATTTTTCTATCGAAATAATTGTTTTATTCTCCAAATTAAAATATTAAGAATAAATTTACTCTGTCACAACTAACGAGTTATGGTCCATAGTTAATAGTAAAAGTGAAACGAGGTCTGACGATTGTCCGTCTTCTTTAAAGAATAAACCGAAATATGGAATTTCGATTGATTTTACTCGATATCGAATGTGACGATTTGCCCCCAGTACTTTTTTAAGAAAATATACTTTAAAAAAAAAAATTACTTTTTAAGAAAAGGTTATTTGTCAATAAAAGGTGCCTTTTTTAAAAAGAAAATATACTTTTTTTAAAAAATTACTTTTGAAGAAAACTTTTTTTTTTTTTAAATGTACTATTTTAAGAAAAATTAATTTTTTTAATAACAGACGCTTTTCTTTAAGAAAATGTGGTTTTCAAGAAAAGCTACTTTTTTAAGAAAATGTACTTTATTAAGAAAGGGTAGCTTTTTAAGATAAAGTCCTTTTCAAAAAGAGCCATTTTTTTAACAAAATATAACTTTTTTAAGAAAATACAATTTTTAAGAAAATTAATTTTTTTTATTAAAATTTATTTTTTTAAGAAAATTTACTTTTTAAGAAAAAAGCCTTAAAAAATGTATTATTTTTAAAAGGCACCCTTTTAAGAAAAGGTAAATTTTTAAGAAAAGGTACTTTTTAAGAAAACATATTTTTTTAAGAAAGGATATGTTTTTAACAAAAAAAATTTTTTGTAAAAGACGACCTTCTATAGAAGAGGTACATATGTAAAAAAATTACTTTTTTAAGAAAAGAGGCTTTTTAAGTAAAGCAAATTTTTTTAAGGAAAACGTACTTTCTTATGAAAACTTTCTTAAGAAAATACTCTTTTTAAGAAACAGGGGTCGAATCGTCGCATTCGTTATCGAAATTTTTCTATCGAAATAATTTTTTTATTCTCCAAATTAAAATATTAAGAGTAAATTTACTCTGTCACAATTAACGAGTTATGGTCCATAGTTAATAGTAAAAGTGAAACGAGGTCTGACAATTGTCCGTCTTTTTTAAATAATAAATCGAAATTGGAATTTCGATTGATTTTACTCGGTATCGAATGCGACGATTTGCCCCCAGTACTTTTTTAAGAAAATTTAATTTTTAAAGAAAAATTACTTTTCAAGAAAGGCTACTATTTAAAAAATGGTTAATTTTTAAGAAAATAAACTTTTTTAGAAAGGTTACTTTTTTATAAAAAGGATGTTTTTAAGAAGAGATGTTTTAAAGAAAAGATTATTTTTATAAAAAAAGGTACCCCCATAACCCTTATAAAAAGGTACTCGTTGTTAAAAAATGTCCTTTGTTAAGAAGAGGTAATGAGTATGAGGGCTACTTTTTTATGAAAACGTACTGTTTTGATTTTTAACAAAGTTGCTTTTAAGAAAAATTCCTTTATAAGAAACGGTAGCTTTTTAAGAAAAGGTACTATTTGAAGTAACTTTATCTTTTCAAGAAAAGGTATATTTTTAAGAAAATTTAAAAAAAAATTTTTTAAAAATATACCTTTTTAATAAAAAAAATACCGTCCTAAAAAAAGTACTCTTTTACTAAAAGATACTTTTTGAAGAAAATGTACTATTTCAGGAAAATTTTTCCCTTTAAAGAAAATATACCTTTATAAGAAAAGACACTCTTTTAAGTAAAGTTAACTTTTTGAAAGGAGTATTAATACTTGGATTAAGTTTTAATCATAGAGTGCTTCATATTAGTGAGACAATTCTGTGGTTTTCTATAATAACCGCGTATGTCATAAAATCAGCGGAGCCAAAAAACGTTATATTTGAAATTATGGGTTCGATATAAAGTTTTTAGAGCTTTTTATTTAACAGTCCTGTAGATATGGGCAATAAATACTTTATATAAAATTTTGAGTCAAAAATCTTCAGAGGAATAGATCCTAGAGAAGGACGAAAAAAACAATATGTAAATTACACTTAAAGTGTATGCAGATAAAACAACTTATGTCGACAAACGTCCTTTTCTTTGAAAAAGGAAACTACCAATGCAACCACCCAAGTAGACATAAGTTGTTGTTGCTTGAAAAATGGATTTTTTTGTTCGTCGACAAAAAGTTAACGGGACTTTGGATGAGAATATAACAACGTATCAAGAATAATAGCGAAAAAATCAACAGAAATAAAAACACAAGTTTTTATAAGTGTTTATACACTGAAAAATAATCCAAAATTATTTATCATTTTTTTTTCCTTAATAACAACGTATGTCGCTATGTGTCATTTTCTGAGAAAATAATTTGTCAGCGATCAAATGTAGGTTGACATACGTCGATATTGCTGCAAATTAATTTAATAAATATTTAAGTTACGTCGTTATTTAAAGAAAAAACTCGGAAATGGTCAATATTAAAAAAAAATAAATTTAACACATGTAAAGAGCGATAAAAATTAATATATTTGGCATCGTTAACTCAAAACTGACAAAAATTGATATACGTGGTTATTCCAGAAAACCACAGAATTATTGATGAGCGTAAATATATGGGGCGTTTCATGTCAAGTGACACAACTTTTGAAACCGATGTCTTCCGATCGGGATGAAATTTGCGCCAAGGTTAGTCCTATTGGATGGTAGTTTAGACACAATTTTTCAACAAGATCGGTCCAGAACTCTCTGAGTTAGAGGGGGTCAAAATTTTAAATTTTGGCCAAACAGCTGTTTTTTCTCCTCCATGTAACTATTTACCTATTATTCTTAGCAATATTTGTCCCAAGTAGTTTAGATAGCTGTTTGTTCCGTCTGCTGGAAAAAAATTAAAAAAAAATAACAAAATTTTTTTGCCTTTTTTTGCAAAATCAAAAATTTTTTTTATTGTTTTTCCAAAAATGCCCTTAATATTTTACTTTAAGGGCTTTTTGTTCGCTTAGTGGGATACGAGTGGTATATCTATTTTTCAGTGATTCTAAAACATTAAAAATAAAGCATATACTGAGAAACTAGACAAATTAACCTTTCCGACGATATAACATACCCAACTAAAATTTCATATCTTCGATACTTTAATACCTGCAATATGTTAACCTCAGGAAACAAATCACTTTTTTTCTATAGAAATGTTGAAAAATATATATGTATATCTATAACGATTTTAGGTGTGAAATAAACTTTCAAGAATAAACTTGAGAATGAAATTTTTCGAAAGATTTTATTGAACATTTTTGATAATATTAATTTATAAAATTTTGAAAGATAAAATTGATAATTTTGGCGTGGAAAACTCTAAAAAAGTCCAAAAATGTTCAAGATTATTTTCTTTCCATTGATACCAATAGCGATATTAATTTTTTTTAAAATTAATCAACACTCAGGGGATGCCCCCTACAGGTGCAGTGCATTGTGTTGATCGCAGGAAAATAGGTTAAGGAGGAAAGAGGGAGTAGTTCATTTTTTTTTTGCAGCGACATACCAAAGCCTCTGGTGGGAATCGAACCCACGACCCCCGCATGATAAGCGAGCATGCTACCTACTCACCTACCGGGGCGCTTGACAAATATATTTAAAAATATTTTTTGCAAAATTAATTCTTCAAAGTCCTTTCAAAAGCAAACAAGATCTCGAAATGAAATACGAAATATTCAGTTTTACTGGATGGTGGTATCCTCCAAAGAAGAAAAAGCAATGATAAAAGAAATTTTTGCTTAATTGTATTCCAGGATATATCAAATATAAAATTTCTACCAAGAAACTTTCCAAAAATTAATATTTTATGATAGATTTAGAAGCTCAAAAGACTCACGGTTATGATTATAGGAATTTTAATACCTTTTATTAGGAAAACATCTTCAGATATTAGGAAAGCATCTCCAGATATATTAATGCTCGCAAGAGTACAATCCGACAAACTTGACAATGTGACGATACTTCACTGGATAGAAAAACTCTAATTGGTCAGTACTTAATCATCAATAAAAAGCCGGTATTCTTAAATTGTGCTCCATTAAAAGAATAATTAGATGAGTGACGTGTTCAAGTTGTTTGCAATTAGGGGGCAACAACTTAATAAATATACCCGGTAGCTAAGCGTCTAGTAGGGTACATAACATTGAACTGGTTTTTATTTTAGGATTTATATTTTTTTTTTTTTAATTTTCAATAAAAAAGTTTCGTTAATTTACATTTCATTTCGTTGAAGAGTTATCTAATTTTAAACTTGATACAGATGGCTTAAAATCATGCCAAATTTTAGTTTACTCGTGTATTTTAAAAATAGTTTTATTATTTTGTTAATTTGTTAACATTTTATAATTAAACTGGTTCTTGCTATTAGGACTATTAGCGGTATTCAATTGTTAACGAAAATAAGAAAACTGTTTTTGTTAATATAAAAGCAAGTAAGAAATTAAAAGTACGAGGATTAAAAATGAGACTTAGATGAAGCAGTATCTGATCATCAGTGAATATAGGAAATAATCTTGAAAAATTTAATGGAATTGTTGTGATATTGTGAACGGTAAATGTATTTACATTTATTTGTGATCGAATAAGAAAATGAATCTTGATAATTCGATAAACTACAAAACTGTTAAAAGAGACAAGCACACACAGAAAGCAGATTCATTGTGGCTACCGAATTTATTACCAACCGAATTGCGATAATGCTAATAACCGATTTTCGGGTTCACGATGATTACCATTCTATTGCCTTAACAATAAATATTTTATTATAATAGAAGATTTGCAGATGATATGAAATTTCTATTGATACAATCAAAAATACACTTGTTCCACTTAAGACCAATTCGGTTGGCAAATATTTTTTCTGTGTGCAGATATTTATTTGGATCCTAAGAGCAAGTACACATCTCTAAAGGTCTTTGCATGCTAAATAATAATCTGGAACCACAAGTAAATAATTTCGCCACGACCTAATTGATGAAGAAATTCATATTCGTATTCAAAGGTCTATGCTCTGGTCTCAAGCTCTAAAATTGTGGGCCTGTTTTATTTCCGGAAGTTACAAGAATAAAAACCTCATTTTAACCTTATTACAAAGTGGAGGTCTCCTGGGCTCGACTCTTAGATTTAATTCCAATTTTTTTTAATAAGAAACGTTGTTATCCAATTTTTTAAGATCATTCACTGGATACTTGCCTCAGTGGAATGTAATATATTTATGTTCAAAGTCATAGTCGTGGCTATACATTCTATTCCCTTTGAATTTGAAATTCAAATTCAAATATTGTATGATATTTCAGCGATTTCCCAACTAAATGTCTATACTTTAAATCTATTCAAAACGGACAGAGGGAAATTGTCTCTATTGCATCTTTTGTCATCAGTTATTAAATAAATAATGCAGATTTAACACTTTTTTTTTAGCAGTAACAAATAAGGAAGCAAATACAAATTATTCAAGCCAACGATACATAACAAATATACATGTCGGTAAAATTGCAAGTTGCAGTGTATTTTTTTTTCGTAATTTTTAATAAAAAAAAATCATTTAAGTTATTACAGTAAAGACTAGCTTATTATAAATTAGCCTTTGTGAATGCCCGTTGGATGATTTTTGGATATAATTTGCACACACCAACCAAACTTGATCAAGTTAAATACATAAAACTTGATAGATCTTAGGTATTTAATTGTGCATTGATTTTCAGCAACTTCATTATTTAATTAATATTCGCATTTTCGACATTGACAGACAGGTAGACCGTCTCTTCATCTTTATTCCTGTAGTATTGACACAGCATAGTGAATTACCATAATTTTAAATACAGGCAATCAATATCATAATAAGACAGATAAGAACATTATAGTCGGTATAGACCGGCTATACGATACCCTATACCATGCGTATAGAGACCCTAACTCTAAGGTACAACTAACTAGATATTGGAAATAATGTTTTTGCTTTCGGATATGAAGAAGTTCATAACGGCTGCTATATTTATATGGGGACTGGGTCTAAAAATGGACTAATCCTGACCATATTTGGTAAGGTGACTTATTTTTTGCAAAAACATATGCGAACCAACTTTGAGAAAAATCTGTGCAATGTTTTTTTTTTTTTTTTTTTGATAGATTTAAGTGAAGATCGGGAATCAGCTTCATATGGGGACTATGACTAAAAATTGTCCTATAGGGAATATTTTTGGATTACTGATAATTGGATGTAATATATATACACAAACCCAATTTGACGGAGATCTATATGATAGTTTGGATAATATGATAACACTGTGGAACAAATTCAGGTTAGAAAAAGTTAGGTCGATTCTGAGAGTGAGGGGTGAAAATAGAGGCTAAAGTAGAACCCCGTATCGCGGCGTTTGTTTATGTTAGTTCGAATTTTTTTTTTAATCGACCTTCGAACTTTGCAGTCAAATGCCGATTTTCAGCATATTGTTTATATGGTTTTTTGGCTATAACTCGTCGACTAATTGATGTTTTTACAATCTGTAAAAGCCAAATTATTGCTAGGGGCCTGCGCAACAATTGAGATTTTTTCAAAAATTGATTTAGAAAATTTTTGTGGTGCTTATGGAGCAAAATGTTGGAAAAATTATTTTTTTTCATGCTTTTTGAAAATATTTTCCACAAAACTAAGTTTTTTTATACCCTCCAATCCAGTGTGCAGAGGGTATATATAAGTTTGTCATTCCATTTGTAATAATTAGAAAAAAAATTTAGGACCCCATAAAATGTATATATTTGTGATCCTTATAACAACCGGAGTTGATATAGCGATGTCCGTCTGTCCGTCTGTCCGTCTGACCGTCTGTCCGTCTGTGGAAATCACGATGGCGGCATCAATCGGGCAGCTAGGGTGCTCGCTGACATAAAAAATGTTTCATTAACATCCTGAAAAGTTTGCTATTTAAAATCGTCCAAATCGGTCAAATAGCGCCCGAGATTTGAATGAAGAACTAAAAAAAGTCTTGAAAAAATATAATTTTCTATGTTGTTCTTGTCATGATCACGCCCTGAATAGGACAGCTAGGCTGATCATTTTTAGTGAGGATGATTCATCAAATTCATGGGAAGATTTCTCTTCCAAAAGCATTAAAATCGGTGGAGCAGGTCCAGGAAAATCTCTGAAAAAATAAAAAAAAAATAAAAACATGATATTTCTATATTGTTCTTGTTGTTATTCTAAATTTTGCATTGTTGTCATAGTTGGACTTGTTGTTTTTGTGGTCGTTGTGGTAATAATATAATAAAAACAAACCCTTTGTACATTTTTTTTATCAACGCTGGTAGAAAAATTTAAAAGTTTCCATTGTTTTGGCATCACTAAAAAAATTTGTTAGATCATTTGCGTCATTGCCACGAGCCTGCCTGAAAAATTTCAGATCGATTGGGTCACGGGAAAGTGGTTAAAATCGATCCAAAATTTTTTCGACAAGCAGACACTACGAGTTAATATAAAGGGAGTAAAAATTCACCAACATCTAAAGCAAATAATGCTAAAATACCTAGATGTTAATAAAAAAAAAAAACAATGTAAATTTAGCAAAAAAAATTTATGTATAAATTTATTTAAAGAGAAAAACATAAAAATAACGTTTGATGTTGTAATTTTTGTGTGTAATATTTACATATACATGCATACACAAATTAAATAATACAAATAATATACATATATTATATATATATATATGTATGTATGTATGTATATCCATAATAACTGCATGTTAGAAATAAATCGGTATATTATTTTATTTACATAAAATTCTGCAATATTTTGTTGTGGGGAAAATACATTTCTTTTGCATTAACAGAGTGTCACTTCATTTTGCTCAGCGTGACTATGCCACAGTAGATGGCGCCACAATTTTTGTTTGTTCAAATTAGCTTTGCAATAGTTATTTCTATTTTAACACGAATGTCAATATTTTCAAATAGATATTATACAGAACAATGTTAAGAGTATACACGGGCTGGTCTTTTATTTCATAAGTTTTTTCATTATTCTTTTACAAATATGAACTTAAGTTTGGCATGTTAACTTTTTGTTGCCTTTACAATAGAGTTACCGAGTTCATCAATGAGTTTTTTGCTTTCAAAACAGTTCTACATAATTATATAGAACTATTATTCTGCTTTACAAAATATCTGATTGCGATTACATCTAATTTTTAAAAATTGTTTATAATTACGAAAGCATTATTATTCACATAATTACAAAACTGCACTTTTTACATTTTCCATTCAAATTTTAGAAAATATCAATTCTAAAAACTGGAATTAAAAATTCACAATTATAAATTACAATTAATTGAATTTCAGAAAATCATATCAAAACGTCGGAAATTATAATTTTAAATTTAGAAGACATCAATTGCATCTTTAATATATAAATTTTATTCGTTAAACACAAATTGAAATTCCAAAAAAAAACACCAAAAATGTTCACATTTAAAAAATGTTTACGTTTAAAAAAAATATTGGCATTCAGGAGAAATTAATAACTTTTCAGTACCGCGATTCAGTAACTTCTTTTAACGATAGTCGAATCGTTAAAAAAAGAAAATAGCAAAATTATCAGTAAAATTTTTAAACGATATTCGCTATTGTTAAACTCAGCTGTTGTTGTTATCTAAACGACAACCATTTTTGTGTTGTTTATTCAATCGATAAAAACTTAAATTTTTAGGTTGAAATGTCGTCATACATAAATCAAAATCTTAAAATACTGAAAATATATTACTTCTGTTAAAAAACTTTTTTATATAAATAAAAAAATTAAATAGCATATTCAATTCATTATTTCAATTTCAAATAAATACACAGAAATATTAGTAAAAAAAATAAAGATATTAAACAAAAACATAAAATCATCTCGTCAAACACGAAGTATTTTGAGAATTTTTTTTTTTTTTTTTTTTTGATGATGTTTTTTTCTATTCTTCTTTGTGTTTTTCGCTTATTTTGACAGAGATACCACTCTTTTACAATTTAAATAAATAGAAAAATAGAGATGTCGACTGTCGTTAAGATGTATGTACTTAGTGAATCACTTAATCCTTAGTGCAAACAACAATAGCTGTCGATATATTTTGCGATTGTCGGATCGTTGAAATTTACAGAATCGCACTACAGAAAACATTAATTTAAATTCAATGAATTTTAGAAAACGTCAAATGATATTTAAGAATTGCCAACATACAAACTGTTACATAAATAAACGCAATTTGATGAGAATGTTATTTATATATAAATTTTCACAATTTTTTTTGGATGAAAATTTGAAGTTTTTCAGAAAATAAAGAGAACAAATTATTTTATTTAAAATGTTTGGGACATTTGGGTTTTTGCGTTTGGCATCCCTAATTTGAATATTTATTGTTATATATTTATTCTCTATGTTTTCAAAATATGGCAATATTTTAATAAAAAAGTTGAGTTTTTTTTTTGGTTATTATTTTGTTACTCCATCCGACCTATATGGCCGCAATGAAGAAATATTTGATCAGTTAAAGGAAACTATACAGCCATCTCCAATTAGCAAGATTTAATGCATATAGCCACCCTACACAACCATTACCTTTGCAATGGAGGTTAGGGCGAGCTATTTAATTAGCAAAAACAAAATTAAACGAGAGGTTATGTCATATAACCGGAAACGCATGCATATAGGTATATACCTTCACCAGGGTCGTATTCTGAGAAGAAATCCATCGATGTAGCAGCGGCGGTTGTAGTACTGATATCTGTTTGATGATCAATACTTCGGTATGTTGGTACTGGAACGAATTCTGAGTGCGGTAATGGTAATTGGACACTTGGCACTGCGACGCAAGTTTTGTATTATGATTATTTTCTTTTCAAATGAAATTTATTGAAGAAACTGAGAAGCATATTATAGATCAAACAGAAAGCAAAACAGACTTAGTTTTGTGGAAAATATTTTCAAAAAGCATGAAAAAAAAAATAATTTTTCCAACATTTTGCTTCATAAGGACAACAAAAATTTTCTAAATCAATTTTTTTAAAAATTTTAATTGTCTCTAGCAATAATTTGTAAAAATATCAATTAGTCGATGAGTTATAGCCAAAAAACCATATAAACAATATGCTGAAAATCGGCATTTGACTGCAAAGTTCGAAAGTCGATTAAAAAAAAATTCGAACTAACATAAAAAAACGCCGCGATACAGGTCTTCTAATTTAGCCTCTATTTTCACCCTTCACTCTCAGAATCGACCTTACTTTGCTAAAGTGAATTTGTACCACAGTTTAATTTAAGTCGATCTCATAAGGGTCATTTGTATGGGGACTAGGTCTGAACATGAATCGATTATCATTAAATTCAATAGTTTCAATCCTATGGCAGATAGAAGCTTATACACTAAATATTATCAAAATATATTCATATTTGCGTCCTGTAGTTGGATCACAAGGTTTACATGGACACGGAAACGGACGGACAGAAGGACATCGCTAAATCAACTCAAAAAGTGATTTTGAGTCGATCGTTATAATAAAAGATGGATCTGGGTCAAATATTTTTGGCAGTTACAAATATCAACAAAAAGTCATTATACCCTGACCACATAATGGTATCCGTAATATTAATAGGCAAGGCGAGATCTTGTGACCGATGTAACTTTCTCAGTTTTACTTCTATTTTTAACAAACGTCCCTTATTTGAAAGATATTTTTTTACCTGTCCACCAGATTTATAGATTTTCACCATCTGGAATATTTTTTTTTTTGCAGTAATGCTCATTTAAAGTTGCTACTAAAACATACATAAAATTATAAAATGCTATGTGTGTGTTTATTTGTTAATGTGTTTGAAAAAATTGTATATGAAAAGCCCTGTGTTGAATTGAAAAATAATTTAGAATATAAACCAGTAACGACAATAACCACAATAACGCAATCGAATTTAATTATAATAATTGCACACGGGCTGTGCTGAATTGTGAATTGCCTAAAAATAACATACCTTTAGGTGGTTCAAATAACTTCAGGCTCTTATTTCTGTGTGTTCAACAAATTTTTATAATGAAATAAATTAAATTAATTCAATAGATAAAAAAAAAACATTGAAATAAATAAATTGAGTGACAAAATAAATTTTCATAGAATTTGCACTCGAATTTCGAGGGCTGGACTCTGCTAGTAAATATTATTTACGGGAATGACAATGAGAGAATTGCTTTTGCTGTACAAAAATGGGAAAATGCATGCTTAATTATGGGAAAATGCTGTTAAGTCTATAGGAAATGCTTGCTAAACAGTAAAAATGCATGTCATGTGCATGTTTTTGTTTTTCCGAAAGATTTTTTTTTATTTGCAGCTTTAACAATGATTTTTCTTAATTCAGCATGCAATTTCCTTACATTTTGCATGCAATTTCCCTACATTTAGCATGCAAATTTTTCCAATTTTTAACAGAAAAATTCCCATTTTTAGCATACATTTTCCCATAAATTTGCCCAAATTTAGCAAACATTTTGCTATGTTTGACATGCATTTTTACCATTTGGCATGCATTTCCTATAGACTTAACAGGCATTTTCCTATAAATTAGCATGCATTTTCCCACTTTTACCAAGCGCTTCCCTTAGTCCCAAATGACAATCTTAATTTCACATATCTGCTAAACATTAGGAGTACGGCTGGCTCTTCTCTATTATTGTCTATTTTTTGCCATGTATAATGTTTCATTCAAAGTTGATCCAGTAAGTACTTTCTGTTGTTTCTTCTTGATCCTTCTGCTTTTCCGTCAACGATTAATCGCTCCATGTTGCCGAAGTATTTTAAATTTGACCTGCGGATTTGCTTAATCAATTTATCTTCTATATGTAACTCTTCCAAGATGGAAGCATTTGTTCGAGGTTTAGTCTAGGAAACCCATAAAATCCTTCTGTACCTCCATAGTTCAAAGCCTTCAATTCTTCTTCCATCTGCCTGCTTAATCGTTCATGTTCCGACAGCGCATTTGGCGATTGGGAATATTGAAGCATTTAATAGATGGAGTTCTTTTTTGGTTTTATTCCATAATTTCTATAATTTTGTTTGTAGATGATCTGGCTATGGAAAACGTTTTCAGATTTCTGTAGAGCAGTCGCCATCGTTGCTTGTTAAATAATAAAAACTGTTGGCAACATCAAATCCAGCTCAAGTTGTTATTTCGTAATGATTGTTATTAACTCGATCTAAAATCATAGTTTTCGGTTTACCAATTGCTACAAAATTGCCTCAAGTTCATCAGGATAAGAAGCTATTATGAGCATGTTATCTGCGTATCTTATGTTGTTTATATCTTTGCCCCAATTGCGAAACCTCCACCCAATTCTTTAAATACATCGCGCATTATTATGTCACTATACATACGCATTAACGGTGTGGAAGATTTTAGTATCAGACTTGGTTACAAATGGATCCGTCACAATATTGCTGACTGTGGCAATATTATGTTTGTTTAGTTCCTGTATATTCTGCCCTAGATGTTGCGGCACAGCCAGTTTCAGTAACACATCCCAAAAAAGGTACCATTCCGCTGAATCGAATGCTTTTATATGGTCCACGAAGCAGACTACTTCGTATTTCTTTTAAAAATTGATGTAAATTTAGAATTTGATATCATACATCTTTGCCTGAAACAAATCCACTCTGATCTTCATCTATCTCTGACATAACGAATGGCTTTAGAGGATTGTCTATGATGTGAAACATAATTTTGCTAATGTGCTGTAGAAGCGCTAAAGTTCTGTAGTTTGTACAATCCATATGCAAGCCTTTTTATATATTGAGATGATAGAATTCCATAATTGGCAACATAGTTTATATGTTGGTTGGAAGGGCCATAGATTAGCAGTTACGGCTGCGGGCATATCCATTGCAGTGGATTTGTTGTTGTTTACCCTGGATATTGTCATTTCAACCTCAGATCGAAGTATGCAAGGTTCCAGTTCTGTATCTGCTCTTTGAACGTTCACTCCGTTTGTTAATGAATTGTTGTCAAAAATATTTATACAGTATTCACTCCATAATTCAGCAATTTCTATTTAGTCTTTTATTATAATGTTGGACTTATTTTGGATTTAACCATTTTCAGAAGCTTTCTTGACTCTGACTTTTATGTATGCTTCTCTAGTTCTATATATGTTCCCATTACGAACAATTTTTTTATTTTCACGATAAGATTTCTTGATAGTAGGATGTTTTTCGATCAACGTTTGGTAGCGACAAATACTCATAATAATTAGAATTTTCGACTCTTTTAATCCTTTAATTTTGAGGGATTCTAAAAGCAAAAATTCGATTGTAGTACCTCTAGAAATATTCCAATTATTACCAATTTCAACAATGTTCATCTTGGATGTAATGAAAACATTTCTTACTGTAAAGCACTCTATCAGAGTATTATGAGTTTCTGTAGGTCAACAAGTTCGACCAAAGAGAGACACCAAAGAGACCGAAGGAATATACTACTAAATATGGACTACTCAACAGCCTCCAGCCGTCCACGTAGAAAGTATTGCACGGGTACGTGTTGCGACATCTACTGCTTTGTTAATCAGACTGTGTTGTTGAATTGGGGAATCAAATCATAAAAATTAATACTCTTGTATCGGATAATTTAACACTCACACAATTAGTATTCCTCTTGCTTAGTGACATTCCAAAAAATACTGAAGCAAGCAGTGAGAATCCACTTCGAAGAGACAGGAATTTAAAATTAGTATTCCCCTAAATTTAATTGCGGAACAAATGGCAATGAGTAATTGAGGATGTTTATTAAAAGTCTTTTATAGCAGCTCCAAAATATCTAATCGTAGTCTGAATCAAAAGCGCACAAATGGTTTACTTTCAAGAAAGTTGGCTCATTGGAACTAGATCAATGTATTATATATCCCAAAAACTCCACAAGACTTTTAAAATTATTCAATGATGGGCACCGTTCAGTGACAGCTGTCAGTCCACTGTTATCGCAACGATCATCAGTGTGATTAAACTAGACGTGACACAACATGGACTAGATCAGAATTATCGAATATAATCGTAGCTATGGCTGAAACTAATTTGAAAGTAAGATGGACCGAATTGATCTCCTATAGGACACCACATATGCTGTTGCCAAGGAAGACCAAAAAAATCTTAGGATTTAACAAAGGGGCATCAATCACACTTACACAAGTGTCGTTGGACATATTACCGAATGCATATCTATTCTCGGGAATAGATATAATAAGAGCAATGTGTACTTGGAGGACGCGGAGTAAGTGCAACATCTATTCTGTCGCCTTAGGGCAGTCTCATAATAACTCATTTTCTCATCCATTTTTCTGTATATTTCTTTTTTCTTTTTTAAAACTTAAGAGTATCACTATGAGCTATATGGACTCCAACTCCATCCGTTCTTTCATGCTGACCATTTAACTTAACCTCTCCTAATCTTAACCTAGATAATCGAACATAAGCTAACCCAAGCAAATTTTGCGAACATGAACGATGTCGCACAACATTTAAAAAGTTTTGGCCGTATTTAAAAGAACGTTACTCACAAAGGTGGCCATTAAACATCTTGTGACCGATATAAAAAGTGTAGTTAATAACCAATTTTGATCAAACATACCTCATTCGAAAGTTATTTCTTTTTAGCTGTCCACCAGATTAACAAATTTTAACCATCTGGAACATTTTTTCGGAGAAATGCTCATTTATAAAGGGTCCGCCATCTAATGTTTTTTTTTTCAACTAGTGCTTATTTCGTGAATGGTAATACTTAGCTCATGTCTGATTTGACAGATAATTAGTTTTATCCTTCCGCTGAACGAATATGGTTGTGTATACGCTTGAACAACGCTGGGAAATATTGCGACATTACTTTGAAAATCATGGTAATGTTGCCGAATGTGTGCGAAAATTGCGTACGGATTTTGGAAGAAGAGAAACACCGTCAGCTCCGTATGTTCGTTATCTTGTGAAAAAGGTGAAAGAAACTGGCATCCTCATCGAAAAACAAACGCGTGAGAAGCCAAAAACAGTACGTACACCCGAGAATATTGATGCTGTGGCAGAAAGTGTGCGTGAAGCGCCATCAACATCAATTCACCGTCGTTCTCAAGAATTGAACATTTCGGAGGCATCATTGAGACGAATTTTGCATAAAGGCCTTGGTATGACGCCATACAAAGTCCAATTGATTCAGGAGTTGAAGCCAACTGACCATCCAATGCGTTTTCGCTTCGCTGAGTTGGCCTGCGATCGACTTACAGAAGATGCCGATTTTGCCAAAAAAATCATCTTTTCAGATGAAGCTCATTTTGATCTTGGCGGGTACGTAAACAAGCAAAATTGTCGCATTTGGGGCACAGAAAACCCTCACGCATACATTGAAAAGCCGATACACCCAAAACGAGTCACTGTTTGGTGCGGATTTTGGTCCAGAGGCATAATTCGGCCATTTTTCTTCGAAAATGAGCAATCGGGCCATGTTGAACGAATTTTTGTAAACAAAAATTGAAGAGGAGGATATTGGCAACATTTGGTTTCAACAGGACGGCGCTACGTGCCACACAGCCGAAGCTACACTCGATGTTTTGCGCCCTGTTTTTGAAGATCGCATTATCAGCCGCAGAGCTGATGTCGTTTGGCCACCTCGGAGCTGGGATTTGACACCGTTGGACTATTATTTGTGGGGTGCCCTCAAAGATAAGTGTTACGCCAACAAGCCAGAGACAATTGTCGCTTTAAAGGACAATATTCGTGAAGCCATTGGTGAAATACAGCTGCACACAATCGATAATGTGATTAAAAATTGGACCGATCGTGTAGGCTACTGCATGGCCAGCCGAGGCAGCCATTTGAATGAAATTATTTTCCATTATTAACCCGAAGGATTGTACTTTCAAATAAAAGAAGAAACTTGAGATAATATTCAGTAGTTTTTTTTTATAGCATTTTCAAAAAAAAAAAGGTATTTGGCGGACCCAATAGTTGCTACTAACACATACATACGACACATACGATGTTTGTGTTTATTTTAAATATCAAAAGCCCTGTGTTTAATTGTGAATTGGCTAAAATTGATTAGCATGCCTTTAGGCTCTTTTAAAATTATTTCTGATATGAAAAAAAAAAATCGTAGAATTTTCTCTCGAATTTCGAGGGCTGTGCTCTGCTAGTATATATTTATAAGCTTAATGCTAAATTATAATCTGAATATTATGGTACTTTTTGCCATCTCAGTTACTGTTTTCTTTCATGACGAGTTAATATTGTCTATTCAATTATGCGTTACATACGATTTAAAATTTTCTAAGATCAAGATTTGGAAGATTCTTCGATAATCTGGGCTGAATGTTAAATGTCTCAATGAGATATCTAGAGGACTTTATAACGAAATCCGCATGATTTAGGGCACCCTGTTTTCTTTCCCAATATTTTTCCCTTTTCAAAATTAGTGTAGTGCCTTTTAGCTTAGTCCCATCTAACCCAAAGAACTTTTGCTAACATGAATGATTTCGACCAACCTAGAAAAGTTTTCACAATATTTAATATAAAGAATTATACAAAGGTGGCCTGAACTAAAACTTATTATTGCTTTTTGCCATCTCAGTAACTGATTATTTGTCATAACGAGTTAATACTGTCAATATGCGTTATACACGATTTAAAATATTTTTGTTTAATAACAAAAGCCAAGTACGTGGTAATGTTTCTATCATATGGTAGTAAAGATAAGCATCTGTGTTTAAACATTATAAATCAATAATGACAATACAAAATGCTCACCAAAACATAAAACAATTGACAAATAAAGTGGTTTAAAACAAAATGATGGGCTTGCCCCAACTAAGTAATCATTAGCTACATGGTAAATAAACAACAGTAATGAAGATTTGTCAAAAAAAACAGAAGAAAAAATAAAAAAACAACTAAGAAAATAATATTTGATCTAAGTCGGCTACACGATACCCTATGAGTTTCAGAAAAGGTTGTTAGGTCCAAACGAACTGAACATACAAAATATAAATGATAAACAATTCACTCAGTTTGTCATGTAATAGTTGCCTGAAGATGTCCAAAAGTTCATATCGGATGTGATTACTGAATAGAAACTTAGTCGACAAATGGTCATATTTTGATTGTATTTAGAGGGGCAACTTACGAGTTCCAAAAACCTGCACTAACTAAATGTAAAGATAGATTTAGGTGCATGTGTTCCCGCAGATTCTAAAATTGGTCCTACAAACTTTATTTTAGGACTATTAATAACGAATGTAATAAAAACACATAAAGCAGATTTGATCATGATATATTGTGGATGTTGGGGCAATATAAGTCGATCTCATAGGGGACAGTTGTACGAGTGCTAGATTTCAACATACAGCGCTTTTCGTTAATTTCAATGTTGGTCGTGTTTTCGCTAAGTCAAATTTCCTCAAAATATATAATCACTTTTCACCTGTATGTAGTATTCTTACTTATTTTCAGACCTAGTATTGTTTTTATATAAAACTAGCAGATTCCAGCCCTCGAAATTCGAGTGCAAATTCTAGAAAAATTATTATTATTTCATTAATAAAGACCCTAAAGTTATGCTAATCAATTATAGCCAATTCACTAATCAACTCAAAAAAACAAACTCATTTTTATTATAAACACATTAACAAATTTAATAAACACACACATATCATTGTATAATTTTATGTATGTGTTAGTAGCAACTTTAAATGCAATTTACTCAAAATAACGGAAAGAATTTAAAAATCTGTAAATCTGCAAAATGGCTAAAAAGAAATACCTCTCAAATAATATACGTCTGGTCCAAATCGGGATAAAATGGTGGAACAAAACATCGGTCACAAGAAATCGCCTAGCATTAATATTATAGATTTTGATTATGTACGTGTTTGAAGCAGAGTTCAGAAAAAAACACACAGTGAATAAAAAACTCGTACATATATGAAAACAAACATAACTTAGACCAACACACACATATTTTTATTTTCATACCAATTATGTTTGTTTTTAAATTTTCTTCGGTGCCCAACACAACCATGACTGTGTTCGTTTTAATATTTCGTTATTTACACGAACATTTTTGTATCACATACTTTTTGTTTCAATCACACATAAAGCACACATTTTTGAGTGTTGCTTTATTTGAAGTTCATGTTCTGGTACGTGTACTGAAAAAAAAACACAGAACATGTACAATAAACAGGTTCGAGTTCAGTTATATTTTAAGTCGTGTTGTGGCTCGTGTAGTAAGAAAAAACAGAACATGTACAATAAACAGGTTCGAGTTCAGTTATATTTTAAACACGACTTAAAATATAAATATAACTGAACTCGAACCTGTTTATTGTACATGTTCTGTTTTTTTTTTCAGTACACGTACCAGAACATGAACTTCAAATAAAGCAACACTCAAAAATGTGTGCTTTATGTGTGATTGAAACAAAAAGTATGTGATACAAAAATGTTCGTGTAAATAACGAAATATTAAAACGAACACAGTCATGGTTGTGTTGGGCACCGTAGAAAATTTAGAAACGCATATAATTGATATGAAAATAAAGATATGTGTTGGCTGCTTTTGAACAGAACATTGTGTGTTTCATGTGTGTATTTTCTGAACCTTGGTTTGAAGTGAACTAATTTTACTAGAAATATTTTATGAAATTATATAATAACCAATTACAATAATTTCACATTTATAGTCCATATTTCTTTATGTTCTTATTAAAGAATTACACAATTGAGTATTAAAATATTTTAAAAACTTAATTGCAGTTAATTGTAACATTCTTTGGGGTCCAGCGTATGTGCATACCAAAGACAAATTATGTGTTCAGGGATAAATGATGGTCGGATGGTCACCTTAAAACATTGGGTCCTTTTTGACAGTAAGTCTATAATTGGCGCTAATGTCATTATGCAGCTCATTTTTTATGACGTTCTTAAACTCATTTTTCTTTTTTTATGGTTGTAAATTTTTCAATTTGGTTGCTCTCGGCTTAAAATCATACTTAGAACTACAATTTCAACATTGTATTTTTTTTTTAATAAACACATTAAAAGGAAAGTGTTTTTTATACTCCACCATATCAATAAAAACAAAATATATACCGAGTGTTATTTTCTTTTCCTATCATCATTTTAATTTTTCAAGCTTCTGTGGTTCTACGTTGTCTTACCAATTCTTCATCCTAACCTCTGGAAAAAAGGCCGTCAATTGGATTTTTTAATATCTATAATTTGACTTTTTTCAATGTCTGAATTTTTGAAGTTATATACTTCAATTTGAAATAAAATTGATTTCTTTCAGGTCATAGTGTGAGCATATTTCCCCATTGTTCCCCTATTTTGAATATTTTCAACCTATGACTTCAAAGAGGGTAATAATCAAATTTTTTTTTGCATTTCATGAACACAGCTCTTTGAGACCTTTCGATTGATACCTGTTTAGTCAAAATGTCAAATTTTGACCCACTCTAACTCAGAGAGTTCTAGACCGATCTTGTTGAAAAATTGTGTCTAAACTACTATCCAATAGGATTTACCTTCATCCCTATCGGAAGACATCGGTTTCAAAAGTTGGATCACTAGACATGAACGCCCCATATACATACAATTACAAAATCTTTGATGAACATTAAATCATAACTCAATTAGAACTTTATTACGATAAACAAAATTAATCATCTGTTTCTATATCTGTCTATAAAACTATGTTGCCACATTTTGATTTAAAAAAAAAAAAACAGTGCAGCGTTTACCGACTTACATATGAGAAAATGAACATGGTTGATTAATTTAACTTTTCTTTTTTTTTAAATCTTTTTTTATTCGAGTTTCTTTTTAAAGTTATAATTGCATGTCATGAGATTTTACATAAGTATTTCAACAATTAATAACAATACGGAAGAGCCTCAATATATTTTAAATCTCGATCTGCTGCTGATACTACTGATGAGGAGGTTAATTTCTATATAAAATTCAGTCTTAATATTGATACCGATATTTTAATACATAAATTTTCATACTCTCAACCGAGAAGTATTACTTTGTTTAAAATTTCAACATCTTCAGAATTATTTACAAAACTTGTTAAACCTGAATTTTTGCCTAAAAATACGTGCGAGAATATGTTTTTAAACCTAATCCAGGATTAAGTAACAACATTGCTCGGCTGCCTAATATGACAAAATTTTTTATCAATAGCTATAATTTTGAACATCATGTTATTGTTTTTACCGAAAATTGGTTAAAAGGTGATGTTTTTGAATCTGAGCTGCTTTGTAATAAGTATCAAATTTTCCGATGCAATAGAAATTACCGTAATGGTGACGGTGTTCTTGTAGCTATCACACGCCTTTTTAAATCCGAAGTTAGTTTGCATGATATTTCTTTATCTTTATCCTACATCCCACCTTCTGCTGATGTATCAATTTATGCAAAACCTGCGGAGGCCATAAAAACCGTAACACTTCTTGCAGAACTGAACGACTCAGTATTTGTTGTTGGTGACTTTAATTTTCCGTCAATTGTATGGAATTACTCATCCCATGCTCCTGATTTAATTCTGATTATTTCTAAAAATCCTGATGATGAATTTTTACATCTAATATTTGACCTTTCTCTTTACCAAACGAATAGTATTCATAATTCGAATGACAAATTGTTAGATTTTGTAATTGTTAATGACCGTGATGATTGCTTTGTAACTCGTTCAGATCTCATAACGCTACCTGAAGATCTTCATCACCCCATTAATGAAATCAGCTGTAATTTGATTTTGGATAGTAAGCCTGAAGAATGATCTATTGTACAAATGTTTTGCTTAAAAAAAATTATAATGCACTCAATAATCTTATATTAATATTTTTATTTTTTTTTTATATATATTTAACTGAAGATCGGGAATCAACTTTATATGGCGGCTATGACTAAGAATTGTCATATAGGGTTGATTTTTGGACTACTGATAAATGGATGTAATGAACATACACAAACACAATTTGACTGAGATCTATATAATAATTTGGATATTATGACAATTTAAATCAATCTCATAGGGGTCATTTGTATGGGGTCTAGGTCTGAACATGAACCGACTTCCACAAATTTTGTGAAAATCGTTCATCCTATGACTGATATAAACTTATATACCAAATTTCATCAAAATATATTCATATTTGCGACTTGTAGTTTGATTACAAGGTTTACATGGACACACAGATGGATGGACAGACAGACGGACGGACGGACATCGCTAAATCGACCCATAAAGTGATTCATTATCGATCGATATAATAAATGAAGTGTCTAGATTAAATATTTTAGGTAGTTATAAACATCAGCACAAAGTCACAATTCACTGACAACTTAGTGGAATAGCATATAATTATAAATTTTTGTCAGGTACCTTTTTTAATTAACGCCCTCTACAAATGCGGTGCATTGTGTTGATTTCAGAAAAATAGGCTATGGGAAGGAGGACAGAGGGAGTAGTGTTTGTGTATATTTGACTTAAATTTTATTAGATTATAACTGCCAGGACTTGTTCGACTGTAATGCGTTGTGCGGTCAACTGGACAATAGGCTACAAACGGATGTGATCTACTAGTGAAGCGGGTAGAGCGGACCGAATATCGGGCACTTGGAATAAGTCTCAGAAGAACATTTCCCACATTCCGACGATGTTCCAATGAATCAATAGAGTTGGATACCCTACTGTCATTGATGAGCGCCAACGGCCTCCTTTGCACATGGTCCAGTAGCTCCAAAATAGACTTTGAAGCTCCTGCCCATATATGGGAGTTGTATTCCATTTTCGGTCGGATATAAGTGGTAGAGATTTTAAGGAGATCAGAAGGAGTGATGTAATATTTACACCGTTTTAGAAACCAAGACACTCGAATGCTTCTTTCAACACATTGAATGCTCATACCTAGAACATCAAGAGTATCCGATTCCTCAATACCTATACTACCCATATATACAGATGACATTGTTGAATCCATGGCCCTATGGGTCAATAAACAACATTGAGTCTTCTGCGCATTAAAATCAACCCTAATCGCTTTACCCCACTCGGAGATTGTTAACAGGTCTTGATTGTGTCATTCATTGTCTGCCTTTTGCCCCCTAACTTCCAAGAGGCTTGGCTAACAATTAAAGGAAAATGAATGACAAATGCTGCTGTCATCTGCGAAAGAGTATATAGAATTAAAAGTTTGACCAAGGAGGTCGTTCCGATAGATAAGGAAAATAGGAGAAAGAACGGAACCTGAATAAAGCTGAAACTAATTAGATGAGACCCCATCAATAACAATACGTATTGTTCGATCTCTGAGATAACTCGATGTAAATAGAGAGAAGTCATTACCGACCCCAAATACAATAAGCTTTGATATCAATGCACCGTGCCACACAGGAATGACTTGCAAATATCCAAAACAACCACTTTACTTTCGCCAAAATTGCGGATGAGATTAAAATCAACATTTACACGTACATTTTCATGGTACATGGCTCTTTATATTTGCAGTGTATGTAGCTTTATTGTTTGGAATCAAAAAATGTCATTATATGCCATTTTCCATTTTTTTGTGTTTTTTTAAAAATAAAAATATTTCACTTTTGGAAAAAAAAATTTTCTTCTATCATTTCATTCTGAATAACTCCGAATGTGTTGAGGGCATAAAAATAATATATGCATAACTGAGAAGTAATTTGAATTAAAAGTTTTTGATGTTTGTTTTAACGAATAAGTCAAGCTGTTCTGAAGTTATGACAAAATCGGTGGAGCATCCTCTTCAGAAATTGCAAATTTTGTAAAAAGAAAACAATCCATAAAATTTTAAATTTCGATGGTTTTTGTTCTTAGAGGACCATAAGATATCACAAAAATATAGTGGGTATCTTTGTTTTTTTTTTATTGTTGCACTCTGATTCATTTAGTCTGATTCTTCATTATTAGTGTCAAACCTGACCTTTTCAAAACTATAACTTAAAAAGAAAATTTCATTAACTTCAGAGTTGATCTCACCCTTTATCTAAGCAATTTTTTTCGTAACTATAATTATGCTGCTTGAACACATTTTCACTATTTGTATATCTGATAAAAATTAAGGTCAATTCAAGGACATCACATTAATATAGTTCAAATATGTAACCTTTTGGTCAACATAAAATTTGTTTAAAATGCTCTAAAATCTCTTAAAAGGGAAAACGGAAAGCACCAACTTAGCGCTTTTTTATAAAAGGAGCTAAATGAAAAAAAAAAAAACGCTTTTGTGGTTATCAAAAAGTGGTATTAATAATGATGTAATAAACGGTGAGTTTAAGTCCATTATTTTTGGTAGTTACAACCATCAGTACAAACTCATTATACCCTGGCCACAGAGTGGTATAAGCTGTAAATAAAAAAAAAAGCGGAATCCCATAAATAATATGCACACTTGTCTAGAGCTGATTTCAATCGAATACTATGTACTGCTAAAAAGTAATAAAAATAGCAAACAGTTTTAAATGTTTTTTTTACTATAATTTTTTTTTTTTATTTTTTTTGTAATTCGAATATTTCTTTGACTCAAATCAAATAATGTTTATTAGCCACTAAATGCAAACATTAAAACAGCTTTTGGTGTGTTTAAAATATTATCACAATCAACAATACTTCAAAGACGCTGAAGATGATTTATGTGCAGGTATTAATGTACTCGTACATGTATAATTTGGGCTGGTGGTGGAGAATAACAAAATCAATAATATAAAAACATAAGCATTTGCCATGTCTTATGGAAGTAAAGAAGCTGCAGATATATGAAATTAGTCCAAGGTTAATTTGATTTAACATAAAAAAAGTAAAAAAAAAAATATATAAATGAAATAAATGATATATGTATTTAAAGAAAGGATTTGCGGATAACAATTTGTGTACTTAATTTACAGTTTTCGTATTTAATACTTTATTTGTTACTAGCGGTTTTTACCCGTTCTTGCCCGGGATTCAAAGGCCTTTGACTTGAAAAATGGTTCACTATGCTTAGCAGGCGCTAAGTACTTAGTCTCCAATGAACAAATTCCGCAAAAAGATGAACTTTTTCTCCAAAAATTTGTAGGGGGTTGGAGAATTTGTTCATGATGAAAAATTCTCCACTGTTTACGTTTTTTGGGGGAGTAAATTCATTTTTTATTTCAATTTAAAATTATTTGATTTTTTAATTTAGAAGTCTTTTTATAAGACGCTACAGCAATAGAGCTTCAAAAATAAACTGCGACACCGCTTTAAGTTTTTTTTTTTGTAAGTTTATTTATTTTATAAACATCATATATAACGGAATCGTTTGCAAATTAAAGGAAGCAGAACTTTTAAAAATTTAATTTCTTCATTCAATAAGCATTCATTCATTGAGCAGAGACGTCAAATTTATAGAAGCTTCAAAGATGGAAAATGAATGCGACGTTTAAAATTGCGCCGCAAGGTTGCTTTAAGTATGGGGAATTTATTAATTTCTTTTGGGGACCTTTTTTAAAAAATATGGGGAATTTGTTTATCATGAAGTTATTCCCCGATTTTTTGGGGAATAAGTTCATTTTTTGGGGGAATTTGTTCATTTATGACTAAGTACTCAGCGCCTGCTTACTATTACAACTAAATATGTTTATGCATGGATTATTTTGAGTGTATGATGTCTAAAAGTTACGAATTTTAGTTATTCAAGAGCCTTGGGATATACAACATATACGAAAATATTGTGCTGGCTCCCAACTCTGGACCAGGCGACATATAATTGTCTATGAGAAAAACAGGGAGATTCAGGTTGATACCTGCTAATGTAAGAGATCGTCCGCTGCATTTTTTCTAGACGCACTTGAGTAGATTCAGGCATTTCCGCTTCTCTTAACAAAGCTTGTCTTGATCTTTGGGCTTTGAGACGTTATTGGGTTTGCTCAGGTGTTTCAGCATTTCTCTACTCAGGTTGTCTAACTTGTTGAGACACGATACGAACTTGGGTCTGATCGGGTTCCCAAGAGTTCTGTTTAATCTAAGCCTTTTTGCATTTGAGGTAGTACGGCCAATATGCTACGCGTTCATGTGCAAGTCAAAATTGCAAATAGTTCTTTTTCCACCTTTACAACTCATTTAGACAGTGAAAAAGATGAAATGGAAATTTTGTAATAGGTTGCATTCCAATATACCCGAGATGGAAATAAATCTAATATTTTGTCTACCAATGTAGTTAAAAAGGCGAGATGGAAATATTTGTACGAATTAACCTCATCGGAGTAATCCTTCAATGGAAGTCGATCTGTATCTGTTCACCAATGAAATAAATCTGCAATAATTCTGAGGTGTTACAAGTCATATAATAAAAAAGGCAAGACGGGAATATTTGTAATAGGTTGATTTACAATATTTATTTCATAATGGTGTAAACTCAAGAGTAGTAAGTAAAGAGAGTTGTGAACTAAGTTTTAGGGATGTTCAAATTTAAAAAAATTGGGCGTGGCCGATAGAAATATAACCTTGTCTGGGATATGAGAATAATGTGCAGTAAATTCGAGTGAAACCCATAGAAAATTTTAAAAAATGTAGGCATAAAAATAGGCGTGGCCGGTATGACATTTCAGAGAAATCCGTTGAAAAGTTAAAATTTGTGTAGCGAACAAACATGTAAAGAAGCATATGGTGACCTTACCTGGAATACAGAGATCGTGTGTACAAGAGAAATCCGTCGACAAATAAAAATTTGTATTGCGAACAAATATTCCAAAAAACAGAAAATGAATTGTGTATAAAAAGTGGGCGTTAAAGTAGGCGTGGTCGGTAAGCAGCATATGGCGACCTTTCCTGGGATACAGAGATCGTGTGTACCAAATTTTAGAGAAATCAGTTAACAAATAAAAATTTGTATAGCGGTCAAACAAACAAACAAACAGAAAATGAATTTTATATGTATAGAAGTGGGCGTAAAAGTAGGCGTGGTCGGTAAGAAGCATGTGGTGACCTTCCATGGAGTCCAGAGGTTGTATGTACCAAATTTCAGAGAAATCCGTTAACCAATAAAAATTTCTATAGCGAACAAATATACCAAAAACAGAAAACGAATTGTATATAAAAAGTGGGCGTAAAAAGCATATGGTGACCTTTCCTGGAGTACAGATATCGTGTGTACAAAATTTCAGAGAAATCCGTGGAAAACTACAAATTCCTATAGCGGTCAAACAAACAAACAAACAAACAAACAGAAAATGAATTTTATATGTATAGAAGTGGGCGTAAAAGTAGGCGTGGTCGGTAATAAGCATGTGGTGACCTTCCATGGAGTCCAGAGATTGTATGTACCAAATTTCAGAGAAATCTGTTAACCAATAAAAATTTGTATAGCGGACATATATACCAAAAAGCAGAAAATGAATCGTATATAAAAAGTGGGCGTAAAAGAAGGCGTGGCCGAAAGAAGTACAAATATGGAGTACAAATATCGTGTGTAACAAATTTCAGAGAAATCCGTTGAAAACTACAAATTTCTATAGCGGTTAAACAAACAATCAAACAAACAAACAGAAAGTGAATTTTATATTTATAGATGTCTTTAAATTATACCAAGGTTAAGTAAGCCCACAAAGTTCAAACCAGCAAAGATTGTTTGATCAAGCATTCTCCTTAGCCAAAAAGATCTGCTTGTTGGAAACAGAGCGATAAAAAAAGGCTTAGAAGGTAGCGTTTTCATTGTGCTTATAAAAGGTTTTTCAATAAGAGCGCTACAAAAGTTTTTTTAAATAAAACAAAAACGGTTTTAGATATCAATGAAATTCTTTATTCCTGTAAAAGTACGTTTGATGTCATTATGTATGGAAATCGAGAATGGAATGGAGACGAAGTTTGGGATTGCTATTTAATTTTTGGAATAAAAAGTGTCCTTTGTCGCATAATCAATTAATATAGAAGTACTTCATTAAAATTTGTCTTAACACCTTAATAAACAATAAACAACTATTTAATTTAATTAAAAATCGTAAGTAGTGTATTTTATTTGTCTAAACTAAATAAAATAGTGAATTACTATATAATTAAATATAAAATATTCAACTCAGTTTAATATAACTGAATCTTAAGTAAAAGAATAAGAATAAAATAAGAGACGAAGTGCATACCGTTATTTTGAAAGTGACGCATACAAAGATAATATGGGCCAGTGTTGCATTTGAGCAACAACTTGAAAATGATTCGGATTTTCATCGAAAAATCATCTTCAGCGATGAGGCTCATTTCTGGCTGAATGGCTTCGTCAATAAACAAAATATGCATTATTGGTCAGGCAGCAATCCACACGTCATTGTATCCCGAAAAAATTACGATTTGGTGCGGCTTATGGGCCGGCGGCGTCATTGGGCCGTACTTCTTCCGTGATGATCAAGACCGGCAGGTTACTATGAATGGGAATCGTTACTCTTCAATGATAACCGAATATTTTTGGCCCCAAAAGGATGATATGGACTTGGAGGACATGTGGTTCCAACAGGATGGCGCCACAAGCCACACAGCGAATGTCACAATCAATTTATTGGAAACCAAGTTTGGAGAAAGTGTTATCTCACGAAATGGTCCAGTCGATTGGCCGCCTCGGTCGTGCGATTTGACGCCGTTGGACTATTTCCTGTGGGGCTACGTCAAGTCTATGGTCTATGCCAACAAGCCAGCGACGATTGATGAACATCGTACGAATATCGAACATGAAATTGCAGCAGTATCGGCCAATTTATGCTTGAATGCCGTCGAAAATTGGGTTCAGTGTCTGGACTTCTACAAGCGTGCCCGTGGTGGCCATGCAAAAGACATCGATTTCCTTACATAATGGCCTCGAACGAGCTTTCACAGGAATAAAGAATTTCATTGATATCCATAACCGTTTCTGTTTTATTTTAAAAAACTTTTGTAGTGCTCTTATTGAAAAACCCTTTAGTACATTTTGTAATTATCTAGGCCCACGCTGGTGACTACAACGCCAACCACACGTTCTGGGGATCTAGCCTCATCACACCAAAGGGTCGCGTTCTACTTGACACAATTTCCAAAATTTGTTTGAATGTTGTCTCAAGTGGACAGCTAACTTACTGGCCAACAGATCGTCGAAAGATACCTGATCTTATTGATTTTGCAGTGATAAAGGGTGTGCCCAGTGAAATGACCCAAGTTGAAGCATCTCTAGACTTGTCTTCAGAACACTCTTCTACTATTGTTACTATATATTCTCATACAACCTCACCATCCACTTGTGATTTAAAGACGACAACCACACGTATTAATTGGCTGAAATACAAAAAATATTTGAGTGCTCATTTCACAGAAAATACTCCATTAAAAACGCCTGCTGACATAGATGACTCTGTTAAAATATTTGAAGCAAACCTAAAGCAAGCTGCTTTAAATGCTACTACTACAAACCTTCAGGTGAGATATAATAAAATCTATTCAGCCAATATAGAAGGGCCTTTATCTGAAAAAAGAAGAGTTCGTAGAGAATGGCAACGCTACAGATCCCCGCAGCTAAAATCCAGGCTGAAGAAATGTACTAAACAGCTTAAAGCATTACTAGATTACCAAAAAACTGCTTCTCTAAAAAAGTTTCTGAATGGGCTCGACGCAACCCCACATACAGACTATTCGCTATGGAGAGCAGCCAGAGGCCTCAAAAGACCGGTAACATATAAGCTCCATTGCGAGATCCAAATGGAGACTGGGCAAGAACTGATGCTGAAAAAGGTACTCTGTTTGTAAACCACTTGCAGAAAGTATTTACTCCCAGTACGTCTGATTCTATAGTACCTTGAGGTTTAATATACGGGAAATTGAACACTGCATTGTGGGCTTAAATTCGAAAAAAGCTCCAGGTGCTGATAAAATAAGCAGTAAAATGCTCTTAGAACTTCCCTATATTCCAAAAAGAATAATTCTATTTATTTTTAATGCTATTCTGCGCCTCAAATGCTATTCCGCAGAAGGGAAGGTTTCGCTGATTACTATGATACCCAAACCAGGCAAAGATCATACGAAGGTGGAATCCTTTAGGTCTATAAGCCTTTTGTCTAACATGTCAAAACTATTTGAAAAGCTACTTATGAGTAAGCTCACACCCATACTGAATGGTACTGGATGCATTCCAGACCACCAATTCGGTTTGGGAGACAACATAGCTCCATCGAACAAACTCATAGACTCGTGAAAGTTGTTAGAAAATCCTTCGAAGAAAAGAAATATTGTTCTGCGCTTTTCATCGATGTTTCGCAAGAATTTGATAAAGTATGGCACGAAGATTTAAACTAAAGCAAAACCTACCTGCAAACACGCTTAAGCTTTTAGTAAGCTACTTAACTGAGCGAAAGTTTGTTGTAAAGGAAGGTAATTTTCTAAGCCCTCCGCAGCTGCTTGAAGCCGGAATTCCTCAAGGCAGCATCCTCGGTCCTGTATTATATCTGATATATACCTCTGACTTGACGGTAAGCAGTAACATACATATATCAACATTCGCTGATGATACGGCTTTTCTAATAGCACACAAAAGCCATCAAGAAGCTTCCCGCAAACTCCAAGAGTATGTACCTCAGTTGGAAAAATGGCTTAAACAATGGCGGATAAAAATTAACGAGCAAAAATGTCTACATATTACTTTTACATTATGCAGAGAAACATGCCCGCCTATACAAATCAATAACCAAACCATACCTCAACACACTGAAGTAAAATATCTCGGTGTGCATCTTGATCGTCATTTAACATGGAAGCCACACACAAATGCAAAGATGACCCAAATGAAATTAAAAGCGGCTCAAATGAATTGGCTAATTGGAAGTAATTCTTCCTTAAGCATGGATTGTAAACTTCTTTGTACAACTCTATCCTAAAACCAATATGGTCTTACGGTATCCAGTCATGCGGCACTGCCTCGGCATCAAATGTGGAAAAAATTCAAAGGCGACAAAATAAAATACTCCGTACGATTACATCAGCCCCCTGGTACGTTAGAAATAAGCGAATTCATAAAGATCTAAATGTCCCGATGGTTAAGACTGTGTTTTTAAAACATGTGACAAGATACATAAAAAAAAACTTGAGGTACACACAAATCCCCTATCCCGCAACATCATTAACTTTAGAGTCCACACTCGGCTGAGAAGGAGGGACACTCTTACTCTCAGCCGATTACGAGAGACGTAAACCTAACTTCATGTCTTACTCTTTTTTGCTATACCGTTTCCTAAGGGCCATGTTACACGTTCAATACATATTGTGATATTTGGATCGCGATGGATATCGCACAATGGCCTTCTATTGTGCATCTTTTAGCATGGATCGCGGTCCATCAATTCTGCAATCTAAGCGTTCAATAATATTGAATCGCGGTCAATAATATTGAACGTGTAAAAGGGCCCTAACGGTAATCCAGATATATATATATATGTGATATGCACGCATAGCGCTGAAAATTTTCGTTATAATAATTTACAAATTAGTTGTTATGTGAAAACGTTGACAAGTGGGCGCACAATATTTCAATATGAGTGGTGAAAATAAGTTACAATATCTTTTCAAGGTGTGTATTCTCTGATCAATATTTTTTTTTTATTTTCAAACAAAAACAATTAGTGTAATTTATATTGGCAAGGATTATCTTATGAATTGAAAGAAGCATTTTTTTTCGATTGATTGGCGCTGAATCCGATTTGGATGAAACTGAGAATTTGTTTTGGGATGATGATGAAGACGATGGTTATATGCCTGGTGGAGAAGCTGAAGATTCTGCTGCGGAACAAGAGCCTTGCGAAATTGAGTTAAACGATGAAAGTGAGTGTGATGAATATGATGAGGCGAATAATGAAATCCCGACGTGGTCGTGTGCAAATAATTCGTAATACGAGACTAAGGACACAGTGAAATGGTATATGAAGGCGCCAAATATAAATAGCCGAGGACCGATCAATATTATTCACGAAAAACTTTATATGGGCCCTAATCCAATCACTAAAAATATGTCCAGGGTTGACACATTCAACTGCGTTTTCAGTGCTGCTATTAGAGATTTAATTCGAAGATTTTCAAACAAAAAAGCTGAGCCTGTGTACAAAAAATGGAATTCTGAAAACACCAATAAGCAACAACGTACTTGGATAACAATTACAGATGAGAAATTATCGGCAGTTTTGGTCATTTTGTTGATAATGGGATGTCAAAATTCTTGTCAGGAGCCCCTAGCAGATCTTTGGAAGAAACATTCATATCCACTGTATCGTGCAACCATGTCGCGTAACAGATTTGCGGAAATTTTACGATTCCTTCGCTTTGACTGGCATGCTACAAGAGTGGCTCGACAACAGAAAGACAAGGCTGCGGCTTTCAGAGACATCTTCGAGATGGTAAATTCCAACTTGAGATCGCATTATCGACCACACGAATCTATTACGGTGGACGAGCAATTATTCGGATTTAGGGGTCTAAAACATTTCACGCAGTACATGCCTTCCAAGTCAGCTAAATATGGTATCAAAATTTGGTGGGCATTTGATTGAAACACGTATTGTCCTCTTCAGGGACAAATATACATCGGAAAAGTGAACAATGTAAGGGACACTAAAAGATTTAGTTGGCATGTACAAAAACACTGGAAGAAATGTCACCATAGATAATTATTTTACAATATTGCCATTAGCTAAGGAGCTGGCCACTTGGAAATTATCCGTTGTAGGCGCAAAAAAAAAAAACAAGAGATATGTTTCCGAAGAATTCAAGCCGTCTCGAAACCACGAAGTCACATCAAGCTTATTCGGTTTCGCCGAAAATGTTGGTCTCCTATGTCCCAGCCAAGAACAAATCAGTTGTTTTGTTGTCCACGATGCACAATGACAAAACTATTTCTGGTCCACAAAATAAACCAGTAACAATTATATACTACAACAGGACTAAGGGTGGTGTGGACACCATGGACAAAATGTTGTCTAAGTATTCCACAAAACGAGCAACGTTGCGCTGGCCATTAGCACTGTTTTTTAATATTTTGAATACGGCAGCCCTTGTTTCATTCATAATATATAACGAAAATATTGGAGAAAAGTCTGTAAAGCGATGACAGCGAAAGCAGTTACTTGAGGGCCTTGGTAAAGACCTATGTCGTCTTTTAATATTGACAAGATCGAAAATACCACAAATTGGAAGATTTCCAATCAGATCAGCCATGGAATGCATTTTAGGTAAAAAAAAAATTGTAAAAAGTAATAGAAGTGATAACAAAGCTTTACTTTTCAGGTGAACCAATTGCCGCTACGGACCAGGCTGATGATTTTGAAGCCGACGAAACTCCGGAAAGGGATGCAACTGGCCGCATCAAAATAAAAGGCAAATGTTATATGTATATAAAATTAATTTTCTGTTTGTTTGTTTGTTTGTTTGACCGCTATACAAATTTTTATTTGTTAACGGATTTCTCTGAAATTTGGTACACACGATCTCTATACCTCGGAGAAGGTCGCCTTATGCTTCTTACCGGCCACATCTACTTTTACGCCCACTGTTTTTAATTTTTTACTGGACATAATTCTCATATCCCAGGCATGGTCGTCATATATTTTTATCGGCCACGCCCACTTTTTTTTAATTTTCTATATACGCTTTTGATGTTTGTTAATATATTTTAATTTTTCAATGGACTTCCCTAAAACTTTGTGCATAAATCTGTTTACTTACTACTCTTGAGTTTACACCATTATGAAATAAATATTGTAAATCAAGCTATTACAAATATTTCCTTGTTGCCTTTTTTACTATATGTGACCTTCTCCGAGATAAGGGACCTAGTGTGTGAAAATTAATTTTTGAAAAAAAACGCATTTAAAGTTTCTACACCCTTTTAGGTACCAGAATCCATCGTTTTTGACACAACCCGTTTTTTTTACACACTAGGTCCCTTTTCTCGGAGAAGGTCATATATGAGTTGTAACTGATACAGGTTTACTACCACTGTAGGATTACTCCGATAACATTAATTCGTACAAATATTTCCATCTCGCCTTTTTAACTACTTGGTAAAACAAAATATATTACATTTAATTTCATCTCGCCCTTTGGCTACATTGGAAAGCAACATATTACAAATATTTCCATTTCATCTTTTTCACTGTATAAATGAGTTGTAAAGGTGGAAAAAGAACTATTTGCAATTGTGACTTGCACATAAAAGCATAGCATCTAGGCCGTACTACCTCAAATGCAAAATGACTTAGACTAAACAGAAATCCAGAGAACCCGATCAAACCCTAATTCGTATCGAGTCTCAACGAGTTAGATAATCTGAGTAAAGAAATGCTGAAACACCTGCGCAAACCCAATAACGTCTTGAGGCCCAAAGATCAAGATAAGCTTTGTTAAGAGTAGCGGAAATTCCTGAATCTACTCAAGGGTTCTAGAAATCTAGCGGCAAATATAAGCTTAGTCGAGAGAATGTTGAACTCCTGAAACGGCCGTCTTGACGCCCAACGGATAACACAAGCTGAGCCCAGGGAATCTGAAACTCCTGAAACGACTCAACAATATCTTGAGGTCCAACGGATAAGACAAGCTGACTCCAGGGAATGTGAAACTACTGAAACGATTGTAATATCCCTACCAGAAAACTTTTGTATGTTGGTTCCTTCATTGGAAGAAACCGATACACAGTGGTCATATCTATCCACTATAAAAATCTTACATCGATTTTTCTAGTCTTTCGCAAAAAAAAAATACAGTTATAACCCTCTTTGTGTTATAAGAGTAGCTTCTTTAGAATCCACTAAAAAGACATATTTTGAGTTCCACCCAAAAAACTGGTGATCACTGAAAAAATCGTAAAAACAACTACTGTTCTATACTTATTTTTCGCAATTCTTTACAACGAAACAACTGTTTTTAAATTTTATAGGAAATATTAAAAAACCGTTTTTTGCCTCTACTGAAAATTTGTAAATTTTGAGTTGACTCACTTTAGAGGTACAGGTGCGCTATCATGAAATCCTATGCAGCGGTTTAGGTGCTCTTTATAGGATCTGCGAAGCTCATATAAAGTTTCAGTTGGTAAATTGAAAACATGAAGTACTTCCAAAAATGGACCTATATTTAATTAAGTTCCTGGTTCTTTTTTTGCGGGGTGATCATTTTACTTGTCATAATCGCCGGAATGCATCTTTTCTCTCCTGGACGCTATTTTTCTTCTGGGTGTTTTTTTTTTTGTTTTTTTTTATAAAATTTACATATCATGTTTAAATTTACATAAATTATTTATTTACTTATCTTTTAAATATTAATATTAATTTTGTAGTTTTTTTTAAACGTTTTTACTAGAGATTTTAGATTTTATTTTACCTTTAATAAAATGTTTTGAGGTATATGGCAAAATATTTATGTGATGCATATCCATGACCGATAACTAAAGTTAGCTTACGGTAAACACAACATTGTAAAAACCTACATACCAGTTCTTAAAACGGTTTTTATCTAACACTTAAGAAAAATCTTAAATTAATAGTTTTTTTTTTATCACAAAAATTTTAACGTACATTGTTTTACTGGAATTTTTAAACAACTTAAAAATATTTTTAGTTAATATTGACATGATAATTATAAAGATATTGGCATTTCAAAAGTATATTAAATAATTTTAATTAACGTTTTTATTTCAATTTGTCTTAAGATAAATATCAAATTGATGTTTATTAAAAAAAAAATATTAATTGTTTAACTGCAAACGTAGGTCAGGCTTGTCTATTTAACTGTCTGTCTGCTAACTGCTTGAGTTCAATTAGTTTTACTTGAAAATTGGTACATATTTGTTTAACACTTCTTTTCAACAATTATTAATGGCCATTCAACATGAGAATATAATTATATATGCTGAAAGAGATATATAAATTTGGCCTTTAAATTAGCAGCTCAATACTAATTGGTCAATAAATCATATCAGCTGTTATTTTTTTACAGAATCATTGTCTTTCGTCATAGAATATGAATTATTAATATTTCTTTTGTAGCAAATAAAATATTTCATTTGTAGAGCTTTTATTAACACAATTCTTATGTAAGAATATTAACTTTATTATATATCTTAAAAACCTCTACTATTAGTGATTAGGATTATTTATTAGTTAAAAGGTTTGTAACAAATGGAATTATAATAAAACAAAGTTTCAAAATTTAAAAAAATATATTCTGCAAACATTAAAAAAAGGGATTATTATTATCCTTATTTCAATGTGTATTAAAACTCAAATGTTTCGACCTTCAAAACATCCCAAAAGTCTTAATTTTGTTCATTATGTATGTTAGCTAATCTGTAAATTCATCTGAATCGTTAATTAGGCACCCGAGCAAAGACTCTAACTTGCCATTTTAACACCACTTTATAATATTAAATTTATTTATGTTGTTTGTATCTTATAAATTCATAATTACTACTAACATATTGACAAATTATATCAAATTTGAAGTTTTTTTTGGTGTATGGCTTTTCAAACAAAACAAGATCCGGCTCATTCAGTTCCATTTATTTTTTTATTATTTTACTTCTTATTTGCCTTTTTAAGTCAATGTTCTCATCATATAAACTGGGAATTCCTGGTTATTCTTAAAATACTACTTATTAATGCAAATTTATTTTAATTCTTTTTTTATTACCTCCAATTTTGTAAATAAACGTTTGCATTTATTAAGTTAAGTTAAGCTAGACTAAAGAATGAAATCATAAGTTGAAATGTGTATATTTGGGTATTGATGTTAAATAATAGAATATGCCATATTAAATTGGTCGTTTATATAATCTTTTTTGTTAAAAACCAAGCAAAATGATGCAAAAAAATTACTTTCATTTGTTTTGTTGGATCCAATAAATATTTGGAACTGCATTTTATCGAAAATTAAGGTAGGCAGATCTCACTAGTTTTAACTTAATTCAGCGTTACCGTTTCTTTTTATTTTCTTATAATTCCTAATGATATTATTGGTAAAACCTTTATTAATATTTACTACTTTATGAAATGACAAAATGAACGATACTGATCTGGTGAGTATGAGAGAAATAGAAAGACAAAGATGTGGTACACTCGGTGGAATTACAGTCACTGAAGGAGAGTTACATATAGGTTTGGCTTTGGCCTAAATTTCGGCTTCTAATTAAAAGGACACGGCTCGATCAATGCAGTTTTGCTTAAGCGAGACCTGATATCGACGCCGAATGTGACTGTGGACATGAAATAAGTGTTGACTGAATTTGACTACTGTTCGGATATTTGGAATTTATGGAAATTAGAGGCAGTGCTAACATTTTGTTTATCACACTCACATGAGCCCACCCAAAAAGTGGAGCTATGTATGCATGAGTTTTAGTTAAGGGGTCACCAACCACAAGTAATTTGGAGCTTGATTGGTAGTAGCTGAAGCCCCATGAATTTTATTTCCGTCTGATGTTGGGAATGGCCCTTCAGCGGGTTTCATGATGGTTGTGGTTTGAATATGAATTACGGAAATAACTCAGCTCGATGTGGAGTTTCAATCAAACGGATGCTGTGACCCATAGAACATTTGTGGTGTTAGATAGCCCTCGACTTTCGTTGCTTAGTGGTTAACTCACATCCCAAGCCGGTGCTTAGAGCACCATGAGGTTATGGCAATGCACAGATGGTAGAAATTTGTTGTCATTCGATCTCCATTCTTTCTTCCAAATATTGGCCAGACTATAAGGCATTTTAACAATCTCAGATTAGGAAACATGGAATGGAGTCGATCTAAAAGACTCAAGATCCATAGGGCCATAGATTCTTCAATGTCATCTTTATATTCTAGATGTTCTAGGCATAAGAATTCAATAAATGACTTCACTCGATCCTATCCCTTTTCTATCGTTACCCTTTATATGCCAAAGTCAAGGGCGTACAACTCCCAGGGGCTTCGAAGTTTATTTTAAGCTACTAGCCTGGTGCTCATTATACAACTCTACTGACTCGTTGGAATTTGAATTTTTTTAATACAGTTCTATAGATATAAAAGTGAGAAATGTTTTGCTGGGGTGGATGATTCTTATACCGAACGATTGCATTAGGTTATTATATTAAGAATTTTGTATTGTGTGGACACTGTCAAATTTTATGGCCGGCAACACTGTATTGAATAAGACTCAAAAAGACGTGTAATAGTTCTTTTGATCTAAATTCTGAGTTCATAGAATATTTTAACCCTATACCCTCAATTTTCATGGGTCATTTAGGCCCTTTCTTCCACAAATACCACAAAAGTATCTTGAAACGTGCGAATACGAGGAGGTGTCATGTTTTATCACGTACAGCCCAGTCTATTAACAATGTTAGATACTTTTTTTATATTTTTGTTTTTACACCTAATTTAATATTTTATGTTTTTTTATTCAATATTTTTACGCCAAATTTCGTATTTTTCCTTGTAATTTTTATTCTCTCTTTTAAATTGGCAAAACGATTTTCAAGGATTAAAAATTTTTAATTTACAGATTTATTTTTACTAGCAAAGCCCAGCACATTCTAGGCAATTTTATTTTTTCATTTATAAATAATTTAATAAGAGCCTAAAGGTATGCTAATAAACTTTAGCCAATTCACAATTCAACACAAATTTGATATACACACTCACCGGATTGTATAGTTTTTTTAGCAACTTTAAACTTTAAAAGATTTTACTCCAAAAAAATTTACCAGATGGTGAAAATCTGTAAATTTGGTGTACGTCTTCAAAGAAATACCTTTCAAATGATATATTTTTTTTGTCAAAATCGGTTGATAATTGAAGGTCTAAAATATTTCACAATCCTTATTTCACAATAAGGATGTATTAATTTATTTTATTAAATACTATCACCATTATCTGCATTACAAACAACATCCAACTGTGATCTGTCATCTTCTTCATTGTCATTTGGCTGGAACATGTACTAACTCCACGAACATATTTCTCCTGGCGAATTTTGTTTTATTATATCTCTAATTTTTTGATGCTTAAAATTTAAGTTTCAAAGTATTTGCTGGTTGAAATAAAGCTCGTAAGCTTCTATAAAATCTCCACTAAAATGCCCTTTGCTTTCTTTTCTTGGGAGAAACTTACCACAAACTTTACAAAAACATTTTTCATTATTCATTCAAACGAAATGCGATTGACGTTTCTGTCGCAAAAATTAATATGCATATCAAAATCCTATATTTATATCTATAATATTAATAGGCTAGGCGATTTCTTGTGACTGATGTTTTGTTCTACCGTTTTATCCCGATTTTGACCAAACGTATATTATTTGAAAGGTATTTATTTTTAGCCGTTTTGCAGATTTAGAGATTTTAAAATTTTCCTTTATTTGGAGTAAATTGCATTTAAAGTTACTAATAACAATGCTATGTGTGTGTTTATTAAATTTGTTATTGTGTTTGTAATACAAATGAGTTTGTTTTTGTGTTGATTTGTGAATTGGCTATAATTTATTAGCATACTTTTAGGGTCTTTATGTAATGAAAAAATACAATTTCCTAGAATTTGCACTCGAATTTCGAGGGCTAGAATCTGCTAGTTATTTTTTATTATTCGTTTACTTTGTTTGAGAAAAATATTAATATTATCGTAGGTAGAAATTTCAAATTCGTATTTTTTCAGGACTTTAGATCTTATGTATACAATTATCCGATGAAGTTTTCGTCTTCGACGGCCCCAAATGAAATTTGCTGCAAAACATATTCAGAGAACATTTTAATACCTTAAACGCACGTTTTAGAGTATTTTTTGATATATCTTGAAAAATGACCCATAAAATTGCGGATAAGGAATAAAACCTTTACACTTGTTTTTACATCTTAATCCAAACAGTGTTGGCCAAAAAAATGAAAATTTAAAACGGGCACAAAATTTTACTTTACCTACCCACACAGGCCCAAACGCTAGTGCATTCATCTAGAATTGGTACTATTTACCCCCCAAAAAACGTGTTGTGCAGTGTTATCCAATGGAACGCACTGTAGAGAACATTCCTTTATATGTTGTAGCGGCGAGTATCCTCGTAATTAAGATCTAGCTATATATATATATCCACTTATTTAATAATGATATAAAATTAATGTTGCTACCGGAGGTTGTACAAGTGCTCAAGGCTGAATCACTCAACTTTTCTACATCGGAAATCGTAATCTGATCTCTTTATAATAATTAATACTAATACATCCATTTATTTATCATACTATGAAAAATAATTTGTTGGAAGTTTTAGTGGTACTGCTGATAAAGGAAATGAAGTTATAAATATAAGAGTCCACGGGATCAGCGCAATGAATATCGATTTATTATAACAAAAACAAAATTATATATATATGGGGGATTTCATGTCAAGTGCACCAACTTTTGAAACCGATGTCTTCCGATCGGGATGAAATTTGCACCAAGGTTAGTCCTATTGGATAGTAGTTTAGACACAATTTTTCAATAAGATCGGTCCAGATCTCTCTGAGTTAGAGGGGATCAAAATTTGACATTTTGGCCAAACAGTTGTTTTTTCTCATCCTATTGTTCTTAGAAAATTTTCTCCTAAAGAGTTTAGATAGCTATTTATTCAATATTTCGGAAAAAAATACTTAAAAAAAAAAAAAATTTTTAGACTTTTTTTTTTTTGCTAAATTAAAGCATTTTTTGCCTTTTTTTCAAAAAGGGCATTTTTTTTTTTTCATAAGAAAGCTTAGGATTTTTCCTTTAAGAGCTTTTTGGTCGCTTAGTGGGATGGGAGTGGGATATCTATCAAAATAAATGTTTTGTAACTCAAGACAACGGTTTTTCAATTTTTCACAAATGCACTATTTTGAATTTTTTCCTATTTGTGTCTAAAACCTTACAAATAAAACTTATACTGAGAAACTAGACAAATTAACCTTTCCGATGGTATGTAACATACCTTCATAACATAACAGAAGAGAATGGTTATCTGTAACCTAAAAGAGTTATTTGCAACATTTCAATCTGAACACGAGGATGTTAGAATTGGCTTCACCAAATTAACCCAAATGAGGCCAAAACATTGCGTTTTGGCAGAAAGCAGCGGAACTCACACAGTATGCGTTTGCATTTACCATGAAAATGTTAAACTGATGTTGAAGGAAATCAACTTAAAGTATGTAACAGATGATTCGGCAGAAGATTTACACGATTACCGCGATTGCCTTAAATTGACCATGTGTCCTAATGCAACAACTTCTTGCCACTTAGGTGAATGTACCAATTGCCCGAAAACCACATTCATCAAAGAAAATTTAATCAACTCTTTAGATCGAGAATATATAGAGGATGTCAAATTTGATTCTTGGAATCAGACTGACAGATGCACATTGAAAACAATCATTTTAAATGTGGATGATTTTGTGGAAAAAATGTGTACAGGATTGCTAAACTTGAGAAACCATGACTTTTTAGTCAAAGTGCAATGGTCATTCTTCAAGGATTTGAAGATACATTTGAAGTCTGGTGAATTCGTTATTTCATATGATTTCGGAGAAAACTATAAATTTATTCTTCAGGATGCCATACAAGCATTCCACTTCAATAACAACCAAGCAACTATATTCACAGTAGTTATTTTGAAAGCTGAAAAACTGGAAGACAAAAGTATGGCAATCATATCCGACGATTTAAAACATGATACCGTTTCAGTTTATAAGTACCAGAAGAGAATACTAAAATTTCTAAAATCTAAATTTACAGTAAGGAAGGTATACTACGTTTCGGACGGAGCTCGTCAACATTTTAAAAACAAAAGTAGCTTGGCAAATCTTATGGCCCATGAAAAAGATTTTGGAATGCCAGCTGAGTGTCATTTGCATCCTACTGCTCATGGTAAAGGAGCATGTGATGGTATTGGACCAAACCTTAAAAGAAATGCAGCGAAGTATAGCCTCCAGTGCTCTCATCAAGATCGCATCTTAGATGCGACTGCTTTATTCCATTGGGCAAAGAGTTATTGTAAAGAAACTAAAATAGTTTTTAGTAGCAAAGAGGATCATCAGGAAACATTGAAAACACTGAAGAGCAGATTCGATGCTGCGGTAACAATCGATGGCACCGCTGAATACCATGCTTTTATACCGCTTGTCGATGGAAGACTCAAGTTGAAAAAGTTTTCTGCCTCTATTCAATGCGATTTCTTTCCAAAGACAACAAATAAACCAGCAGCGAAATCAATAGCTGAACCTAGTAACGCCAAGAAAGGATTGACAAAAAAACGCAGTAAATAAAGGCGACAAAAAAGCTGGAAGAAAGATTGGGTATTTAAAAATTTACAAGACTTAAATACTTCATCAGCTACAACAAATTAAGTATAAAAATAGTTATGATATAAATGGATCTAATGCAATTAAGATTAAATTTTATTAAATTATTTATCTTTTTATTTTTAATATTATTATTATTATACATTAATTTAATTATTATTAAAAATAAATAAAAAATAATAATTTTTCAACATTTCTATAGAAAAAAAGCGATTTTTTTCCTGAGGTTAACATATTCTGGGTATTACAGTATCGAAGGTATAAAATTTTAGTTAGGTATGTTATATACCTTCAGAAAGTTTAGTTTGTCTAGTTTCTCAGTATAAGTTTTATTTGTCAGGTTTTAGACACAAATAGGAAAAAATTCAAAATAGTGCATTTGTGAAAAATTGAAAAACCGTTGTCTTGAGTTACAAAACATTTATTTTGATAGATATCCCACTCCCATCCCACTAAGCGACCAAAAAACAATGCCCTTTTTGAAAAAAAAAAGGCAAAAAATGCTTTAATTTAGCAAAAAAAAAAGTCTACAAATTTTTTTTTTTTTTCAGTATTTTTTTCCGAAATATTGAAGAAATAGCTATCTAAACTTTTTAGGAGAAAATTTTCTAAGAACAATAGGTAATAAGTTACATGAATGAGAAGAAACACCTGTTTGGCCAAAATGTCAAATTTTGATCCCCTCTAACTCAGAGAGATCTGAACCGATCTTATTGAAAAATTGTGTCTAAACTACTATCCAATAGGACTAACCTTGGTGCAGATTTCATCCCGATCGGACCACATCGGTTTCAAAAGATGGTGCACTTGACATGAAATCCCCCATATATATATATACTAGCTGTGTTTACCCGGTCTTACCCGGGACAAAAAGGCATTTGACTTGAAAAATGGTTGACTATGCTTACCAGGCGCTGATTACTTAGTCCCCAATGAACAAATTCCCCAATAAAATGAACTTTCTCCTAAAAATTTGTATGGGCAGTAAATTCATTTTTTATTTCAATTCAAAATTTTTTGATTTTTTAATTTAGAAGTTTTTTTAAGATGCTGCAGTAAAAATGCTTCAAAAATAAGTTGCGAAACCGCTTTAAGTTTTTTTTAAAGTTTATTTATAAACATCAAATATAACGGAAACGTTTGCAAATCAAAGGAATCAGAAATTTTAAAATTTGAATTACTTCATTCAAAAAGTGTTCATCATTGAGCAGAGACGTCAAATTCAAGTTTCAGAAATGAAAAACTAAAGCGACGTTTAATATTGTGTCGCAAGGTTTCTTTAAGCAGCTGCTTACAGTATATGTGTGGCCTATTTTGATCAACAGGTAATTATTCCACATACGTAGATAAAATTTATCATACGACATTTCACTAAGCTGTGTTCCGCGAGCGAGTCGCGTCCCCTTCCGCGCGTTTGGCAGCCACACCCGTGCTGCCGCGCAGTTGTTGTCAACTTATTTTAATCGCCAAAATTTATTTTTCAGATCATTGCGATATTTTAGCTGAGCTGCGTTCCGCGAGCGCGTCCGCATCCGTCGAGTCCGCGTCCGCGTGCCGCTTAGTTCTCGTTAACTTATTTTAATCCGTAAAACATATTTTTCAGAGCATCGCGATATTTTAGCTGAGCTGTGTTCCGAGAGCGCGTCGCGTCCGCATCCGTCGCGTCCGCGTCCGCGCGTTTGGCAGCCATACCTGTGCTGCCGCGCAGCTGTTGCCAACTTATTTTAATTGTCAAAATATATTTTCAGATCATTCCGATATTCTAGCTAAGCTGTGTTTCTCGCACCGAAATGATGCTACAGAAAAGAATACAGATTTTAAATGCGTTTATTGTAGGACAGATATTGAGAGCAGTATGCCAATTTTCAGTAAAATAAATATATAACAAAATTCATTAAATAAAACTATGTAAAAATTTAAGAATGAATTTGGGGAGTAAGTTAATTTTTTATTTCGTTTTAAAAAAAAAATTCGGTATTTGATCATTTCTTTTGGGGACCTTTTTTTAAATTTGGGGAATTTGTTCACCGTGAAGTTATTCCCGAGTAAACCAAATTTCAGAGAAATCCGTTGAAAAGTACAAATTTGTATAGGGAAGAAATATACCACACAACAAAATATGAATTTTATATAAAAATTGGGCGTAAAAGTAGGCGTGGTCGGTAAGAATCATAGGGCGACCTTCCCTGAAATATGTACTAAATTTCGGAGAAAGCCATTGAAAAATAAAAGTTTGTATAGCAATCAAATAACGAAACAAATATAAGGAAAAAAATAAGTTTTATATACATAGAAGGTGGCGCAAAGTAGGCGTGGCCTGTAAGAAGCATATGGTGACCTTCCCTATAGTATAGAGATCGTGTGACCAAATTTTAGACATCGCTTGAAAAATAAAAATTTCTTTAGTGAACAAATATACCAAAAACCAGAAAACTAGAAGTAGGCGTGGCCGGCAAGAATCTCTGGAGTACAGAGATCGTGTGTAGCCAATTTCAGAGAAATCCGTTTAAAAAAATTGTGTAGCGAACAAATGTACCAAAAAACAGAACATGAATTGTATACAAAAAGTGGGCGTAACAGTAGGCGTGACCGGTAGGAAGAATATGTCGACCTTCCCTGGAGCAGAGATCGTGTTTACCAATTTCAGAGAATTCCGTTGAAAAATAAAAATTTGTATAGCGAACAGATATACCAAAAAGCAGAAAATGAATTGTATATAAAAAAAAAAATAATGTGAGTCCGATCACAAGGAAGATGTGTAAACATCTAAAAATTAAAACATTTTTTATTAACGTTGTGCTGAACTCTATTGAAATTGGTGAGAATCGGTCCATGTTCAGACCTAGTCCCCATACAAATGACCGGCATGTTTCCCTTAATGATCCATCGTGTGTAGTAATGTTTCATGTCCAAATTTATGTTTCAATTTTGGTTCGTCAAAAATCAAATTATTTTGATATTTTATGTTTCCAACCTGAATGTTCCACGGCTGTATCAATGTTTACTGTTTTTGCTCTATTATTTAATTGAGAGCAGTGCTGTAATGTTGTTTTGTATATCGGACTAAAGAAAATAAAAGACAAAAATGGAGAACATTTAAGATAATGAAAATTTTAAGAATTTTATTAATAATAATGAATACTGATAATTGAAATTTTAAGAATTTTATAAACTAATATAAAAATGTATAAATTTTTATAAATTTTTTAAAAATTTTATAGCTGAATATAAAATTTATTTTCTTCCGCATATATTTGTTTAATATGTACTAATATATTCAATAAACAAACAGAATTGATGTTTCCATCGTCTGTATTAAAAAAAAGAAAAAAACAGAAAAAACATTTCCAAATAGAGTAAAGACGCGGTTTTCTTTAGAACTCAAATAAAACTAAACAAAATACCGAAATATTTTGGTGCAATTCTGGATATCATTGTGGTTTGTGAATAAAAACATCTATTCAAGCAGTAAGCGCTATCTACATGTGTATAGCAAGCAACTGCTATGTTTGTCATACTTGATGGTTGCAGTTGTATGCTATACATTCATGGCGCTTTCTGTTGGTTGATGAATCAGCTAAATAATTGTAGCTTCCATTTCCGTAAATAGTTCCGCTTCCGTAAGGGAAGTTTGTGATTTTTACCCCCCTGATCGCATAGATGTTTACACATCAAAAGTGGGCGTAAAAGTAGGCGTGTTCGATAAAAAGTACATGGTGACCTTAGCTCGAGTACAGGGATCGTGTGTACCGAATTTCAGTGAAATAAAAATTTGTATAGTGAACAAATATGAATAAAACAGAAAATGAATTTTACATAAAAATTGGGCGTAAAAGTTGGCGTGGTCGGTAAAAAGTTTATGGCGACCTTTCCTGGGGTATAGAGATCGTGTGTACAAAATTTCAGGAAAATCCGTTGAAAAATAAAAATTTGTATAGCGGTCAAACAAACAAACAAACAGTAAATGAATTTTATATATATAGATATAGCCCAGCGGCATGAGAATAAATTTTTCTTTCATAGGACGAAAACGGCATAAAGTCGCCCAAATACAAATTTTTCTTACTTATAATTTTTTCCCACCGAAAATCAGTACTAACGGTCCATCATATCAGTACTTAATCTGGTTTTTAATGACCACAACGTCAAACTTCAAATTTAATCTAATGGTGTTAAATATCAAGTTAAACATAAATTATATAACTGTAGCTATTTTAATACTCGATTGGCCAGTTTTTATTTGACCAATTTATTGCCCTTTACAGAAATAATATCTTTTTTGAGTAGACCCAAATCATTTGTTGTAGTAAACTAAATACACAGAAATCGCATTTGGTGTCAACAGAATTTTAAATTTGTGATCCATTTTTTGTGTTGTGATTGAGTTTTCTGTTGTGTTTTCCAAATTACCTTATAAGATAAAAGGCAACTGATTTTAATTAAAAACTTCGATTGTATGATTTAGCAAATTAAGTTCATACAATAAAATTTAGATTATATTTTTTGATTGCAACAACCACATTTATCGGTGAACTACATAACTGCAGCAAATTAAACAAACAACAAATTTTGTTTAATAATTAAATTTATAACTAATTTATTTTGCAATACCAAACTAAAAATAGAAAAAAACAACAAATCGTACATGATAAAAAAAAAAAACTGCAATACCAATGCCAAAATTTAAAATGTATGCATTATAACATTTAATTAATAAATGCATAATTAAATAAAACCTAATAAAACGTATTTGAATATACGATATCTTGTTAAAATTTCAAAATAAAATCCGCATATATTAGCCGTAATATTTCCTAAATAAATAAATTGTATTGTATTAAATTAACATTGATTTTATTTTTGATACCAATAATATTTATTACCAATAACGTTATTTTTCTGGGACAACTAAAAAAATGCAACAAAATTTTGCCAAAGTTGTTCTATTAGAATTTCAAATAACGTTGCTAATTGTTTAAAAATAATTATTAAATACCAAAAGAGTGTTTTTGGTTGCCGCGTATTTTAGCACAGATTGAAGATATAAATAAGATTTTAAAAAACCGGACTCTTTAAAATAAATATAAAAAAAGTGCATGACATTATTGATTCATGCCTCATAAAATTAAATTTTAAGGCAATTAAGCTGTTGGAAGATACATACATATATATAATTATTATTAGACCTGTGACGTAAGTATCGCTTTCGCGGTTCCTTTACTAATTAAATAAACATTTTTTTAGCAAATTTTTCACACAGCTGTCATCTATTTTAGGAGAGAGAAATTGTCATATAATTTACATAATAAAGATTTTATATGAGACTAGTTGTAATCCAATGCGCTTCGCTACACCCATCGTAACAAAATAAAAAACTGGAATAAATTTTGTAGAAAACTATTTTATTTATTTTTGGCGATTTTTGATTTTGGCGATTATTGTTTTTCTCGATTTTCGGTTTTGGCGATTTTTGATTTTAGTGTGTTTTTTTTTTGTTTTGTTTTGATTTAGGCGATTTTTGATTTTGGCGATTTTTTTATTCGCGATTCTCGGTTTTGGCGATTTCTGATTTTGGCGTTTCCGCCCATATTTTCCACGACTACATTGGTAATTAATGTACTTGCCAAAAATTTCAAGACTGTCGTATTCATAGTACTTCATATATTTGTATAGGAGGTGCCATGCCCATTGGTCCGACTACGCACATTAATAACTCATGAACTCAGATAAAGTGTTAAGACTTTCTCTATCGTAGTACTCCAGCTAAATGACATTAAATATTTACTATGTATGGAGGTTGCCATGTACACTGGTCCGATCCTGCCCATTTTTTCAGCGACTCTTCAAATTAGTTTAATATGTACATATACATTATTTTATTTATTATTATTAATCTATGGAATTAATCCTTACAGACTATTTAAAAAAACATTTAACAATGAATGAAAAATTAAAAATTTAATTTAATGTGTTCAAATAAATTATTATATTACTTTTTATGACATTTGTATTTGAAAAAAAATCTATAAATCTATAAAGCTTATTAAATTCAGAACACATTCGTCTAAGCGGATCACCGTTTGCATAATTTGATCTATAAAACTGGACAGTTAAAGGTGAGAAGAAACGTGTTGGCCGTTGGGGGATGTTAAATGAAATATTGTTGATCAGAAAACCAGAACAAACATCGCCATTAATTATGTTCAAAAGAAACGAAACGTTTAGCATAGATCTGCGGCTTTTTAAGGTTGGCAGCTTAACAAGGGCGAGTCTGCTGTTATATGACGGAAGATTTAATTGGTTAAAATTTAAGCTGCGAAGACAGAATAGTAGGAATTGTTTTTGCACCGATTCAATGCTATCAATATGAGTTTGATAGATAGGGTCCCATATAATAGATGCATATTCCAAAATCGGTCTCACAAGTGACGTGTATAGTGTTTTTGTTACATACGGATCGTTGAACTCTTTAGACCAACGTTTTATAAAACCAAGAACTCCTCTGGCTTTGTTTACCGTAATTGTAATATGAAGAACGAAACTAAGTTTTGAATCTAATAAGACACCAAGATCTAAGAAGTTATCAACTTTTTCCAATTGAAAGCCTCCCAACACGTAATTTACAGATATTGGTCTTTTTCGAACAAAACGCATATATTTGCACTTTTTAAGATTGAGCTCCATTAAATTTAAAATACACCATGAGTGAAACGAATCCAAATCATTTTGAAGATAAGTGTGGTCGGAATATTGGTTATAACTCATAAAGACTTTTACATCGTCAGCATACATCAGGATATTTGAAAACTGAATAACCTGTGGCAAATCATTTATAAATAAAGAAAATAAAAGCGGTCCAAGATGGCTGCCTTGCGGTACTCCAGATAAAACATTAATATTTTTCGAAGATATGTTATTAAAAAGTACATTTTGCTTTCTGTTTGTCAAATATGAATATATCCACTTTGTACTAAGATCAGAAAATCCCATTAGATGTAATTTCTTTATAAGAAGTTTATGGTTGACTTTATCAAACGCCTTGCTGAAATCAGTGTAAATTGCGTCAGTTTGCTTTCTTTGAAGAAAGCCACGATTGACTATTGTTGTAAGATGTAAAAGGTTCGTTGAGGTTGAGCACCGTTTTTGAAAGCCATGTTGGAATGGAGAAATTAATGTGTTGACTTGGTGACATAGTTGATCAGTTATAATTTTTTCAAAGAATTTAGGTATAGTACTTAATTTTGCAATACCACGATAATTTGTAACATCCGACTTGTTTCCGGATTTAAATAGCGGAATAATGAAAGAGTCCTTCCATATATTTGGAAAGTATCCGTATTTAATTGATGAGTTAAACATTATTGTCAATGGAATAGCTAAAGCATCCGCACATTTGATTAAAATACTGCTAGGAATTTTATCAGGTCCACTATTATACGAAAATTTTAGTTTTTTCAACCCTTTAGAAACCATAGAGACATCAAGAAATGGAATACATATGGTTCTATTAGCAGTCAGTATATATGGATAAGTGGTAGAATCATCAAAAGTTGAATTGGAATAAGTTGTTGAAAAAAAATCAGCAAACAAATTACTTATAATAGTATTATCATAAGATTCAGTATGTTGAAATTTCATAATAGCAGGATAACCAGTTGTTTTTCTCTTAGTGTTGACAAATTTATAAAAAGATTTTGGATTACTTTTGAAACTATTTTTCATTTTGATTAAGTAATTAGAGTAACATGATTTATTCAGTGCAGTATATTCCGCTCGGCTGATGGAGTATTTCCCATAATCCACAAGAGAACCGGATAGCTTGTATTTCTTGTAATATTTATTTTTTTTATTTTTAAGTCTTATGAGTTGCTTGGTATTCCAAGGAGGACCAGAAAGTTTATTACGAATTTGTTTCGGAATACATAAATCCATTGCAGCGGAAATAGTACTGTAAAATGTTTCAGTCATATGATCAATAGCAACTGTGGATCCAATAGAAAAAGATAATAGACTGTGCCAGTTCGTACTGTGTAGAAGTTCGTTCAACAAACAGTAATTTGATTGTGCGAAACAAAAATCTTTAACATCATTTTTAGAAGGTGTTTTTAAAAGTCCAGAGGGAATATATAAATTTACTTCAATGGTAGGGTGATGTGTATCTTCAGGAGAAGAAATTGGGATTGAACGCTTGATGTAACATTCCGAAGTATCGTTGACAAATATTAAATCCAATAATTTATAAAGATTGTTGTATATACCATTTATTTGAAAGAGATTCAGATCAAATAAAATATTGAAAAGCTCTTCACACTTATTATTTGATTTGGATGGAACAAAATATTTTTCATCAGGTAAGAACTTCCAGGATATTGAAGGCAAATTAAAATCACCAAGAATAATAACAAAGTCATCTTGATTAGCTGTACGAAGAATATATTTAATAGCTTCGCCATGTTTGTCATAAATAGACTGTGAGGACGATGGAGGAATATATGAGCAGGTAATAAATAATTGTTTTCCATTAAGTTTAATTAAAACTGCGATAAATTCGATGTCGAATGAGGGGTCAATTAATAAAGCCTCTGAGAATAAAATACTGGAGACCGCAATAAGAACACCGCCACCATTTGTTGTGGACCCACGATCACGTCTAAAAATATTGTATTTGTAAGAGAGTATTTCCGTATTCAAAAAAGTATCGTTAAGCCAAGTTTCAGTAAGTACGATGATGTGATGTTGTAAGTTGAAACTTTCCATATATAAAGATGTGAGTTTAGTTCTTAAGCCGCGAACATTTTGATAAACTAATGAAATGTAATCAACAGTACAAGCTCCTAGTTTTTTGGAGCATTTAAATCAATTTGTGGAAGACGACCAATGTTAGCGGATCTTGGATTTTCCCTGTATATATATTCACGAACCAATGTATATTTAGGCCAAAAATTAGGATCCAGAATACGTTCAAAAAGATCATTAGTAACAGTAACTTTGAAAGAAGTAATGGATCTTGGTTGAGAAAAAACAAACTTATATGTTGAAATGTCTACGTTTGGACCCACCTTAGATTTAATGAAGGAATCAACATCTTCAGTAGTTGTATCAAAGGCCAGCCTCGAGATGAAAACAGTTTTTTTAGGTGGTACAGCTCTTAGCGTATTATTTATAGTTTGACTATTATTGAAAACGGGAACATGGTTATTTAAGTCAAATTCAGGTTGATTATGGGCAATATCAGCACAGCTCAAAGGAATAGCAGGATCCTTAGTGTTATTAATAATTGAAAGTGAATCAGGTATAGAAGAACCAGAAGTAACATAAACCGGAACAGGATTATTGTTTTTTTCTTTGGTAGCATTTCTTGACGATTTACGGCGTTTCGGTGAAGATTGAGGAGGAGATTTTAAATTATCCAATGATTTGAAATCGTCAAATAATTTTCCATAATCATTAATACGATTAGTTAAATCCGACGCTTCTTCTTGGATATTCAAAAATTTCTTTTTTGTATCTTGAAAGAAGCGATAAAAACTTACGCCAATTTTTCTGCACTTATAGCAGCACCAATGTAGACCTTTATTATTGGTCAAAGCATCCGCAACTAACCCAGAAAGACCACTACATTTAAGATGACAAAGTTCATGACACAACCAACAAACGATCATCCGTTCCCCATCATCCTTAATGGAACAAGTATTTATCAAACAGGACATATTAATAAACAGATGTGGCAACGCTACTTTTTAAGTTTGACAGATTTATTACAAATTATGTGTAGTTATTGTTAAATATAAGAAAAGAGTTTACTTGTTTGTTTGTTATCAATTTTGCAAATAGGCTGCTATGTGTTGTTATTGTAAAATGGGTGTTGTTGTAAAAATATTATGCACTTGATTGTTCGTATTTTATTTGCGTTTTCTTATTTGAGTAAGTAGTGTTGTTATTGTTGTACAACTAAGTTATTGTCTGTTTCTTTTTATGCTTTGTTCTATTTAATTTAAGATTTTTATGTTTGTAATTTTAACTTTGTTGATTTTAATTATTTCAAAAACAATTTATTACAAATTTAATGTTAACAAAGTAACTTTATGAAATCAGAGTTATGTGGTTTTAAAGGTAATAAATTCCTGGTTATTTTAGTGGTAATCACAAATCACAATTTTCTTTACAATAAAAGAATATAACAAAAATGTACGGATCAAAATATTTCACGACTGTTTTCAACAACGTTCAACTACCATGACATGGTTCAGAACTCTTGCTGTTGTAGTACTCCAGATATTATATGTTAAAATTAAATGTTAAAAATTCACTTTATATGCCTTCCGGATAGGCAGTCAACTATTGTAAAAATTTCAAGACGATCGATCCAGTGGTGTAGTCTCCTATAAACCAAAAACAACCATACAAAACTCCACTTTTACACCCTATACCACTTTGTGGTCAGCGTATAATGAGTTTGTGCTGATGTTTGCAGCTACGAAAAATATCTGACATCGGCTCTGAATCACTATCTGATGTCCGTCCATCCGTCTATCCGTCTGTGTGTCCATGTAAACTTTGTAATCAAACTACAGGTCCCAAATATGAATATATTTTGATGAAATTTGGCATATACACTCTTTGTCACTTGAATAGGACACCCAGTATACTCTTTTTTCAATTGCCACTAACTCAAAAGCGAAATGATAAAATAACTCAATTTTTGCACGTTCTCTTTGTGCAATTATTTATCGCTCTCAACAACAAGCTGCAAGTTGTGGCAAAGAACCGTTATATTTTTTTTCTTGTTTTATGTTGGAATTCGCTTGAAATTGAGTCAGTATTTTTGTGTCACTTGAATAGAACATGCGTTTTGTTTGATCGTCTACTTTGGCACGTGCTCACGGAGTTTTCGCTGATCGAATTTTTTTGTGATTTTCGGCTATTGTCTTTAACATAAAGTTCAAATGGGTCGAGGAAAAGCCTTATCTGAAGAGGAAAAAGGAAAAATAAAGGCATACAAGGACTCTGGCCTATCAATTGCAAAAATAGCCAAAAAAAAATCAACAGGAGCCGACATGTCATATCGGGATTCTTAACTAATGAGTCTGAATATGAAAAAAATATGAAAGGCCGCATGTGCAGTGTGCTCACCGAATCGGAAAGACGCCTCATATTAAGAAAAGCGTCAAATTCTCACGACTCTGTGGCGAAAATTCGTGCAAAATATGATGTAAATGCTAGTGTATCCACTGTCCATCGCGTTATTATGAAGGCTAAACACCTAAAGAGGTTAAAAATAAAGAAGAAGCCTCCCCTTAATCCGGCAAGAAAAGCGCAACGCCTCAATTTTTGTCACAAACATGTGGCCTGGACCTTTCAGTGGCATAAAGTGGTCTTCTCAGACGAAAAAAAGTTTAATTTAGAAGGCCCAGATGGTTATAGTTACTATTTGCATGATCTCCGCAAGGAACCCAATCATTTGGACCGTCTGCATAGCCGAGCTGGAGGTGTTATGGTGTGGGGGGCCATTTCCTACTATGGCACCTGCAAACTAAAATTTGTGTCATCAACGCTTTGTGCTACAAAGAAATATTAAAAGAGGCGTTTTTATGTTAAAAATAATCTGAGATCTCTGAAATGTTTTTTTTTGTTTAACTGTCCTATTCAAGTGACGCAAAATTTGAGCCCCTGAATTTGACGGATTGAGTTTAAGAATATTTTGTTACTGATTAAAGCTTTACCATGAAGAATTCCTACTGGTTAAGACAAAGCAATTAAATGATCTTTAATTAAAAAAAAAAAAAAAATAAGTCTATTATCATTGGTTTGGGAGCAGTGGGTGATCGCAAACACACTTAGGGGGTGTCCTATTCAAGTGACAAGGAGTGTAAATAAATTGCTAAAAATCGGTGCATATTCAAACCTAGTCCCCCCTATGAGATCGAGTTAAATTGCCATAAGATCGAAATTATCATATAGATCTCGTTCAAACACATATTTTCATTTTGATATCAATTATGTGTGTTTCTAAATTTTGTACTGTGCCAAACACAATCATGTTTCGTTTAAATATTTCGTTATGTACACGAACATGTTTTTATCACGTATTTTTTTTCGAACACACACAAACCACACAGATTGGAGTGTAGCTTTATTTGAAATTCGTATTCCTGTACGTGTACTGCTAAAAAAACAGAACATGTTCTCGAACGCGTACATCTAAAAATTAAAACATTATCCACTCGCGATCGGAAAAAAAAAAAAAAATTAGGTCATAAACAACATATAAAATTTCTCTATAATTTATATTTATTTTTTATAACTGCTAATGCATTATTTTAGTTTTTTTTGTATAAATTTGGTTGAAACAATCAACAATCTATATGATAATTTGGATCTTATGGCAATTTATGTCGATTTCATAGGGGTCATTTGTATCGGGACTAGGTCTGAACATGGCGAATTACACCAATTTCAAAACATCCTATGGCCGAGAAAAGCTTATATAGCGAATTTCATTAAAATATATTCATATTTGTAGTTTGATTACAAGGTTTACATGGACACACAGACGGACGGACGGACATCGCTAAATCGCCTCAGAAAGTGATTCTGAGTCGATCAGTATAATAAATGATCGGTCTAGGTCAAATATTTTTGGTAGTTACAAACAGCAGCACAAAGTCATTATACAAAAATACATAGTGGTATAGGGTATAAAAAGTACCTATTCGTAAAAAAGTAAATTTTCTTAAAAAATACCTTTTATTAAAAAAGTACCTTTTATTAAAAAAATTGCTTTTATTAAAAAAGTACCTTTTATTAAAAAAAATTACTTTTATTAAAAAAGTACATTTTATTGAAACAGCACATTTTCTTAACAAAAAACGTTTTATTAATATTTTATCTTTTATTAAAAAATTTGTTTTTATTAAAAAATTAGTGCCTTTTATTAAAAGTAACTCTTATTAAAAAAGTACGTTTTCTTAAAAAAGTAAATTTTCTTAAAAAAGAATCTTTTCTAAAAAAGCGACTTTTAGCCAAATTCTACCTTTTCTTATAAAGGCACTTTTAAAATTAGATGTTGTCTTAAGAAAGAATGGAATTAGTGGAATTAGTTTTTTAAATTGTGCATGATGCAATTGACAAATAAAGTTAGAAATTTTACAACAAATTTTAAATAATTTTACAAAAAAGAAAAAAACATTGACAGGAGACATAAACCATTAAATTCAGATCTTACTTATTTAAAAGGAATGTTCAGAAAATATAAACATTAAACACACATGTTCTGTTCTAAAGCAGACAACACATTCATGTTCTGTTCTGTTTTTTCGCAGTACACGAGCCAGAACACGAACTTAAAATAAAACTAAACTCGAACCTATTTATTGTTCATGTTCTGTTTTTTCGCAGTACACGTATCAGAACATGAACTTCAAATATAACTGAACTCGAACCTGTTTTTTGTTCATGATCTGTTTTTTTTCGCAGTACACGTACCAGAACACGAACTTAAAATATAACTGAACTCGAACCAGTTTTCTGTTCATGTTCTGTTTTTTCGCAGTACACGTAACAGAACACGAACTTAAAATAAAGCTACACTTGAATCTGTGTGGTTTATGTTTGCTCGAAACAAAAGATACGTGATAGAAACAAAGCCGTGTTCATAACGAAATATAAAAACGAAACACAGTCATGATTGTGTTCGGCACCATACAAAATTTAGAAGCACACATAATTGATATTAAATAAAAAAAATATGTGCTGGCTGCTTTAGAACAGAACATTGAGTGTTTGATGTGTGTATTTTCTGAACCTTGTTTAAAACATTCAAGATCGTTCCCATTCTCTTAACGATTTGATTGTTTATTCCAGTGATTCGAGTTACAGCCTCATCACTTTAAAAAAATCTTCTCGAAGTGTTTCCATCGTTTGAGTTTCCGTATCCGTACTTGGGGAAGTCTACTTTTAGTCCAACTTGTTTGAAAAACGCACTGTATTCGATTCTTTCTGATCATTTCATTATCTTTGTTTGATGTATTTTCATCAAAGTGTTCCCCCTTTTATGGAAGCGTATACGCTAATTTTAACAAGAACTCCATACACCTTAACAATAACGAACGAAACAATATCAATAAGAATAGATTTTCACAGTTATATGTCATAAATTGCGCAAAATGCATGCAACATATTTCTGGAACCATGTTTTTTTTTTTCAAAATTTTACCTTTAGCAAAAAATGGGGCAATGATGGACAGCTGGAAATTTTTGCATTAGGTAAAGGAATAATCAAAGAACTTATTTTGAAAATAGTACAAATATAGGAATTTATAGTGTTTTTCTTTTCCATCAAAGGTGACAGATATTGAAAAAATGGATAGTTGGTAAATATTGATTTACCTGGACAAACACTAAGCAAACAGTACAGTTTTTATACCCTATACCACTATGTGGTTTGGGTATAATGACTTTGTGCTGCTGTTTGTAACAACCAAAAATATTTGACCTAGACCCATCTTTAATTATACCAATCGAATCAGAATCACTTTCTGAGTTGATTTAACAATGTCCGTCCGTCTGTGTGTCCATGTAAACCTTGTAATCAAACTGCAGGTCGCAAATATGAATATATTTTGATAAAATTTGGTATGTAAGCTTTTATCGGCCATGGGATGAACGCTATTGAAATTGGTGAGAATCGGTCCATGTTCAGACCTAGCCCCCATACAAATTACCCATATGAAATCGACATAAATTGCCATAAGATCCAAATTGTCATATAGATCTTACTCAAATTGGGGTTTGTATGCATTGATTACGTCCATTAATGAGTAGTCCAAAAATGATCCCTTTGGCCCCATATAGAGCTGATTCCCGATCTTCACTTAAATCTATTATAAACAAAAATATTGCACTGATTCTTCTCAGATTTGGTTTGTATATATTTTTGCAAAATACAGGAGACTTTACCTAACATGGTCAGGATCGGTCCATTTTCGGGCCTAGTCCCCATATAGATATAGCATCCGATATGAACTTTTTCATATCTGCAGCCAAAAAATTATTAAAAATCCCACTCAAATTTGGTTTATGCTTATTTTCTATATCCAGTTAGTTGGGCCTGAGAGATAGGGTCTCTAAACGCATGGTATTGGGTATCGTATAGTCGGTTTAGACCGACTATAATTTTCTTATTTGTTTTTTAATCTTTTCTTAATAAATAAATCCATCAATAAAATCAAAAAGAATACGATCTGTCACCTAGCTTTCGAGATACTGCATCTGAAAGCGGAGCAAATAACGTAAAAATTGTCTAGTTTTTTAAACACTAAAAATCAGTCAACTTTGAAGAGCTATCTATACCTTCTGAACCAAAAATCTGATTGTAATAAGAGTAGCATATTTTAGATCGTTAGACAATTTCCTGTAAAATAAGTTTATTCAATATTTTTTAGGGGCACATGAAATTTTTGATTTTTGCAACCGCACTTGTTCAGTTTGTCATTCCGTTTGGAATGCATCGAAAAATAAATTTGCGATGCATATATATATTCGCGATATATTTTCTTGTTCCTTGTAACAATTCGGGTCGATAAAGCGATGTCCGTCTGTCTGTCTGTAGAAATCAAGCTCTTTCACAAAATAAACCAATTGCTTGGGTACGATTATAATATTGTAGTTTGTCATTATTTTGCCAGGTCGATATTTAAAATATAATAAATCGGGCATCAGTGTGTAAAAACAAGGCCGGATATATGAACATACTTCTAAAAAATGCAAAAAATTCAGTGTGTTTTGTTGTAATAATTTAGTATTAAGTTTATCATTATATTTACTTTTTCAAATATTTTGTTTATATTTGTTAAGGTGCGTTCAGACTACGCAAATATTTGACCAACTAAACGTAACCCCTAAATAATGTATAATTTTCCTTGTATAATTTTCATTAAGTTATACAATATATGATATAGAATATAGTTAAATATATTAAATATTACTAATGTAATAAAACATAACTTAATTTTGTCTTTTATATATCATGTCAGATTGAATAAAACTTTCATAAAATTAGGGGTTACGTTTATTTGGTCAAATATTTGCGTAGTCTGAACGCACCTTTATAAATAGTGCAATAAATCTATTTTGTTATAACTGAGTCAGTTATTGCAATCACCAATTTTTAAGATCGAAGCAGAATATGCTAGATTTAAATTAGTTGTCTCGTTTGAATAAGTTTAACAATTTTGTACAAATACTTTCATTAGTAAAAAAAAAAATAAGTTTAAAAGGTAGTTCATAAAGTTATTAAAGATCTTATTACCTAATTAAATATTTTTAGTAGTAACCAAATTCTAACCAATCCTTTTGCTGTGTATATAAACTGAAAAATATTAATTCGCAAGATCAACAAAACTGACTGTCGCTTTTTATACCAGTTATTTTTAAACATAAAGACAATAGATTGGCTAAACAAATAATTGGATAAAAAATATAATAAATCAGATTGTTTTGGAAATAAAATATTTTGTCAGTAAGCAAATTTACAAACGTGTTAATGACAAGATTTGGCAGATAACTTTGTTACTCGTTCGAATAAGAACTTGTTCTAGAGTATCTATCTGCATAGTAACTACTTCAGGTTTTAGTAAAAGCAACACATTACAAAGAGTGTTATTATGAATATTATTCTAGCCATCCATACAAACATTTTATTATATTTAATATAATTTAGACATAAATCAAGCTTATAACAAGTTGCCCGCAGAGTGTAGTGTAGTCTATAATAAAAAGTCGGATGACACAAGTCTTCAAACGTATTCAAACTCAAGCGAAATGACAGAAATTTGTAGGACTGTTGTTAAAAAAAAAATATATTAATTTTAATGATATTGAAAGGAGAATTTATAAGATGAATTTTTCGAAACATTTTGGTATCGATTAAAATCTGCAACAATTTTTTTAATTAATGTGTTTGTAAATTGTCATATTTAAAATTAATTGTTGCTGTTCTTCTTGAAAATTAATGAGAATATCACTTTCAAGAAAGAGAAAAAGAAGAAATAGTCTATGAAATGCAAACAAAAAATCAGTAATGTGTGCTATAAGTTTTGTACAAAAAGTCAGAGTTCATTAGCTTTACGAGAAATTGTTCTTTAAAAAATTTTCATGTTAACGTTTTTAAACTCATTATTAGCTTCAAGTATAGGCAACACTTTAACCTTCGCCTTCCCAACACCCAGGTGACCATTTTGGTTTTATTTCTTTGATAACTTGGTTAATTTTGCTTCGATCTAGGGGAAATTTGGACTCACTGAACAAATTGTTGAGTTCTTTCGAATTTTCTAAAAACGTTATAAAATTTTTAATTTTTTAATAGATTTTTTTAATATTTTTCAATTTTATATCGTGTTTTACCAATACCCACCCGGGTGACCCTTTAAGTAAATCAAAGAAAATTTAACATACAGAAGAATTTTATAGCGGTTTTTTCAGTTGTAATTTATTCACTTTTGTAATTATAATATTTAAGTCAATTACGTTGATTGGTGGCATTTTTCACATTTACTTTGACTGACGCTATGCTCTGCACAAATGGGCTTTTTACACCTAACGCAAATTTGTCGCGTATTTCTTCTTTGTTTGGAACAGTAGCACATATGTATATAGATGTGGAATAAAAGACATGGTTGAATCAAAAACCACACCTAGATCAATTGTTGAGTCTGCAGTTTTGCATTACTGCATTACTGGTAGTAGAACAAATAATGACTATTATAAGCTTTAAAATACCTAGAGCACAACTTTAACACACCATTGTATACTTATAGGGCTGTTTAAATTACCGTAATTAGAATTTTGTTTTTGAGTAATTTCATTAAAATGAAAAAAGTGTTCTACCCTAGAGTCTTCGCGGGTACAAAAGTATGCATAGTGTGAAAGAGGACACTTTCACCTTTCTCTGGGTGATATACGTTGAAATTTGACAGAAATATAGTAGTTTAATAAATATTTCAGAACACCCCTAATATTAAACGGTAGGGTTGTGACCACTTACAACAACCAAAGACAGATGACGACTTGGAAGTATTAACCATTTATTTTTGATAAAAACAAAAAATCACCTTTCTCAGAAATTAAAAAACAGTTGAATTTGCTGCATGACACGCCAGAATTTGTTGCTAGTTACTAAATTTGGTTTGAATAAACAGAAAATGTTCTCAGACCCAAGTTCCCGAACTACCCTCCAGTGGCTAAGTCGGAGTTAAAAATTTAGAAAAATGGTTTTTTAAGAAAAGGTACATTTGAAGGAAAATATACTTTCATAAGAAAATGCAATGTTTGCTTTTTAAAAAAAGGTACATTTTAAGAAAATTTTCTTTTTTAAGAAGCGGTTTATTTTATGGAAACTTATTTTTTTTAAATAAAAATACATTTTTTTAAATAGTACCGATCACATTCAGTCTGCTCAAAAACAATTTTTATTGTTCTGCTTACGAAATCGATATCCAAACACTTCTTCTTCTTCTATCTACTGTCGTATAATTCAAGGCTACCCCAAATTAAAATGTCTTCCCTAAAAAGCAACAGAAAAGTGCTTAATGTGACATTTTTACTGAAATTACTAAATAGTCACGTATGATCAGAGTTCCTGCTGAACAATATTGCTTTTAATGTTCCTCAACGTCCGACCCGCTACTTCTATATGTCCGCTCAAAACACGTAAATGCTGATCGTTTTAGAAGATTATCTGATAATTTTAATGATCTTTATAGTTCCTTACATAATTCTTCAAATATTAATGTAATATAATATTGTTCTTAAATTCCTAGTTTTAAATACTATTGTAGATTTATATATACTAGCAGATTCCAGCGCTCGACATTCGAGTGCTATTTCTAGGCAGCTTTATTTTCCAACTTAGCCAATTCACAAACCAACACCTTTATAGTTTATTATTATTGTGAATGAAGATAACAAACTCATTAATAAACACATTAACAAATTTAATAAACACACATATAGCATGTGTATAATTTTATGTATGCGTTAGTGGCAACTTTAAATGCAATTTAGTCAAAATGAAGGAAAAAATTTAAAAATTTGTAAATCTGCAAAACGGCTTAAAAGAAGAACCTTAAAAATAATGTACGCTTGGTCAAAATCGGGTTAAAACGATAGAATAAAACATCGGTCACAAGAAATCGCTTAGCTTATTAATATTACAGATATCATAAAGGATTCAATCCACAATTATTCTATAAATAAAGAAGAAGAAAATCTATTTTGTAAAGAAAATATTACTTTTTAAGAAAAGGTACTTTTTTAAGGAAAGGTACTTTCTTCAAAATAATGTGCTTTCTTCAGAAAATGTATTTTTTTTAAAAAATTTACTTTTTGAAGAAAAGGCAGTTTTTTAATAAAATGTATTTTTTTTTTTTAAGATAATCTAATTTTTTAAGAAAATGTACTTTTTTAAGAAAATTTTCTTTTTTAGAAGAGTTTTATGTTTGAAGAAAATTTAATTTTTTAAGAAAATGTAGTTTTTGAAGAAACCTTTATTTTTAAGAGAATGCACTTTTGAATAAAAGGTATTTTTTAAGAAATTTAACTTTTTAAGAAAAAATACTTTTTAAGAAACGGTAATTTTTTAAGAAAAGTAATTTTTCAAGAAAATGTTCCTTTTTAAGCAAGTTTTCTTTTAAGAAAATTTATTTTTAAGAAAAGGTACTTGTTTAAGAAAATGTGTCTCTTTAAGAAAAGGTACTTTTTGCATAAAAGGTACATTTTAAGAAAATACACTTTTTTAAGATATGGTGCTTTTTTAAGAAAATTTCCTTGTTTAAGAAATGTTATTTAATTTTTTAAGCAAAGGTACTTTTTTTTAAAGAAAAAGTACTTTTTGAGAAAATTTACTTTTTTAATAAAAGTTACTTTTTTAATAAAAGTTACTTCTTTATATTTAAAATAGGTTTTTTTGGAATGTGGATCTGTAAATATATGTGAAAGCCGTATATTAAGTAAATTTGATCAAGCATTTGATTCTTAATAGAATATAGGTCGTTATTACACGCGGTCGATTTTCCTATAGCAGATTTAAGGTTATGTATAAAATTTCATAAAACCGTACGCCTGAAATTTCATTTTAATAAAAAAACTTTTTTTTTTTTTGAGTTTATTTTCTTCCCTTTCATAGTGAAAAACGCTATATTTCACATAAATAATCTAAAATTGACTTGCTTATCGATATCTATAAAATTCATTTTCTGTTTGTTTGTTTGTTTGTTTGACCGCTATACAAATTTTTTTTGTTCAACGGATTTTCCTGAAATTTTGTACACACGATCTCTATACCTCAGAGAAGGTCGCTTCGCTTATGCTTCTTACCGGTCACATCTACTTTTACGCCCATTTTTTTTTATTTTTTACTGGAAATTATTCTCATATCCCAGGAAAGGTCGCCATATACTTTTTACCAGCCACGCCTACTTTTACGCCCACTTTTTGTGTAAAATTCCTTTCCTGTTTTTTGGTATATTTGTTCGCTATACCAATTTTTATTTTTCAACGGATTTCTCTGAAATTTGGTATGCACGATCTCTCTACTATAGGCAAGGTCGCCATATCCTTCGTACCGGTCACGCCAACTGTTACGCCCACTTTTTGTATACAATTCATATTCTTTTTCGGTACATTTGTTCGCTACACAATTTTTTTATAACGGATTTCTCTGAAATTTGCTACGCACGCTCTCTGCACTCCAGGGAGGTCGTCATATGATTCTTGCCGGCCACGCCTACTTTTACGCCCACTTTTTATACAAAATTCATTTTCTGATTTTCGGTATATTTGTTCACTATAGAAAATTTTATTTTTCAAGGGATGTCTTAAATTTGGTCACACGATATCTATACTACAGGGAATGTCACCATATGCTTCTTACAGGCCACGCCTACTTTGCGCCCACTTCTATGTAAAACTTATTTTTTCCTTTTATTTGTTTCTTTATTTGATTGCTATACAAACTTTTATTTTTCAATGGCTTTCTCCGAAATTTATTACATATTCCAGGGAAGGTCGCCATATGATTTTTACCGACCACGCCTACTTTTACGCCCAATTTTCATATAAAATTCATATTTTGTTGTGTGGTATATTTCTTCCCTATACAAATTTGTACTTTTCAACGAATTTCTCTGAAATTTGGTTTACACGTGAATAACTACACGATGAACAAATTTCCCAAAATTAAAAAAAGGTACCCAAAAGAAATGAAAAAATTCCCCATTTTTTTTTTTTACGAAATAAAAATTAACTTACTCCCCAAATTCATTCTTAATTTTTTACATTGTTTTATTTAATGAATTTTGTAAAATATTTATTTTAGTGAAAATTTGCATACTGCTCTCAATATCTGTCCTACAATAAACGCATTTAAAATCGGTATTCTTTTCTGTAGCATCATTTCGGTGCACGAAACACAGCTTAGCTAGAATATCGGAATGATCTGAAAATATATTTTGACAATTAAAATAAGTTGGCAACAGCTGTGCGGCAGCACAGGTGTGGCTGCCAAACGCGCGGAAGCGGCGCGCAGACGCGGACGCGACGTGCTCGCGGAACACAGCTCAGCTAAAATATCGCAATGATCTGAAAAATACATTTTGGCGATTAAAATAAGTTGACAACAACTGCGCGGCAGCACGGGTGTGGCTGCCAAACGCGCGGAAGCGGACGCGACTCGCTCGCGGAACACAGTTTAATGAAATGTCGTATGATAAATTTTATCTACGTATGTGAAATAATTACCTATTGATCAAAATAGGCCACACATATACTATAAGCAGTTGCTTAAAGAAATCTTGCGACACAATATTAAACGTCGCATTAGTTTTTCATTTCTGAAATTTGAATTTGACGTCTCTGCTCAATGATGATCACTTATTGAATAAAGTAATTCAATTTTTAAAAGTTCTGATTCCTTTAATTTGCAAACGATTCCGTTATATTTGATGTTTATAAATAAACTTAAAAAAAACTTAAAGCGGTTTCACAACTTATTTTTGAAGCATTTTTGCGGCAGCATCTTATAAAAAACTTCTAAATTAAAAAATCAAAAGATTTTGAAATGAAATAAAAAATGAATTTACTGCCCATACAAATTTTTGGAGAGAAAGTTCATTTTATTGGGGAAATTGTTCATTGGGTACTAAGTACTCAGCGCCTGGTAAGCATAGTGAACCATTTTTCAGGTCAAAGGCCTTTTTTATCCCGGGCAAGACCGGGTAAAAACAGCTAGTTTTAAATAAATTTAAACGTAATAATAATATGGATACCCATATACGACATAAGTCGTCGTATAATTTTAGAGGTATGGTACCTTCGTCAAATATACTTGTTATGGCCCATAGTACCAGAATCGCGATGAGCCCATGGATTAAAAATAATTGACCCACCCCATTTGCTTTTGTTTTTTAATTTAATAATTTTCAAAATTCTGGATAAAACAGATTAAATTTTCTTTACATATTGTTTTAAATTTTCAAAATGTAAGATTTAAAATTTTTAAACAACAAAATATATTTAAAATTTTCCCATACCCATCGTGAACGCAACTATTTTCCCTTTTAGTCATTTATACAACTAACCCACGCTCATAAACGCTAACTAACTCATTTCTTAAGTATTGCACTTTTCGATAAATATGAAAATATATGAACACCAAAGCTACTCAACATTGATAATAGTGTAAAAAAAAGCTGAACTCCAACGATCATCATGAACAATTTATGAAACATTTGGTTTTTTTTAAATATTGCCGTTAGATGGCATTACTTATGACATGTAATTGTACGGCTTTGATTGCATCGACAAAGACTTCATAACCAAAAAACTTGAATTTACTAGCCACTTTTTAATGAAACGTGTCAAAAGCAGCAAACAGTCTGCTGTTATAACCATTTCTTACTGTTAGCTCTGCTGTGAATGCGCGTAACTGCTAGAATGATCAATTTAGTGTGCACAACAACCGATCACTTGGAAACAAAACAATATTGACAAAAAGTTAGTGCATACTTTAAGGCATCACCACTAATTCAATGGGGTTAAAATAATTATCTAAAAAATCTAATTGGAGATGCCGGGGATTGAACCCGGGGCCTCTCACATGCAAAGCGAGCGCTCTACCACTGAGCTACATCCCCCATGTTTAGAAACGAACTAATAATAACAATCGCATTATCGTTTTTGTTAATGATAAAAACAATTGCTGTTGAAGTGTTAAACAACAAAGAGTACTGGCAATTTACCTACATTTTTAATGATTCACTTACCGCTTAACTAAAAAAGTTATAACAAATAATTAGCTTTCATGTTAAAAGAAGTAATTGTAAAATGTATTTTGTTGACAAGAAATTATTTGGAAACAATTTTTATGAGTATTAAATATGCTCCCCTTTTTACATTAAACTCTTGAACACTCATCATTTTGAATTTATGCTTATCATAATCTGTAATTTCCGTACTTTTATATTCTCATATTCGCTTTATGTTTTTTTTTTTTTTGCTAATTTTTTTTTTTGCTTTATTTACTTATTTATTTATTTTTTGGTTGGGCGCCCCCTTTGAAGAGATGTTACAATATGAAATTCTTGTTATTAAAAAACTAAAAATGCTACTTGAAATTTTTCTTAGCAGATAGATTTTTTAAACATTGAAGAATTCATTCTTTGTTTCAAGTTGGTATTACAGAATAAATTCGGTTTGAATATCTATTATCAGAGTTCAGAAAAAAACACACACTGAATAAAAAACTCGTACATATATGTAAACAAACATAACTTAGACCAACACACACATATTTTTATTTTCATATCAATTATGTTTGTTTTTAAATTTTCTTCGGTGCCCAACACAACCATGACTGTGTTCGTTTTAATATTTCGTTATTTACACGAACATTTTTGTATCACGACTTAAAATATAACTGAACTCGAAGCTGTTTATTGTACATGTTCTGTTTTTTCTTACTACACGAGCCACAACACGACTTAAAATATAACTGAACTCGAACCTGTTTATTGTACATGTTCTGTGTTTTCTTACTACACGAGCCACAACACGACTTAAAATATAACTGAACACGAACCTGTTTATTGTACATGTTGTTTTTTTTCAGTACACGTACCAGAACATGAACTTCAAATAAAGCAACACTCAAAAATGTGTGCTTTATGTGTGATTGAAACAAAAAGTACGTGATACAAAAATGTTCGTGTAAATAACGAAATATTAAAACGAACACAGTCATGGTTGTGTTGGGCACCGTAGAAAATTTAGAAACGCACATAATTGATATGAAAATAAAGATATGTGTTGGCTGCTTTTGAACAGAACATTGTGTGTTTCATGTATGTATTTTCTGAACCTTGTTTATTATATATTTTGCAATCAATTGTTATTTATTTTACCCTATACCACTATATGGTCAGGGCATAATGAGTTTGTGCTGATATTTTTAACTACCAAAAATATTTTACTTATACCACCGTGCAATTTATGATCACTTCAGTATCACGTTCTGTCCATAGCACTGTGGTCTCAAATCCTTTTTTTTTTTTGGCAGAAATTAAAAAAAAAATTAATAAATTTTTAAAAGTGAATGTATTTTATTGTTGGCAACACCCCTAGCAATCAGAAAAATATTATAAAAAAATTATGTGGCAACACTGCCACTCTGCCATGCTATCAAAGTTGGAAGTTTAAACACGTGGAATTAAATCAGCTATCCTGCAGTGTTTTAAAGCAATATTTGCAATTTTATATGTATTGTGTCCTTGTCAATATTTTTGACTGTTGTAATTACGTGGTGTTATAGTCAACATAACCTATATGTTTCGTAGACAAAAACTTGTATTTGGGCAAGATGTTGCATGATCATACATACGCAGAAGTGTTCGTCGAAGTGTGTATTATATGTTTAAATTTAGATCTAACCAGCATTTTTCAGCAAACTCCCACAATTTTCATTTCACTTTAGCGCAATTTTCGTTTAGCCGTGACGAAATGCTATCGTTTTGGCAAGCAAATGGACGCAGAAACGATACATATAATAATTGATTGGGTACTGCAAAGAATTAATAAAAATCTAAATGTTAACAAAATGAAATAAAACATTTAGTGTATAATTGCTTATCACATGTAAAAATATATTTACCGAAGTACAACAACAAATTGGAGAGATTTAAACAGGCCCATTCAAGGGGGGGGGGTTTCAACATATATGATTGTCTAAATTGAACAAATTGACCACATTACCCCACCATCAAATACTGTAGGACGACCTCATTAACATATAATGAAGGAAGCTTGCAATTAAAGCGAAAACTAGCATCTGATTTGTCCGTGGAGCATAATCAAAATACACCACTTCTGGTTCATGCTGCTGCCGTTTCTGCAAAGAAGACAAAAGAGCACGATGTTTCATTCGTTTTGAAAAAAACATTGGCTACGACTGAAATATCAACAGAGATAAGAAAAAAACTGTCAATTCAAGGACCGGTTTCTATGGCCCCGGATGAAGCTTTAGCATTTTTAATTGAAAATGGGCTTTCAAAACAGCAGTATATAAACATAAGGCTTCAGAATAAAAACCACAACCGTGACATATACCCCAGTTATAAACAATTACAAAATTTGTTGGACCATACAGCGAGTCGTATAATTTTAATGCAACAAGAAGTATTTAGTCAGTTTTCCGATATTAGCGAAGTGAAATTGATTGCTAGCTATGGATTTGATGGTTTGTCGGGGCAAAGTAGGTACAAGCAAAGCTTCGAAACAGAGAGAGCAAATTCCACCGATCAATCAATATTCGTCACAACTCTAATAACTCTTACGCTTTTAGACCGTTTGGGCAGAGTCCTTTGGGTTAACAGCACACCACAATCCATTAGATATTGTAGGCCGATTAAAATTGAACTTGCTAAAGAAACCAAAGCTCATATTTTGAAGGAAAAATCAAACTTGGACTCTCAAATAAACAATTTGAAACCATTTCCTTGTACTGTTATTGAGGGGATTAGCATTAAAATCAGTTACAACCTAAATATGACACTCATTGATGGTAAAGTTTTAAATATTTTAACAGGAACTAATTCCTGTCAATCTTGTCCAATATGCGGAGCAAAACCGATGCAGTTTTTAAAAACAGACGATCTGAAGTCTAAATGTTTTCAACCGAAACCTGGAACACTGTGTTATGGGGTTAGCCTTCCACACTCTTGGATACGGTTTTTTGAATTTGTTTTAAAAATATCATATAGAATCGGGATAAAGAAGTGGCAAATTAGAGAGCAAAAAGATAAAGCTATTATGCAGGCACGTAAAAATGAAATTCAACGTAGGATGTGGGTTGAAATAGGATTGCAGGTTGACAAACCGAAACAAAATGGTAGTGGTAATACCAATGACGGCAATACAGCCAGAAGAGCCTTTTCCAATATTGAATTGTTTGCATCAATATTGGACTTCGATTTGGATGTCCTCAAAAATTTTCATATTATACTAATAACGATATCGTGTGACTATAAAGTTAACGCGGATAAATTCCAAAAATTCTGCGAACGAGCTGCTAAATTATACATGAGCAAATATCCTTGATATCCTATGTCAGCCACTGTTCATAAAATTTTAATACATGGTTCAGAGATCATTGCAGCTTCTATACTGCCTGTGGGGTGCTTAGGAGAAAGTGCATCCGAAGCTCGGAACAAATTTTATAAGCACAATAGACGGTCACACGCTAGACAAAATAGCAGAATTAATAACATAAGTGATGTTTTCCATAGAGCTTTGGATTCTTCGGATCCACTACTATCAAGTCTGTGTCTTGCCAAGAGAAGACTGAAAAACAAGAAAACTGCATTTTCTCGAGAGGTTATCGATATGTTAGAATCACCGACATTTTGTTCCACAAATAATAATTTGGATGACGACGAGAGTGGATCTGACAATGAATGTTTTGAAAATTCTTACGAACTTGATGTGGAATAAAGTTTCCCCATAAAATTAAAAAAAAGCAGGTGGTCCTATTTTAATCGCCACTAGTGTATATCCACACATATTTTTAATTATTATTTTAAGTTTTTAAAAAATATGAAATAAATGTTAAAATCGATGACAAATATTTTTGTTCTTTATTTTATTTGCCGATAAAAGCTTATTGTAAGTATTTAGTGCGAGTGGGCTGTGGGCATGGTCCAATAAGAAAAATTATTTTTCTATTTTCTTAGTATGCAATGATCTTTAAATATACCAAAAATTAAAGCTCTAACAATTTTTTAGAATTTATGCCAAAAAAAATGGATTTGGGACCACAGTGCATCGGTCCGTCTTTGTGTCCGTCCATCTGTGTGTCCATGTAAACTTTGTACTCAAACTACAAATCGGAAATATGAATATTTTTTGATGAAATTAGGTACAAACGGTTATATCGGCCGTAGGATGAACTGTGTTGAAATTTCTGAAAATCGGTATATGTTCAGACCTAGTCCCCATATAAATGACCCTCATGAGATCGACTTAAATTGCCATAAGATCCAAATTATCCTATAGATCAAGGTAAAATTGGGTTTACATATGTTCTTTACATTCATAAATCAGTAGTCCAAAAATAAACACTGTAGGACAATTCTTAGTCACAGCCCCCATATGAAGGTGATTTCCGATCTTCACTTAAATTGATCAAAAAACAAAAATATTGCACAGATTTTTCTTAAATTTGGTTTGTATATGTTTTTGTTGAACATAAGTAACTTTACCAAATATGTTCCGGATCGCTCCATTTTTTGACCTAGTCCCCATATAAATATAGCATTCGATATGAACTTTTTCACATCGGAAGACAAAATAATTAATAAAAATTAAAAAAAAAACAATGACTCTAGTAATATCAAAAACATGCGCCCCATAAGCTTATTACCCAATTTAAGCAAAATATTCGAAATATGTATCAACAATATCATAAACAAGTTTTGTATAGATAAAAATTTACTAAGTGAAAACAGTTTGGTTTCAAATATAAACATTCTACAACTAACACTATACATTTGCTAACATCAAACATCAATTGGAACTGGAATAAAAAAGTATGTACAGGAGCTTGCCTTATTGCTATGGAGAAATCGTTCGATAGTATGTGGATTCCTGGTCTTATAATTAAACTATGCAAATATTAATTCCCATTACATAAGATTATTTTGATATATAATATGATATGCCAAAAAAAACTTTATAATATATCATCAAGACGTAAAAAGTAGTAAAATGTTTAAGATAGTCAACGGATTACAACAAGGAACTGTAAATTCGCATATTCTTTTTAATTTGTATATGTTAGAACTACTAAAGCAAGTCGACAACATTTCAGCATTTGCCGACGATATTGTCATTTATCATGCTGAAAGCAAAATCGAGCTTATTAACCAAAATCTTCAATATGCAATTGACTGGAATATGAAAATAAATGCACAAAAGTATGTATCTATCCTCTTCAGACCCCCAGTTAACAAATGCAATTACAATATAAGAAAATACTGGAAACAGTTTGGAATAAAATCAAATTTATCAAATTGTAATATTCAAAACAATTTAGATAAATTTTTATACTTTAACCATCATGTTAAAGAAATAATTACAAAAGCAAAAAATGCATTTTTCCTATATAGGCCATTGTTTCATTCCAAATATATTAAAACTAGAATAAAGATAATAATGTATAACCTACGGTTGCCCAATATGGTTCAACATTTCGCCTTCATACATGGAAAAGATCAGAGTTTTTGAAAGGAAATGTTTGAGAGCATGTACGTCATTATATAGATCTTCACAAAGTAATTATATTAAGTACATTTCTAATAAGATATTATACAACAAAGCAAATATTACTAGAATAGACAATTTTATAATAAAATTAATTAGAAATAATATTTTAAAATGTACTCAATGTACGGAAAATAATCTTATTATGGCACCGTACCACATAAATGAAAGATACATAATTGATTCCCTTAAAACGGGGTTTGTACCACCTGAGGCTGTTATTTAACTCGACAACAAACAAATTATTCAAAATAAAAATGGCATCCCAATCTTCTACCACAATCATAGAAGAGCCAATATAAAAGCAGTGAATTGCAATATAGAATATATAAATATAAAATATGATACCCGCATATCAAATAAAGATTTAAAATTTATAAAAAAAAAAACAAGTAAGAAAATTATAGTCGGTCTAGAACGACTATACGATACCCTATACCATGCGTTTAGAAACCCTATCTCTTAGACCCAACTAACTGGACATAGAAAATAAGCAAAAACCAAATTTGAGTGGGATTTTTATTAATTTTTTTTGGCTGCAGATATGAAAACGGTCATATCGGATGCTATATCTATTTGGGGACTAGGTCCAAAAATGGACCAATCCTGATCATATTTGGTAAAGTCTCTTGTATTTTGCAAAAATATATACAAACAAAATTTGAGAAGAATCAGTGCATTATTTTTGTTTTTAATAGATTTAAGTGAAGATCGGGAAGCAGTCTATATGGGGCCAAAGGTATAATTTTTGGACTACTCATTAATGGATGTAATGAACGCATACAAACCCAATTTTAGTAAGATCTATATGACAATTTGGATTTTATGGCAATTTATGTCGATTTCATAGGGGTAATTTGTATCGGGCTAGGTCTGAACATGCACCGATTCTCACCAATTTCAATACCGTTCATCCCATGGCTGATAAAAGCTTACATACCAAATTCCATCAAAAAAAAATCATATTTGCGACCTGCAGTTTGATTACAAAATTTACATGGACACACAGACGGACGGACGGACGGACGGACATTGTTAAATCAACTCAAAAAGTGATTCTGATTCGATCGGTATAATTAAAGATGGGTCTAGGTCAAATATTTTTGGTTGTTACAAACAGCAGCACAAAGTCATTATACACAAACCACATAGTGGTATAGGGTATAATTAAATACCTAGACATTTTGGTGGCTACCTGAATAATTTAACATATCCCCTGCTTTTTTTTTTTATTTTAACCCTTGACTATTTCCTCTGTTATAAAAGCAATGTTTTTTAAAAAATCTTTCATTGCAAAAATCAATTATCTATTTTTTCATTTAAAATAAAGAAAATTATATTAATTGTAAAACCTAAATTTTTATTATATTAATAATACTCGAGAGCCCGATTAAGGGACATTGTATATTCAAAATGTTATTATTACTAGTTGTTTATTATAGTATAATTATAATTATTGTAAATAAATAAACTTGAAAAAAAAAAAAAATCCATTTATGATTTTTTAATTATACCCTATACCACTATGTGGTTTGGGTATAATGACTTTGTGCTGCTGTTTGTAACTACCAAAAATATTTGACCTAGACCCATCTTTAATTATACCGATCGAATCAGAATCACTATCTGATTCGATTTAACGATGTCCGTCCGTCCGTCCGTCCGTCCGTCCGTCTGTGTGTCCATGTAAAGCTTGTAATCAAACTGCAGGTCGCAAATATGAATATATTTTGACGAAATTTGGTACATAAGCTTTTGTCGGCCATAGGATGGACGCTATTGAAATTGGTGAGAATCGGTCCATGTTCAGACCTAGCCCCCATACAAATGACCCCTATGAAATCGACTTAAATTGCCATAAGATCCAAATTATCATATGAATCTTAGTCAATTTGGGTTTGTATGTGTTTATTACATCCACTAATCAGTAGTCCAAAAATGATCCCTATGGGACAAGTCTTAGTCATAGGCCCCATATAGAGCTGCTTCCCGATCTTCACTTAAATCTATCAAAAAACAAAAATATTGCACTGATTCTTCTCAAATTTTGTTTGTATATATTTTTGCAAATACAAGAGACCTTACCAAACATGGTCAGGATCGGTCCATTTTTGGGCCTAGTCCCCATATAGATATAGCATCCGATATGAACTTTTTCTTATCTGCAGACAAAAAAATTTATAAAAATCACACTCAAATTTGGTTTATGCTTATTTTTTATGTCCAGTTAGTTGGGCCTATAGGGTAGGGTCTCTACACGCATGGTATAGGGTATCCTATAGTCGGTCTAGACCGACTATAATTTTCTTACTTGTTTTTTATATAAAATTTAATTTTTTGTGACAAAAGTTTTCATAATAAAAATTCATGTTTTTAAAAACTTTAAAAACTTTAAAATAAATAACTGGACATAGAAAATAAGCAAAAACCAAATTTGAGTTGGATTTTTATTAATTTTTTTGGCTGCAGATATGAAAAAGTTCATATCGGATGCTATATCTATATAGGGACTAGGTCCAAAAATGGGCCGATCCTGATCATGTTTGGTAAAGTCTCTTGTATTTTGCAAAAATATATACAAACAAAATTTGAGAAGAATCAGTGCAATATTTTTGTTTTTTAATAGATTTAAGTGAAGATCGGGAAGCAGCTCTATATGGGGTCAAAGAGATAATTTTTGGACTACTCATAAATAGATGTAATGAACGCATACAAACCCAATTTAAGTAAGATCTATATGACAATTTGGATCTTATGGCAATTTATGTCGATTTCATAAGGGTAATTTGTCTGAACATGGACCGATTCTCACCAATTTCAATACCGTTCATCCCATGGCCGATAAAAGCTTATATACCAAATTTCATCAAAATAAATTCATATTTGCGACCTGCAGTTTGATTACAAAGTTTACATGGACACACAGACGGACGGACGGACGGACGGACATTGTTAAATCAACTCAAAAAGTGATTCTGATTCGATCGGTATAATTAAAGATGGGTCTAGGTCAAATATTTTTGGTTGTTACAAACAGCAGCACAAAGTCATTATACCCAAACCACATAGTGGTATAGGGTATAAAAAATAATGTCGAAGATGTGTACTTTATTAATAAATATATAGTGAAATGTTGGTGAACTCATCAATTATATCGGTTAAATTGGAAATATTGAAGTGACCTTAAGATGAACTTACGGAATTTTGAATTGGAATTTTATTTAGACTTACAACACAATGATAGCACATGATAGCCATAACACCATAACAGTTCTCTAAAAATTTCAGCTGCGGATATCTGACTAAAAAATGAATTTTTTCAGGTGACTACTGCGTGTCAAATTCAGAGCTATTCAATATACGGCGAGAGAAACACACCGAAGATGACAAAAGAGCCGCTATTTATGCCTATTTCTTTTCATACATTGCTGAGAGTGATTGTTCCGAAAACCTTAAACAATATATAAAGGAACAGTCACGAATATTTTGCTCAAATCTGAATATGAAATAGCATAAAATTTTAGGAGTTTGAATGTTTTAGAAAAAAAGCATGCTGTTTGGCTTAAAGGCAATACTTCAATAAGAAAACGTGAATTAATTTTTTGCCAAAAATCTGATAGAACAAAAAGACGAGTTGGAGCAGAAATCTCTAAAATAATGAAGTTGAACCCTCCTAGTTCCGGCTGAATCTGCGGCTGCTCGTAAATGTAACCCATTAGATTTAGCAGTGGTTTTAAAAGAGACTATCAGTACTCCAACTAGAGCTGCGAAAGTACGAAAATTAATTTCACGAGCGACACCAACTAAGCTATCTGCTGATGAAGGACTAGCCTTTCTTTTAAAAAACATTTTTTCAAAAGACCAATACTGCAATATAAGATATGAAAACAAAGTGAGAAATTGCGATATATATCCTCTATACAAAGAATTTACTTGTAATCTATAACATTAATAGGCTAGGCGATTTCTTGTGACCGATGTTTTGTTCTACCATTTTATCCCGATTTTGACCAAACGTATATTATGTGAAAAGTATTTCTTTTTAGCCGTTTTGCAGATTTACAGATTTTTAAATTTTTTCCTGCATTTTGAGTAAATTACATTTAAAGTTGCTACTAAGGCCGAGGCCACGCAATCTTTTTTAACAATTCAATTATCGTTAAAAGAAGTTACTGAATTGCGCTACAGACTGACAAAACAAAGAAAAGCCATTTTTTTTTTTGCCATTTTTGTTCTTTGTCGCTCAGAAAACAACTAAAAATTAGAACAAGTTCTATTCCTGAGCGGCGCCGCTTAGACGCTCAGAAATGCCGCTCGCATGCCGCTCATTGCATGGAAACTTCAGTAGTATTTCATATGATTTAATTTTTTCCGCTCACCGCTCGCCGCTTTGCTGCTCATTGCGTGGACTCTGCCTAACACATACACAAAATTATACATATGCTATGTGTGTTTTGTTAAATTTGTTAATGCTTTTGTTATCTTCATTCACAATAATAATAAACCATAAAAGTGTTGGTTTGTGAATTGGCTAAGTTGAAAAATAAAGCTGCCCAGAAATTTCACTCGAATTTCAAGCGCTGGAATCTGCTAGTAAATATAAATGCAGACCAGACGACATAACAGTTACTGAGATATTAGCGAAAGTTCCATTGGAAATGTTATTGAAGCATACATCCGAAAGAATAATAAAAGTGCAAAAGGAAGTTATATCTACCTTAATGGAGACAAAAAAACCGAGATGTTTTTTAAATATAGTTGACGATTTTGAACTCGAACATGAAATTTTTGAATAAAATTCTTTTTAAAAAATAACTTTGTTACCTTTTTAAATTTTAAACTTTAAGGGTCCCTCCCTTCCAGAAGTCATGTCAGAAAAAGCATTCAAATTGGTTCAGCCGTTTAGGTGTATGCAACTTTGGCCAAAAAAGGGTTAAAATTTCCTAAAGTGCGATGCATATTTATAAAAACAGTGATAATTATGTTGTGGGTAATTGAAATATTTTATTTATTTTTACAAATTCTTTTAATAATAAAAAAATACTATTAGATCGGAAACTTAAAATAGCAAAGCTTCGAAAAGTAACTCTGCATTAGTCTCTAGGAATAGGATAGCAATGCCGCTGTGATCAAAGCAGCACTCTGGATAATATCAGGGTACTTTGGAATTACATCTTTTTTGCTAAATCTGAAGAACGGTCAAATTTCTCTACATCCTTTAATGTCTGGTAAAAGTCTATTTTAAATGCAGCTAAGGTTATTTCTGTGTCTCCGCTACTTTTTACTGTACCTGCTTACTTACATTTTTTCAAAATCATCATGTGTGTTTAGTATTTTTTTTAGTTTTTATTAATTTTTTAATTTTTATGCTAATAGCTACTCACATGAAACATAAACTCCACTTTGACTTTCAATTTTCAATGTAATTCTTCTTTATTTAAATAAGAAATGTACTATAACACCAGACTATTAATATATAACTAGCAGATTCCAGCGCTCGAAATTCGAGTGCAATTTCTAGGCAACTTCTTTTTCAACTTAGCCAATTCACAAACCAACACTGTTTTGTTTTATTATTATTGTGAATGAAGAATACAAACTCGTAAGCAAACACATTAACACATTTAATAAACACACACATAGCATATGTATAATTTTATGCATGTGTTAGTAGCAACTTTAAATGCAATTTACTCATAATAATGAAAAAAAAAAAAAATTAAAAATCTGTAAATCTGGTGAACAGCTTAAAAGAAATACAGTTCAAATAATATACGTTAGGTCAAAATCGTGATAAAACGGTAGAACAAAACATCGGTAACTAGAAATCGCCTAGCCTATTTATATTATAGATATGAACTATAATACTTTATGACACAAACAAATCAATTTTAGCATAAAATTAATATTGTTCAAGTTCAATTAAATTAACCACAAACCTTAAAAAAAAAAAAACAAACAGCTATTTTCAACTCGATCAATAACCGATTATAAGTTCTGCTAATGCAATTTAGACTCTGCCCACACTAATAAATAAAATTCCAAAATGATTTATATTATTTAATTTAAGTACTTGAATGTACTCAATCTCATTAAATAAATTAAAATCTACTAATTCATAGTGATCTTTATTACGTCCCCAATTTTGAGGAATTTTCTTTGGCAAATAAACTACAAATTATTTGAATTTTTCATGCACGTGCAATAACGACAAATTTTGTAGCGACTCCGACTCCGGTACAAACACCGCGACTCCGACTTTACAGCCCTGGCTATATTGATGATGATTTTTTTTTTTAACTTTTTGATAGAAAATTAGATTTTTGCTGAAAAATAGAGGTGATTCCAAATTTAAGTATTTTTCTTTGCATCATCCTTAGTTTACGAGGTTATTCTAGATTAAAGTTTTATGCTGTATCTCTCTTCGTTTACGAGTTAGTGCATTTTTATGACTTCAAGATTGTTGCACTGTGCTATCAAAATCTCTTTTTATCAGTAGACAATTCTGCAGTATCTAGTCTTTGATTTGGTTGACGTTGATATTTTTCTCGTCCGGGACACTCTTTGTATTCAACGCTTTCACTGCCTGCTTGGAACTAGTTGTATGACTTGTAAATAATTGTTCGATATTTCCAAGTTACCGTAGGCCATCTTCAACGTCCTTAACGTTTCTGCAGCAGAAATTTCATCCCGAAAACAAAATTTAACGGAATTTCTTTGTTCGACAACATCAAATATTGTTTATATCGCCAAATTCACTTTTAGTTGTTTACAAAAACGAACGGTATTGACATGAAATTTGGCACAGAACTCGAAAACAGTACTACCAACTGGAAAAAAAAAAATTATTTGGCCAGCTCTATAAACCCGCGATGTTTCAATTTGAAAATTACTGTTTCACAAAATCTTAAAAATCTTGCCACTTTTGGGCCAGTAGAAACCCGCCTTCCAATTGGACGTTATGTATCAAAATAAGAAATTTTGTTCTTGTATTTTGTTTGAGAGTTTAATTCAAACTTTTTGATCGTTTCCTCATATAAATATCTCCACCGATATGTCTATTAACTACTTCCGGGTAACAAATTCTTATTTTCTGTTTCAAATAATGTTTGGACCTTAAATCATTTCCCGGAATAAATGATGATCATGTATTACCTCTTGGTCGATCATTACTTTATTTTACTTATACTTGTTTCTAATCAAAGTGTTACCTCTTTCCTTGCAAGAGTTATTCCTTGAATAATACCAAAACTACCCAAAATTATATTTTTGCCCACATTTGAAACACAATTTATTCCATAAGAACTATTTAAGTAAATGGAGTTAAAATTTTTGAATATATAAATTTAAAATATCCCATAACTTACCCTTTGCCTGCCAAGGCAATCTTTAGTGTAACAATAACAATAAATATGCATTTGAGCATATTTTCCAGAAAAAAAAAGAAAAGAAAAAACGTAGGAAAACCCACCATCAAAGAGATTTAGGAGACATTTTTTTAACTGATGAATATCCTGTATAATGAAATACAAAATACAAAAAAAAAAAAAATACAACCAACAAAACATGACCAACAACATGAACAACAACAAACATAATGATGAAATGCTTGATTTAACATGCAACAACATGCAAATTACCACACAGAACAACAACAAGATATGGCCAAAGTACAACTGAAGAATGAATAGAAAAAAATGCGTGCCAACATTCCGATTGTATACAAATTTTCTTTTATTTAAAATTTATTTAAACAAAATAAAATCAGGTTGGCGGAACAAAAAAGCTTCTAAAATTCTTAAAGGTATGCTAAATATACACAGATCAACAACAACAACAACAACAAGTAGGAAGTCTAACTAAAGTCATAAACTAAAGAGGGGTTTTGTTTACAAATTAAATGCAGCCAAACTAAAATAAAAGACATCTTCATTCGTGTTGATATTGTGGGATTTATTCATAAAGTGTTTTAAAGCGTTTCTTGTGCAAATGTTATTGCTGCTGTTGTTGTTCAGCGGCTGGTGATGTATGCCCAACATGAACCTATATGAATAGCGGGCCAGCAAGCGATATGCAAAACAGTTGTAGAACAATAAATGTTAACTGAGATTTGAACATATTTGATATTATACAAATGCGCCACCAGGGCTACGATTGTGTGTTTAGTTTGCCAATTCGTTTGTTATACCTTAGAAAAATATGTGTTATGCTTTCTGCCACACAATATTTTTCATTGTGAATTACAATTCGTCTACCAGCATTTTCGAGTACTTATTACCTAAAGAAGCGTAAGAAATTTTTCACTTCATCTGATCTTCTTACTTTAAATATTTACATGCCGATCTTAGTGTCTGATCTGCAAGATGGCTTGGTTACTGTACTCCCCTTTTTTTTAATGGATTGAGCCTTAGTCATAAGATAATATAATTAAGAACTCGGGATAGTTGTGACTGCTTCTGTTGTGTGACAGTTATGAGTCTTTCTCAGTTAATTACATAACATTTATCCACTCTTCTCATCCTGTTGTTGCTTAACGTACTTCACGAAATGATGCCAGACAATTCTTTAACCTCCGGAAAGAAATAATGCGGGTAAAATATTTTTACCGACTGATTCTCCTTATCAAACCAATTCTATAGTACAAGTTAGAAAGTTTATGTGCTCTAAGATTAGACCAACACACTTTCTGAGTTTCTCTTTTCCATGAATTGGCGAGTTCTAAGAGAATTTTCGATGCATTTTGTCGACTCACTACCATCAAAATGGTCCTGTATACGAACCCCTTACCTCCATATCAAGACTGCTGATGTCCTTGCTTAGACCAACACACCAACACACTTTCTGAGTTTCTCTTTTCCATGAATTGGCGACTTTTAAGAGAATTTTCCTTACCAGTATATCCGTAGTCTACTTGCGATCCATTTTGTCGACTCACTACCATCAAAATGGTCCTGTATACGAACCCCTTATCACCATATCATGACTGCTGATGTCCTTGATTTTTTGGCTCCTCTACTTATATATTCTTTCATTTACGATTATTACTAAGACCCTGAACGTAAAATGGTTTCAATCGGCATTGTTCGACGAGAACCTTGAGTTCTCTGCGACTGCAGCTGACCACGTTAAATCTTATATTCCTATTCGCTAATACTTTTTAAGGGTCATGCCACCACCATTACAACAATACTTGTTACTCTATCTTATTATTAAACAAAAATGTCATGAACAATCATTCTTTGAGCTTCAGTAGTGTTTATTGTCCCAACCCTGTTAACTTCCTCCAGGAATGTCGTGTGTGTTCTCTTCTTTACCATTGATCACCAAACAACTACTTCGTTTATAAATGTTGGTTGAACTATTGAAGTGTATATCCAGTCTCGATATTCAACCCATTAATTTCTGATGGTTTATAAAAATTTTTATACGGACTTGAAGTGATGACAATTTCACAAATATTTGGAAATATCAAGAGTATTTTTGGAAGAATGATTCTTACATTACACAAAGTGATCCCTGAAGATGTCTTTCGGAAATATCTAACCGGAAACATAATCATTCGCAAAACTAACAGCTTTTAACACATCCCGCCTTAAGCACAGAAGAGCATGATTTAGAGTTTTGGAGATTAGATTAAATTTAAAAGCCAATACGCACTGCGACAAATTTGATTTTTTGTGTTGCCCCGGGTTTTTCTATATATAAATTGCCACTTACCTTATTAGGCATATAAATCCACATATCCCCTGGTATCCGGGTATCCGCTAAGAACGAGGGATCTTTTGCAACAAGCCCAGAACATTTCCGGAGAATAAGTTCCGTTGTATCAACATACAGTTCGCTGAACTTTCATGGTTCTGTTTTAGCCAGACCTTATATTCCTAGATTCTATCTAAACCTCTAGTATCCTCAAAGTCCTTAAGTCGTTCTTTTCAAGAGAAAATAATCATCTCGACTGAGAGCTTACCATTGGGTAAGTCTGTCCTTATGTTTGGCTAATTGTGATTCCCTCCACTCTCCAATTCTTTTTCTGATATCGCCCGCAGGAACACTATAAAATGTCTCGGGACCAATAAAAGTACTAATACTGATGCCCTTGGCTTTTTGGCTCCTCTGCTTATATGTTCTTTCATTTTTACGATTATTACTAAGACCCTGAACGAAAATGGTTTCAATCGGTATTGTTCGAAGAGAACCTTGAGCTCTCTGCGACTGCAGCTGACCACGTTAAATCTTATATTCCTATTCACTAATACTTTTTAAGGGTCATGCCACCACCATTGCAACAATACTTGTTACTCTATCTTATTCTTAAACAAAAACGTCATGAACCAACAGATCCATAGGCGTCATATGCACAATTTAAGTCATTCTTTGAGCTTCAGTAGTGTTTATTGTCCCAACCCTGTTAACTTCCTCCAGAAATTCCGTATGTGTTCTCTTCTTTACAATTGATCACCAAATAACTGAACCATTTACAAATGTTGGTTCAATTATTGAAGTGTATATCTAGTCTCGATATTCAACCCATTAATTTCTGATGTTTTATAAAAATTTTTATACGGACTTGAAAACTTACTGACTTGAAGTGATGACAATTTCACAAATATTTGGAAATATCAAGAGAATTTTTGGAAGCATGATTCTTACACTACACTAAGTTATCCCTGAAGATGTCCTTCGGAAATTTCTAACCGGAAACAAAGTCATTCATACAAATAACGGCTTTTAACCCAGCCCATCTTATGTTCAGAGAAACATGATTTAGAGTTTTGGTGATTAGATTAAAAAGCCAATACGCCCTGCGACAAATTTGATATTTTGTGCTGGCCCGTGTTTTTCTATATATAAAAAGCCACTTACCTTATTAAGCATATAAATCCACATACCCCCGGGGATATACTGGGTATCCGCTAAGGACGAGTGTTCTTTAGCACCAAGTCCAGAAATTTCCGGCGAATATGTTCCGTTGTATCAACATACAGTTCGCTGGACTTTCATGGTTCTGTTTCAGCCAGACCTTATATTTTTAGATTCTAAGATTCTAGTTTCCTCAAGGTCCTTAAGTCGTTCTTTTCAAGAGAAAATAATCATATCGACTGAGAGCTTACCATTGGCCAAGTCTGTTTTCCTGCTGTTTGGCAAATTGTGGTTCACTCCACTCTCCAATTCTTTTTCTGATATAGCCCACAGGAACACTATAAAATGTCTCTGGACCAATAAAAGAGCGCTGGGTTTTTCGATTGGCTAGAAGTTTAGCTCTTTCATTCCTCATGTCCCTAAACGCAGCTTAGAGTTAGTTGCTAAATCGGGCTAATTGTATGTTAATTAGTACCCTTTTAGGCACACATACATGTATGGTAGAAACTTCCGCCTGGAGTATGGATAGTGTCCTATTCATGGGTAAGAGCTTTGGATATTGGAATTAAAGATATTTGCCCTTGTATCTATAGTAGTCTACTAAGTGCTATAGCGAACCATACTTGAAAATTCTGTTTTGGATCCCAAGGTTTACTGCTCCAAATGCTCTGTTCTGATTTTCGAATTATAAATTCCCTACTAAGTATCTTCTGAACACTCATAAAATTAAATTTTTACTAAAGCAATTCATGGAACATTTTTATATCATTGGTATATTAACTGATCGTTTCGTTATAGTACCATTTCCATAGTATTTGAATTCATCTCATTTGACGCTCTCTGAATATCCAGGAAGTATGCAAAAGTATCTTCTCCAATGTATCAATATTCTTCGAGTCCAAGGTGGTGAAAAGCAGCTTCGACTGACTTGCAGTATAAATGTGCACATTGTCAGTCTGAATATATCCAATATTGCTTTTTATATAGTTTTTCATTATTATGCAGCTTTTTACCAAAAAATTGCAAAAAAACATTTTTTTTATCAAATGTCTAAAAATGGCGATTATATTTCCGAAATTAAAAAGGCCCTAACAAAAAGTGCAAAACATATATAAAATTTTGATATGTGATGGAATTGAACAGTCATATAAAGGGTTTTTCAACAGGGACGCTACAAAAGTAGAAAGACAGGGACAGCAAACGACGCCATATTTCTTGCCGCTCTTTCGACATTTCTCTTCAGTAAGGTTTGCCATCTCATGATGGAAAGATATACGAGCCAACAACGAGCAAAAAATTATTAAAATTTACTACCGCAATTCAGAGTCAGTGGCCTAAACGTTAAGAGCGCTACGTCCAATTTATGGTCGTCGTAATCGTCCTAGCAGATCGACAATTGAGTGTCTAGTGGAAAAATTTTAATCCACAGGCACAGTACAATATGTTCCCGTGCCAGTGAGACAAAGAAGTGCCCGTAGTGTCGAGAATATTGCTGCCGCTGAGGTTTCAGTTGAAGAAAGCCCAAATGTGTCTCTCACACATCGTTCTCAAGCGTTGGGCATCTCTGTGACATTGTTGTGGCGAATTTTGCGAAAAGATCTTGGCCTACATCCTTACAAGATCAAATTGACGCAAGAACTAAAGCCGCTTGACCACCAGAAGCGTCGTATGTTAGTGAATTGAGCTGAGCAACAACTTGAAAATGATTCGGATTTTCATCGAAAAATCATCTTCAGCGATGAGGCTCATTTCTGGCTGAATGGCTTCGTCAATAAACAAAATATGCGTTATTGGTCAGACAGCAATCCACACGTACTCCATGAGTCATCATTGCATCCCGAAAAAATTACGGTTTGGTGCGGTTTATGGGCCGGCGGCGTCATTGGGCCGTACTTCTTCAGTGATGATCAAGACCGGCACGTTACTGTGAATGGGAATCGCTACCGTTCAATGATAACCAAATATTTTTGGCCCCAATTGGATGATATGGACTTGGAGGACATGTGGTTCCAACAGGACGGCGCCACAAGCCACACAGCGAATGTCACAATCACTTTATTGGAAACCAAGTTTGAAGAACGTGTTATCTTACGAAATAGTCCAGTCGATTGGCCGCCTCGGTCATGCGATTTGACGCCGTTGGACTATTTCCTGTGGGGCTACGTCAAGTCTATGGTATATGCCAACAAGCCAGCGACGATTGATGAACTTCGTACGAATATCGAACGTGAAATTGCAGCAGTATCGGCCGATTTATGCTTGAAAACCGTCGAAAATTGGGTCCAGCGTCTGGACTCTGCAAGCGTGCCAGTGGTGGCCATGCAAAAGTGATCGATTTCCATACATAATGCCATCGAACGTACTTTCACAGGAATAAAGAATTTCATTGATATCCAAAACTGTTTTTGTTTTATTTAAAAAAACTTTTGTAGCGCTCTAATTGAAAAACCCTTTATATGACGAATTGAACTTAACCCATTTTTCGTTTTTTTATAATATTTTTTGGGATCGCAAAATCTTTGAAAAATATCTCTCTAGAATGCTAAATTATCAGTAAAATTATCAAGAAAATGTGCCATCAAACTGCTACCAATATAATTAGAAAATATCAAAAGAATTTGGCCATTGGTAGGAAACGTAGTTCGGGAAGAAAGTGGGATCCACATGATATTTGTAAGGCCAAGAAAATAGAAACCACATCCAAAAGAGCTCTCAATATGTCTGGTTGAAAATTAGTCCGGTTAGCTCAGTGCTCAGAAGAAACATGAAAAGTCCAAAAATTCCAGACAGGAGTGGTGCAAAAAATGTAAAGGCCAAAAATAGAGCACGGAAATTGAAATCATGTTTCATAAAAAAAAAAAAATACCCCTACGGCATAATAAAATTTTGTATGATGCTGATGCTCAAGGAAATGTCGAAGATAAGTTTAGGACCCAAGAAGCAGACGAAAATTAAAAAAAATGTTTTCATATGGCAAGTAATATCCAGTTGTGGCAAAAGAAGAAAGTAGTTTGTTATGGAGAATTTTATGTTATGGAGAGTTTGCAAAGAAGACAACTTCCTCGTATACGTCAATACAATGTGTCCACATATGTTTGGCCCGATTTGTCATCGTGGTTTTTTTAACAAGGGTGGTAAATCCTCCAAGCTGTCCCGAGAGATGTTGGGTTCTTCTGAAAAAGGAGTCCCAAAATATGAAAGATTTTAAACAGAGATAGGCTACCTCTTCCAAAAAAGTTACAAAAACTATTATAAAATTCCTTGTGGAAGCGTTTCCGGAAATGGTCTATAAGTTCATAAGTAGTGTATAGAACTATAAAAATCATCTTTTTGTGATCTTAGATGTAAAATCAATTTAAAAAAAATCAAAACTCTAGGTTTATTATTATGTATGTATGTTAAGATTTTTTTCATTTACTTCATTAAGAATCACATTTCTATTAATTGACTACATTCACTGGCTGGTATGAATCGAGTATGTATTATGAATTTTTGAAAGCATTTCTACAGTTTTTTATCAGATTCTAATCTTTGGTCACAAATTTTCGGACAAAGTGAAGTCGAACAACCTTATGATGTTGTTCATGAAATGATTCTTTCGGCATTTGCTGCCGCACAATGCTCTACAGCCGGCTAAATTAAAACAGCGGACGCACGCAGGATGTTCTCTATTTATATTTATCGAATTGACATTTCTTTAGCCCCTAGCAGCCTGTATAGCATTCCCTCATTTATAGGGAATTTCAACTTTTGGTCTGACCGTTTAAGGAAATTCGTTTCTCAGAAGGTATGCTTTTAATATTTACCGAACTCAACATGACCGCATCAGGCAATGCCACTAAGATGCGACGCTGCTGATCCTCTACCCCTTCATTCTCAACGGCAACTTCAACAGCATTCTGCGCGACCGCCTCTGCACAATCCGTATTGCTGAAAATGTCTGCATAGAATAGAACGATACACGTGGCACGAAAACCAAACTTAATTATTTTGGCCGTCAACGCCAGATCAAGCGTTACCATACCAAGTCAGCAAGATAACGTATCTCCAAGGCCTCCAACGAAACAAATGAAAATGAGAAAACTCAGTTATAAAATACAAAAAATCATTAATAACAGATTTACCATATTCGCATGGTTCTCTTGCTACGCTGGAACCTGTGACTTGTAACACGTCTTAAACGGGCCAAACAAAGAAATGTTGAAGGGCTGAAGCCGTTGACTACAATGTGGAGGAAAAGAAAGACTGTGAACCCTATTCTCGTTGGCCATATCGAAAGCTTCTATTGACAGTTAACGGGAATGGTTGTCCAGAAGGAGCAAAAAAGGAGCAGCTACTGATGGCTTAGCAAAATTTATGAAAGCCGCATGTAACGAATGAATTCAGGCTGTGTCATCCAGCCATCTACCGACAGTTGACGGGAATGATTGTCCAGAAGGAGCAAAAAAGGAGCAGCTAGTGACGGCTTAGCAAAATTTATGATAGCCGCATGTAACGAATGAATTCAGGCTCAATTATCCAGCCAGACCCATTTGCATAGCTAGCCGTTCCTGAGGAGACATTGTCAAGGAAATAGCCTTGCATTTTTTCCTTGCAAATAGGAAAAACGGCGGTAGACTGTTTCCAGAAGCCTCAACTGTCAACGCCATCGTTACCATGGTACCGCATTCAGCAGCCTCAACTTTGACAACACGTCGTATGCCTTTCATGGCAATTACTTGGCCAAGTTTCGTTGGAACGGTGGATAACCCCGGAGCCGGAAAATTATGTTCGTCCAACAAAGCGCTGAGTAGATCGAAAAACTTGTGCACGTTAGACTTGCAGAAAGCTTTTATACGATTCAATGAAGTCTGCTCTGGAGTACGGAAAGTGAGTTCAGGGTGCCCACGCATGAATTTCGTATACCACTTCGTGCCTGCCTTTTGATCCATATTCTAATTGTCCGGAAATTCAATGCCCAGCTTTACTGCAAATTGACAAGTCAATTTACGTAACTCATTAATGCTAAGGCCGTAGTAGTGATCGCAACATTTCATTTTGTACGTGACTAAGTCTTTCTCCTGATCCATTATAATAAAATAATGAACTATGTGTTGTTACGTGAAGAAAGTGAAAAAACATCAATTTATTTAAATCGATGGCACACGTTTACCAGATTCACGAACGAAATCCAACAAAACAGTTGCTTTCACCTTCTTCAGGCAGCTTTTCCATCATACATCGTTTGATTGCTTTAATCATGGCATCACAATAAATCTTCTTTGAAGAAGACGATTGCTTTGGGGTTACATGGCTAAAAAATATCGAAAAATTTTTTAAAAACAACTGTGAACTAAATAACATTTACATTCCTGATGATATTTCACCATTTGTCTCTACAAGCCTATGTCTGGGTGCCGACAACCGATTTTGGCAGCCACTTTGAAAAGTGACAAAAAAAAACTTTTGGTTGCGAACACTTTGGTGGCGTTTATTGTTGAATCACAAAATATACTGAATTTGTTTCACAAATGTTGAACGCACTTACCTTTTCGATCGATTTACTTCACTTTAAAACACTAAGCAAATCACGAATATAAAATTTCAAAGTTGAATTTCACTTGTTAAAAAATATTTTGATTGTAAAATAAAAGTACATACGTCTATTTTCTTCGATATTCGGTGCAGTAAGGACGTGCTAATAAAACGCACATTTGACATTTGTCAGAATGACATTTGTCCAATATTTTGAGAAGGCGGCCAAAAATCACTTTTTTTTGTTACCGATTTTAAAGTTATGTTATTCATTTGAAAGTAAATTCTAGTAAACCTCGGGAGCCAAAAAATTGCGACTCTATCTCAATTATATCACAGCGAACAAGGTCTTCGAAAATGGGCTTTCTCAGTATTTTGCTAAAATTAAAAAATTCTTTGTAAATTTTTATTCCTGAATGACTGTAACTTTTTTGATTTAAAAGATTTTGAAGTGAAATAAATTTTGTATAATTTTGTGGCTTCCATGCTATTAATGTTAAAAATGTAAAATCACTGAGTCATTCCGAAATTTAAAAAAAAGGTCCAAATTTTCCGAAAATCTCCTACTTAAGAGCATAAATCCTGCCAGTCAAAAGCAGTCAGAAAAAATGTTACACTCTTCTATAGTCCGAACCCTCCCCTATACTCCTATACCCCATTATACACCCGCCAGTTTCTGCCCGTGTGCACCAGAACAATTTTTCTGACCCAAGGTTAGATATTATCTGCAAAATTTATGAATACAAAAGTTGTCCACTATGTGGTTAGGATATATTAAGTTTGAGGTGATGTTTGTAACTGCCAAAAATATTGGACCTTTATCCATCTTTTATTATACGGATCGACTCAGAAACACTTTCTGAGTCGATTAAACGATGTCCGTCCGTCCGTCTGAGTGTTATGAATACAAAAGTTGGTCGTACCGGTGCACCGCTGTGTATTTTTTTGCATGTCGGTAGAGTTGTCAGGAGTTGTTATATACTTATAAAAAAAAGGTTGAGATATAATGCGCTTAATTGTTACAGGTACATTTACATAGGTATCTTTCAAAAACATTAATAGTCTGAATTAGAGTTATATAATTTAAATACCTGACAAATAACAGGAAAATGGTAAAAAAAAAAAAAAAACTATTGCGACATAGCCCTTTAAGATATGAGCAGGTATGCTTCACCTTTTAAAAGGGGTTAGGAAGTGGTAATAAAAGATATAAATTTTTATTTTACATAATTGCAAGAAAGATTATTTATAATCAGTCTCAATTCGTTAGTCAAAGCGATCAAACGTTCTGTTACTACGAATGCTAAAGTCAGTGAAGTGTGTGCTTATAATAAAAAATCAAAAAGCAAGTTCAGAAAACAAACAGTGATAAAGTTGTATTAATATAAACACATATACATTATAAAAATAAATTTTCTTAAAAAAAAAAAAAAAAAAAGAATTTTAATACAAACAATAATTAAAACTAAACTACGCACTTAGGGTTGATTAATAATGGATGGTGACCCTCCAGATCGGTTGATTCTCCAAAATCAACCACTATTCACCATCGACAAAAATAAACATTTAACTATTTCGACCAATGGACCAAAATACCTTATTATGTCCAGAACAAACTGGAATAGCCGAAAAGAAAATGATGACAACAATTCGACCTTAGCTAACGTTTCTCCATTTCTGATCAAAAAAGTTATCGACGGCTTATGCGGTAATGAGGTAGAAATGTGTAAAAAACTCCGTAATGGAAACATTTTAATTAAAACCAAAAATAATACACAAGCCGAAAAACTAATTACATTGACTGCCCTTTCCCCCACCATCAAAGTTAATGTCAGCGAACATTCATCGCTCAACTTCTCCAAAGGTGTGATCTACTCTAATGACTTAAGAGGAATTGAAGAGGAAGAAATTCTTAATGAATTGAAACCGCAAAATGTTTCCGAAATAAAGAAAATATTGAAAAATGTCAATGGATTACTTAAAGAAACTGGACTAATCATTGTGACATTTGCAAAATTAAACTTGCCAGAAACATTAAATATTGGATATGAAAAAGTTAAAATACGTCCATATGTCCCTTACCCACTGAGATGCAGAAAATGCTTACGATATGGTCATCCAACAAATAATTGTTCGAACAAACAAATCTGCCCGCATTGCGCTCTAGATTACCATTTTGAAGAAGACGACGAAACATGCAAAAATCCAGCCACTTGCGTTAATTGCATATTTAATAATGTTGAAAACTACAATCACAGCGCTGTTGACAAAATCTGCCCAATATTCTTAAAAGAAAAAGAAATTCAGGCTATCATATCATTAGAAAAAATAGAGAGAAAAAAAGCAGTTGAAACATATAAACAACGCCACCAAAGTGGACAACCAACCTATGCTGCTGTTACAAAAACACAAACTTCAGATAAACCAAACTCTTCAACAAACAACAACAAACTAAACTCAGATTCTGCAAACACATCTTCGAGAAAACAAGTGAGCTATGAAGATATCGATACAACACATGAGCCACATACCAACTTACCAAATCTCCTCTCACCAAAACCGAAACTAATACAGCTTCTCCCAAAAAACACATCGAATAGAGTAAAACAGGTTTTGAAAAGAAAGAATATGAAAACAAACACAACAAAACAAAAACTTACTAAAACTAAAGCTAAACAAAATACTGATGATAATGAGACATCAGAGACGATGTCACTTGATGAGTGATAGGTAATTATATAAATAATGCACCCTATACTATGCGTGGCTTCACCCGGGTGTGATAGCAGCCGTGCTTCAGTGATCGCTCAATCAACAGATATTGTTGACTGTATGATTGCACTTCACAGAGTGGTTGGTCATATCTGGGTGTTGCTACGCATTTTATAGGGTGTATAATATCATGTAATTAATAAAAAAAAAAAAAAATGTAATTCATAATATTAACACAAACAATTATTATAATTATTATTATTATTAATGATACCATCTATAAATATTTTACAATGGAACATAAGAGGCTATCTTAACAATTATAATGAATTACTAATGCTTATTAATAAGTACAATATAAAAATAATTTCAATCCAAGAATCTCACATTATTAACAACAACAACATTCCTATCCCAAACAATTTCCGTTTTTATAATTATAATAACTCCAATTCCTATGGAGGCGTTTCCCTTCTAATTCATAACACAATCCACCACAAACAAATACCAATAACTAATGATTTTGAAACAATAGGCTTTGAAATACATTCAAAAATTAAATTTAATATAATATCAAGTTATATATCCCCATCTGTAAATTTTAACGAGCATAATCTCCAAAATGTACTTGGTAACTTTCACATACCTACACTCGTAACGGGTGACTTTAACAGTTGGAACCAAATTTGGGGTTCCAGAAAAAGTAATAGAAGAGGCAAAATACTAGCCAAATTTATAAATAATCACAATTATACAATACTAAATGATAAATCTCCTACACACTTTTCAACCCAAAACTCATTGACAAATATCGATTTGTCCTTTTGCTCATCCGCACTTAGTGTACATACTTCTTGGACTATCGAGCAAGATTTATATGGAAGTGATCATTTTCCAATTATTTTAACATTATTCCACAATAATTTCGAAAACAACCAAATATATAAACCTCGATTCAAAACTGATAAAGCCAACTGGGACTTATATGATAAAAAATGTATTTTTTATGATTCGTTAAGGAACCCAGATCCCAATATTAACAAAGAAGCTGCAAACATAAAAAAAATTTTATTACAATCAGCAAATGAATCGATTCCACAGTCTAGCCCACCAAATAGAAACTCCTTAGTACCATGGTGGAACCATGAACTTGAGTGTTTAAAAATGGAAAAAAACAGATTATGGCATATATTTAGGAGATATATTAACAACGAAAATATGTTAAGATATAAAAGGGCAAATGCACTATTAAAAAGGAAAATAAAACTCAGTAAAAGAGAGTCCCTTAATAAATTTACTTCCGAAATTAACCCAAACACTTCCCCTAAAAGAATATGGAATAATATCAAAAGATTTTGCGGATATAAAACAACACACAATATTCACTGCATTGAAAGCAGTCAACCCCCTTTTAATAATTTAACCAAACCTACTGACATAGCAAACGAATTGGGAAAGTTCTGGTCTCATAACTCCTCCGATCAAAATTTTCCACTCAAATTCCAAGAAAACAAAACCAATTTTAGAGACCACTTAATTTATATAAACCCAAGTAATAAAGCAAAATACATAGAACAGGATATAAATAATATAGAATTTATTTCAACCCTCCATAGACTTAAAGGGAAAACTCCAGGTCAGGATAGAATATCATATAATATGATAAAAAATTCACCAAACATTGTTAAAAAAAGAATATTAAATTATTTTAATAACATTTTTCATACAAGTATACCTCAACAATACAAAACAAGTTTGATTATTCCCATACAAAAACCAAACTGCATCCAAACCTCAGCAAAATCCTATAGACCTATCTCTCTTAACTCTTGTATTGGCAAAATAATGGATAAAATTATCGCCAATAGACTCTGGTGGTATATAACATCAAATAAGTTAATTAATAATAATCAAATGGGTTTCAGAAAAGGTAAATCAACCGCGGATGCCCTACTATATATTGAACACCTAGCTGCTAATAGTATCGCCACCAAAAACCACATTACAATTTTATCATTAGACTTTGAAAAAGCATACGATAAAATAGGCATCCACACAGTGATTAATCAATTAATCTCGTGGAAACTTGGGCCAAAGATAATCAATTATATAATTAATTTTATGACAAACCGAAAGTTTATAGTTCGATTAGGTAAAAACATCTCCCAAACTTTTAATCTACACAATGGAATACCACAAGGATCTCCTTTGTCAGTCATCCTATTTCTTGTTGCGTACAACAGACTATGCGATATAATATCATTACATAAAAATTTTAATTTCTGCGCTTACGCAGATGATTTTAATATTATAATAAAATCAAGAAAGGAAAAAAATCCTATTGTTTGCATAAATAATCTTGTTGATGATATTTTACAGTGGTGTGAAGAGTCAGGAGCTACCTTATCGCCGACAAAATGCAAATTTATGCACATATGTAGAAAACACAATTGTACATGCAATATTATTTCAAATAATTTACAAATTATCCAAACCAATAAATTAAAAATTTTGGGAGTAGTATTTAACAGAAACCTTAGATGGAACTCGCACATTGAATACTTGATTAATGCTTTATCCACTCGCATTAACATAATAAAATGCCTCTCAAGCATCAAATTCAATTGCAATACTATCACCCTATTACAAATTATCAAATCCTTAGTCATATCTAAAATAAGATATGGATTATTCTTATATGGTAAGTCATCTAAATCATCATTGAAAAAATTAAAAACTTTAACTAATACTGTTAACCGTTGTGCTCTCGGTGCAATACGAACCACCCCCATTAACAATATAATATTTGAATCTAATATGTTAAATATAGAATCTCTGTACTATCTTGAAGCAAGAAAACTTATAAAATCAATTTTGTTTTGCCACAACTCTCCCTTACAAAAAATCGTTGAAAACTTCCATAAATCCAGGAAAACATCAAGAATTCATTCTGCTTTATACAATACTTTACAAGTCTCTAAATATTTTGACCTACCAACAAAAGTAATGAAGTGGGATATCTTAACACACCCCCCATGGCACTTAAGTTCTGAATCAATTGATTTAACACTAACGAAGTACAAGAAAGAAGACACTCCCGTATCCCAATATCGTACACTTTTTTATAAAACTATCAGCGAATACCAGGACAGAACTATTATATACACAGATGGCTCGAAGTGTAAAGAGACAGTATCATATGCGGTCACCTCTGTAGACAGAATAATCAGTACCTCAATCCTTCCTGATTTTAGTTCCGTTTTTTCTGCTGAAATAATAGCATTATATAAGGCAATTGAATTCTGCCAGGGGACGGAAAAATTTGCTATATGCACCGATTCTCTTTCAGCAATTCACGCCATTTTAAATATCTACAACAATAATTTTTATGCAATGAGTATCAGAAACTCCCTAATCAAAAATTTCCCTAAAATTTCCATAATATGGATTCCAGGTCACTCTCTAATAGAAGGCAACGAGTTTGCGGATTACGCTGCAAAACAAGCTCACAAATTACCATTAATTAAAACATCTAATTTCAATTTCTCTGACATCAGTAAAGAAATCAAAGAACAAGCCTATAATCTGAATAGTAATACATGGAATTGTACAAGTAGTTGGTATAAATCAATCAACTTGACAAAATGTAATATCTACACGTGGATAAAATTTTGTAATTCATTTAACCGTATTGATGTTATAAAAATTATAAGACTCAGATTAGGACACACCATATCAACTCATAGTCACATCATAGCAGGAACCAACCCACCTATCTGCACATGTGGAAATAATACTCAACTAAACATAAAGCATATACTATATGATTGCTCGAAATTTCAACGACAAAGAAATCAAATATTTGCAGAAGTCAATCCTCTTACCTTATTATCCCAACCCTCACCCCATTCCATCAAACAGTTAATTACATTTTTAAAAAGTATCAAAATATTTAAATTCATTTAGAAAATTAAAAAAAAAAAAAAAAAACTAAATTTTAAATTATTGAAATTATTATACCAAAAAATTTTTGTATCCACAATTTAGCTTAAGGCCTAGTTGCTCTAGCTTTTATATTACATTTAGTTTGTTTACATTAATGTATTCTCTAAATCTTCAATAAATAAATAAAATAAATTATTTATAATAATGTTTCCACAATTATTATTCATCACAATTTGTGCAATGGCTAAGTACTGTTACAGAGATCTGGCAGATATTTATTTTCAACGAAATGATGTAGACGATGTAATTTTGCACATAGTGAGCAACGACTTCTTTAAGAATTGTAACCTAGAAGACATTGAAATGCACAAAGGAAAAATATTACTAATTTTGCATCGAATTTGAAAAGACGGTACATTGAATGCTCTCATAGCAAGGCAAAGATGTACAAACGTTACCAAGACTGGTTAATAAAGGAACTTATTTTTGAGAGTGCAAAAAGGGTCGACCAGCAAAACCAATTGACGGATGTAGTGAAAGATATCGACGGCGCAAGCTGTAGAATATCAATGAAGAAATTTCTCAAAGAATTATTAAGGATTCATTTTTGCACCAAATTCAACCAACCCAAAAGAAAATTGAAATAATTGAAAAAATAGTAGAAGCGAGCCCAAGGCGCACAAAGAGGATTTTGAAAAGCATTCCTACACCAACTGAAGATAAGAAATTTACGCCGGAAGAAACGTTCGCCCTATTTTTTGGATTTGAAATTGACCAAAAATCAATATAAGGAATTGCGGAAGCGAACTAATGAAAAGAATTGTGGGATTTTTCCAGAGTATCGAGATTTAGTTTCTGCCAAAAAAGAATGCTTACCTTCACAATCTGCTATTAGTGTCACTTCAACATCAGCAGAAATAAAATTGCAAGATCTCCTTGAACATACTGCAGAACGATTGCTAAATACGCTTGATACTGATCATTTAAAAAAAAATTGGTAATGGCAGCATTACTTTAATTTCTAAATGGGGATGTGATGGATCCTCTGGCCAGAAACAATACAAGCAATTTAATGCCGAAAATTCAAAAGATGCTAATTTATTTATGGTATCTTTCGTTCCATTGCGCTTAACAAAAAGGTATAGCGTCTTAGAGCCATCAACTAGTAGAGCAAAAAAAAATTGATATATGGAAAAATGAAATTCCTTCTTCAACAAAGTATTGCAGACCAATAAAATTTGCATTCAAAAAGAAAACCAAAGATGTCATAACTGAAGAAGTTCAAAAAATTAAAGAACAAATTAAGGAACTTCAACCACTAATATTTAAAATTGATGACCAAGACATTGAAGTACATTTTAAAATGTGTCTCACAATGATTGATGGAAAAGCTGCACAAGCTTTATCTGGAACAAAGTCAACGTCAAGCTGCATTATATGCCAAAAGACATCAAGTCAACTAAGCCAACCCCCACCAAAAGACGATAGTTTTAAGGAAGCCTACGAATTTGGAATGTCCCCTCTTCATGATAGAATACGTTTAATGGAGCATATTCTTAAATTGGGTTATGATTTGGAATTTGGTCCGTTAGGCGAAACAGTGAGAAAAACAAAGAAAATGAAGAAAAAAGAAAAAAAAAACAAATTCAACAAAAATATCTACAGCTAGGCCTCGTAATCGGCCAACCAAAACAAGGGAAAGGAAACTTATATGATGGAAATACTGCAAAGAGTTTTTTTTTTTCGATCCAGAAACTGCAGCATCTATCACAGGTGTAGATCATGAATTAATAAGACGATTCAAAATCATATTACAAGTTCTAGCATGCAGCAGAAAGATAAATGCAAAAAAATTTGGAGAGTAAAATGTTCAGATGTTTTACTAATGCACTTCAGATCCATATATGTCCAACATTCGTCAAAAATGGAAAACTACCTCTATTGAATTAGACGATGAAAATCAAGCCTATTTAGAAGAAATTTTTACAAAAATTGGTTGATTTAAAGTACTTTTTCATTACACTAACAATAAGTTACACTTTTTTTTATACAGTTAAAAAATTTTCTTGATTTAAAAATTTATACATATATTTTGTAAATTTACAAAAAAAATTGTTATATTTCATAAATTTACCATAAAAATTGATATAGAAATATTTAAAATACAATAAAAAAAAATTTTACTAAAGCACAAACATACGAGTTTTTCATTGAAACTTCTCTATCTTGAACCAATATAAGGTAACTTTTACGTTCGCTGCTTAATAATTTATATTTTAACTCGGGATCTTTCAAAAAAAAAAAAAAAAAAAAAAACAACCTTTGGCGCTTGTGCACATTAGGACTAAAAAGTTTACGGGGGCCAAAGTTTGGCATTTTCTGATAAAATTAACTTAAAAAATTGTTAAAAAGTATTAGTTGTAAAATTAACTGAAAAAATAAGACATTATATTTAAAAAAAAACCTTTTTTTTTACCTTTTATCACTTCACTTTTGTACTAAAATTCAACTACAAATGAAAATGTATTTTAAACCCTCCGTAACTTTTTTCATTTTCGGTCGAGAATTACGTTTTATAGCAAAACTTAAAGGCTAAAGTCTCACCTACCAAACAAAAAAAAACCGCATATCAAAATTCCAATCCAATCAAAAGTTATAGATTTTTGACCGCCTTCTCGTCAAATGGTCCACTGTGCAGCGCCGGCAACCGACCACTTACTCTACTCTTAGCAGAAAAATAATTTTGTTAAAATAGAAAACCACTCCAATGATTTTTTTTCTTTTTATTTTCTTTCAATAAGACTTATTAACTACTTTCTAGCCCAATTTTTTTCTTGTTATCGAAAAAAAAAAAAATAAATAAAAAAATTCGGCAAATAAAGTATGTAAAAACAAATTTTGAAAAATATTACACAAAAATTCTTCGCGAAAAATCGCTCAAATCGGCATATTTCGAAAATTCTTTTAGCGATTTTTCTTTTATTTTTTTTTAAAGCAGTGATTGTGGATTATTTTTTTCTAGCAGTTCGTCTATTCCGCCCTGGTGTAATGAAGATTATAATTGGCACTACAAATTTTTTTCAGAAAATTTTCTTTCCTCAAACCTACAAGAAAATTCACTTTCTCTGTTACTATAGAACAAACTCTATAATAGTTTCCAATTTACAAAGATGTTTACTGCTCCTGTAGAAAAGCAGAACTTGTTTTCGAAGAATAATCATATCTAAAATAAACTTAAACCTATTATCTGTATGTTACTGAACCCATGTTATATGATATCGAACAGTCGACCTGGGCCGATGATAATTCTTAATAAATATATATGTGTTATATATTCATTGAAGAGTTATGTGTTGTTCTTTTAACCATGTTGGCCCACACTTTAACTATGAATGTTGCACCTTAATATTGTCCCTTGATATCTTTGATATTGAAAATTTTGTGGTATGCAGATTAAGATGCTGTCCAAAAGGAAAATCCTATACTACTTCTCCTAAACCAATAATATTCTAAAGCCTTCTGTTTATTGTTACGAACTTCATCCATATGCACCTATTTAAGAATTCAACAAAGTTGGAGGAACTTTGAGTCACTACTAAGCTTCGCTTAAAGTGCACGTTATCATCATACTCTAGCATGTATTTATACATATGCTGGTATCTCTATCTCTATGATTTTACATATGTTTTACATGAATTTTAAATGATATGTTAATATAACTTTGTCAGACAACAACAACAATAATAAAAAAAAAAAACGACAACATTATCATTGCTAGTAAAGAACAACAACATCACACACAATAACATGCCACACAATATATAAAACTGCCTGCCACAAGGCTTTGTGGTCAAGTTGGTACAAAGTCAAAGACATACATTAACAATACTTTCCGTGTTCATTTATTTCTAGTAAAATCTAAAAGAAGAAAAAATCGGTCAAAATATTTAAAGGCGTTTAAGAGAAGCCCTGGTCGAGTTATAAAAATATTCACAAAAAGTTCCAAAAACAACAATAATGTACGCAACTGAAAGAGAACTACACTTTGAAAAGAGGTAATAAAGGTTCGTCAAGTAACTTGATACAAAGCTGGACGTTTAAATAGGTGTTAAAAATAAATTACAGGCAGTAACTATAACCGATGTCCTCTATTACTATTTCAAACCTTTCAAAAGTTTTTCATTGGGCCACATTTACTTCTGAACAAAAATTTGTCTTATTGTGTCTCGAAACGCAATTGAAAGGTCCTTGAGTGAATCGCAAAAGGAGAGCTTATTTAGATTACCTAGTACAGCACTAGTTCGGTTACTAATTGATTCCTAAACTTTCACATAGATTTTAAATATTGAAATAATCTCATTGTTACCCCAAGCATTTCTTAGTCGTTGATGACTTTAGCTCAGTCTAGTTTTTCGTTCTTGAAAAAATATTTAAAAAACTATGTTTTTTTTTTATTTTGTTGTTTTTACTAAATTTATGCGAATGTTAAAATTTACGCCATGCACATGAGCATGCGCTTAACACACAATTCAAAAGTTATTTGTTGTTGATCTTGTAGCTTTTAAGCCTTTTTTTATTGTTATTTTATATAGAATAGAATAAATAAACATAAAAATCACGACCCTTGAAGCCAGCAGCTTTAAAAAACAGAAATCGTTGACTTTTTAATAGAAGGCGATTACTTTTCTATAGATTGGAAGTCAAATGGAGGGGACAACGAAACAAATCGGCGCTGCATTTATAATGAGGCATGTTTATTGATGTTTTTTTTTGTTGCTGTTGTGTTATAGCTGAATATTGTTGTTGTACATTGCGGGCAATATATTTTTGCTGTTAGCCAACAGTAAATATGACTAAATTTCTTATGCAGTTAGTCTTGTATAGTTTTTGTCCTCTGCATTTATTGCGATATTCAGTTTTTGATAGGACAATTTAAGTTGTAGCAACATGCAAGTTATTTTTATTGAATTTTAATTTTTTGCGAAAATTACTTTATTAGTTGGTTATAGAAAATAAATTAGAACAAAAAACGTTTTTACTTAAAGAAAAAGACAGTGTACTATAAGTATTGAAGGTTAGGGCTTTGTCAAACAATCAATGGGCAATATTAACGATGATGTCAAACTTTTTTTTTATAGAAATACATTAATTTCGCTTCTGTCAATTTTTGGCTTGACTACACAGATTTATAAGTGATAAATTCCGCAGATTTTCAGGACTCTCGCTGTCATGGTATTCTAGACATTTAATGATAAATGTTTATTCCTACCGATCCCGCACCATCTTAAGTCGATTAGGCATATTTATAATTTATAACTTCATATAAAAGTTCAAGACTATTGGTGTTACAATACTCTACATAGTGAATAATAAATATTTACTTAATATGGGAAGTGCCACGCCCACTAATAAACATCTAACCAAACTATACGTTAAGCCTTTTTCAGATAAGAATAAACAATTTAATATAAATATTATGTAAGTCAGTTGATTAGTTCGCGAGTCTATAACTTACATACGAATAGCAATTAATTTTTATATAAAAACTTAGACAAATTATTATTTAGAAATTATCATCTTATGCTTTTAGAGCTGTCCATTCGAGAAAGGTCAAAAACAATTACGAAAGGTATAGTCCGTCTATGATTTCTGAATTCAGGTTGGTGTAGGTATAATGAATCACAAAAAATAACCTGTTTCCGCATTTGGCAACACAAAGTAGAGGATGTTTTGGCATATATAGAACTTGCAGAAGGGTAAGCTGTCAATCGAAGTGTCATACTGTGCTCACTTTTTGACACTTATGATCAGTATATTGTGGAAAATCGTCATGAATAGATTTACGCTTGCACAACGCTACCAAATTATTAAAATTTACTTTAAGTCATCGATTGTGTATAAATTTCATCCGCATACTCTCTAAATGATGCAATAACACCAACACGTTGAAGGAATATACAGTGGCAAGCAAAATTGAGTGCATGTTAATTTCATTGACTTTCATCATACATAAAAGAAATCCATACAAAATTTTTAATTTTATTTTTATTAATTTATTCATAACAAATAAAAGTAAAGCAACTATAATATTAGAGATGGATTCAAAGAGTTTGAAAGAAAAAAAACGAAAATAACCCGTATTAACTCAATTTTGCACGATTCAAGAAAATTAACAACTAATCCAATTTCAATATTTGGTCTATTTGGCGTTTTGGCATGCTCTCTACCAAATTTTCGATAACATCTTTTGTTGGGGCTGCTTCGTACTGCCCGAGCCGCATTTTCACTATTGGCCAAAGATTTTCAATCGGATTGAGGTCGGGACTTTGTGAAAATATTATTTTCCATCCATTCCTTTACAATTTTTGCTGTGTGCTTCGGATCACCATCTTGTTGAAAAACAATTTCATTTTCGGGATAAGAACATTTATCCATAAAATTGGGAAGATGGGTTTGCAGAATCTGCAGATACTCCTCTTTTCGCATGATACCATCCACTAAATTCACCATGTAAAGCATCCGCAAACCATTATGTTTCCGCCGCCATGTTTAACAGTTGGCTTTACATGGTGTATTAGAAGACGTTCCCCGGGCCTACGCCAGCAGCATTGCTTTTCATTTGACTGAAAATGGTTAAATTTGGACTCATCAAACCAGATAACACGTTTCCAATCATCAATGGTCCAATTTCTGTACTCCCTTGCAAATTTCAGGAGCGCTTTAACATTCTTATCGGACAATGCAAGTTTGCTTTTTTTACCAGTTGCAGTATATCCGATCTGATGGAGCGCTCTTCTAGCAGTCCATTCGCTTACATTTTTGTTAATTGCCAGAGAAGCATCCTTTGGTGTTATCAGCTTGTGTTTTCTCATTTCGGATATCATTAGTCGAGCATCTGAGTCCGTTAATAATTTTTTGCGACCTCTGACTTGCGATTCGGATGTCACATTTCGTCTCTTTTGAGCTGCCGATTGACTAATACCAGGACTCTCGGAAAGAACAGCCCTTCCCGAACAGGCACACAAGAATTTCTGCAGACATTTTAATTATTTTTTACTAGTACTATGTTTTTTGTACTTAAATACCAATGAAAGGCAATTACATGGATGAATTCATTTGACTCAAATATTGATTGCAAATATTCAATTTTTTGTTCTGTGTTATTTCTGTTCTTTAGTAGACATTTTCATCTAAATCCCGATGTTCCACTTTCCATTGATTTCGAATACTGGAGATGAACGGATCTGACGTTGCCAATAATATATAAAATAGATCTTCATTAGTGGAATTTCGTGAAATTTTTCTAGAATTGTGTTCTCTATGATATCTGTAATCCTTATTCCTTTTTACTTGAGCTTCCTATGATAGAACTACGGCACCAAATGATATACAAGACAACTTCTCCATGATATAAAATTTTGTGAACTGTTGCGGACATATTTCTCCATGGTTACTTGGTTGTATATATTTTTGCAGTTTCCTTAGCACAATCTACAAATTTGATACCATGAACATATCTGGGTCCGAAATATTTTCACATAATACTTTTTTATATTGTTTTTGTCCGGAAGAACCATCACATCCCCGTTTATAAAAAGGAATTAACTTTGTGTTTCCATTGACATTTTCACTTACAAATATATCAAAAGGGTAGTGTATTTTGTAAGCAGATATCATTACTGGTAATAAATAGAACAAATAATGACTATTATGAGCTATAAAATGTCAAAAGCACAAATTTAACACACCAGTCTGCACTTATAGGGCTATTTAAGTTCCTCTGCGGAAAATTTCCCAAAAACAATTTCCCGAAAACAATTTCCCAAATACAATTGCCCGAAAACAATTGTCCGAAAACAATTGCCCGAAAAAACAATTTCCCGAGAAAACAATTCCCCGAATACAATTTCCCGAAATTAAAATTTCCCGAAAACAATTTCCCGAAATCACAATTTCCCGAAAGCAATTTCCCGAAATTACAATTTCTCTATTTTTAGTTTGCAACTTCCCATATATTCTTGATTTACCCCATAAAAAAAATAAAAATTACCCGAAAATACAACTTGCTGCATACGATTTCTCGAAAAAACAATTTCCCGAGTATACGACTTCTCGAAAAAACAATTCACCCACCCCGCACCGCGCCCATCTTCCTTCACCCTCCCTCGTCATCCGGACCTATTTATTGTGTCATACGCTTATTTTTTCATTGTGAATTTGAACACTTCGGTATTCAGACGGATAACGCTCACTGTCTCCATAACATCCTGCCCATGCAGTAGCTACTACCACCTTGCATAGCGAAGTTTTTTAGCTATTTGGGTTGTAATACACAGTTACTATGCCACTCGAATTCGTGGATAGCGAAAAAGGTAAACCGAGGTTGCTTTTGAATGGTTTCTTGTACCATGACGACGGTCGGTCCGTAGATAGCGTTTATTGTCGTTGTATCCATTACCGAGGAAAACACTGTACCGGTAAGGTACATAGGGTCACTACATCAAGTGGTAATGAACTGATTGCTCGCGCTTTGGCCGGAATTTCTGATGGCATTTTTTCGGAAATGTCATCAACAAGCTCTTTGAAGAAATAGTAATTTCGGGAGATTGTAATTTCGGGAAATTGTGTTCGGGAAATTGTAATTTCGGGAAATTGTGTTCGGGAAATTGTAATTTCGGGAAATTGCAATTTCGGGAAGTTGTGTTCGGGAAATTGTAATTTCGGGAAATTGTCATTCCGGGAAAATGTGTTCGGGAAATTGTAAAAAATTGTAATTTCGGGAAATTGTTTTCGGAAAATTCTTTTCGGGAAATTGTTTTCGGGAAATTATTTTCGGGGAATTGTTTTCGGAAAATTTTCCGCAAATCGTTTAAGTTACCATAATATGATTTTTTTTTTGAGTAATTTCATTAAAATGAAAAAAGTGTTGTACCGGCGGGTCGTGGCGGGTGCAAAAGTATATACAGTGTTAAAGAGAACACTTTCACCTGTCTCAAGGTGGTATACGTTCCTTGTTCCCATCTGTTCTCTAGAAGTTCTATTCTACTTAAGTTGAAATTTTACAAAAATACAGTAGTTTATTTCATAACACCCTTAATATTATATGGTATGGCTGTGACCACTTACAACAACTAAAGACTGAAATACTGCCAACTTCATAAAATGGACCACACTTCACTATCGATGATAACTTGCGAATAGTGACCATTTATTTTTGATAAAAAAACAAAAAAAAAATCACCTTTTTCTGAAATTAAAAAAAAAAACAGTTGAGTTTGACAGCATGCCACGCCCACAATTAGCAATAGTTTAACCTATTTTTTGGCTACCTCAATTTGGATATATTAGCTACAAAAAAATTTGACTTTTGGCTAATGGAATCAAAATTTCAGCTACAGTGTGGCGCTACGTGCCATACGGTCACCGTAATCTTCGATTTCTGGAAATCAAAATTTGGCGATATGTTGATTTCGAGAAATGGACCTGTCAACTGGCCTCCAAGGTAGTGCAATTTGACACCTCTCGATTATTTTCTGTGAGGCTACATATAGTCACTGATTTATGCTGATAAACCAACAGTAATTGACGCTTTGAAGGCCAATATTATTCGGCAAAAACATCCACGGTAGCCATATGCCCGAAATCATTTTAATAAATCATTTTTTCGAATAAAACAAGTTTTTTATTAACATTTAATTTTTTGTGTTATTTTTTCTCCATTTCAAGTTATATCGGGCTTAAAAAACACCTTTAAATGTCATTGGAAGGTTAATGTAATTTACAACCTATTAATTTTTGGTCAAATATGCAATGTGGTTGCTTTCATATTAAAGCAGATCAGAACAGCAGCACTGACTCTGACATGTCATTAAGTAGTTGCTGAATGAGTTTTTGAGAAACTGGTTGTTGGCGCTTTGGCTAAGTAGTTGTTCGAACACTTCTCTAGAGCAAAAAAGTTGAACTGGACTATAAACAACAGTAAACAAAATCTTGGTAAAACATAAGGTCGGACAAGATTTCAATGCAACTCATAGTCGTAAAAATGTTGTTAATTTTTTAAATTCTGGAAGATCTGAAATTTGCATAAAGAAATGAAATCAAAACCGTTATGTGGTCTGATCTAATTATCAATTGCTTAGTAATCAATTTCTCTTTATGCATACATTATCGTAAATTATTTTTTTAATTAAAAAATAACTTCAAAGCGATTGAATTTTACTTATTTCAGGCTTTATGCCATATATTATAAAAATAATCTTTAATAGTTATATAAAAAAAAAACTTTCAACCAATAATTAATGGGTCACCCAAACACAATTCACTTAACCGACCAACAAATTATCCACATAAATAGGAAAATTGAATCAAAAAGATTGGAAATGAACAACAACCGAAGAAAAAAAACATCTAAATTAAATTAAACACCCTCAACTAAATAAATGATAATTCGTGCAACACGATTTCAACTAGAAATCATAATGTCTCATAAACTTCAAAAACCGAAATTGGAAAAACGAAAAAACTAAAATAAAACTTTTAACACCTTCTTGGATTACCATAAACCCAAAAAAAAAATACATAATAATACTAACCACCACTGCTGCGAATAACACAGCGCAAAATAACCAATACCTCCTAACCACAGGCTGCCACCAAATTTATGCCACCTCCTTTATGACTTGTAATAAGAAAACCTAATAATTTTCCAGTAAAGCTGCAAAAGTTGTTAGACCAAAAAAAAAAAAACAACAAAAAAATAAAATCTAAAATTACAAGTTTGTTGTTTTCTTTCAATTTTTATTTTCGGCAAGTGTTTCAAAAAAAAAAAAAAACAAAAACTTTAAGAAATGGTTTCAAATTTCAAACTCAACATAGTAATTGGTCTTAAAGAAATTGAAGAATATGTACTATAAACACATCAACACTAAAGCTATAATATTCTTTTATGTTTGTATGCACGTTTACTTTTAGCTGATTTAGTTGAATTTTATGAAACCCAAAAACAATAACAAAAAATTTTCTCACCCTATAAAAGCAGAAAATTATAAAATGAAAAAAGTTTATCTTGACATTATTATTGAAAGTACATGGAAGAGTAGTAAAATACGCTACTGCTAGATAGCGTTTAAAACGTCGTACGTTTTAAAATTAACTTGAACAAGAAACAGGTAAAAAAATATCTGCTTGAGTTTAATTTCTTTTTTTACTACTTCTATTTTAGAAAAAAAGAAACTTTGATATTACTTATGATGAATCCCGGTAAAAGCTACATCCATTATTGGACCGTTTCGGAAAAAATTATTTTCTGTGTATTTTTTGCAACATTTTTAACATGTCTTTCATAGACACTTTTCAAAAATTCAGTGTATGAAAGGTCTTTTTAAGGCCCATCAAACGGAAGTTAAGGGGACGTAAGGTTTTAAAAGTGAAAAAAGGCGTATTTTCATAATTTTTTTTGAAGATATGAATAATGTTGGATTATCTATTTCATATGCACATTAGCTCATTGCACATTAGCATAATATATGAAGAATCTTTGAAAAAATTTTGAATTAAAAATTTATAATATTAATAGGCTAGGCGATTTCTTGTGACCGACGTTTTGTTCTACCGTTTTGTTCCGATTTTGACCAAACGTATATTACTTGAAAGGTATTTATTTTTAGCCGTTTTGCAGATTTACAGATTTTTAAATTTTTTCCTTTATTTTTAATAAATTGCAGTTAAAGTTGCTACTAACACATATATAAAATTATGCAATGCTATGTGTGTGTTTATTAAATATGTTAATGTGTTTGTAATAAAAATGAGTTTGTTTTTTGTGTTGATTTGCGAATTGGCTATAATTGATTAGCAAACCTTTATGGTCTTTATTTCATGAAAAAATTTGCACTCGAATTTCGAGGGCTGGAATCTGCTAGTTTTAATAAATAAGTCCGTGACAGCGAGTCTCCGGAGGCGCCTCGACAAAAAGTTATTTAGCGGTGAACATTATAAGTCGTTACCGGATCATGTAAAATAAAAAATGGAAATGCGTTTAAATGGTGATATGTACCCCGAGTTAATCTTGAAGAGTTTTAAAAAATTTTTTTTCATTATTTTTGCCAGCATTTTGAAGCGAAAAACACAATTTTTGGTACGGTCAATTTGTTGTTAAAAAATGGGGAAGAAAATAGATAATAAAAAGACTCTTCTTGCTAGTCACATTCTCCAAAATGTTCGAGAGAATATTGTTGAAAAGATTGATACCATTACTTGAATAATTTGACATCGTACCTAAATATCAATTCGGTTTCGGACAAAAACAAAGCACCACCGAACAATGCCATCGAATAGAGTGGCTTTCATAAGGGATACTTTAGAAAAGGGGAAATATTGCCTTGGAGTGTTCTTAGATATACAACAAGCGTTCGACGAAGTATGGCACATTGGTTTATACTACAAACTTAGGAAGCTACTTCCTACACCATTTTACTTGCTCTTGAAGTCTTATTTATGTGAACGCCATTTCTATGTAAAAGTAAACAACCAATTACCAGATACACTTGTGCTCACATAATTAAGTCATGGGTATGCAATTAAATGTTTTTGTAGTTATTCTCTTAAATCTAATTCTTCCGATTATAACCTTACTATTTTGTGGAACCCTGCTATGCTAGCAGTTGTTTACATTGATTGAAGCAAAATTAAAAATTTGGGTATTCCCCGAAAAATGTGGAAAACGTCAAAAAGGTCATATGCGCTGTTCTCACAAAATTAAGTCACCACGAGTATCGTGAGCAAATTAGGGTTTTGAAGATTTTTTTTTTGCAGTTTAAATAATAAATAAATTAAAAACAAATAAATTAAAAAGAAATAACATCAGCTGAAACGATATGGGTAAACAAGAAAATTCGAATTCGGCTGAAAGGAAAATAATATGGTATTCTTTCCAAAGATACAATATTATTGCAGAAGTATTGGAGATTTTAAACTTTCCTCGTGGTAAAATTACAAATGCCATTACGCATTACAAAAAATATGAAACTTTTGAAAATATTCCGTGCCAAAAATCGAGATAAACGACTTTAAATGATGATAGACTCATTGCAAACCTGAGTAAAACTGATCTTTTTTAACTTCAGAGCTAAAATGGAAACGGATTATGGCATAAATGTTTCGTCGCAGACCATAAAACGACGTTTGCAAGAAAACAATTTGCATGGACGAATGACCAGGAAGAAACCGTTGGTTTTGGAAATGATGGTAGACCATATGTGCGACGTCCTTCACTTAAGGAATTGGATCCAAAATACCCCAAACAACTGTGAAACACGGTGGCTCATCAGTCATGGTGTGGGGTTGCTTTACCGCATTCGATGTGTGGGTCCTATAGTCAAGATTGACGGTATAATGAATGGGGAAATGTATAATAATATACTAAAAGAAAATTTGGCCACCGAATATGCTGACAATTTGCCGCTTGCGTGGATTTTCCAACACGACAATGACCCGAAGCATTGTTCAAAGCTGGTTAAGTCGTGATTGGCAACACAGTCCATCAAGCTTCTGGAATGGCCGCCGCAGAGTCCGGACTTAAACCCTATCGAGAACTTGTGGGGCATAATAAAACGAGTCATTGCAGCACGAAAACCGGCAAATAAGGACATGTTATGGAAATTTATTTATTTTAGAAGAAACGCGGATAATCTCTGCCTTTGAAAAACTTTACAAATTGCCTGCCAAATTGCCTGCCTGGAGGTTGCTGGCAGCCCAAGCACCAGGATCGGATGCGGAAGCCTAATAAGCTACCACATCTTAAATAACACTTATTAATGAAACCTCAACTATATTAAACCAAAAACGATCTGATTTACTGATGACAACCTTTAGCATGAAAAAACGGACACGATTTTGAACCTGGAATGTTAGGACGCTGTCTGAACCATCGCGTTTAGAACAACTGTGTAATGAATTTGAAAACTACAAACTTCTTTTTTTGGGCCTAAGTGAGGTACGCTGGCCAGAATCTGGTGAAATAACAACCGCCGACGGACACCATCTCCTTTATTCAGGAAAGCCAGCCAATGAGCCAAAATCCTCTGGAGTTGGCATTCTACTTTCGAGAGAAGCGCATAACGCAATCATAGGCTGGAAGCCTTACTCGGACAGAGTAATTTCTGTAAGGTTAAGAACCCGTGCACGTAATGTAACTTGCATACAGTGTTATGCACCTACAGAAGTTTCACATTATTCCGCCAAAGAAGATTTTTACAGCCTTCTCGATCGTGCAATATCATCATCAAACACCGGTGATATATTGATTGTTATGGGAGACTTTAACGCACAAATAGGTCCCGACAACTCTGGCTTCGAAAATATCATGGGCACGCATGCGCTAGGAAGAAGAACCGAAAATGGAGAAATTTTTGTAAATATGTGTGGTGCAAACAACCTAGTGATAGGTGGATCTCTGTTCCCACATTAAAACGTACACAAGACCACATGGATATCATCGGACCATATAACAGAAAACCAAATCGACCACATTACTATCAGCCGAAAATGGCGCGGGTCTTTGTTAGATGTCCGTTGCAAAAGAGGGGCGGATGTTGCAAGCGACCACCACCTGCTTGTTGGAAGTATGCGTATAAAACTGGCGGCAATCAATAAGGCAAATCCATCGCTTCAGAAAAAGTTCAACATACTTAAACTAAGAGATCCCTCAGTGGCTGCAAATTACACTCATGAACTGCAACAAGCCGTTAGAACAACGTCATTTGAACAGCGAAAAGATTGGAATACTATCAAGAAGGTAATAACTGAAGCTGCTAAGAAACACATAGGCTTCAAGGAACAAAGACGCAAACATTGGTTATCTGACGACACTTGGTCCTTGATTATGGAAAGAAAACTAATTAAAGCAGCCATTAACACCGCCAAAACCAGAAACGAGGAAGGAAATTTACGATCACAACACACTGCTATAGACCGTCTTGTTAAGCGAAATGCCCGCAATGACAAACGTGCTTGGACGAACGGAATAGCGTTAGAAGCTCAAGCTGCAGCGGATACAAATCGGTCTGGAGATCTTCATAAGCTCATCGAAAAACTTACTAATAAAGCCACTGCAACAGGAAAGCCTATACAAAACAATGACGGCATACTTATAACATCGAAAGACGAACAGCTAGATCTTTGGGCCGACCACTACTCCTCAATCCTTACTCCGGGACCTAATGGAGATGAGACCATATGCAATTGCGATAACCATAATTATACTGCAAACATTCCCTTCACAACTCCATCTATTTCTGAGCTGATTTCAGCTATAAAGTTGCTTAAAAATAATAAAAGCCCTGGGCCCGACAACATCTCCCCAGAACTTCTCAAAACAGATCCCTCTTCTTGTGCACAGCTTATTTTGCCCTTAGTAGATGACATATGGCATAATGAAAGAGTTCCTGATGAACTTAAGGAAGGCATGATCATCAATATTCCGAAAAAGGGTAATCTAACTTGCCGTAATAACTGGCGGGGCATAACGTTGCTGAGTATGGTCAACAAAATAACCCACATAATTACGTCAAGAATCTCAGACGTACTGACACCTCAACTCAGATGTCAACAAGCTGGCTTTCGTCCAAACAAATCGTGTGTTGACCATGTAAACACTCTCAGAATTATAGTGGAACAGTCGGTCGAATGGCGTTCCCCACTATATCTGGTATTTATTGATTTTGAGAAAGCTTTCGATACTCTAAACCACAACGTTATTTCGAAAGCCTTACAGTGCAAGGGTGTCCCTCCCAAATTAATTGACCTTATAAAGAGCCTTTACGCTGATGCCAGTTGCCGCATTGTGCATGAAGGCAAGCTAAGCAGGAGGGTTAAAGTTGGAACGGGAGTTCGCCAAGGTTGCGTAATGTCTCCACTCTTATTCAACATCGTATTGGATATTGTCACGAAACAATGTATGGTAGACAATAGAGGTATCTCTTTGGGACTTAATGGAAGATTAGAGGACTTAGAATATGCTGATGACATTTGCCTTCTCTCTCATCGATTCTCTGATATGCAATCAAAGTTACAACTTCTGTCAGACATGGCCTCAAATGCAGGCCTTAAAATAAATATTAGGAAGACCAAGGTGATGAGAATAAACGCTGAAAACAACAGCAGATTTACAATTGGTAATGAAATACTAGAGGATGTAGAATCTTTCTGTTATCTTGGCTCTATATTAACAACAACTGGCGGCTCGGGCGCAGATATCTTTCACCGTATTAAAAAAGCATCCCAAACTTTCGGCCAACTCAATTATGTATGGAAATCATCCACACTATCTCGTGGTGTCAAAATCAAACTATTTAACTCGAATGTTCGTTCTACTTTGTTGTACGGCTGCGAAACATGGAATACGGCCCCCCCAGACATTCAGGCAATGCAAGTATTTATAAACCGATGTCTGAGAAAAATACTTCCGGTGTATTGGCCGCAAAGGATAACCAATGAGAGGCTCTGGTTCGAAACGCAGCAATCTCCTATAACCATTGAAGTACGTAGACGAAAGTGGAACTGGATAGGTCATACAATAAGAAAAGCCCATCCAGACATTGCTAAAAGTGCCATAGAGTGGAATCCACAAGGTAGTCGTAGAAGAGGACGTCCAGCCCATACATGGAGGCGACAAGTCATAGCTGAAGCAACAACTCTGAACACAAGTTGGAGCGAAGTGAAAAATATTGCGATGGACAGATCAAAATGGAGAGATTTTGTTGGGGCCCTATGCTCCTTATAGGAGTTTCGGGAACATATATATATATATATATATATATATATATATATATGGAAATTTATCCAAGAGGAGTAGCACAAAATCACTCCAAAAGGGTTATCTTACTCAATATTGAGGTAAGCTTATAAAAAAATGGGACTCTCGACAAAATTTATTACTTATTTCTACAATTTCAACCATTTTTTTTCAGATAACTTAATTATGTGAGCAGCTCTTTTTGGCTAATTTCCAAGTTTTTAATTTTATTGGAAAGAACCAAAATTTTGCAATTTTTAATTTCACTGTAAATTGATTGCTAACATATAAGTATAAAAAAAAAAAATTATATTAGAATTAAAAAAAGGGTTTACGTATTTTTGACAATAATGTCGAGTAGCACACTAGTGACTTAATTATGTGACCACAAGTGTATATACGAAATAAGAGCAGGTGTACTGCAAAGCACTTTTTGAGGCCCAATCCTGTATACAATTTTTACGTCAGATATGCCTACAACTGAAGACGTCCTAGTCGTTCCTTATGCAGATGACACAGCTATATTAGCCTCCAGTTTATATAAAGATGAAGCTTTGAATATGGTTTAAAAGGAGCTCAATGCATTTAAGCGAACACTAACAAATCAGTACACGTAACATTCGCTTTACGTAGACGTAATTGTTCTAGAGTATCCCTGAATACCACTAATATTCCACGAAATGATATTTTAAAATATCTAGGATTACATATAGATAGAAGATTAACATGGAAATCCCACACTAAAAAAGAACATATAAACATAAAATCCAAACGCCTTTATTGGTTGTTGGGACCCAACTCTCAATTAAGTCTTGAAAATAAAATAATAATATACAAACCTATACTCAAACCAGCTTAGACGTTTAGAATACAGTTATGGGGAACAGCTAGCAGTTCCAATATTAAAAAATACTACAACGATATCAGTCAAAAATTTTAGGGTCAATTGTTAACGCACCATGGTTTGTATCAAATAAAACTATTTCCAATGATCTATTTGTTCCCATGGTTAAAGACGAAATTAATCGATTCAGCGCAAGCTACTTACACGATTAAGTAATCACTCCAATATTCTGGCTATATCCCTGCTAGATGACACGAATGCGGTCCAAAAACTTAAGGGCATCATGTTCTTGATCTATCATTTCGAAAATAATTATATTCTATTCTATATCGACCGGCACAAGTGGTAGTCCAACGGGACAAGGTCTTGGCTATACGGTCGCTGAGTTATAACTTCCCATCCGATATTATTGCCTCATATAAAGGGTTTTTCAACAGGGACGCTACAAAAGTAGAAAGACAGGGACAGCAAACGACGCCATATTTCTTGCCGCTCTTCTGACATTTCTCTTCAGTAAGGTTTGCCATTTCATAACGGAAAGATATACGAGCCAACAACGAGTCGAAATTATTAAAATTTACTACCGAAATCCGGAGTCAGTGGCCTCAACGTTAAGAGCGCTACGTCCAATTTATGGTCGTCATAATCGTCCTAGCAGATCAACAATTGAGCGTCTCGTGGAAAAATTTGAATCCACAGGCACAGTACAAAATGTTCCCGTGCCAGTGAGACAAAGAAATGCCTGCAGTGTCGAGAATATTGCTGCCGCTGAGGCTTCAGTTGAAGAAAGCCCAAATGCGTCTCTCACACGTCGTTCTCAAGCGTTGGGCATCTCTGTGACGTCGTTGTGGCGAATTTTGCGAAAAGATCTTGGCCTACATCCTTACAAGATCAAACTGACGCAAGAACTGAAACCGCTTGACCACTAGAAGCGTCGTATGTTCGTGAATTGGGCTGAGCAACAACTTGAAAATGATTCGGATTTTCATCGAAAAATTATCTTCAGCGATGAGGCTCATTTCTGGCTGAATGGCTTCGTCAATAAACAAAATATGCGTTATTGGTCAGACAGCAATCCACACGTACTCCATGAGTAATCATTGCATCCTGAAAAAATTACGGTTTGGTGCGGTTTATGGGCCGGCGGCGTCATTGGGCCGTACTTCTTCCGTGATGATCAAGACCGGCACGTTACTGTGAATGGGAATAGCTACCGTTCAATGATAACCGAATAGTTTTGGCCCCAATTGGATGATATGGACTTGGAGGATATGTGGTTCCAACAGGACGGCGCCACAAGCCACACAGCGAATGTCACAATGAATTAACTGGAAACCAAGTTTGGAGCACGTGTTATCTCAAGAAATGGTCCAGTCAATTGGCCGCCTCGGTCGTGCGATTTGAGGCCGTTGGACTATTTCGTGTGGGGCTACGTCAAGTCTATGGTCTATGTCAACAAGCCAGCGACGCACAGTGGCGCCATTTGAGTTTTTTCGTTGCAAAAATTATATCTTTTGAACCGAATAACACAATTGAACAGTTTAAACAGCATATGATAGATAACTGTTCAGCCTATGAAATGAGCGTTTGGAAAGGGTGCTGCGCTTTGTAGGGGCCTACTTATGGGTTATCAAAGTTAAAATTTGTAGAAAAATCAATTTTATGGTAACTAAAAAAAATTATTTTTACATTTTTAGATTGTTTTTATTTTTTTTTTCTTTAGGTTTTTATATTTTAAATTATTACCCAACAAGTTAAAAAAAAATTACTTCTTTTTTAAATTTATTTTTTAAATTTTCTGTAAAATATTCATCACAATTCGTAAGAGAAGGTATATCTAAAAGACTAATCATTTCTAAACTATAATTATTTTCTAACTCTATTCGTGACTTCACATGCCGCAGGGAAGAAATAAGTGGATCGGAAGATGCTGCCAACATGTTGAAGAGGTCCTCATTTTGCCTTACCCTTGATGCTTTGAATGTGTTCTGGAATCTATATTTTTTATAAAATTTGTTAAGAGACTCCTGTGCTTCTTCAGAAAGCTCTCCAATTGGCAAAGACTGGTACTCAATTATATCTATCCCATGCGCCAATATTTTATGGACGGTCGGGGTCAACTTCTTCTGTGGAAACATTTCTGCTAAAAGAGATGTAGTTTTCGATGCATATTCTCCATATTTTGTAGAATTGACATTTTCTTTGCAGTGTAAAACATTCAATATCGTTCCCAATCTTTTCACGATTTGATTGCCAATTCCAGTGATTCTAGTTACTGCCTCATCATTTACAAAAAATCTCCTAGAAGTGTTTCCATCGTTTGAGTTACCGTATCCCTGCTTGGAACAGTCTACTTTTAGTCCAACTTGTTTAAAAAAAAACATCCTGTATTTGCTTCTTTCTGATCTTTTCCTTATCCTTTATTGATGTATTTTCATCGAAGTTTTCCTCCTCTTGTGGTAGGGTATACGCCAGTTTTAGCAAGAACTCCATACACCTTAGCCTTGCGTGCAATGGTGACATTCCATATTCGTAATTCTCCTCGTTTGTAGAATCGTTTAAATTACCAAAGTTCTTCTGACTCTTTTTGCAAATCGGGCATGACAATGTTGAGGTCGTTCCTGTCAGTTCGTTTACGACTTTTCCGTCAACCATGGTCAGGTGGAACTCGTAATTGCATTCAATATATTTTCCTTCTAAAATTTGCAGCTTTGTAGGCTTAATCTTGCTTATTTGCTCTTCAATGTCCTTCACCGTGGTCCTTATGAGTTCTGCCGATTCCCTTGAAAACTGAAACATTATTGGTCGCAATAATGCACTGGTGATGGACGTGGATTTTTCCAATGTAGGGAAACATCAGATTTTAGCCGCAAAGTAACAACAGATGCCATAAACATATTTCCGTCCGATATTGTAACGTCATCGGAAGATATCCTTTGCTTATAAACGCTTTGTCCGGATGATCCATCGCAGCCCCATTTGCTGATCAATGTCAGTTTCTCAGGAAGAATTTTCACCTCATTTTCAGGAAGACTCTCCAACAATCGTTTTGCTGTATGGCCCATGAGATCCTGCAGATTGGCTTTCACAGAGACTTCCGTAAACTCCGTATGCAGTGGTCGTGAATTTATTTTGGCTTGCGTAATATGCTTGTATCCTGGTAAAACGTCAGCCCCGTGTCGCATCAAGGATGCCCGTAGTATCTCATATTTTTCTTTGTAAAGTTGTAAGTCCATAAACAAGGCCAAGGCTTCTTCGGAACCATACTTTTTAATGTGTGCGTTTGTGGGCGTGGGAATGCTTTCCTTAATCCTTTTTAGTCGTAGTGGGCTTGCATCAGCAACAGATTTTGTAATCTGCGACCTAACTCTTTCACTATCCTTTGTATATTTAATAGACAGTGCGTCCGATAAATGCTTCGTGGTCAAGTCATTGGTGGCATCGGCAAGTCTCCTCTTTCTTGTGAAAATTGAACACTCCTCAATACTTTTTTTTGGCCTTCCTTTTGCTCCTCTGGTTGATGTGGTGGGTTTATCTACTGCCAATATATCCAGGATGGTGTCTTCATTAAGCCAGTCCTCGTATTTGGAGTTGAAGTTCTGAATGGTTCGATTAGATTTCACCCATTTTGCCTTAATATTTGCATATATCAGATAAAAATTATTTTTTATAATTTCGCTTCTCTCAATATTTCCGTATAAATTATCAAGTTCTTCTAAAGCAGCTTCCGTGAAAACCTTTGGTGTGGTTGACCTTCTAAACAGTTCAAATAATTTTAAATTGTTTAACGCCATGGTTTCAGTACTTGTTCCGCCAACTTTCAGTCGTATACTAATCCAGGCATTATGCTTATTTTGCAATATATAGGCTTATGCTACCATGCCTAAAAATTTACCTGTTCCCTGCATACATATGGATTTAGGCTGAATTATGCAATTTTGATATTATGCTCGTGTCTAAATAAGATTTGTGCCTACCTGGAGGGATCATAAGTCAATATTGTTCTTGACCATTTGTACTCCAAAGTAATTTTTAAGTGAGGTGCGTACCTGCGAATTTCAATGAGTAGTTTTTTGTGCATCCTGTGTCTGTAACAGAATATTGGGAGTAGACTTTGGCAGAGGCTCACAGGTAGCCAACCGACTTAAAATGCAATTTTAAAACTATTAGATCAAACTACTGTCAGTCAAAACATGTAAGGGATGCACGCCATACAATTTCTGCAACCATGTCTTTTTAACCTTTTTTACCTCTAGAAGCCAAACGGGCACGTACGGGCAGATAAAACCTTTTGAATTATGTAAAGAAATAATCAAAGAACATGTTTTGCGAATATGGCAAAAATAGAAGAATATGGATTTTTTTATTTTCCGTCAAAGTTGAAAATAGTGAAAAAACGGATAGTTTTCAAAAAGTGATTTACCAGGAGAAACACAAAGCAAACAGTTAATTTTTTTTATCATTATACATTTAATAAATACACCAATCAATGCAAACAAAAAATAAGGCGATTCGTTACATATTTTTCGTGATATTACACCTGAAATCGCAACAAATTGACTAAAAATTGTGTGTTTTTTGGAAAACCGAAAGTCGGTCAACTTTGAACGGTTATATCTTCTAAACTAAAAATGTGATATTATTAAGAGTAGCATATTTGAAATCGTTGAAAATTTCCTATAACATGGGTTTATTCAAAACTTCGTCGGCGCACATGGAAATTTTGATTTTTGCAACCTCGTTTGCTTTACGAGCGCCACTGAACGACGATTGATGAACTTCGTATGAATATCGAACGTGAAATTGCAGCAGTATCGGCCGATTTATGCTTGAAAACCGTCGAAAATTGGGTTCAGCGTCTGGACTTCTGCAAGCGTGCCCGTGGTGGCCATGCAAAAGAGATCGATTTCCATACATAATGGCATCGAACGTACTTTCACAGGAATAAAGAATTTCATTGATATCCAAAACCGTTTTTGATTTATTTAAAAAAACTTTTGTAGCGCTCTTATTGAAAAACCCTTTATTATTGCCCGTTCTCGCCGTTTTTCCATCATATATATTTTATAATTTTTCCTTCTGATGAAAATATTCAATATTTTTCTATTTGTAAATACTTTTGTAAAAATAAGTTAACCAATGTAGTGCAGTATATTGTTGTTCTCATTGGAGTTAAATTGATGTTAATATTATTATATCTAATTTGCTTATTACCCTTCTATGGATAGATTGCAAATAAAGTTGTATATTAAAAAAAGAAAGTTTTTTACAAACTGATTTATATACGATATACCGTATGAGGCCGGTCGTTTGAATCGCTATATTTTCGTTAGATTGCTCCGGTAATGTTTGAAAATCTTACCCCTTAAGACATGTTCATCACCATGTGCGAATTTTAGTTATATTCTACGAAGAATTCTATAGAATTTCCGGGAAGGAGTTATGGTATTTTTTTTCTCTACCAAATAAATATATTTTTATCTTTATTTGCTTTGAGGAGGAGGCACTTTACCTTTTCGCGATACACATGTTAATGCCCTAAATTCATCCGTAGAAGGATCTCTGCATTTGAAACAAGGGTACCAGACCTTTCAGACAAAAATATGAAAACACTCATTGATTTCCATATTCAAATTATACTTGATATAATTCGCAATAATCATTCAAACGCTATGCAACAAGAGAAACATGAGTATCGAGTTTTTTTATCTTTAACAATTCTGTAAACTTTTCGGACTTTCTTGAAATTAAGCCATGTTTTTGAATTTATAAAGATATTTTGACGTAGGAGGGCAATTCTGTGTACATAATGTAGCAAAATGGGCATCAAAGTCCACGTTTGGGAAAAAAGTTTGTATCCAAAAACTTTAACGAATGAATTGTTTAACGGTACATTTGTCTTCCATAAAAAATTTACTTCTTAAAGATATCAGGAAGTAATTAAAAGTATCTATTTTTACCACCATTATTCATTTTCAACCTTAAGCCGGGTAGTTCGTCCTATAATTTTATTGCTGTCAAAGGGCTGTATTGTGGAGGGTATAACAAGGCTGTCAGCGACTGAATTCTATACGGTGTTAATGCGTTAACGGCTAAGCCATATTCCTGTGTTCGGTTTCGAAGATACTTCAAATGGATGTTTAGAATTTGGAACATTAATATTTCATTTGAGACGATTTTTTCGAAACTGTTATCTATAATATTAATAGACAAGGCGATTTATTGTGACCGATGTAAGTTTCACAGTTGTACCCCGATTTTGACGAAAAATTTATCATTTTAAAGGTATTTCTTTTTAGATTTACAGATTTTCATCGTCTGGAATATTTTTTTTTGGAGTCATGATCGTTTAAAGCTGCTACTAACATATACATAAGATTATACAACGCTATATGTGTGTCTATTGCGTCTGTTAATGTGTTTGTGTTAAAGTGTTGAGTTTGTTTTCTTCATTTAAAATGAGCTTAATTGTGAAGCATACCTTTAGGGTCTTTATTAAATGAAAAAATAAAATTTCCTAGAATTTGTACTCGAATTTCGAGTGTTGGAATCTGCTAGTCATATATTATTCTGCTTAGACAAATTTCTTTTATGATTTCTTAAGTGAAATCGATCATGTTTTTACCCTCTAATAGCGAATTGGTTAAATAAATACCTTGATCGTGATATCATTCCTGTTATCAAGATGAGCGAGTTCTTGCTTCATTGAAGACACTTGCGGCCATAAGGCAACACTATGGTTTCCCGATGCATTTCCATGACATTTTCCAGACTAAGAATTCTCTAAGGCATCATAGCTTATGAACTTCAAGTTATCAAGTTATCTTAGATTATTTTTAGGGAATTATCATATTCGCTAGATGGCCACTTTCTTATACAGCTACCCAAATAAAAATTGAATTTTTGTCCTTCATGTCGAGAAAGTTTTTATGAAATTGGTTGGATCGGTTTATCACTTGAAAATGAGGGATATAAACAACAAAATATATAAGCACATTACTCGGGGTATTGTCTATGGGGGCTTAGATATTTCCTTATTTTTCAAGCAATCAATGCACTCCTTACCAAAAAAAACCGTCCATCTTTTGAGGCTAGAAACGAATCACGTCAATTTAAGAAACCTTCAATTGATGTTTCTATTCTATTCTATATCGACCAGTACAAGTGGTAGTCCAACGGGACAAGGTCTTGGCGATACGGTCGCTGAGTTAGAACTTCCCATCCGATATTATTGCCTCATATATTATTGCCCGTTCTCGCCGTTTTTCCATCAATACCTAGTTCACCACCGAAAACAATGAAAACGAGGGATAAAAACAACAAAATATATGAGCACATTACTTGGGGGATTGTTTATCGGGGCTCTGACATTTCCTTATTTTTCAAGCAATAAATGGACTCCTTACCAATAAAAAAAAATACGTCCAAGTTTTGAGGATGTAAACGAACCAGGCCACTATAAAAAACTTTCTATTGATGTCAATTGTATTTTGCTTCCGACGGGGCAGGGTGTACGTCCACTGAGTGAGAACTTCCCATCCGATATCATATCCTATCTTATTCCGCATTCTGACCATTTTTCCATCAATACTCAAATGGATAAGTAGTGTTTGGTACAGCTCCAGCTGTCCTGTGAGGATTTAGCCCGCTTCTAGTAGCTCAAAATACACGACACCTTTCTAAACCCGGCAAATACCTTGGCGCCAAGAATATTCGGCTTAAGCTTTAATGTTCCTTGCTAGCTGGGATTTACATACAACTTCAAGCATTTCGGATCGTCATAATGAATCCCTTTTCACCACCAGTAACCATTCGATGCAAAAACAATTTCTTTTAGAATAGTTGAAAAATTATTTGAGACATGCGGAATAGCCTTTCGACGATACTCGGCTTGAACTCGTATGGATGCTTTAAATTGCTGATTTTCTCACATTAAATTGTTTTGCCGGTTCCTTTTGAATTCACTTTTGAATTCAATTCTTTTTCTTCGAACTTTTTTTTAGCCCGGAAGTTCGTTTTAAACCGCTGAACCCAGACTAGGGATATTTTAAATTTCCAACAGCAATTGGCGACTTTCACTTTTTCGAATTGAAAAACACAATAATAACTGCCCGCAAATGCTGTTTAATTGGCACGTCTGCTGAGATGTTTGTACCTTTGCACTTTACCTGCACCGAACAAGTTACGCCATCTCTTGTAAATTCCTCATTTAACAAACACTTCAGGAACACTTTCCTTCTATTTTGCTAAATAATTTGTTTTAAAAAGATTTTTTTTTAAAGTTATTTCACAATAAACCCACTTAGTAGATCGATTTTGGTTAGCAGCAACCATGTTGCTTTGAAAGCTGATTCCATATATTGTAGCGCGATAATAGACCTTAAAATTGTTCCAACTTTGAAGACCATAACAAATCATAGAATTCACTGTGTGCAACCTAGGAAAACATAAAGAACGAAAAAGAAAAAACGCACCGGCGATAAGATTATATATTTAAGATGTGCAAATCCCCTCATATGGTGGCTGGCCAAGTAGATTATTTTCAGTACACATACTCACTTTGTATGGTATTGCTTGCGACTATGCAAGTATATTGTTTATGGTTTGAATTTCATTTTATTAAGCTCATGATTGTGAATCATGAGTACTCAATTCACTTATAAAATCTATTTTTTGCACACACACACACACATAGTGGTTGGCGCATAAATGCACATTGGTTGGTAAAGCAGTAGCGTTGTTCATTGCCCACCGAAGAAAATGGTAATTAATTGTTGCAAGAAAAAGAATATTTTTTGGTTGACTCAGCAATCTATTTCAGGTATAGAAATACCCTGAGAAAACCTTCTCACTTTTGTATATATTCGCCAGCAACCACAAAACTATTAAAACGTCTTATATTTATTGTCAGTCCATTGCAAGTACTACATGAATTCCGAAATAAATGCTAATATGTGTTAAACAAATCTTCAACACTTAGTCTATTGTGAAATTCCCAAAGAAGTTAGCATTACCATCTTAGTGACATGCCAGGGTTCCTGCTGTTTTGCTGATCTGCTTCAGTTCATTACACCTCAGTGTAGCTCCTATTTCCATATAGAAGGCTTTCTGCTAGCAGGACATATCATCCATTCATTCACATGGTCGATACGGCTTCTGGTATGAAGCCCACGATATGTTTGTAAAAAAAGTCAGCACCACAAATCAGTAGATTGAAACAGTTATTTAACACTTATTCAATGTCACTCTGAAATTATTAAGTCTTGACTGTCAGCACACAACAAGTTATGTGAAATCAGCCCTCAGAGGTGTGTTTTTATACTTTTATGGTCCTAAGCTAAATTTAGCAATATCATCTCGGCTCTCATGAGTTATGCTCTTGGCATGATAACAAACTAGTGCATCCCAGCACGACCATTATACTCTCTGTCTGTCTGTCGTGGGGCAACCCTATTCCCCTTATTCAATTGATCTGAAACTTGGCCCATAGTCTTGTTGCGACTACAGATTAATTTTGGGGTAGTCGCGTACAGTCACGCATAGTCACGCACAGTCACGGAATGATCTAAATGTCATTTCCCCTATTACGATCGATGTGCAACTTGGTCCATACAAGATTAACTTTGACTTAGTCACGCACAGTCACGCATGGTCACGCACAGTCACGGACAGATTTAAAACGGAATTCCCCTCATCCAATCAATCTAAAACTTGGTCGATAGACTTGCTGTGAAAAAAGATTAACTTTGACATAGTCACACTCAGTCAAGCATAGTCACGCACATTTCACGGAGAGATTAAAACCCTCATCCGATCAATCTGAAACTTTGTTCACGGACTTGTTGTGCCAAATATTAATTTTAAGATAGTCACACATAGTCACGCATAGTCATGCGCAGTCACGCACAGTCACGGAGTGATTAAAACCCCACTTCGCCTCATCCGACCGATCTGAAACTTTGTCCATTGTTGTGACAAAAAATTAATTTTATGATAATCACGCACAGTCACGGGCTGATTAAAACCCCATTTCCCCTCATCCGATCGATCTGAAACTTGAACCATAGACTTGTTGTGACCAAAGATTAATTTTAAAATAGTCACGCACAGTCACGGAGAGATTCAAAACTCATATGCATAAGGTGAGAAAGAGTTTTAATAAAAACTTTGTTTTTTATGGGTTAGATTATTGTACCATTCATCGTACAAGGAAATTATGGACTGGTGTGGTTTCAGTAGTTTTATGAATCTATAAGACAATCGTCAGATCGATTAGGATTTTTGCAGTAATTCTTGGGTGGTCTATAGTTTTGCAACATAAGGCTATAATAAAACTTTGATTACAAGGGTACAATGAGAACCATTCCTATATTGGCCCAAGAAGATTTAATCAGGTCTTAAACGGGACATTCACTATCCTCCGTTCTTGTGAAAATAAGGAAAATTTGTCATGCCTTGGCATCGTTTAAGCCATTTTATTTGCCTTGGAAGGAATTTTAAGAGTATTATATCTAGTAGATCAGAGTGAGCTAACAGTAGTACTTTTGTGGAGATTCGAAGCCTAACTGGTTATTTGATGGTTCAAAAATTAAGTTCTGCCTCGGTGCTGTGCTTATGATGAATATGCAAAATGTATTTTAGGCTGAAATTATACTCTGTGCTATTGAAAAAAGCAAAACTCTGCTTAGAATGTTTTGATATCCTCCAACAATTGTCCAGGCGAAATAGATTCCAGGAGAATGAGATCGAGGAAAAACTGGCTAGATTGGCCTCCGCTACTCGCATAATAGGTTCTGAACCTTTTTGTGGAGTGAATTGTCAATTATTTCGTCTCTGGAAACTTTGATGTCTCAGTCCATCAATAACTGGAATAACTTAAAGGGACTTAAACAGTCAAGATTTTCATATTACTGACAAGATTTCTCATTGGGAACTACAAATTAAATTACCATTTATTATCTTGACTGTGTCTGGAAGAATAAAAAGCACTTGTGCGAGTGTATTGTAGTCTTTAGAACCAGAAGATAATTATCGATCTTCTTCTTTTTCTATTATAGCTTTTATAAGGAAGTTAATATAGAATTAAGTATAAAAATTAGATCTAGCGCACAAACGATTCAAACTACCAGCCAAGAAAAAAAAATTAACCTTAAAATAAAGTGTTTATCTGAAATGGGCCATATTCGAATATATAAAAAAATTGCAAAAGCTGGCTCTACTTAAGGATTCACTTCTAGTATTGTCTTTGGACACAATTTTCAGCTGAGTCAATCCGATATCGTAGTCTATGCCGTCGTCTTAAATTTTTTTCATCTTTAAAAAATATTTTCAACTTAAATCAAAATTTTATCGAAAAGAAATTGTTTTTATCTCAAAATCTTTTATTTCAATGCCCCATTTGTCATATGTCTCTTAGGATTAGTCACTTTTTTTTCCCGAAGAATGCTCTCGCAGTATGAGGTAGGGCATGGAAAATAATGAAGAACTGCATGTTTAGTTTTTGGAAATGGTGAAAAAACCTTCCCCGTAAAATGCATTTACTTTTGCTCGAAACCGATTTTTTTATTTTAAATTTTTTTTGATTTCTAGCAAAAGTAAATGCATTTTTCGGGGAAGATTTTTTTACCATTTCAAAAAAATAAACATTCAGTTCTTCATGGTTTTCCATGCCCTACATCATATTGCGAGAGCAATTCGATATTCGACAAAAGTCAAAAAAGTGACTAACCCTAATGTCTCTATATACTCAAATGAATCATCCTGAAGCCTTCCGCCACTTTATGCAGTAGAATCCTGAAAATTTTAACTGAAATACCCCAAGGGTAGTTAACTTTTTCGAACTATTAACTTTTCTAAGCGGATTTCAAAATCGAAACAGATACAATAATAAACATAGGTTTTTCGGAAATAACACGCTTAATTTATTTTAATGACTTAGATTTCTTCATTACAAAAAAGAAACTTAAATTTAATTTGTACCGACTGGTTTCAAGTCAACACTCACTCTCGACCATTTTCATACAAAGAAATTTTATATTAATTTGTGCCGAGTGGTTTAAAGGAGTAGTCGAGACTTGTCTGTTTTTTCTTTGGTGTGTTAGCTCTAGACCATTTTCGTGCGCATTTTCACAAGGTCTGCTACCTGTTTTTCATCGTTATTATTTTCAAATCATTTTATCAAGGAATCGATGCTTTCAACTGCTTTCGATAAGCTCACTTTTGGTTGTTTAATATCCTGCTCGATTATCGTTATCATTATCTTCCGTAATTTGATCCTTGATGTTAACATTATCACCTTCAACATCAACAACTGAACTTCTCAAAGTGTATCGTCATAAGCACTATTTGACAACAATCAATCCTGACAACGGAATATCGTCTTCGCTATCGTATTGATCATCATCCCACTTTTTCATGTTATTCCACGCTTTTATAAGAACAGCTTGGGGTGATTCATCCCACACTGATTTTAGAAGCAAATAGCATCACGAATTGTTATTTATTTTCAGCAGAAAATTTACGAACCTGTAAACAGTTAAAGAATAACTGTGAATTGATCCATGACTTCTTCGAATTGGATTTTCCAATTGGTTTTCGAATCCCTTAAAGCAACGTGGATTAGCAGATTTACCAATCACCAACGGCTTCAACTTGTGCGAACCATTTGCATTTGCACACAACAAAAATGTGATTCTTTCCTTTGAAATTTCTGGGCTAGCTGCGGTCTTTTCGTTTGCTGTGACAAATGTTTTATCCGGTAAAAATGCATAAAATAGTCCAGATTCATCTGCGTTATATAAAGGGTTTTTCAATAAGAGCGCTGCAAAAGTTTTTTTAAATAAAACATAAACGGTTTTGGATATCAATGAAATTCTTTATTCCTGTGAAAGTACGTTCGATGCCATTATGTATGGAATCGATCTCTTTTGCATGGCCACCACGGGCACGCTTGCAGAAGTCCAGACGCTGAACCCAGTTTTCGACGGTTTTCAAGCATAAATCGGCCGATACTGCTGCAATTTCACGTTCGATATTCGTACGAAGTTCATTAATCGTCGCTGGCTTGTTGGCATAGACCACAGACTTGACGTAGCCCCACAGGAAACAGTCCAACGGCGTCAAATCGCACGACCGAGGCGGCCAATCGGCTGGACCATTTCATGAGATAACACGTTCTCTAAACTTGGTTTCCAAAAGACTGATTAATGTCACAATCACAAGGTGTGTGGCTTGTGGCGCCGTCCTGTTGGAACCACATGTCCTCCAAGTCTATATCATCCAATTGGGGCTAACAATATTCGGTTATCATTGAACGGTAGCGCTTCCCATTCACAGTAACCTCCCGGTCTTGATCATCATGGAAGAAGTACGGCCCAATGACGCCGCCAGCCCATAAACAGCACCAAACCGTAAGTTTTTCGGGATGACTCAATGATGACTCATGGAGTACATGTGGATTGCTGTCTGACTTATAACGCATATTTTGTTTATTGACGAAGCCATTCAGCCAGAAATGAGCCTCATCGCTGAAAATGATTTTTCGATGAAAATCCGAATCATTTTCAAGTTATTGCTCAGCCCAATTCACGAACATACGACGCTTCTGGTGGCCAAGCGGCTTCAGTTCTTGCGTCAATTTGATCTTGTAAGGATGTAGGCCAAGATCTTTTCGCAAAATTCGCCACAACGACGTCACAGAGATACCCAACGCTTGAGAACGACGTGTGGGAGACAAATTTGGGCTTTCTTCAACTGAAGCCTCAGCGGCAGCAATATTCTCGACGCTACGGGCACTTCTTTGTCTCACTGGCACGGGAACATTTTGTACTGTGCCTGTGGATTCAAATTTTTCCACTAGACGCTCAATTGTCGATCTGCTAGGACGATTATGACGACCATAAATTGGACGTAACGCTCTTAACGTTGAGGCAACTGGCTCTGAATTTCCGTAGTAAATTTTAATAATTTCGACTCGTTGTTGGGTCGTATATCTTTCCATCCTGAAATGGCAAACCTTACTGAAGAGAAATGTCAAAAAAGCGGCAAGAAATATGGCATCGTTTGCTGTCCCTGTCTTTCTACTTTTGTAGCGTCCATGTTGAAAAACCCTTTATTTGCAATTTGGAGGTGCCAATTTTATAAATTTGTGCTCGTAAATTATGAATTGAAGATGTTACATCCCACCTATCGTTTGGAAGGATTTCCCCACAAATTTTGAGATGGTGAATACCGTATCGTTTCTTAAAATTAGCTAACCATCCATCTCTGGCATTAAAATCTTTTCCAGGGTGCAGCATAGTGAATTTGTGCTTAGCTCTTGATTTTAGAATTGGACCAGTTATTGCACAATTACGTTGTCGTTAGTTCAAGAACCATTTATACATGTTTGCCTTAAGATCAGGATACTCCGCTATATGTAATGTTTTCTTGTATGTTTTTTGATATGTTTTCGCAACAGCCTCGAAAATTTCAACGCCAATCATTTTCCGTGAATGCCTTGTCTATTTTTTTTTTTTTTAATATCCACTTTAAATGCCCACTTTAAATCTGATTTGCGATGATTTCTTCAGCTCTGTTGACATTTTTAAATAAAGAATACACAACACAAATTCAAACGCTCACAACTGACTAAATAATGTTGTTTGACGATGAAGATAATCAAAGCTTTTTGCAGCTTAAAACAGAAAAGAATTTCGGGGAATACCAATAATTAAAGCTAGAGCTCAGCGTTGCCTCTAGAAATTATTAGTGACCAAAAAATGGTTGGTTTCAAAAATTCATACGCTCAGACAGGTTAACAGAAAAGTTAACTAGAGCGGTAATTAGAGCGGTACGTGGATGCTGAATTTGGGTTAACTTTACCGAGCGATTAACTTTTACGCGAGTTAACTTTTTTGAGATTCCCCTGAATATCCATCTTAAATTTGGTCTATCACCTTTCTCCTTCATAACTACTCCAATCCATTCATTCATTTTAATTTTTACATCAAATTAAAAAAAATAAAAATGAATTTGTCCCTCAAAATAAATGTGTACCCACCATATTGTGAAAAGAGTGACCAACAAGAGGTGTTTCCTTTTTTGCCTCCATATAAGCGCCTACTCTGCCAATTGATTGGATATGCTTACATATACAAAATGGTCTTATTATCTTTTTACGTAAAGCTAGAAACATAAAGGAAGAAACTATTGATCGTGAGCGATTTATGTAGCAGTTATGGTAGTTATAAGTGGTTAAATAACACCCGCACACGTTCAGTTATGCAGAGGTTAACTATTGGTAAACTATATCTAAATACATACTAAACATAATCTATGTATGGTCATAAATAGTCAAAGCCGATATATCCTCTATCAGATTTTCCAACTTAGTAAAACAAGCAACTGTATTTTACATTAAGGAAATATTATATGTATGACGACTATCAAAACTAGATAGTGTTTTAAATAATTTGTAAGTAATTTGAAATATCCCACCTTCTTTGTAGATGAAAATATTCAGAAGGAAAAAGTTTAATTGAATGTTTAAAATTTACAAAATAATAGTTACGGCCTACATCTGACATGTGCATATTTTTTAAAGTTAAAAATGCACTCTTTAAATATATACAGGTATTTCCATAATAACCAACTTAACGCTAGTTATATACAGGTAATACTTATTATGTAAAGTAAACATTTTAGAAATTCAGCAGTTCTTTTTTTTTTTTTTTTTTAAAATGCGCATATTTTTGTAGAGAATGTAGTTTACAATTATAAACTCCCTTTTAATGCTTTTCTTTTTGTAAGTTTATATTATTGGCCAAATTAAAAGGTTCTTCCACCATTACACATTAAAAAACAGGCAAAAAAAAACTAACACTTTAAAAAGCAACAATGTAGACATTGAGGAGGCACTTACAAAAATAAACAATACAAATTTAAAACAATATAAATGTTTAAATTCCCCCTTTTTGTGTTGTACGAGTTCGTTTAATTTTTCAAAAATGGAACACTCATTTCAAGTTTAAAACCACGAACCATAAAATGTTTAGACAACAAAAACATACAGATATAAGTCAAGTTGATTGATTGTGGTAACACGTTTTTTTTTTTTTTTTTTTTTTTGTTATTAGTTAAGTTAACTCAATATAAAATGGCTTAAGTTAGGTCAGTTACTTATAGATTAATTTCATTTTAATTATTGTATGGGAAAGCCATTAATTTTGTTGAATTATGGAATAAAAGTTTGTAAATTTTAGTCAAAACTAATTTTTTATTCGAAAGATTTATACATGGCATTACCATCTGGAAATGACTTTGGGCATATGGCCACCGCGGCTGTTCTTCACAAAGCTCATTCTGGTCGTCCAATATCGCGCCACTTTCTTAAGCATTACTGGCCTCAGGAAATAATCGACAGGCGTCAAATCATCTGGATGCTAAATCTGGTTAAGTGATGATTTGGCCAGTAAGATAGGTGGTTGTATGGGACGGGGTTGTGAGTTCTCGGGGTTGTAAGTTCTCCTTACGTCTCCAAAGACTTCCGGCAAACGGTGCTCTTATGGTCAAGTTTCCTCATGATCAATTTTTCCAAAGAAACAGGTGACCGAAAAACTTTGGTTGGCTCAGTTTGATATAGTACCCAAACTGGTGATGCTCAATACTTTTCAGCTCATATCTAGAGATTTATGAATCGCCCTCTTACAGACATCTTTCTAAGCACTTCCTTGTACCAAGCGGTAGTGAATGTACGCTAATGGAAATCTGGTGTGGTGGAAGGCTGTGGTCGCATTAGTCATTCTTTTTAATCGCGTGAAGGTTCAGCGATTGTGCTATCTGGTCACAACCGTAGCCATTGAATCGACACCAAAGACAGGGCTATATGGATATATTTGTAAGTGAGTCACTAGGTCTGGAACAATACAGCACAATCTCCCAAAAATAAGAGGGCCTACAGATCGGTCGGAAAACCCATTATAAAGGGTGATTTTTTAGCTATTATCTTTTTGGAAACACTGGTTTAAACAGCTGACGCACCTTTCGTGTTTTGTTTCATTGTCAAACATCTTCGGTTTGGTCTATACTTTAACCATGAATCGTCTTACAAACGAACAACGCTTGCAAGTTATTGAATTTTATTATCAAAATGCGTGCTCTGTTAAGAAAGTTCATCGCGCGCTTCTTCCATTTTACGGACAGTTTAATCGACCCACTGAAGCGGCTATTCGGGCAATTGTGACTAAATTTCGCACCAAATTTACTTTGTTGAACATTAAACCACCAACACGCTTACGTAGAGTGCGAACTGAAGAAAATTTCGCAGCTGCATCGGCCAGTGTTAATGATGACCATCAATTATCGATTCGTCGCCGTTCGCAGCAATTGGGCCTCTGTTACTCAACAACGTGGAAATTTTTGAGGAAGGATTTAGGTGTGAAGCCTTTCAAAATACAGCTGGTTCAAGAACTGAAGCCGAATGACCTACCGCAACGTAGAATTTTTGGTGAATGGGCTCTTGGAAAGTTGGCCGAAGATCCACTTTTTTACCGAAAAATTGTGTTCAGCGACGAAGCTCATTTTTGGCTGAATGGGTACGTAAATGAGTAGAATTGTCGATTTTGGAGTGAATATCAGCCAGAAGCATTGGAAGAGCTACCAATGCATCCAGAAAAAGTCACAGTTTGGTGCGGTTTATGGGCTGGTGGCATCATTGGACCGTACTTCTTCAAAGATGATGCGAATCGTAACGTAACTGTGAATGGTGAGCGCTACCGAGAGATGATATCCAACTTTTTTTTTGCCCAAAATGCAAGAGCTTGACTTGCATGATATGTGGATTCAACAAGACGGTGCCACATGGCACACAGCACGCGCAACAATGGACTTATTGAGAGGCGAGTTCGGTGAACATTTTAAATCACGTTCGGGACCGGTCAATTGGCCGCCTAGATCGTGCGATTTAATTCCTTTAGACTATTTTTTGTGGGGCTATGTTAAAGCTCATGTCTATACAGACAATTCCGCTTCACTTGACGCATTGGAAGACAACATTGAAGCATTTATTCGTGAGATACCGGCCGAAATGTTGGAAAGAGTATGCCAAAATTGGACTAAGCGGATGGACCATTTGAGGCGCAGTCATGGTCAACATTTGCATGAAATAATCTTCAAACATTAAATTATATGGACCGTACTATCGATTCAAATAAACATTTCATGCATTTTTCTGAATTTTATGTATTTTTTTTTTGGAAAACTTTCCTATAGCTCTTAAAAAATCACCCTTTACGTAACCGAAGACGAGCTTTGGGGATAGTTTTACAAGTATAATACAGAAACTGTCATAGGCAGGTCTAAGATCTCAGTCTATACTGATGGTACAAATATGAAAACAAGGAAAGGGTCAGGGGTTTACTCTGGCGATTTTGATAATCGAATGTCGTGTAGAATTTCTGATGAATGTTCTGTCTTTCAGGTCCAAATTCATGGAATTCTCGCAGTATGAAAAAATTTATGGAACGGGAAAATCGAGGAAAATGTTGAAAATGTGTAAAGGAATTTATTGAGTCTCTCAACCAAGAATGAGGGTGTACTACAGAAGTTTTCCGAATCTGTGGAGTGGAAAATTCAGACTTATATTTTAACTCCTGTAACTGGGGAGGTAGCTGACCTTAAATGTATGATGAAATGAACACAATTAACTTCTGGCTGGATTATCCAGGTCCAACAGCCTTTACCAAATCTAGAGAGAATTAAAACACATCTTAAATTTGGTAAAGGGAATAAGAGCCTGCTTAAAGCAGTGCTCACCAGATACTGTGAAATAGGTCTGATGGTTGAATGCGTAGGTGTCGTATTAACAGACTTCTGTAGGAGCTATATGGATGTGAACGAAGAAGAGTCAGTGCAATATCTACTGTGAGTGAGCAAGACTGAAGGAATGGCGCCTCTTATCTAAAAGACAAATATTATTTGATAATTTGTTCAATATTTCGGACTTCATACGGAGCTACTGGTGGTTTGGGGTGTGAACATGACAGAATATCTTGTTTTCTATACTTTCATTGTCTTTTAAAAATCCTTCCTATTTTGGTTCTAAAGAGCATCACTATAGACCACACGACCTCCGAGTGCATTTGATTTTGAGCGGGCTACCCTGCTATCTGACTTAAGGTAGTGGAACTTATAGCTGAGGATCACGATGACTCACATGGCGGCCTTACTGCACCAAAGAAAACCGCAAAACTTGATGACCCGGTGTGATTCTTCATCATCAACAGTCCAAACATTTTAAAGGCAAATTCTATCAACGAACGAAAATGTCATCCATTTTTTTTTTTTTAATTTTTCCTTAAAGAATTTTTTGAAGTCCCAAGACCTTCTTAGCATTTATGGCATTGAAAATCGCAAAAGGCAACCCTTGTATTGGATGTTTTGCAGACGACAACATCGTTTGTCAATCGGATTTCCATAATCGAATGTCAAGCCTTGTGGAGTTTAAGGAATTTTTACAATCCAAAAGTATTTTTTGTCCTTATGTTTTAATCTAAAAATCACAAAACACATTTTGTTGCCATGGTAAAATTCATTCAATTGTAGTCACTTTGCCACTCGATTTCACAAAACATAAGAGAGAAAATTACACCAACTAAGGATCTCTCACAAATTAAAATTCCAAAATCCCAGGCCAAAAATCCTAGATTCCGACTTGCTCAATCTAAAACAATATTTTGAAACAATTTCATAGCCTCTAAACTCGTTTTTAGAAAAAACATTTTTGCATTTAAGCACCTTGTTAATCTATAATCAAAAATATCCATTATCTACAAATTACTATAAATCTTAATAAAGCCAAAACTAAATCAGTAATTTGCCAATTTGTAGCGTGACTTCTTGAAACAAGTAGCGTTACCTTTTCTGCCTTAACATGCCCTAAACATTATTAGCCAACAGTGATAATGTGGCGATACATATGAAACATTAAAAAGCCAGCAAAAGTTTTTGCAACACCAAAAAAAAAAAAAACAAAAGATTATTGGTTACAATCTCCTGGAAAGGTAAAAGATGCAGCAGCCACTACTGCTGACATGATGATATGCTGATTTGTGCAATGAAAAGAAATCCATCACAATTTCCACAACAACTAAAAAGAAAAGCGAACGTCAAAGTGATCGCACAACAAACTACATGAGGTTTGTTGTCTTGAAGTGATCAACGATAATTTTCAGCAATTATACCAACTATTTTGAATAGTTCAAAGGCCATATTACTGAAACGAATTTTGTGAAAAACTTAAACTAAGCAGAAGTAGAAGTCTAACGAAATTTCAACGTACTGATGCCTGTAACTATAACAACATTTTATTGTCAGATTTACACTTCACTGCGGGAAAATTGTACCATACGATCGATAAGACCAATGACGACGTTTAAACTTAATGTAGATAGAGAGACAGAGAGAGCGATCGAGCGACCACATGACTGAGTGAGCTTAGTTTTGTTAATCTGACGATCGGTAGCTTAAATACGAAAAAAAGGCCTAAGGTAGTGCTGATTTTAGAAATAAAACAACATCAAAAAAGCATTAAAAGGCTACAAAAAGAAAAAAAGGTAACAGAGTTTAAACTGATGCTGCTTCTGTCTGTAGTTGCTGTTGTAGCTTTTGTGGTGGCTGATTATGATCATCGTTTGCCGTCATCGTCAGCTAGTGATCGCTTTGTTAACGTTACTTCAATGTAGTAATATCAAGATGTTAAGCTTTGGTAGAATTTTTTATTTTTTTGGGAATCTTCGCTGGTGCTGGTTTTGCCACACCAACTGAAACGTGATGTATGATGCGATAGTTAAAAGCGTTTTTCTTAAAGAACATACGAGTGCTATGAGTTGCTTTTGTTATTGCTGCACAATTTCCAATATTCAGCGACAGATTCGTTCCACCGTATTTGCTATTCTTCTCAATACTAGCGGTAGCTCCCACTACTATAACAATTCACGTCCAACACGTATAATAATAAGCAATTTTGATTTTAGAGCAGATTATGTTTTATTCTATTCAGCTTAGAATTTCAACAAAGTTATTACCGCAACATCCCAGTAATATATTCTGTTGCAAAAATGAATTTGAACAAGCAATAATTCTACTTTTCAACACTTTCTACTGTTATACCTTTATCAAACTGTTCTTCAGGTACTAGGTGAGGAACTAGATCTGCGATTAGTTCTGCTTAAGTTTATAATATTGTCTTACTTCCTCGGAATAAGCTAATTTGGAAATGATGGCAAAAAAAAAATTAGTTCTAGAACAGAAAGATGGATTTTCAATTTAAAGGTTGCGGGTTTATCGATTTGGGGTTATAATTACTTGTTCATGTTGTACCAGATTTCATGTCAATATCTTCATTGGTTTAATAGTGTACTGGCTTTTGTACACAACTAAAAGAGAATTTGTTAATATTAGCAATGTCCGTTCGATTTCGTTGAACAAAGTTTAACGAATATAATATTATAATAATATAATAATCTATATATATAAAATTCATTTTCTGTTTGTTTGTTTGTTTGTTTGTTTGACCGCTATACAAATTTTTATTTTTCAACGGATTTTCCTGCAATTTTGTACACACGATCCCTGTACTCCAGCTAAGGTCACCATATGCTTCCTATCGACCACGCCTACTTTTACGCCCACTTTTTGTATACAATTAATTTTCTGCTTTGTTTTTTATTTCTTCGCTATACGAATTTCTATTTGCCAACGGTTTTCTCTGAAATTTGGTACACACGATCTCTGTACTCCAGGTAAGGTCGCCATATGCTTCTTATCGGCCACGCCTACTTTTGCGACAACCTTTTTAATTTTTTATGGGTTTCGCTTGAATTTACTGCAAATTATTCTCAAATCCCAGGTAAGGTCGTCATATACTTTTATCGGCCATGCCCACTTTTTTTAATTTTCTATATACGCTTTTAGTGTTTGTTAACATATTTTAATATTTCAATGGACTTCCCAAAAATTTTGTGCATAAATCTCATTACTTACTACTCTTGAGTTAACACCATTATGAAATAAAAATTTTAAATCAACCTATTATAAATTTTCCCCTCTTATCTCTTTTACTATATGAGTTGCAACACCCCAAAATTAGTTCAGATTTATTTCATGGGTGAACAGATACAGGTTGACCACAGCTGCAGGATTACTCCGACCTATTACAAATATTTCCATTTCATCTTTTTCACTGTATAAATGAGTTGTAAAGGTGGAAAAATAACTATTTGCAATTGTGCCATGCACATGAAAGCATAGCATATAGGCCGAACTAACTCAAATGCAAAAAGAGACTAAACAAAACTCTAAAGAATCCGATCAGACCCAAATTCGTATCGAGTCTCAACGAGTTAGACAATCTAAGTCGATAAATGCTGAAACACCTGAGCAAACCCACGTCTTCAAGCCCAAAGATCAAGACAAGCTTGGTAAGAGAAGCGAAAATGCCTGAATCTTCTTCAGTGCGTCTAGAAATCCAGCAGCTAAGACAAGCTTAGCCGAGGGAATGTGAAACTCCGGAAACGACTCAACAATGCTTTCAGGCCCAACGGATAAGACAAGCTAACTCCAGGGAACGTGAAACTCTTGAAATGACTGTAATATCCCTACCAGAAGACTTTTGTAAGTTGGTTTTGCACAAAAACTTGTTCCAAACATAACGTACATAAGAAAACAATCTCTTACGGTAGCAGGTATCAACTTAGAATCTCCCTGTTTTTCTCATAAACAATTATTTGCCGCCTGCTCCAGAGTTCGGAGCCAGCACAAACTTTTCGTATATGCACCAGAAGGAAAAACCAGAATTGCTGTATATCCCCAAGCTCTAGAATAACTAAAATTCGTAACGCGATGCGCTCGCGGAACACAGCTGCGCTCAAATATCGGATGGTCTCAAAAATATAATTTGGCAATTAAAATAGGTTGACAGCAACTGCGCGGCAGCACTAGTGTAGCTGCAAAACTCGCGAAAGCGGCGCGCGGACGCGGACGCAACGCGCTCGCGAACACAGCTCAGCTAAAATATCGCAATAATCTGAAAAATATATTTGGCGATTAAAATAAGTTGATGACAACTGCGCGGCCGCACGGGTGTAGCTGCCAAACGCGCGGAAGGGGCGCGCGGATGCGAAAAGGGTGCGCGGATGCGACGCGCTCTCGGAACACAGCTCAGCTAAAATGTAGGAATTTTCTGAAAAATATATTTTGGCATTCAAATAAGTTGACGACAACTGCGCTGCAGCACGGGTGTAGCTGCCAAACGCGCGGACGGGGACGCGACTTGCTCGCGGAACACAGCTCAGTGAAAAGTCTTATGATAAATGTTATCTACGGATGTGCAATAATTACTACACTATAAGCAGTTGCTTAAAGCAACCTTTTGGCACTCATTTTCCGTTTTTCTTTGACGTCTCTGCTCAATGATGATCACTTATTGAACAAAGTAATTCAATTTTTAAAAGTTCTGATTCCTTTAATTTGCAAACGATTCCGTTATATTTGATGTTTATAAATAAACTTTAAAAAAAAACTTGAGGCGGTTTCGCAGCTTATTTTTGAAGTATTTTTGCTGTAGCGTCTTATAAAAAAAAGTTCTAAATTAAAAAAGCACCAAATTTTAAATTGAAATAAAACATGAATTTGTTCCCCAAAAAACGTGAACATGAACAAATTCCCCAATCCCATACAAATTTTTTGGGAGTAAGTTAATTTTTTTGAGGAATGGTTCATCGGGGACTAAGTACTCAGCGCCTGGTAAGCATAGTGAACCATTTTTCACGTCAAATGCCTTTGGATCCCGGGCAAGACCGGGTAAAAACAGCTAGTCTAATATAAACGAATTCCATCTTTTCAAGAAAGATTTTTGGGAGATGCTAACAGTTGCATGAAGCCAGGGAAACCATAAACAAAAAAGAGCTCCAGACGAAAAAAGACATCAACTGCTGAACAACATGTCAATGAAATTAAAGCTCTGGTACTAAAAAAATTCCCGATTGTCAATAAAAGATCTTTTTCGTGCCATCAGCATATCAAAAGAACCAGTCTTTAAAAGATATATCATAGAACGAAATGAAATGCATCATTATGGACGCGGAGACTTGGATCTTTACCTAAGACCAGTCAACGCATATCATGCAAAAGGTAAAGCAAACCCGAAAAGGTTTCGCTAAAGTCGTTCAAAAACCAATATCATGTTAAGAGTTTTTTTCGATTATTTTTGTCTGGGAGCATTATGAATTCCTTCCGCCAAACCAAACAGGTAGCAAGGAATATTATTTTAGTGTTATAAATCGTTGTCGTTGCCGCTTTGAATATTATTTTAGCAACCGACTCGAGAATTGGAAAAAACGTTGACATAAGTGTATCATTCTATCCCAGAGGCCGTAACTTTCAGCCTTTTAGATCTTTAGTGATTTGATCCCGAGATCTCCAGCTTTTAGGTTAATATTCAGGGTGCTCCGTTTTTAATGACAGCGTGTAAATATTGAATAACTTAAACAACCCATGTTCATATGTGTGATATTTTTAATCCATTTGTACTATTTTTTGAATACACCGTCAAGAAAACGGGCGCCTTTATTGGTTACGGAAAAATGTGCCCTTTTAGATATATTTTCCATAACTTTTTCGATCTTCTAGAAGTGGTATAGCGAAGGTTTCAGCACGATTGTTCGTATTAAGTTCATCAATGATCTGAGGTTTGTTGGCACATACTTTTCTTTTCAAACAACCACATTAAAAGAAGTAAAAAGGGGTCAGATCTGAAGAACCGGCTGGCCGGTCAATGTTGCCATATCTGACGTCACACGCCCAAGGAAGATTTGTTGCAGAAATGCCACGTTTAATTTTGAGTTCACCATCTTGTTGAAACCATTAACCGTCCATACTTTTTAGCGCATTTTTGGGCAGGTATAATGAGCCAATATCCACCGATATCGTTTCCCATCGACATATTATCTCTGCATGCCATCCATCGACGTCCAAGACGATCCAATGAACTGAAACGGCAAGAGAACGTGTTTCCGATAACACAAGTGAGACATATCATCGGAGAGCTCATCGTTTTGGAGTCGGTGAAACCACTTGCCGGCGCATTTTGAATGATGATTTTCATTTTTTTCAGTATAAAGTGCAATTGACTCAAACAATTTTGCTACAGCCCGACCCACAGTGGGTGAAACGCTCAATCGAGCGGATTTAAATTAATATCTCGGCTGTTTCTGATCCGATCGGCTCCAAGCTTTCAGGAATAATTTTCTATATATCCCCTAATATATGTGCCAAGTATCGGACCAATTGGTCCACTATAATCGAAAATTTCTATGTTTTCATACGATTTAAATTAAAATAGTTTATACTCATATTTGAATATTTTTAATTTTTAATTTTTTTATTTGTATTTTTATTTTAAAAGTTTTTTATTAAAATTTAGCAAATAATAATATAAAATGTTAATAGAAATTATTCAGAATCTGAGCTATCAGTGTATGAACATGGATCCTGCAGTTCAGCACAAGAAAGTAGATTTTTAACTTCTCTGTCTAATGCAATATTTTTTTTGGAAGACCTAGAAGTAGATTTAGACAATGTTGATATAAAGGGATCTGAGGAAAACAAGAGTGCATGCATCAGGTCCTCCATTGTATGCTTTCGAGAAGTTTTGCGTGTGTGATGCAAGCGGAAATTTCGGACGTCTTTATTTCTAGCCTCAAGTGCTTCTTCCGACATCATGCCAATTGGTAGCACAACATTATTTAGAATTTCTGCTCCATGAATTAAAATTTCTGCTCCATGAATTAAAATTTTGAACTAGGCATGTAAAACCATGGATATTCATTAACATATATTTGAGCTGTTGCAAATGCATATTGCCGAAAAGCATCTGGATTAACATCGTATCCACAAGCCATAGCACGCAAAATTAAACTTAATCTTTTAATAACATCTTCACTAACACCTGTTATTTGGGCAGCCAAATTGGGTCGTTGAAAGAACCTTGTAGCTGTGTTGCCGTTATTTGTATTGCCACAACCAGCCATTGGTATATCCACAAGTAACGCCATTTTCTTTCTTAGCTCGTTTTGTATGTCTACTTTCCTTTTTTCAACTACAGCTTTATCGGAACCACGAATCTGCCACTTTTTAATGGGAAGCCTGTATGAAATATGAATGACGCACTCAATACAACGAATCCACGCATGAAGAGTGAATAAACCATACTGGAAAAAATTTTCATTTACTGGTAGCTTTTGGATCACATTCAGATCTTTCATCATTTTCGATGTAGCTTTACAAATTCCGCACGTTTGTGATGATGTTTCCACAAAAGTACTAAACACTTTTCCATCTATAATTGTCATATAGAACTGATGATGAACTTGGAATGTGCTTGCACTTGTTTGTCTAATATTTGATATTTGAGTTTCAATACTCTCAACCTCGATATTGACCACGTTGGATGTTTCCTTCTGACAACTAATTTTGATTGGTCTGCAGAAGCGAGTTGAAGAAGGTCGCGAATTTTTCCAAATAATGATCCGAATTGCACTTGCAATGGTACAATGCAAACCTTAAACATATGCTCATCGATCATATTCTTTTCAGGATCACTATATCGTTGCCGGTAGGTAGAATGTCCACTACTACCATCACATCCCCATTTATAACTTGCAAACAATTTTTCATTTTCATTGGTACAGAATTTTTGAAATAAATCAGGGTGTGCTGCAATTATCCTAGCAACAGTGTGGTCCACCTAGCTCTGAAGGGGCACTTCTGCAGACGAATCTGTCACCAATAATCCACAAGGATAGCACCTTTGCTTAGCTAGTCTCACAACATCATAGCTTGGGTAAATGTTGGCACTTCGATTTTTGGCACCAGCCTGCATTAATTTGTACGAGTGTTTCGTATAACCTCCATCAATATAAAGAGCCAAGGCCTCTTCTGGAGGATATTTAACAGGTAGTAGGCTCTCAGATTCAATACTTTTCTTAATTTTTGCAGCCATGACATCATTTTGAACCAACATTGAAATTACTTTCGATGCAGTTCTTTTTCCCGTCCTGTAAAGACTAGATCGGGTTGCCGCAATTAGCTCGCTGCACGAAGATTCATTTATTAATGACGATACTTTATGGACTTGACTTTTTACACTACAAGCTGAGAACTCCTTTACCGGTCGTCCAACTTGTGTAGAAGTTGTTGGAGCAATTAACTCAAGGTGAGAAGGAGACCTTGTTTCTTTTTTCAAAATATGGTAATCTTCTATTGCAATCTTTCCATTTTTCCACTATCTTGACAATAAAAATTCTTAATTTTCTACCCATTTCACGGCATTGTTCTTCGTTATGATTATTTTTATCAATTATATTATTGAATATGTGGTTTTAGACGGAACAGCTTCGTTATACCATATTAAAAAAAGTTTTCTTTTTGAGACTGGCGATACCTACAAAATGAGAGTCGCAAAAAGTGGCAAAAGATTTTGGCCATTTTACATTCACAGGAAACAGTACAAACAAAATAAATAAGATTTGGAGCGGAAACTCTTGGTCAAAAAAAGATCTCTTCAGGTTCACTAAATGACATTCAACGGAGGACACATCGAAGGCTATTTTATGCTGATATTTGTAACAAAAATATATAAAACACAAGCCGCAACAATTTTTTTAATAAAAACATAACACAAACTTAAAAAAAAAAACACTTTACTTGGCAAATATGAAAATATTTTTTTTATTTACAAAGCTCGTTTTGCACTATGTCAAATGGCGGGAAAATTTATTACAGCACCTGTTGAAACATATGGTATGTTTGAAAGCTCACAGCTGTTCGAATATATAAGTTACAAGAAAACAAAAGTTATCGATAAACTCAGTGGAATATTGATGACAGACTCTGTAAAAGGCAGGATCGCCATATAGTGTAGGTGGGACGCCAGCTAGGATCACCAAATTATATAAAAATCGCTGGACCGTTATATAATGTATGCCTTGTAGCAATCTACGTACATAGTGGCATTTAAATTTAATATAGTGTATGTATTGGGGCAGGATCGGCATATAGTGTATGAGGGGGCAGGATCGCCATATAGTGTTAGCTTGGCAGGATCGCCATATAGTGTAAGAAGGGTGTATGAAAGGACACTAAGATTGGGTGAGAACCGGACCAATCTCAGGAGGAATTTTGTTAAGTGCTTTCCTCAAAGCAGTTCCCGCGTGCACGCTAGATGCACTTTTTTATACAGCACGTAGGCAGATTATGCCAATGTTTGAACCCTTTGGCAGAATATGCCAGTAAAAAGAGAAAATCTCTGTTTGGTTTTAATTATAACCCTTTCAAATCAGAATTATAATTGATTATTTATTTTAAAATGCTGGTCTTTTATATCATTATAATTTAATATATTTTTACTTAATTTAAATAATAGTCTTCTCTTTTCTTTACATTCGCATATTACAAATTCATTGATTTTTGAACGTTGGACTCAATAGCCAATCAGAAAACGTTCAATAATCAATTTAAATTTTTCCCCTCAAAATTTGAGTGACATTCCTATTTGTCATGGGTTATTGACACAATTTGAATTTTCACAAATTTGTCATTCTGCATTCCAGTGATATTTAATTACACAATAATTTATTGTTTTGTAATTCAACCCTTTAACCAAGGTTAGTGTACTTTGTGGTATGTGTTGAATGAAAAGAAAAGATATGCAAAAAAAAATAAATAAATGTAAACAAATAATTACAAATAAATATGTGCATGTGCATATAGTAAACAAAAATAAACAAACAAAATATAAACAAATAAAGATGAATAAATGAAATAAATAAAGATAAATGAAGATGTGTGTAACATCATCACACCCCTACCCTTAAGATGAAATTTATGGGTTTTAGAAAATTCATGAATTTCATTACTTAAAATAAAAATGTTATTTTTGTTTCTCTTAAACTTAGTGGTTATTCTAATTTTGTTTTTGTGATATAATATTATATAAAAAAAATGTAATAAGTAATTTCTATATCTATTTATTAACAATATAAATAAGTAAGTTTACTATGTGCTCTTATATGTAGTAATTAACAATCTATACAATTTTACATTTTCATTTACGTTTATATAATTTTAAAGTATTATTATGATATGATTTCATATTTCCTTTTACATCTAAAATTGAATTTTCATTTTCAGTATTTATAATTTCATATGGACCATGAGTAGGACAAGTATTTTTTCTCCTACTTTCATATTTTACTAATACTAAATCTCCTTTTTTAAAGTTGCTAACATTAGTGTAATTATCATATTGTATTTTTCTTTTCACTTTTGCTATTTTAATTAATTTTTTAGCTCTATCTAATGCCGATGCTATTCTAGCTTTGAACTCGTTTGCATAATTTTCTAGATTATAGACTGGCTTGTTATCTGTAATTTTGTCTGTGGGTAGTCTCGCTAATTTACCAAATACTAACTCAAAAGGTGTGTACCCTGTATCTACGTGTGGAGTTGTGTTATATGCAAATGTGTAGTATTGAATCCAACAATCCCATTCCTCATTTTCCGTAAAGTTCAATAAGTATTCGTTTAGGACTCTGTGATTTCTTTCTAAGGAACCTATTGTTTGGTGGTGATAGGGAGTGGAAAATTTCTGTTCTATTTTTAACATGTCGCATATTTCTTTCAGTAATTGGTTAGCAAATTCCGTACCTCTGTCAGATTTCAAGATTTTAAAAGTGCCATATTTAAGTATGCATTGTTCCACTAAAACTTGAGCGATGCTCTTAGCTTCCTTTGTTTCCATAGGATAGGCTATAACATATTTGCTTAAATCGCATTGTAGCGTGAGAATATATCTATAATTATTGGATAACCTAAGTGGACCTATCGTATCGATAGAAATTATTTCAAAAGTATTATCTGGTGTGTCAGTAATTCGCATTTTTTCTTTTATGTTTCTATACTGCTTATTCTTTAAGCATGAATCACAATTATTAATGTATCTCTTAACCATCTTGTTCATATTTTTCCAAATGTATCTTTGTTTTAATCTTAATATGGTCTTTCTGATTCCTTGATGTCCTCCAATTGGACTATCATGATATTCTTTAATTAAATTTAATTGCATGTCTTTATCTACTATTCTCTGCAAAGGCTTATATAAAATAATATTCAAATAAAGATTCTTTAATCTTTTCAACATTTTATTATAAATAGACGTGTAGGTTTCTTTAAACCTTTTCATTGACACGTGTTCAAATATTTCATTATCTACTGATAATGCGAGATCTCGTATCCGATTTTTATTCATGTAAGTAATTAATTTCTCCATAATCATGTCTAGACATGTAGGATTATCGTTAAAACCTATGATAAAATCATCTTGAACTTTATTAATTTGACCGAATTCTAACTTCATAGAAAACATCATTTTGTGCACATTGTTGACATCTGAAATGGACGTACATTCCCATATATGAATATCTTTGGTACTGTCTCTATTTTCAGGAATTAAATTTTGCCTTGCTTGCATACTTCTTGTGATGGGTAGTAATTTCTTGCTAACTGCCTCTTCATTACATGTGGGAATCATTGTTTTTAAAATATCAGAATTAATTTGAATTCTCGATAACGCATCTGCATTAGTGTTCATGCTGCCCTTTTTGTAAACTATATCAAAGTCGTAATCACATAAATCTAATCTAATTCTTGTTAGTTTAGAAGATGGATTTTTATGTGAAAATAGCGAAACGAGTGGTCTATGGTCTGTTACTACTGTAAATTTTCTACCGTACAGGTATGGTCGGAAAAAATTTATGGACCAGTGAATAGCTAGTAGTTCTTTTTCTATTACGGATTTGTTTAAATCGTGTTTTTGAAGTGATTTACTTGCGTATGATATTGGTAAATCGTTACCGTTGTTATCTTGCGAAAGTATAGCTCCTAATGCATAGTTTGATGCATCAGTGGTAAGTACAAATGTTTTCGAAAAATCTGGATATTGCAAAACAGGTGGGTTAATTAACTTCATTTTCAAAGTTTCAAATGATTTTTGGCATTCGTTAGACCAGTTGAATATTTGACCTTTCTTTAACAGATTATTCAGATATTTGGTTAAATCTGCAAAGTGAGGTATAAATCTTCTATAGTAATTACAAAATGCTACAAATCGTCGAACTTCATCCGCATCTTTTGGAACGGGATAATTTTCAATTGTCTTATGTTTTGCAGGATCAGTTTTTATGCCGTCTTTAGTTATTAAGTGTCCTAAATAAACGACCTCAGATTTTAAAAATACACATTTACTTGCGTTTAGTTTTGGATTATATTTTCTTAATCTAATAATTAGTTATTTATAGTTCGGTTCGAGATCATGTATACATTTTCTAATACTAGAAAAGATAATACTTTATGCAATGTAAGAGAAATTTGGAAAAAATTGAAGACAGCGCTAGATTTTCTTAATCTTTCAAAAACATTAATTAGGTTTTCATTATGATGTTTTAAACTACATCCAAAAATAATGATGTCATCTACGTAAAGAAAAGCTTTGCTATCTAGACCTGGAAGTGCGATAGTTAACATTCGCTGGAAACTATTCGATGAAATTTTCAATCCAAAAGGTAATCTTTTAAATTGATAGTGTCCATCTGATGTTGAAAATGCAGTATGATGTCTAGAATTTTCATCTAACATTATTTGATGAAAAGAGCTAGTCATATCTAAAGTTGAAAAATATTTCGCTCTACCCAGTTTGTCTAGTACATCTTCTAATTTTGTTAATGGAAATTTGTCATTTACTAATTTTTTGTTGAGTTGTCTAAAATCAACTACAAGTCGCCATTTCTTCTTATCTCCATCGTTCTTCTTTGGTACAACAAGCAATGGTGAGTTGTACGCACTAGTCGAATTTTCTATTATATCATCGTCAAACAGTTTTTTAACCTGTTGATTTATTTCAGAGTTCAGAAAAAAACACACACTGAATAAAAAACTCGTACATATATGTAAACAAACATAACTTAGACCAACACACACATATTTTTATTTTCATATCAATCATGTTTGTTTTTAAATTTTCTTCGGTGCCCAACACAACCACGACTGTGTTCGTTTTAATATTTCGTTATTTACACGAACATTTTTCTATCACGTACTTTTTTTTTCAATCACACATAAAGCACACATTTTTGAGTGTTGCTTTATTTGAAGTTGATGTTCTGGTACGTGTAGTGAAAAAAAACACAGAACATGTAAAATAAACAGGTTCGAGTTCAGTTATATTTTAAGTCGTGTTGTGGCTCGTGTAGTAAGAAAAAACACAACATGTACAATAAACAGGTTCGAGTTCAGTTATATTTTAAACACGACTTAAAATATAACTGAACTCGAACCTGTTTACTGTACATGTTCTGTTGTTTCTTACTACACGAGCCACAACACGACTTAAAATATAACTGAACTCGAACCTGTTTATTTTACATGTTCTGTGTTTTTTATTTCACTACACGTACCAGAACATCAACTTCAAATAAAGCAACACTCAAAAATGTGTGCTTTATGTGTGATTGAAGCAAAAAGTATGTGATACAAAAATGTTCGTGTAAATAACGAAATATTAAAACGAACACAGTCATGGTTGTGTTGGGTACCGTAGAAAATTTTGAAACGCACATAATTGATATGAAAATAAAGATATGTGTTGGCTGCTTTTGAACAGAACATTGTGTGTTTCGTGTGTGTATTTTCTGAACCTTGATTTATTTCCTCGATTTGTGTCTGTGGCAAACGATAATTTTTTATATACACAGGTGTTTCATCTGATACAGTCAAATGTTGTGTATAAAAATTGTTTGCTGATAGTTTGTCTCCTTCCATATGAAAAATATTAGAATATTCTTCAATTATTTCATTTAGAGAATTTTTAGCATAATTATCTCTACTATCAATATTTAAAGTATCTAATAATTTCTCAAATCGTTTTCTGTCTGTATTAGTAAAATTCTGTTTATTTCTAGTTACACAAATATAATTAGAGATTGGCTCAACGTTGAATTCAATATTTTTAAGCTTCACATCTTTATCAGTTGTGTTAAGTATTTTTACATGAGCAATTCCTTCTTTTGGAATGATGCAATTACTTAAAAATACTCCTTCCTCTAATTGTCTGTTTAGAATCAAACTGTCTTCCGTTAAATTTACGTTAATTTGATGTATGACTTCGCTTCGTTTGGGTATAGTTATGTAAAAATCTCTTAAGACTTTTGATTTCATAGGTATAGTATATTCTTCATTCTCAACAACAAAAGTTATAGTAAAAGTTTCATAGTCTATTTTAGCTAATAGTTTATTTAAAATATCGCGACCTATTATTCCATCTGTTATAATTGGAAAATCGGCTTCTATTATTTGGAATTCGTGTGAAATACTTTTATTAAATATGCTAAAATGCATATCAAGTGTACCTAACGAGGTAATGGATTCATTTGAAATGCCTGACAACGTACAACAATTATTTTCGTTAATTGTTTCATTTATATTAAGAACATTCTTTTTGCATAAAGATATGTCAGCGCCAGTGTCCACTAGGAAAGTTAAATATTTGTTATCTAATTTATATTTTAATTCTATATAATTTGTAATGTTATTTGTAATATTAAATATTTTATGTTTATTATTTCCGGAAGGTGCATTTAATTGTTCGCTTGAGTCCCCTCCGGACTCTGGGAGTTTTCCTGTAACACGTGTATGTTTCGTGAACTATTGTTATTGTTCCTTCGATTTTGGTTATTATGTCGATTTTGGTTATTTGAATTATAATTGCCATTATTGTTATTATTTCTATTCGAATTATTATTGTAACGGTAGTTGCTATTCGAATTTCTGTTAGAATTGTTTCTATTTGAATTATTATTACTGCTGTCTGAATAATTATTGTTAGTATGTCTATTTGAATTGTGGTAATCTCTACCCGTGTTATTGTTTCGTTGGTTATAAATGGAATTATTGCTTCCTTGATTGTTCCTTCTATTTGGATTGTTTCTGTTAGGATTGTTGTAGGTATTGTTCCTGTTTCTACTAAAAAACATAACTTGGTTTTCTACTTGACCTTCTATATTTAATGCTAAAGTTACTGCTTCATTTAGTGTTTTTGGTTGTGCAGCAAATATTGTACTTATATATTTTTCATTCAAACCTTGTTTGAATATATTAAGAGAATATATTTCATTTATTTTTTTCACGTTGTGTATTTCTGTTTCATTTTCTAACTTTAACTCTTGTATTTGCACTTCGTTTAGTTCGTCAATTAGTTTCAAAATTTTATCACTATAGGTTCTTATTGAGTCATTTCGTTGTTGAAATGTAGAAAGTAGATTTTGTATTTTACTCACTGTTCGATTATTCTTATACCTATTTGTGAGCAATGTTTTTAGGGAATTAAAATCTGTTAATGGGTCGGAACCAATTGCCGTTCTAACCGTTGAGCTACATTTTACGTTTATTACGAAATTTATTAAGACTGGTTTAGACGTATCATTCAAGGTGTCGTATATTAATTTTATTATTGTCAGAAATGGTTTAAGTTCTTGAAAATTACCTTTGAATTCAGGGATTATCTTGAATGCCGTTTCTAGATTAAAAGACGCCATGTTCGTATTGTTTTCTATTTCTGGTTCTAATTCTGTTATATGTGCTTCTATTTTTTCTTCTCCCTCTGGTTGGGGTTCTTCTGTTTCCATTGGTCTTAATAGTTTTGTTATTTCCTTCTCTAGTTTTACTAATGTATTCAAAATGTTTTCCTTTTCTCCTAATTTGGTTTCACTTATTATTTCCTGACTAATTTCCTTGACTACTTGTAATTTAGCTTTAATTGTTTTTTGTGTATATCTCCTATTTGGCTGTTTTTTTAAATTTCTTAAAAGTTCTTGTATAATATTAAATTTGTCCATTTAAGGTAAAATAATATTTGTTTTATTTAACTAAAGTATCTAATTTTTAAACATTTGCGGCGCAAATCCTAGATGCCGTTTTAATAGCATATTTCTTATAGTGCTGTTGCACTTTGTATAAAATAATTGCAAAAAAAATACAAATTATTACTAATATTATATGTAAGGTGTGGTCATCTTCTTCGATTGCTGGAGTCGGTGTACGTATTGTCACGAATTTCTCGATGATTATGTGTTGTTTGTTTTCCGTTGTCTATTACGTTATTTGCTTCATACCCTGCCAGCATGAGCATTATTGATGTTTCTAGCTTTTTCCAGAAACTCATCCTAGTCTAATAACCGTAATTGTTGATAAAATTTATTTTTCTGCTCCCCTTGGCTGATTGCGATAAGTCTTCTTAGCTCTTTTCGCTGTTTGTTTACCTTGGTTTTCTTGCCGCCCCTTGATCTTTTCTTTATTGGCTCTGGTGATAGATGAATTTGTTTTGTTGTTCGCCTTTTATATTCTTCTATGGTCAATGCCCTAGGACCATGACTTTTGGGTGTTGCTATGTACTCTGGTATGTTCTTTGAAATACCCTCTGGTACGTATTCTTCGTCAACAGCTTGGTTGTTATTTAATAGTTCCTCATATTTTCTTACCATTCGGTCGATTTCTTCTTTTGATGGGACGTCCTTTAGTGTCGGAAGGATTTCATTGGTGTTGACAGACATTTAGCTAGTTGATGGTTCACCATTAAAGGGATCAGTTTTTTGTTTTTACAGGATTAATTGATTGATGATGGCAGTATTGGTTTTCGCACAATTTATCTTTGCAGGCATCTATATAGTGGTGTAGGTGTTTACAGGATTCGGAAACTTCGTTGTCCAGGGTCTAATTTGCAAGGATCGGGCAACAGAAGTTTTTACCAGGATCAAATTTGCAGGATCGGTGTTTGCAGGATCGCCATATAGTGTAAAAGGCAGGATCGCCATATAGTGTAGGTGGGACGCCAGCTAGGATCACCAAATTATATAAAAATCGCTGGACCGTTATATAATGTATGCCTTGTAGCAATCTACGTACATAGTGGCATTTAAATTTAATATAGTGTATGTATTGGGGCAGGATCGGCATATAGTGTATGAGGGGGCAGGATCGCCATATAGTGTTAGCTTGGCAGGATCGCCATATAGTGTAAGAAGGGTGTATGAAAGGACACTAAGATTGGGTGAGAACCGGACCAATCTCAGGAGGAATTTTGTCAAGTGCTTTCCTCAAAGCAGTTCCCGCGTGCACGCTAGATGCACTTTTTTATACAGCACGTAGGCAGATTATGCCAATGTTTGAACCCTTTGGCAGAATATGCCAGTAAAAAGAGAAAATCTCTGTTTGGTTTTAATTATAACCCTTTCAAATCAGAATTATAATTGATTATTTATTTTAAAATGCTGGTCTTTTATATCATTATAATTTAATATATTTTTACTTAATTTAAATAATAAGACTATTATTTAAATTAAGTAAAAAATTAAAAAATTAAGTAAATTTTCTTTACATTCGCATATTACAAATTCATTGATTTTTGAACGTTGGACTCAATAGCCAATCAGAAAACGTTCAATAATCAATTTAAATTTTTCCCCTCAAAATTTGAGTGACATTCCTATTTGTCATGGGTTATTGACACAATTTGAATTTTCACAAATTTGTCATTCTGCATTCCAGTGATATTTAATTACACAATAATTTATTGTTTTGTAATTCAACCCTTTAACCAAGGTTAGTGTACTTTGTGGTATGTGTTGAATGAAAAGAAAAGATATACAAAAAAAAATAAATAAATGTAAACAAATAATTACAAATAAATATGTGCATGTGCATATAGTAAACAAAAATAAACAAACAAAATATAAACAAATAAAGATGAATAAATGAAATAAATAAAGATAAATGAAGATGTGTGTAACATCATCACAAAGCAACTTAATCGCATTTCGGAACGGAGAATCCAACTCAACTAACATATCGCGTTGTTTTGATCGATCGTGGTACAAATTGTACTGAATTGTAATTTCAAAAACATGCGTCCCTAAGTCAATCGGTTGACAAATTTCAAAGTTATTAAATGTAGCCATAGCGACAGAAGAGATGGCACACCCTCTAGTGACTCATGTGAATACAGTCTCATGTGTGAATACAGTCTCATTTTTTATCCTTTAAAAGTATTAATTCTTTTGGCCAAAACTTTAGATGCTTCGATGAGCTTATTTCTAGAAGTATTACAGTTAAGTTTAGTTTCATCGAGAGTAATGAAATGTTCTCTTACTTTTCGTCACCATTTTCAATTGAAATTCAGCTAATATTCTTGCAGAGACTTTCATTTCTTCCTTGTGTCTTCAAACAAGAATTACATATTCACGAAGTAAATTCAGTTCTCTCAAATTAATACTGTTCAAGAAATTCCCGTACCCATTGACCAGAAATTGGCTTCCTCAATTACGTAGACAGAACTAAAAACAAAAATTATGGCAGCCAATCTTCTTGCTTTACATACAGATTTCAATTCTTTTAAGGAATTGTTCGATTGGCAAAAAACAGAATTTTCAAAGCAAAGTTTCTTTCTTTTCGAAACGTTAATTCGAGGAAGTTGACTTTATATTGGCTGGTAAGCTACTTGGTTTACTGTTTACCACCACCACTAGCTACTTCTGTTAGTTTTCGAGACAGACTCAGTTCAAGTATCTGCAAAAACAATTCTTTCAATCAAAAAAAAAATTGGAAAAGCTTTATTCTAACAATGCTTTCAAAAGCACTACTTCTGGAGTAAGCACGGGGCATTCTTGTTACTTATTGAAATGTTGGTGTTAACTTCTATTGACTTGAATAAATCTTTATCAGTTATAAGGTTTCTGTTGCTTATCCTTCTAATTACAATTTTCGAATTAAACAAACATAGCGAACAATCATTTGAATTCTCCTGCAGATAATGGTCCTTCTGGTTAGGGGGGGAATTCGTTAGTTGTACTACTGTTGAGCTTTATAATAAATAAGTGAATGTCTTTACATGCGAATTGTTTATATTAAAGTACCAAATGCTTCTAAAATTCTGGCCATCACACTGTTAAACTGACTTTTTTAATTTATAAAAAGAGTTTTATTATTTAGTTTATATGATGTAAACTTCAAAATGTATGTTTCAGCGTATTTGTAGTTCTTATAAAAGTGACTTTAAAATACACTATATATTTCTTTTCTTTCCACAAATATTCTCTTCTCTAGCCTTACTGATCAATATCATAACACTCATTTAGCTCATGCTTTAACATGCCATCGTATGTACAGACCTTTTGGAAATGCACTCTATGATGGCCTTTTAATTCATTGGAAGCTGTTCTTGATTTAAGCGCACTTGACTTTTATGGTTGACCTTTAAAGATTTTTAACTTGTTTGCAAGATTTTTCCTTTTGTTTTCGGCAAGGAACACCACAACACAACAAACACAAACAAAATATGTAAACGTAGTACTAAATGGTATTGTGTTGACTTAAAGTTTAATTCATTTCATTGGCCAACAGCAATCGATCTTATAGTACGAATTTCATTTCTTACTACTGTTTGGCTTCTATGCTTTGGCTTCTTTTTCACTATATTTGCTGGCATGGAATTTTTAAGTTTGATTTTGTGTTACATGGAATTTGTACTGATTGCTTCTAGTCATGCCCGATTTGTTGTGGTTCTTGTTGTTGTGCTCTTTTCTTCTTCTATTTTTGATTTACTATTTTTGATTAGCAGATGTATATTTTTTCAATGGAATTGTGAAGTGAATATTTACAGTAAAACCTGAGAAATTAAATTTTAATTGTTGTTTGTTTTTCTATTGTTACCAAATTACTTAAAGCAAAGATTGGCTGGATCGAGGAGATAGTGTTTATTTTAATCACAGAGAAATTATTTGGTAAAGAAATGAATGGATTAATGACGTCTGACTAAATATTTTGAATGCATTTTTCAAAAGACTTCTTACCTTAGAATTATCAATCTAGTTATTAACTGAATTTGAAAGGCAATCCTTTAAAATAACTCATCGTACTATAAAATATGTGCATAATAGCCTTCTCGTTAATAAGGCTGGTGGCCTTATCGCCACTGGTACTGAATCAGTTATATGGACGATTTGTCGTCAAAACAGTTTTAGACTGCAAACGTGACTTAACTCAAACTTGTCATATTTTATTATATCAATCAACTCAAAATAACTTTTAAGTTTAAGTTAGGTTAGATTAGGTTGAACTTTAAGCACGTTTAGACTCCGTGGTTCATTTCGATGCCTCATTCCCAGCTTTAGCACCAGTTAGAGCTTCTTATAAAGCTTTTGAGATGTGGTATTCCAGTATCTTAGGATCAGATAGATCATGCAGCATTTAATATCCCATTGCTTGGAGTTAATCTCTACTGTGCAACGGATAAGAGCAGAAATAATGTTTGCTATTCCACTTCCTGTACATCCATGCAGCTATGCATAAACCGTTTAACGGAACTCTAAGACATTTAGCTAGTTTGAGTGTCACTGTCATCGAAATCTCTCCTCGTGTTCGTTATAGAAAGTACATTTTATTCTACGATGGCTAGATTTGCTTTGCAGATCTTCCCTCAACTGCCAGTCTTGTGTTCAAAGAACACTGATTCAATAGTGGCCTGAGTTTCTGAGTAGGTGGATGTTACTTTATCCATCTTCCTCTCGTCTGTCGGTGTATTAATTTTATTCGTGATCGTCAATATAAAAAGTGCTGGTGCTACAGCACCGCTCATGGCCGTTATTGCTTCTACACACATGATACCTTGAACCCATCTTCAGTCAAGTCTTGAAATAGAACGAGCTCAAAATTATCACCAGTTTGATAGCTTTGTAAACCATAATCATACTTGAAGACTACATAACTGATCAACAAGTCTAGCTTTAGTTAAACTAATTCTACGGGATTCCTCATGGAATTCGTTTCGAAACATTAAAGTAAGTTCATTAGATCGACTGTATCAGAAATGGCGAATTTGTGTGACAGCTTGTGTGATGTTTCTAACCCTCTGCGGAAAATTTCCCAAAAACAATTTCCCGAAAACAATTTCCCAAATACAATTGCCCGAAAAAACAATTTCCCCGAAAAAACAATTCCCCGAATACAATTTCCCCAAATTACAATTTCCCGAAAACAATTTTCCGAAATCACAATTTCCCGAAAACAATTTCCCGAACTCACAATTTCCCGAAAGCAATTTCCTGAAATTACAATTTCCCTATTTTTAGTTTGCAACTTCCCATATATTCTTGATTTACCCCATAAAAAAAATAAAAAATTACCCGAAACAACTTGCTGCATACGATTTCTCGAAAAAAAAAACAATTTCCCGAGTATACGACTTTTCGAAAAAACAATTCCCCCGCCCCGCACCGCGCCCATCCTCTTCCACCCTCCCTCGCCATCCGGACCTATCTATTGTGTCATACGCTTATTTTTTCATTGTGAATTTGAACACTTCGGTATTCAGACGGATAACGCTCACTTTCTCCATAACATCCTGCCCATGCAGTAGCTACTACGGAATTGTTACCACCTTGCATAGCGAAGTTTTTTAGTTATTTGGGTTGTAATACACAGTTACTATGCCACTCGAATTCGTGGATAGCGAAAAACGTAAACCGAGGTTACTTTTGAATGGTTTCTTGTATCATGATGGCGGTCAGTCCGTTGATAGCGTTTATTGTCGTTGTATCCATTACCGAGGAAAACACTGTACCGGTAGGGTACATAGGGTCACTATATCAAGTGGTCATGAACTGATTGCTCGTGCTTCGGCCGGAATTTCTGATGGCATTGTTTGGGAAATGTCATCAACAAGCTCTTTGAAGAAATAGTAATTTCGGGAAATTGTAATTTCGGGAAATTGTGTTCGGGAAATTGTAATTTCGGGAAATTGTGTTCGGGAAATTGTAATTTCGGGAAATTGTAATATCGGGAAATTGAAATTTCGGGAAATTGTCATTCCGGGAAATTGTGTTCGGGAAGTTGTAATTTTGGGAAATTGTTTTCGGGAAATTCTTTTCGGGAAATTGTTTTCGGGAAATTTTCCGCAAATCGGTTCTAACTTCTATCGATTTATATTAATTTTCTCAGTAATCCTGTTATGTGTGGGGTTTTCGCTAATGAAAATTTTTTTTGTATGCATGGTTACCGCAAGATTGTGTTTTGCTCCTTGTCTCCTTCTTATCCTTTTAAAGAAAAATCTAGGTCAAACTTGAATTTCCATAATCATTTTGCAGAAGCTTGCAAATATTGATGTTCACAATTTTTCGGTCAAAGGTCAAGCCTTGTACAGTATTACATACACTCAATCAAGGCCATTTAAAAATAGCCCTAATATTGTTTGGTGACATGTAATATCGTTTTGGCCATTACAGCTCGTTGTGATGGCTGTTAGATATTTTTGACTAAGGGATGAATTACCTCATTCTTTCTGAATACTAAAAACTGAAAATAATTTTATATATGACCAAGTGCCTCGTAGTCTATTCTGAAGATTTCGGCGCATGTATAAGTGAGGACATTGATGATCATCAGTGCCAGTAGTTTCCGATAAGGGAACTCATCTCGAGAGTCCTTTCTATCACTTAGAAGTAGTATCGCTGAAACGTGAGTTGTTTTCTGTTAAATAAGTGATGGAATACCAAGAGCCTGTACCATTTTTTAACTGACCCCATAACAATGGGGATTGTGATGTTATGTTGCCATGGAAAGTTGACAACACCAACAGAGCTTTTTTTATAATTTCCGCAGTGCCAGAAGTTCCCATCCATTTGTAAGCTATTTTCTTGATTCAATAGTTCTTCCGTAGCTTCCTTTGGAATATTGGAATACATAAAACAATCAATACCTACAAGCACAACTCCCTTTCTTCCAGTTATATTTAATCCTATCCACAAATAAGTTTTTGCGGATAAGTGAAATTTTCTATTTATACAAAGTAGGTCTGAAATGTGTTTGTACAATTGATAATCGACTCTTCCACGACTTCTACACCAAACTATGATGATCTTGAAGAACAACTTCACTAACAAGATCTGGTTTACCATTCTTGCCCACAAATCAAAAACCATCACATTTGAATAAATGTTTTTTGTTCATTTTGTTTATTTATTCATTTTATAATATGGTGTCATCTCTGCGCTTGGCTGCGTTTTTGATACGTTAAGTGTTTGTATGGTACAAACACAACACCAGCTTTGCAAGAATCTTTATAAAGTACTTTTTAAACTAACATAAGCCAATTATTTAACAAAACGAAGACGTCATACGCGGATTTAAGTTTTCCACTTCCATAAAAACTAAACAACTTTCAAATGCAAATTAATTTGAAATTAATTTTGAAGACCACCAGGCCATATAAGTGCATTTGAAAAGGAAAAAAAAAACTTTGTATAATGTTTTAATGTTGGCACTTGATGTTGCTTGGAAACACCATACAAATTGATTTCCTCGTTTGCGAATATCATAACAATTCTCATTTAAGAAAACAAATCACACAAATAAATTAGCAATTTCAAAGTGTTGACATTTATTGTCGTCAAACGCTTTGTGTAACAGGAATCGTTTTGGAGTGTTTAGTTTAGTAAAAAAAAAAAGAAATCCAACATGATGTGTAAAACACACAAGTTACAATTTTGCTAAGATCATTTTCATGGCTATTTCTTATTTTCTTCGCACAGTTACTGACCAATGTCAATTAATTTAGCACTCAGAGGGAAAGTATCTCAAGCTCGAGATTCCCGTTTGTAGGTCAATTGTCGGGAGATGAAAGTTATGATTACACTGTACAACAACATCGCAAATTGTACAACTGTACAACATCGCAAATTGTTGTAGAGTGTAATGTATTTTTCAGATAGAAAGTAATTCTTTCTTTAATAAAAATAAATCTGCTTTTGTAAACACACAATAAATAAGAAACTGTAACAAATACTTAACGGCAAATAAATTTAAATTTAAATGGAATGTAACAGTCCAGAAATTGTTGTACAGCTTTATATGCCAACAAATTGCCGATTTTTGTAATATTCAATAAATGGTATAATGTATCTAATGGCGTAGAATTACCTATTTTTCTTCAACTCGGGAATTAAAACACATTTTGATTATGTACTCAGATGTAAGCCTTTATTTTAGATAACTTCTCCCCCTCCCCGCCCCCTCCGAGTTATCAGCGTTGTTTTATGTATCGAACAGCAGACTAATTCAATGACAATCCAATGTCAGATAATATAGGGTGGCACACTGATTGATGTGTAAACATCTATACGCGCAGGAGGGTAAATTTCTATTTCACAATACAATCACAAAAACAGCGTACATTAAGACAAATCGGTATGACCTATGATTGTTTGGTGAAAAAATTATTATATGAAATAACCTTTTTGTCGCTGTTTTCTGCATTTTATTTATTACCAGATGTTTACACATCTCCCCTATGATCAGACTCACATGATTTTTTTAATCAATTTATTTCATTTATTTATTTTTTTATTGTATAGAAAATTTAATCTAATTTTATATAACTAATTGATTTTGAAGATGATAGACCTTAAATGACCTCCATGCTTATTCACGCATTTGCGAAACCTAATAAGAAAATTATTCATTGCGGCCTTGAGGGTTGACGTTGGTATCGCCTCAAGTGTTGTTTTAATGGACTGCTTCAAAGTGAAGTTTCTGGATATTAATTTGTTTGGGAATTTTCGTTGGAGCTCCGCCATAACCGGTCTGGCTAATTGTGTAGTTCTTGTGTGTAGTTTTAAATTTAAATAAATAAATAAAAATAAATAAATAAAAAACTTCTTCAACATCTTTAAATGACGATCCCCATTTACACTTACTGTTACACAATTTTCCTCAAAAAAGTATGGGCCCGCAATGCACCTTGATGAAACTGCGCACCACACGGTGTCTCGTTCTGGGTGCAGTTGCGTTTCATGGAGTATTTGTGAATTAGATTCAGTGCATATACGGCAATTTTACTTCTTTAGATTAAAATGGGCCTCATCTGAAATACACCAGCAATTTATCAAGTTGCTGTCCTCTTCGGCCATTTCAATAATTCCTTTTTGCCAGGTGAATAGGCAAATCCAGGAGGTTTAGCTTGCTTGGTATTTGGATTTTGTATGGCAACAAGTTTAAGTCATCTTTTTTAATGACCTTCTGCTAATTCCAATTTGTGCCGACAAGTTTCGAGTGGAAACGCCGCGATGCTGACGACACCAAGTTATTGCCCTACAGAAGCTGCTCAACAAACTTACCTGTGTAAGTAAATCATATGGCCTGAGAATCAACGATACGAAGGAAAAATACATGGTTATGCGCCGGAAAAATGTACACGATAGCACGACCCTAAAAATAAGAAATAGGGACATCCCACTAGTGAAAAGCTTTAAATACCTTGGAGTCTTGATAAACGATCAATGGGACGCATTTAAGAAAATAGGATGTCACATAAGGATGGTGGGTCAATCCATATCAAATCACCCAATATTTTAATGAATTGTTAACCACCATTTCCGATATGTATGAAACTTTGCACTTGTGCTTATAAAGGGTTTTTCAATATGAGCGCTACAAAAGTTTTTTTTAAATAAAACAAAAACGGTTTTGGATATCAATGAAATTCTTTATTCCTGTGAAAGTACGTTCGATGTCATTATGTATGGAAATCGATCTCTTTTGCATGGCCACCACGGGCACGCTTGCAGAAGTCCAGACGCTGAACCCAATTTACGATGGTTTTCAAGCATAAATCGGCCGATACTGTTGCAATTTCACGTTCGATATTCGTACGAAGTTTATCAATCGTCGCTGGCTTGTTGGTATAGACCATAGACTTGACATAGCCCCACAGGAAATAGTCAGACGGCGTCAAATCGCACGACTGAGGCGGCCAATCGACTGGGCCATTTCGTGAGATAACACGTTCTCCAAACTTGGTTTCCAATAAATTGATTGTGACATTCGCTGTGTGGCTTGCGGCGCCCTCCTGTTGGAACCACATGTCCTCCAAGTCCATATAATCCAATTGGGGCCAAAAATATTCCATTATCATTGAACGGTAGCGATTCCAATTCACAGTAACGTGCCGGTCTTGATCAATACGGAAGAAGTACGGCCCAATGACGCCGCCGGCCCATAAACCGCACCAAACCGTAATTTTTTCGGGATGCAATGACGACTCATGGATTACGTGAGGATTGCTGTCTGAACAATAACGCATATTTTGTTTATTGACGATGCCATTCAGCCAGAAATGAGCCTCATCGCTGAAGATGATTTTTCGATGAAAATCCGAATTATTCTGAAGTTGTTGCTCAGCCCAATTCACGAACATACGACGCTTCTGGTGGGCAAGCGGCTTCAGTTCTTGCGTCAATTTGATCTTGCAGAGATGCCCAATGCTTGAGAACGACGTGTGAGAGACACATTGGGGCTTTCTTCAACTGAAGCCTCAGCGGCAGCAATATTCTCGACACTACGGGAACATTTTGTACTGTGCCTGTGGATTCAAATTTTTCCACTAGACGCTCAATTGTTGATCTGCTAGGACGATTATGACGACCATAAATTGGACGTAGCGCTCTTAACGTTGAGGCCACTGACTCCGAATTTCGGTAGTAAATTTTATAATTTCAACTCGCTGTTGGCTCGTATATCTTTCCGTCATGAAATGGCAAACCTTACTGAAGAGAAATATCAAAAGAGCGGCAAGAAATATGGCGTCGTTTGCTGTACCTGTCTTTCTACTTTTGTAGCGTCCCTGTTGAAAAACCCTTTAGTACATTGTCTTCTAGAAAAGACAATTGTTCGTCAACCGAGGTCATAAAGTAAATGCTACTCCAATTGATTTGTGAGAGATTCGCATACAATACGTTGTTATTCGAGTTATTGAAATCTCGAAAAGAGTAATATTGATCCTCCCGTTGAAGAAGAAATTCATATGTTGTAAAAATTAAATCGTGTTCATAGAAGCATGCTGCAGAAAATTGGTCGTATAGATTGACTTTTGACATGTCTTCGACGTGTACATATATGATCGAGTAGTGTACTGCATGTGTTTCTGTAGTGTGTGGGAATAGTTGTATTTATTGGAGTAAGTCCTAGAGATGCCATGTTATCCTTAAGAGATGATTCCACAAGAATGTGAGAGTTGAAATCACCTAAAATTGCAACATCATTATATGTCACGGTTAATGTCTTAGCGTTGTAATGAAGTTAGAGAAATCAATTCGTTTATTAGGCCTATAAACACAGCAAACCAACATGTTTTTTTTTTTACCAAATTACGATATCTCGACAAAGATGTTCTCAACTTTTTCATTTTCTTCTGCTCTACAGCGATATTAGCAAATTATACTGTTTTTAACATAAATGGCTGCTCCACCTTCGCCTCAAACTTTTGTTTTAACATCTCAAACAATTTTTCATCAGTTGGACACCTGCACAGTGACTTAGCATTCAATTGGGGTTTTCTGAGTCATACATAAGGAATTTGATAAGGTCTTTATAGGTTTCTTCAATTTTAATAGCTTCCAAAAGAATTTTACACTCTGGTGGATACTGCAAACGCACACTGAATGTATTCCTGCAGTATCAGCAAGAATACCCCATTTTCGTTTAAGGGTACAAAATATAGAAAAACCTGTGTTAATTTAGGAGGATGTTCACATTTAAAACAAGAGCACAGTTCCCTTAGGTTGGCTTGTGCTCCTTGTAACACGCGACTGAATTCATCATCAGATATTCTTTTACCTCTCTTTGGTTCTAGAATGGATAATATGCCCCTTTCAACTTTTCAGAAAGTGATTCTGAGTCGATCGGTATAATAAAAGATGGGTTTAGGTCACTATGTGGTTTGGGTATAATGAATTTGTGCTTCTGTTTGTAACTACCAAAAATATTTGACCTAGACCCATCTTTTATTATACCGATCGAATCAGAATCACTATCTGATTCGATTTAACGATGTCCGTCCGTCCGTCTGTGTGTCCATGTAAAGCTTGTAATCAAACTGCAGGTTGAAAATATGAATATATTTTGATGGAATTTGGTAGATAAGCTTTTGTCGGCCACTGAATAAACGCTTTTGAAATTGGTGAAAATCGGTCCATGTTCAGACCTAGCCCCCATACAAATGACCCCTATGAAATCAACATAAATTGCCATAAGATCCAAATTATAATATAAATCTTAGTGAAATTGGGTTTGTATGTGTTTATTGCATCCATTAATTAGTAGTCCAAAAATGATCCCTATGGGAGCATATAGAGCATATAGAGCTGCTTCCCGATCTTCACTTAAATCTATCAAAAAACAAAAATATTGCACGGATTCTTTTCAAATTTTGTTTGTATATATTTTTCCAAAATCCAAGAGACTTTACCAAACATGGTCAGAATCGGTTCATTTTTGGGCCTAGTCCCCATATAGATATAGCATCCAATATGAACTTTTCCATATCTGCAGCCAAAAAAATTAATAAAAATCCCACTCAAATTTGGTTTGGTTTATGCTATTCTCTAAACGCATGGTATACAAACATCAGCACAAAGTCATTACACCCTGATCACACAGTGGTATAGCGTATAAATAGAAAGCTCCTTCCCGATCTTCACTTAAGTCTATCAAAAAACAAAAATATTGCGAAGATTTCTCTCAAATTTAGTTGTCTTTAGCAACTATGGCCATGATCGGTCCATTTTTTGGTCCCATATATATATAGCATCCGATATGAACTTTTCCAGTCTGCAGACAAAAAATTAATAAAAATTCTACTCAGATTTGGTTTATGCTTATTTGCTATACCCAATCAGTTGGACCTAAGACCAGTTCTATAAACGCATGGAATAGGGTATCGCATAGTCGGTGTAGACCGACTATAATTTTCTTACATGTTAAGAATGGTATACCTATATGTTATCCAAAATTGTTCAAACTGTATCTGTGTGATCGCTTATTTCCGAGTAACTGGTTTTCAAATAAAGACGAAGAAGATGGATACATTAGAGACCGAGGAAATTTCCTCAGTCTTTTTGAACTATCCAATTTTGCCCCAAAACCATCACCGCTTCATGGATAACTTCTTTGTAAGAACGACAAGAACAGAAAAAAAAAATCTCTTATGGCCATAAACAATAAAGCCGCAGCAAAATAATTAATGTGCGTTGTCTTTTCTTTCGAAAGCCTAGTACAAATGCGTGATCGTCTACGATATGTACGTATGTGTTTAATGAATTGAAAGCTCTCTAGAGAGCGGTCTTTACACTATGCCATAAAATTACAAAGCGGCAAACTGCAAAATGTTTTGTCAACAAAATGACAGTTAAAGTGACAGCAAACGTGAGTTGCACCAGATTTTTACAAACATTGACACCTTGTTCGAATTGTTACTGCTGGTACGTGTGCCAGCCTGCCATACAGCTAAAGCGCATAAATAATGCAGCTACACACAGAGTTGCTTGGAACGAGTTATTGTTGTTGCTGTTGTTGTTCACATTGAGAAATGCGTCAGTTGGCGTAAATTGTAATTTGACAGTTTAAGCGTGTTTGGCATTTTTAATGAACTTCAAACCATGTTTTATAGTGCGTACATTCAACGTCTCTTGCCGGCTTTATAGTTTCATTTTAGATGTGTGTTGTTTTTATTATTATTATGGTGTGTGAAGGTGCCAATGGCGCTTTAAAACTTGTCATTTAATTGTCAATTAATATACAACATATTGGCGTTGACATAGTGATCATCACTAAACCGCTTCGCATATTAGTGCTGTCAGTCGAGACGGTACCATATTTGTATAGAAATTTTATAAGCTGAAACTTATTAGAGAGTGTTGGTCTGCTTAAGTGTAAATGAATCAACTAAATGTTTGTTTACTTTGGGAACATGTTTTTGTTTTGATAAAAATTATTTGATCTCCGGAAGTATGAAGTGTAATTTTTGATGGCTTATATACTGTTAAAAGATTGTATGGTACTTAAGGATAATTCTCTTCGAAACAATTATGATCACCTTTATTGACGTTATTTCTTTATCATTTCTATAACTTTTCCCATTGTATATCAGAGAATAAATATCAAAAATCAGAAACTTTAGAAATACAGCTCAAATTCAAAATCAAAAATAATTTACCCTACAATATCAAAAGTTGATATTGTTTTATGAGTGATTTGCAGTCAAAGAAAATGTTTACCAACATTTGGAATTACTCTGTATGCATTGAAAAATAAAATAACTACTAATGAATTATTTTAGATTTTTTTAAATAAATTTAGTTGAAACAATTGTTGTCGTTATTATAAGGGTGTATCAGATTTTTCCGATCGCGACTGGATAATGTTTTACAATTTAGATGTACGCGTTCAAGAACATGCTCTGTTTTTTTTTTTTTTTTAGCAATGCACGTGCAAGAACATGAACTTAAAATAAAGCTGCACTCGAACCTGTGTGGTTTATGTGTGTTCGAAAAAAAATACGTGATAGAAACATGTTCGTGTACATAACGAAATATTAAAACGAAACACAGTCAAGATTATGTTCAGCACCGTACAAAATTTAGAGACATACATAATTGATATGAAAATAAAAATATGTTGGCTGCTTTAGAACAGAACATTGTGTGTTTGATGTGTGTATTTTCTGAACCTTGATTTTAACACATTTTCTTCTACACACTAGTATCAAATAAGGAAGCAACTAATACATTCATAAATACCCATACTGAGAAAGGGAACATATTTGTTATCATTGGATATTCTATTTCAAATTGCTCTTGTTTTATTTTTTTTTTTTTTTTTAAGAACAGAAAAGTCTTAAATTTCACACTAAATTAGGCGGCCTCTTTAAGCGTTCTATTGCATTCTACAAATCTAAGAAATTCAAGCCATCATCCAATAATTTCTATAATTTTCTAAAGTTAAGATAATAGTGCAACCAAAGAACCAAAATCAACAACAACAGCAACAACGACGACAAGAAACCAAAAATGTTAAAGGAACAAATTTTCACATGGCATAAGGAGGATTCTTGACAAGCGTTGCTTGTTTCGTTGTTGTTTTTGTAGTTGTTGTTGCTGTAGTTAGGAAAAGAATAACGTTCTAAAATTGCACGCGTGAACTTAGGGGTTCATTGGCCAATTTTCACTTGATTGTATGTGGCAGAATGAAACCAGTTGTTGTTGTTGTTGGTGTCGTCTCCCTGTAAAAGTTTTATTTTCTTTTAGCTGCTGCTGTTGTTTTGTGATGATCATGAGCACGATTTTTAGTCCGCTCATTGGGTGTCGTCATGAAGTGATCTTGTTCGCACATAAGACAACAAAAACTGTTGTTAGTTTGTTTGGTTGCGCAACTGTGTCCTCCTTAAGTTAGACACGCTGGCAGTCACTCAATGTTATGCAGTGTGGAGTGAATGTTTTTGTTTGGCTGGTGATGATGTTGTTTGGCGTAGTGCACTGAAAATAATTGCAAAAATTTACGAAAATTATTTGCTTAGATTACAATGTGTTTGTGTGTGTGTGTGTTGGCTGTGTTTTTTATCCACCCACGTTTCTTACGCATTATAGAAACACCTTTCCCATTGGCGCTATCTTTTACATCTTCGAAATAGAGGAACTATAAAAATTCTTTTAGTTCGAAGTCAAAAAAGAATTGTGATCGTGGCTGCCTTTTGGAAAATTCGTGCTTATAACATTTCAGTACTTCATTTTTTGTTTTTTATTTCTGGCCACAACAACTTTATCATTTACTCATGAAAATATCGCCAATTGGTTTTGTTTAAAATTAACAAATGAATAATGTGACCAATATGATACGAAATATGTACACCGTCAAGTAAGAAAATATCCATTGTTAATAGATCTCATAAGAAGATCTTGGTTTTTATATGTATCATTTTGGGTGAGTAATAGTTTGTGAAAATTTGGCTGAAATCACTGAGAAATAGAGTTGCTAACACTTCGATCTTATCGCGAAGAAGAAGTGAGCGACCGTTCAAGAATATTCTGTAATTTCAGTTTAACATTCAAAATATATTGGTTCATATCTTTGCTACTAATTGGTTTATGTGTTTGATATTGGTCTAATAAAGCGGAGAATACTAAATTATGCCCACCTAGTTGGTTGCAATTTCGATGATTCATAGGAGTCAGTCCGTGATAAACCAATCGATTTTCAGATACTCTGAATTATCCCGATATCTAATCGCCATCCGATTATGAAAATCATTTGTGAGAATTTGTTAAAAAACCCATCAACTTAAAATTTGTAGATCGCATTTGTCGTAATGGTGGATGACCTTTGATCGGTGATCATTGTGTATGGAGACGTAGCCTCCGTAGTATTATCACCTGTTGGTAAATAAGCCCGAGACCTAAGACAGTAATGTACCACTTTTATTCGAATTAGTCTCCTGTTAAATAAAAATTCTGAGTGTTTATCTAAGGCATCGTTTGATGAAAGTTTATAAAAATCTGGGGATGATATTTTTGCAACTATTGAGAAATCCCGATTATTCTTTGGAGGCTTGTGTTGTTATTTTTCCAAAGCGGTTACTTCAGTAGAGAGCAAGGAGAAGAAAGCAGATTATAAGTATAGTAATGACTTAATCTTATATTTTAAGCACCGTTATAGTTTCATTTAATTTACATCATAAGTTTCGATGGAATTCATTTTGTATCCAATGTAGTTTTAGTACAGTTACGATTGGCGTTGTCGAACACTTTTAAGAAGATGGAGTTTCTATTTTTTGTTTAGCACTCTGAGGAACGATAAGTCCATTTTTTACGCGAATCATGACAATTACAAATAAAGTGTAATGTGAAAATACCCTGGAATTTGTCACAAATCAGGTAAACCTTCTTATCGGTCTTCATTTACTTAAGAAAGCCTCTTCTTCGGGATCATCTTATAATAAAGTTGAGCTCGAATCAGTTTATAAATGTTACATAGTTTTCCGGTATGCTTGGGGTCTGATCATATTCGGGACTTAGACCCTACAGCGAATCTCATAGTCTAGACAAATTACAGCTTAGTTAATATAAGGACGGCTCTAAATGTTGCGATCTATATTTCGACCTAGTCCCCATATAAATATAGCATCCGATATTAACTTTTTCATACCTGCAACCAAAAAAATTAATAACAAGCCACTCAAATTTGTTTTATTCTTATTTTCTATAGCCATTTAGTTGGACCGTAGAGATAGGGTCTCTAACCGCATGGTATAGGGTACGTATCTTTGGTCTAGACCGACTATAATTTTCTTACTTTTTTTTTAATTTGTTACATTAAGATTTATATTGTAAAATTTCCCAGATTTGTAGAATTTATTCCTACAGAAAAATTCTATGATTAAGAACTATTTCTTTTTACCAAAAAGAATTTTATAATTATATAACCTCAAACCGAATAGAAGCTTCTTACATATCAAATTTAAACGATCAGGGATATATACCAAAAAGTTTTATTCTGACAGAAGAATATTTTTATTGAAAAATATCAGATCTAGACATTAAAAACAAAATACTTAAAAAAACTTGTTTAGAAAGCCTGATTCTGAAGATATTTCTAAAAAATAGATTTTTGTTTTGTCAAAAAAAAAAAAAAAAGTTTCATAATTTTATTAAAAAAATTATCTGAGTTAATACGAATTTTTTTTAACAAAAAAATAAAAAAATAAGATAAAATTTCCGATTAATTTTTTTTTAGTGAATCGAGTCTTTGATCTGTAAAATTTGCTGCAATTTTCTTTGATTCTTTTTCATAAAGAAAAATCCTTGCTTTTAAATAAAATCCATAATTCCCGAAGGCTTGTCTAAAAAAATTTAACATTTTTTTTTTTTTTTTTTTTTTTTTTTTGAAGAAATATAAAATTCTGAAGATTTTTTTGAGTTTTCAATGTCAAAAGAATAATTGATATTGAATTTTTTTTATCCATAATTTTATTTTGAAGGAGCAAAATTTTTTTTTTTTTTTTTTTTTTGAAGAAATATAAAATTCTGAAAATTTTTTTGAGTTTTCAATGTCAAAAGAATAATTGATATTGAATTTTTTTTTATCCACAATTTTATTTTGAAGGAGCAAAATGCCAGATTTTAATAACAATCTAAATAATTTTTTTATGAAAAAAGTATTTTTTTCTAATAAAAAAAACTTAATTATTGATTTTTTAGACTTCGGGTTGAGTTTTTTCTCACAGAAAATTCTAAGATGAAGAACTTTTTCTCTTATTAAAATAATTAAATCTATCATCTCAAACTGAAAAAGAAACTTATTATTTGTAAAACATATATGTATAACAAAAAGAAAATAAATCAAATACTTACGATTTTTCTCAATTCTCAATTTTGAAGTTCTTGAAAAAAAGTTTTGTTGAAAAATTCTCATATTCTGATTTTTTGTACATATTTTTAAGATTCTTTATCTTATAGGATAAGTTCAGATTTTAATTAAATCTATGAAGACTTTTATTTAATCAAAATGTTCTGAGATTTGATGTATATATTTGATTTTTAGCTTCTTAAAACAAATTTACAGATTTTTATTTAAAAAAATCGTTTATAAATAACAAATTTTCTGAAAATAATTTATAAAATGTCTCAGATTCGTAGGAGTTCTTCTTTCGAAAATATTATTAATTATCGAATTTTAATTAAATTACAAATTATTGGGGATCTTATTCTTTAATTCTGGAAATTTTTATTGATTCCTAAATTCATAGAAATTTTTGTCAAACAAAAATACTACATTTCGAGTTCTATTTTAAATTTTTAAAGATTTAAAAAAAAAAAATAATAAATTCTCGAATCTTATTGGCAGGGCCAGGGCCGTCTTAAGGCATGTCGGGGCCCCTGGGCACAAAATAGTTTGGGGCCCCACTGGAAGTTAAAAAACGAATGACAAGAATTTTTTGTTATGATTTTAAATTTAGGTATTTATGTTCTGATTTAAATCGGCTACGCTGAAGGTTTTTTTTCGGGATTTCTGTGCTGCAAAATCTTCTATTATATCCTCAAAAACAATTTTTTGAAGGACATCACTTTCAATGCACATAATTAACAAGTTAGTTAGGCGTTCTTGTAACACAGACGTTCGTAATTCATTTTTTACTCTATTTAGCCGAGAAATTATTAGTGCTCATTAAACAAAGAAATATTCTTGTAGCAACTTCAACATTTGGAAAAGTTTCTTCTAACTTATCGGACTTTATTAGGTTATGTAATGCTGAGATACTGAAATCAGATGATTCCGTTGCTATGTTCTTGAGGTACTGCCTTAAATGAAAACATTCTGATATGAACTCCTTAGCATTAATGTCTTTGTGGTAGAATTCGCAAATTCTTTGCATTTTTTGAATCAATTGCTATTAATTGAGAAAGAAAACTAAAAATTTCACAAATTTCTTGGTATGCAGCAGAACGCTTTTTTAAATGAACATGTAATATGTCAATTATGGGAATAAACGTTTCTACTCGGAATTTTTGTATGCCATTTAACTTTACAGTCTCCGCTGATCCGTCAAAAAAAGTAAGACGTATGCTGGGAATTTTTTTTCTTTCAAACATATCTTTATAGTCACCATTGGGTTTTTTTTCTTTAGCGGCCGATTCTTACTGATCGAAATTATCGCGTGCGTTACTGACATAATCGATTAAAGATGCGTAAAGTTTTGTTGCAACGTCCAGTGTCAAAGTGTTTTTTTTTTTTAAACGTATGCTTGTTATGTTTATAACTCTTAAAATATCATTCCAAATCTCCGTTAGAAGCATAGTTTTAAATTTTTCCATTTTTTGGCTAGGCTTCGTTTCTTGTTTCTCCTGGTTGATTGATGTCATTTGAAATTGATGTTAAAGCTTTAGATATATTAAAATAACCATTTTGCAAAGCATTAATAGCATTAGCACGTACAGACCATCTAGTATCCGGGAGAGACTTCAAAACTTTATTTGTTCCCAAATTCGTTGTCATAATTTTCCATCGTTTGGTCGAAGCCGAGAAAAAATTAAATAATTTTTGGACGAATTGGAAGTAGGATACTACATCTGAAAACATTGAACAGCTTCAACACCTACCAAATTTAATGAATGTGCCGCACATGGAACAAAAATGGCAAATTCACATTTTTCTTTTATTCTTGCCTGAACACCAGAATTCTTTCCTGCCATAGTTGATGCATTATCATAACTCTGCCATCCGCAATCTTTTATAGGAACATCAAGACTTTGAGTAAAGTTTAAAATGGCACCTGCTGTGTTGAGCATTATGTTCATCCATAGGCAAAAATTGCAAAAATCTCTCAATAGGCTCTCCGTCTTCGACGTATCCAACGATAAAGGTGAGTTGGTCAACATGTGAAAGATCTGGTGTAGAATCCACACTAATAGAGTAGTATTTTGCAGCTTTTAGTTCATTAACAATCGCTTTTAGCACTTGCTGTCTCATTATATTAATAAATTCATTACAAATATTTGCAGAAAAATGTGATGTATTTCCTGTTCCACTATTTCCGCAGTTTCGCATGTGATCAGCAAGAAAAGGATGAAATTCACTAATTAGTTCTAAGCATCCCAAATAATTTCCATTATTTTGAGACCCTAATATTTCATTATCACCACGAAAAGCAAGTCCTCTGGAAGCCAAAAATTTCACTACTGCAACAATAATTTTAAGTACATTCTTCCAATAATTAACTTGTGTATTATATTGGGACAAAAACTCGCTGTCAATTCGCCCAGTAGTTTTGCTTCTTGCGACATATTTCATCATTGATTCCCTGTGTTGTAAACTGTTCTCATGCTCCATTAATAAATTACTTATATGTTTCCAGTCTTTATATCCACTTGGAGAACTCAAATTATGACCAGTACCAGTAGTAGTATTAAATAGACGGCAGCAATAACAGTATACAGAGTTCTTTGACGTTGAAAATAGGAGCCACTTTCTTTGTAAAGACTCAGAATTCGTCAATATACGGGTGAACATATTTAGTCAAGTATCTAGTTTTTGTTTTACCGCTTGAATCTGGAAAAACTTTAGAAGTTTCAGAGAAGTCACACTCTTTACTTTAAAAAAATTCTGGCCCTTTTTGAGTCCAAATATCGCGTACTTTTTCCGTTAAAATTTCATCACAGTACGTACCAGGATCAGGAGATACACATTCTATGCTCGTAAATAATAAGTCACAGAAGCTTGAATTGGTGGATTCAGCATCTAATGTACCTGTTACTGTCTCTACAACTGGAACTTGCATAATATCATTTTTGTCAGACGTAAGTTCCTTTTCCCGTTGAAATTCGAAAGTAACCGGATCTTGATTATGAAGGCGAAGAATCAGTTGTCCTGTTTGTTTCTTCCACCCTAAAAAATTAAGTGAGTTTAGGAAGTTTTTTCGGCTATTTCTTTTTGAGCTAGAACTTTTTTCTTTTTTGTGAACCACTTAAATGTGTTCTTTTCGACATAACTAAATTAATTATAAAAACTTCTTTTAAATAACTTCAATAATTCACATTAAACACTTACATGCTTTCACTGAGTTGACCTTACACTTATTGACTGCGTTAAACTTTGATATTCTTACGGGAAATCCCCTAAATATACACAATGTCAACTATTACTGTCTGCTCCAGTCAGGCTTGCCAGTGTTTTTTTTTTGTTTGTATCGCCAAATACAGTTGAAAAATCGCCCAAATGAATTTTTTTTTTTGTATTTGCTAAAATTTAAGTTTCGGTTAAATTTTTTTTCTATTCCTTTTTGTTTTTCGAATTAACAAAAAAAAAATTAACAAAAAAAAAATTGCTGAAAATCACGAGAAAAATACAAAATATTTAACTTCTTTCTTTCGTGTAATCGAATATAAATTTTTTATAAAAATAACTTTTAACAAAATGTTTTCGTATCAAAGATTTATATATGTATACTAGCATAGCCCAGCACTCGAAATTCGAGTGCAAATTCTAGGAAATTTATTTATTTGTACATACATATGTAATTATTATCTTGCCAACTTGTCTCAATAAGGCCTTAAAGGCGCTGAGGCCAAACTAAATGTAATATAATCAATTTTGTGCAAATAAATTTATATATTAAAAAAAAAAAAAAATGTAGCCAATAAACCTTCCTGTTATAAGCTCCATGTGATCCTCGGAGAAATTTTTGATTCTTGTTTCTATTACCACAAATGACAAGGCAGTTACACAGTATGTGTTCGGCTATAGTTTAGCAGAGTCCGCAACTTCTACTCTGTGAAATACTAAGTTTAAATTACTGGCAATTCCCATTTGGTCTATAAAATTACAACCACATAGTGGCAAAATTTGCATACTATAAACGAGCAAGACCCCATTTACTTATCGTGTAGTGCTTTGATCCACCATGAAGTATTACGTGACCTATAACCCAAATCTTGCTTATGACACGGGCTGTATTTACTTAACGCAGTTAATCGTAGGCTTGGAATACAAGTTGTTGTTGCTTGAAAAGTTGATTTTTTTACGTCAACAGACGTTAACTTTCTGTGACTTAGGGTGAGAATATAACAATGTATCAAGAATAAGAGTGACAGCAAATAACAGAAATAAACACAAGTTTTTAAAAGTGGTTATAAACTGAAAACTAATCCAAAATTATTTTGCATTTTTTTTCATTTTTTTTTTCGTATGTCGCTATGTGTAGTTTTCTGAGAAAATAATTTGTCAGCGATCAAACGTAGGTTGACATACGTCGTAAGTGCTGCAAATTAATTTAATAAACATTTAAGTTACGTCGTTATTTAAAGAAAAAACTCAGAAATGGTAAATATTTTTTTTTTAAACAAGTAAGAGTGTTAAATTCGGCTGTGCCGAATCTTTGATACCCTCCACCTCGGTTTGAGTCTTGATCATAAATGTAAATGAAATAGTAAACAATTTGTTAAACTTAATACCAAATTATTTCAGCAAATTCTTTGGGTTGGTTTTCGTCTTTTATTTCGGATTTATTTCGGTGTTTGATTTTTGGTCATCGTGGTTGCTGATCGGCATGCATTTAGGTTATATACCTATATGCATGCGTTTCCGGTTATATGATATAATTTAGTTGTTGCTAATTAAATAGCTCGCCCTAACTTCCATTGCAAAGGTTATGGTTGTGTAGGGTGGCTACATGCATTAAATCGTGCTAATTGGAGATGGCTGTATAGTTTCTTTTAACTGGCCAAATATTTCTTCATTGCGGCCATATAGGTCGGATGGAGTAACAAAATAATAACCAAAAAAAGCTTTCTCAACGTTTTTATTAAAATATTGCCATATTTGGAAAACATAGAGAATAAATTTATAATAATAAATATTCAAATTAGGGATGCCAAACGCAAAAAACCAAATGGCCCAAACATTTTAAATAAAATAATTTGTTCTCTTTATTTTCTGAAAAACTTCAAATTTTCATCCAAAAAAAAATTGTGAAAATTTATATATAAATAACATTCTCATCAAATTGCGTTTATTTATGTAACAATTTTTATGTTCGCAATTCTTAAATATCATTTGACGTTTTCTAAAATTCATTGAATTTAAATTAATGTTTTCTGTAGTGTGATTCTGTAAATTTCAACGATCCGACAATCGCAAAATATATCAACAGCTATTGTTGTTTGCACTAAGGATTAAGTAATTCACTAAGTACATACATCTTAACGACAGTCGACAAATCTATTTTTCTATTTATTTAAATTGTAAACGAGTGGCATCTCTGTCAAAATAAGCGAAAAACACAAAGAAGAATAGAAAAAAACAAATTACTTCGTGTTTGATAGGATGATTTTATGTTTATGTTTAGTATCTTTATTTTTTTAATAATATTTCTGTTTATTTATTTGAAAATGAAATAATGAATTGAATATGCTATTTAATTTTTTTATTTATATAAAAAAGTTTTTTAATAAAAGCAAAATATTTTCACTATTTTATGATTTTTATTTTTGTGTGACGACATTTCAACCTAAAAATTTTAGTTTTTATGGATTGAATAAACAACACAAAAATGGTTGTCGTTTAGATAACAACAATACCTGACTTCACCAATAGCGAATATCGTTTAAAAATTTTACTGATAATTTTGCAATGTTCTTTTTTTCAACGATTCGACTAAAGTTAAAAGAAGTTACTGAATCGCGGTACTGAAAAGCAATTAATTTCTCCTGAATGTAAATTTTTTTTTAAATGTAAAAATTTTTTAAATGTAAACATATTTGGTGTTTTTGTTTTTTTTTTGGAATTTCAATTTGCGTTTAACGCATAAAATTTATATATTAAAGATGCAATTGATGTCTTCTAAATTTAAAATTATTATTTCCGACGTTTTGGTATGATTTTCTGAAATTCAGTTAATATTTTCTAATTTATAATTGGAAATAAATATAATTTTTAATTTTATTCGAGCTTTTTAATATAATATTTAGAAATTTTAATTCCAGTTTTTTTCTAAAATTTGAATGGAAAATTTAAAAAGTGCAATTTTGTATTTATGTGAAAAATAATGCTTTAGTAATTATAAAAACTTTTTAAAAATTAGACGTAATCGCAATCAGATATTTTGTAGGTAAAGCAGAATAATAATTCTATATAACTATGTAGAACTGTTTTGAAAGCAAAAAACTCATTGATGAACTCAGTAACTCTATTTTGTGAAGACAACAAAAAGTTAACATGCCAAAATTTTGTCCATATTTGTAAAAGAATAACGGAAAAACGTATGAAATAAAAGACCAGCCCGTGTATACTCTTAACATTGTTCTGTATGATTGATATCCAGTTGAAAATATTAACGTTCATGTTAAAATAGAAATAACTATTACAAAGCTAATTAGAACAAACAAAACTTGTGGCGCCATCTATTGTGGCATAGTCACGCTGAGCAAAATGAGGTGACACTCTGTTAATGCAAAATAAATGTATTTTCCCCACAACAAAATATTGCAGAGTTTTATCTAAATAAAATAATATACCGATTTATTTCTAACATGCAGTTGTTATGGATATAAATATATAGAATATATGTATATTATTTGTATTATTTAATATGTTTATATAAATTTATAAAAAAATTTATACATAAAATTTTTTTTTGCTAAATTTACATTGTTTTTTTTTTTTATTAACAACTAGGTATTTTATTTGCTTTAGATGCTGGTGAATTTTTACTCCCTTTATATTAACTCGTAGTGTCTGCTTGTCGAAAAATTTTGGATCGATTTTAACCCCTTTCCCGTGACCCATTCGATCTGAAATTTTGCAGACAGGCTCGTGGTAATAACAGAAATGATCAAAAAAATTTTTTAGTGATGCCAAAACAATGGAAATTTTTAAATTTTTCTACCAGATTTAAAAAAAAAAAATTTCCAAAGGGTTAGTTTTTATTATATTATTACCACAACGACCACAAAAACAACAAGTCCAGCTATGACAACAACACAACATTTAGAATAACAACAAGAACAATATAGAATCATGATATTTTTCATTTTTTTTTTTTACTTTTTCAGAGATTTCCCTGTTCCACCGATTTTAATGATTTTTGAAATAGAAATCTTCCCATAAATTTGGTGAATCATTCCCACTAAAAATTATCACTGTAGCTGCACTATTCAGGGCGTGATCGTGACAAGAACAACATAGAAAATTATATTTTTTCAAGACATTTTTTCGTTCTTCATTCAAATCTCCGGCCCCAATTGACCGATTTGGACGATTTTAAATAGCAAACTTCTCAGGATGTTGGTGAATCATTTTTTATGACAACGAGCATCCTAGCTGCCCGATTGATGCCGTCATCGTGATTTCCACAGACGGACAGACGGACATCGCTATATCAACTCCGGTTGTTATAAGGATCACAAATATATATATTTTATGGGGTCCAAAATTTTTTTTCTAATTATTACAAACGGAATGACAAACTTATAGATACCCTCTGCACACTGGAGTGGAGGGTATAATTAAACACATGTAAAGAGCGTTAAAAATTTATTATACTTGGCATCGTTAACTCAAAACTGACAAAAATGAACATACACGGTTATTCCAGAAAACCGCAGATATTCGTTTTAGTTATTTGTTCATTTATAAACGGGAACCGTGTTTTTTATTCGCCTCTTTTATACGAGAGCCGTCGTTTATTCTCGTTATTGTGTAGTCAGATTAGTGAATCCGATATCTTTTATATTTCATTATAGAACCATTAAAGTTAAGTACGTCAATTGTACTTGATTGAATTTAGTAGTATGAGGAATACTAAGGTTCCCGAAACAAGAGCTCGTATCTACTCTAATAAAGAAGCAGAACTTCAGCTGCAATTGACAGATGGATACAAACCCCGTAAAAATATTGCATCATAGGCTACTGAAATTGCCACACCCAGTAAAGTTTCCCATTATTATCCTAATATCTCCTTTGTTTACGAATAGTAAGGCTTACTTGAAAATATTTGACCTAGAACAATCCGAATCACTTTCTGAGTCGATTTATCTATGTCCGTCCGTCCGTTTGTGTATCCATGTTAATCTTTTAATCACACTATATGCCGCAAATATGAATATAGGATGAAAGCTATTGTAATTAGGAAAATTGGTACATGTTCATTCCTAGTCCCCATACAAATGATCCCCATGAAAACGACTTAAATTGCCATAATATCCTAATTATAATATAGATCTCGGCCAAATTGGATGCGTGTGTGTTTTTATTAATCAGTACTAGCAGATTCCAGCGCTCGAAATTCGAGTGCAATTTCTAGACAACCTTATTTTTCAACTTATCCGATTCACAAACCAACACTATGTTGTTTTATTATAATTGTGAATTAAGAAAACAAACTTATAAAGAAATTTATTAAACATACACATAGCAACTTTAAATGTAATTTACTGAAAATACAGAAGAAAAAAATTAAAAATCCGTAAATCTGGTGAACAGCTAAAAAAAACCTTTTAAATAATATACGTTTCGTCAAAATCGGGATAAAATGGTAGACCATAACATCGGTAACAAGAAATCGCCTAGCCTATTAATATTATAGATTCCAAACATAAACCCTATAGGACAATTCTTAGTCACAGCTCACATATGAACCTTATTCCCGATCTTCACTTAAATCTGTCTAAAAAAAAAATTATGCACAAATTTTTCTCAAATTTGATTTGCAAATGTTTTTGCAAAAACTAAGTGGCCTTACCAAATATGGTCAAGATCGGTCCACTTTTCGACCTAGACCCCATATAAATATAGTATCCGATATGACGTGTTTGATATCCGAAAGGCAAAAAGTAATAACAGATTTGGTTTATGCTTACTTCCATTTCTAATTAGTTGGACCAAAGAGGTCAAGTTGGTTTAAAGTGACTATAGTTTTCTTACTTGTTTTTGGATGCTTTTATTCAAGTATAGTGTTCCGTTGGCACTTAAATCCTAAACAACTCCGGTTACTTGGTTTTTCCCTCGAGGTGCCCTTTGAGTATACCCAATAAAGATTCCGAACCGCAGTCCGTTTGCCTACTTCCTTTTTCGGTGCAGCTTGGATATTTTCCAACCTATAACGAGATTTGCTTCCATTCTAAATCTTGAAAAGTATTTTCCCTTTGGGAAAGCGCGTTGGAATTTAAAACCAGAAATGGCCGCTCCACTGCTACAATTTGTTTATTTTAATCCGCCAGTGAAACAAGTTTAAGCTTCGGTGACCGGTTCCTAGACTTTAAGAGTCCTTTGTCTTTGGATGGGCGATAACTTTATTTCTTTCCTATGTTTTAAAAAGTTCCTGAAAGCATCTCTCTACGTTTTTAAAAAATTCTGAACGAATTTCCAAAATAATGTGCTAAATTTGAAAAAATAATTCGAAAAATTACTTTAATAAAAAGTGTTCACTTATGACGTTTTCTTTTCTGATAAAAAATGTCGCATTTTATTTGCACTTTTTTCGAAAATTGTATTTTTTAAATACTCTGAATTAAGAACAATCTTATCTTATATTTCAAGCGGAAGGCCTCAAAGTCGAGCCCCCGTAAATCGCAAAAAATTGCAGCCATTGACTTCTTTCAGGTCATATTGTGAGAATATTTCCCTATTGCTCCGCTTTTTTGAACATTTTGACCCTACGACTACAAAGAGGATAATAATCAAATTTGTTTTTACATATTATGAACACAGCACTTTGAGACCTTTCAATTGATGTATAAGATAAGGTTGCTTTTAATTCAAAATTTGTAAAAAAAAATGCACTTTTCGAAAAAGGTGCATAAAACAAAACGGCATTAGATATGGAATTTCTCATATACAAAGAAGTACATCCACTTAATTTTTTTAATGATAATTTTTTCTACTTTTTGGATTTCTGTACAGACATATATGAAATTTAATTCTGCATTTTTCATTTTGTTGGAAAATTTATCCACTACACGTTGCTGTTGAAAATGTTAATCGTTCCCCATATTATGTTGGTTTCATAGTTGGTCATAATGGTTCATGCGTTAACATTGTGTCTAAGCAAAATTATACACATATACATATGTACATACTATGTACATTATATCCATGATACACATTCCTTTATACTATAAATTCACCTCACATTATAGTTTTCCATTTCAGCCAAATCTTTTGCTAACTATTTCGGTTTATTTTGATATCTGTGAATCTGCTACACAATTTCTAATTTAGATTCTTTTGTTGATGTTGTTGTTAATTTAAGTGCTCTCATTGTTTTGGCTGAAGATTCTATTGCCTTGATTTTTTAGATTTTTTTGTTCTTTGTGTAAATTTTTGTACCAATTTTAGTTAAAATTGCAACTAACAGTTTAACGCTCATTTCATCTGAAAAGTCGTGATTTATTTTGTTCTTCTTCCATCTGTTTGTTGGTTGGTTAATTTTTCATGTATTTTATGTTTTTTTTTCTTTTGTGGTTTTTGTTGTGTGGTGGTGTTGGTCACTACAGTTTTAAGTACGAGTAGTTAGTGAATGAGTGCTGTGTGAACGTTTAAATTAAAGTGCAGTTTTTCACGCCACAACACGCAATTGCTTTGGAGTGCAGTTAGATTTGTTTTTTAATATCTTGAGAAACTTTCGTTAAGTGATCTAATTTGTAAGTTATGCTCGTACTCACTCGGCTGGTATCTGAGAAACAAATAACAATTATTTGCTCTTAAACTGGGCATGATTTTCATTACATGTTTATTTTTAAGAGATAAAGATCGTTAACTTTAAATGGTTCGTATATGATATCGTAGAGGAATTGCTACAGGTTGGCTGTGTGTAAGCTATGTGCGATTTATAACATAATATGTTTAATCAATTAATCGATTAAAGAGAAACTTGTGATTAATCACATACATCATTTAAAGATTACTCAATGATTAATCGGTTTTTATAATTTTTCTTCAATATTTGAATAGATTCTCCTCTTAGTTTGACATATCATATTTTATATATGTATATATAGTATAACTGACTTTTTTAGATTGTTCGCTTGTTTTTAGTAAGGGAAAATATTCTGGTCATCTGGAACTAAAAGATAGTAATGGCGGTGTACAACTTCCGCTTTTAAACACTGTGTTTATATGATGTATAAAATAAAATCTTAAATTTTTATATAATGAGAATCTTCAAATTGTAATAGACCGATGATTCCACCTCTTTATTTACCACTGAGCTATAATCCGAGGAAGCTAAATCTTGCGAATAAAAGGTGCGTGATGTAGCAATTTGAACTTTAGTTCTTGGATTTTGGACGTCGCAAGAGTAGTTGGGTGAACTGGTGCATTACTTTGATAAAAACAACACTTACTTTTTCACTAATGCGACCGTTTTTCCTAAATTTCATCACTAAACGTTGCAATAAGTTAGCATAATTATAATTACTAGCAGATTCCAGAGCTCGAAATTCGAGTGCAAACTCTAGGCGGCTTTATTTCTCAACTTCAATTCACAACCCAACACTTTTACGGTTTATTATTATTGTGAATAAAGATAACAAACTCATTAACAAACACATTAAAAAATGTAATAAAACACATATAGCATATGTGTAATTTTATGTAAGTGTAAGTAGTAACTTTAAATGCAATGTACTCAAAATCAAGGAAAAAATTTAAAAATCTGCAAAACGGCTAAAAAGAAATACCTTTCAAATGTTATACGTTTGGTAGAAATCGGGATAAAACGGTAGAACAAAACATCAGTCGCAAGAAATCGCCTAGCATATTAATATTATAGATTAAAATTATAAATATTAAAATAATTATTTTTCTTTTTGAAGATAATAATAAAAATTGTCCGATGCGCATCCCAAAGAATAGACGCCACAAACTTACCGGCAGATAAAACTGTCTTCTCCTTCTTTGGACACGATTCTCCCATTTCACTCCACTATTTTGACGGTTCCTTTGTCTTAAGTGTGAAGAGATGGAGCTATGTCTCATTTAAGCGTCCCGGTAGGTGAGTACGTAGCATGCTCGCCTATCACCCGGGGTCGTGGGTTCGATTCCCACCAGAGAATTTGGTCTGTCCGTGCAAAAACTAGCCAAATCCGGCTTACTCCTGGATCTAAAATTAAAATATGCACACAAGCCACTCGGCTTCGCGGAACTAGGCTTAAAAAAAAATTTATGGTTACAAATCGACACAAAGACTCGACTTTATTGTGAAGAATCGTCACCAAACCCTCTATCGAAAATTTTCACGACGCTATTTTTGTTCTATTGTGAGTAAACGCCAACCACCTTGCGGGGAGATCTCTCATCTCCAAAATTTCAGTCAATATGTAATGCCTATAATCTGACTTTCAGGCTGAAGTGATCGCGATAACGGAATGCATAAGATCTATTGACGCACGGGCAATCCCAAGCCCCGGAGACGTGAAAATATTTTCGGACAGTCTAGCGGCTATCTGGGCGATATCCTCGGACAAGAATAGATCAAAGACTGTCGTCAGATGTAAGAAGGAAATTGCAAATTTCACTACAAGAGGTAGACTTGAAATCGTTTTGATCCCAGGACACAGTGGTGTAACGGGAAACGAGATTGCAGAAGAACTGGACAGGAAGGGTTCTTTCCTGGAGGGAGTCAATTTGTAAAACCCAATACCTTTCCAGTCTCTCAAATTGAAACTATCGGAGTGGGCAGCCAGTTCACATATTTCAATTTGTGAGGAAACTGACGTGGGTAAGGCTACGAAGATACTGTGGGGCTCTCCAAACACTTCGAAGGCTAAGGAAACCCTTAGTCTAAATGGAAGGGAACTGAGTAGGATTATTGGCATCCTCACTGGGCACTCTGAACTGAGGGCTCATCTATACCGTATAGGACGGGCAGAATCGGCCACATGCAGAGCTTGTGGATGCGATGACGAGGCCCTAGAACACTACCTTCGTTACTGTCCTGCATTTGCGGGGACAAGGGTCAGACATTTATCCAACGACATCATACCAGGCCTAGCGGCTCTTAGGGGATACGCTGGAAAACACTCAGCAAATTTGCTATCGAGACCGAATTCCTAAGTTAAATAAGGGGTAGATAAGCAGATCAGCACGAGGATGTAGAGCGCACAACAAGCCGACTTTCTGGCTTAAGTGTATATCCGGGTAAAACGTATATGAGCTATGTGTATACATGGCTCCTCTTTTTTATATATAACCTAACCTAACCTAATGGCTATAATTTCAGCTAGCTAACGCACCTTCAGCCGGTGATCATCCAGTACCACTTTCTGGATTTACTTAAACATTTCTGGCGTGACCATCTTACTTGGTCAACCACTACGGTGTTCGCTCTGGCAGCTCTGCCACCCAATAATTTATAGTGGTAAAAAGAGCAGACTCCCCCTGAATAGAAACTGGCTCAGATTTAATATTGCATAGATTGAGAATTTTCAAATCAAGTATTGAAAGTAATTTGCTCGTAAGTAGTTTCCTCCACTGATACCCTCAATTTTGATTTCTTTCTCTAAAGCTCATTACATGGAAAAAGTAAACTGAATTACATTTGACTCATTTAAGAATATCGAAAAGAAGAAGAATATTTTCAGAGCACAAATTTCAAGACTCTAAGTAGCGAGCGCTTGTGTGAGCATACATTTCTAAGCGACGGGGCAGTTAACATTTATCATTAATTACTGTTTTCAGAAACGTTGCTTCCATATCAATAAATTTCGAATCATTTAATACTTTCACCTAAAATTTAAGTAGGGAATTAAGTTAACTTCCACAATATTCAACATTGTCTCTACCATACAACAAATTACGACTTGTGACAAGTCACTTGTTAATTATGAATGATTTACGGTTTTAAATGTCATTTCATCACTAAAGATATTGAGAGGAATTTTGCAATTGCAAATGCGTTTTTATTTCAAAGCACACATTTCATTCATTTATAAGGCAATTATTAATATGTTCATTATATGTTTGTATGCCTGCTGTTACAGCGTTGTTATCTAACTATAACCTATACATGCAACTTATGGCACGCCATACAATTTTATTTAAAAAAAAAGAAAAACTGAAACAAAGAATTATAATAAACTTAAATGTAAAAATAAAAAACAAAAAATAAAATAGAAATAAGTTCAATAATTTCACAATTTATCGTTCTATGGCCAACTTTCATCTAAGTATATTCAGGTAATGAACAACTTTTTTCTTCGGATTGTGTTTAACGTTGACGTTATTAAGAATTTAGATTATAGTTTGGAAATTGGTTCACGTTATGTTTTGAAGATAATATCTTTCAAATGGTGTGCCCATTGTTTCCTTCGAACTGCAACTCGATTAGGGTTTTCAAAAAAATATGGTCAAATAATCCTTTCTGAAGCTAATCGCTCCATACTGTGCATCTTAGTGGGTGCATTTGAAGTTCGACAATAATTCTTGGATTTTGGGTGCACAATATTCTGCAATTTTATTTATTCATGTGACCATTGATGTAAAAATTGGCCTATCAGTGCTCATTATGAATTTGTGAATAAACGTACTGAATGCGTATTTGTGCAGCATTTGGTTCTAAACCATGAACCAATTGAATCTTATGTAAAATTCTTTGTAAAGACCACCTAGACATCACCCACTGCCGATGACGTCGCCTGGTGGAAGATTTGGGGTTTTCCTCATTACCTGCTCCACCTCAGTTATGTTCACATCATTTCGAACGGTAGGAGGTCTTACAGCACGAAAACGCTGAACCAAATGGATAATTGCTGAAGTGCTAGAAATATCAATTTAAAGAAATTTTAATATAATATTTGTGGTTGAATAGTCGAATGCTGATTTGAAAAAAAATAACAATTTTTCCAAGTCTTTCAAAGTTAATTCTGCAAAAAAAAAAAATTTTTAAAAATGCATAAACAAAAAATCACAATATTACTTATGCGCAGGGTTTCATTTCCATTTTGAGAAAATGAAGACGTTAACCTCAAAACAGGGTGACATGTGTCTCCAAAAAGAGGACAATTAAAAAAAAAATAAACAAAAAACAACGCGAAAAAATAAAAAAACATAATTTATTTACTCAAAAAAAACAAATTTTATATCCACTTAAAAAATATAAAAAAAAAAATATAAATAATCATGCTGAACTTTAAATTCTAAAATTATTAAATTAGAAAATTAATGAGTTTTTGAAACATTGCATTTATGTTGAATAACGTACTTCTTTTATCAGAGTGTAACCTTTTAACAAAAGGTGGATCTAGGTCAAATACAATTGGAACTTACAAACGTCAGCAGGGTATAGTTTTTTTTTTATAATAAATACCCCTGTTCTAGAATTCACTTTCACAGAAAGAAATTCTTAATTTGTAATTTACGAATGTTTTGCTGTTCCAAGATTTCAATGCGATAAAGGTAAAAAAAAAATTCACTCAAATATTATGAAACTTACGCATTTAGGGTGCAGCAATACTTACTAACTTATTCCGGACCTCTTTCTACCTTGCAGTGTAGAGGATTTGGAATTGACTTCTCCACTTCAATCCATCTTGTGCCGCTGTTTTGTCTATTCTAGGCTCGATTATTTGTTTTATCAGAATATTGCTGATAGTTCCCAGCCAAGTTTCTTCCTCTGCTTCTCGTACCGCTAGCTCTTGCTTGTGATACTCGTTTCGGCAGGCGGTTCTTTGTCATTCTAGCAACATGCCCAAACCATCTTAGCCTAATGCGTTCGATTTTGTTGTTTAGCGATTATGTATGTAGGTCGTTTCATATTTTGTTTTACCGGCCCCTCGTCATATGTATTTTATTTCTGATGCCTGAATTCTGCTTTGATTCTTTGTTGTAAGCGCCCATGATTCGCAGCCATATGTAATGATTGGTATATACATGTAGTTGTATACAGCAAGTGTTGTACCCGTTGAACCTTCTCTTTTACCGATGAAGTTTTTATTTAAGGCGAAGTATAAATTGGAAGTCATGGCTACTCTGCAATTTAAATCCCTGTCCGCTTTTCCGTCTTTGATAATTGTGACTTCCAAGTAGCGGAAGTGCTCAACTTGCTTTAATGCTTCTGATTCTATGTAAATTTGATTATGATTTCTCTTACGGCTTATTACCATGGCTTCTGTTTTGCTTGTATTTATACGCATGTCTCTTCTGTTTATTTAATTCACAAAAACATCAAGGTTTTGTTGGAGAGTTTCCTCGGATTTTGCAACAATGGTCACGTCATCTGTGTATGCTAACATTGAAACTTTCATTGGTTGCATGTTCCAATTCCTACCTTCATTGAGATAAATGAATCCCTGCAAGATTTGATTACGTCGTCCATCAGTTTTATAAAAAGATGTGGACTTAGTATACCGCCTTGTCGCACACCTTGTGTTGTCATGAATTCTTCGTGTGTAGTGTTCCCAGTTCTTACATAATTTCGGCATATTTCGTAAAAACTTTTGATTCCTCTGATCAATATGTTGTCAATATACCGTTTCTGAAGCACCTCCCATATTTGTTTCCATTTTACCATCTATAAAGCCGCAATGAGTTTTCCTATTAAATTCAATGTTTTGATTCCGAAATGAGTCTCATCGTAATTACTTAATCTTGGGTTCTACGATTTTGTCTAAAGCCACATAGTTCCTCTTCAAGTTAATATTCTATCATGCTCTTCAGTCTTTCAGTGAGTATTCTCGAGTATATTTTTCCCGCTATAGTTAGAAGTGATATACTGCGGTGATTTTGGCATAGCTGGTTATCTCCCTTCTTAAAAATAGGGTTGATTTTTGCTACTTGCCAGTCATTGGGAGTGTATTGAGGAGTTCATTCATTGTGATTTATCCAGGATCTTTTTCATCCTCCGGAAGAATATAGGTTTCTGCTAAAACTGAGTTGCTTTCGCCATTCAATAGATGTATAAAATATTCACGCCATCGCTCCATTATCTTATTATCATCTCTCAAGAGTACTCCTTCTTTACTTCGAATAAATTTGATTGGACAATCTCTGGGTCTCCTAAGGTTTTTAAGGGTTCTGTAGAAAAGTTTCTGGTTTTCACTATGATTTCCTTCTAAATTCTTCGCATGCTTCTGGCTTTACCCACCGGACTAATTCTTTAACTTTCATACGTTTTTCTTTGTAGTAGTCTTATTTCTCAGTAGTTTTATCGCTTATGTAGCCCTTTCATCTCATTTTCTTTTCATTTACTTTCTTTTTAAGAGCATCGTTCCACAATAAGACATGTCGTCCACCGCATTTTGCTTCTTTCGCAGAATCAAGTATTATGTTTTTAAATTCGTTCCATTTGGTGTCTACGTTGTCGGATGCTATAGGTGGTCTGGCCCTACTCTTTTTAGACATTGTTTTATGGTACTGCTCTTGAACTACACTGGATTTTAGTTTTGCTATCTTAATCTTTGTTTTCATGTTCCGTTGTCGACTTTTCTTATTTGACAACTTTTCAACTACTCTACTTATTACCAGTAGGTTATGGTCGCTCCCTATCTCTGGTCGGCATTTTACCCTTGCATACCGGCATCTCAATAGATGGTTCCTGCTTATGACAAAATAGTCTATTACAAACTTTTCGTTTCTCGAGGGTTCTTCTCTTGTATATCTGTGGATATTTTTAATAGGGAATACTGTGTTAGCTACAACAAGGATGTTAGCAATGTATAGTTGGAGAAGACAGGTACCATTGTTATTTAGTTAATTTTCTTCATATCTGCCCATAGTTTTCATATTTTTCAGGATTGTTGCCGACTCTTCCGTTGAGATCTCCTAGCAGTATCATATCTGTAGTTATGTCACCAATTACATTATGAAGTGTGTCAAAGAATCTATCCTTTTCATCCGCGTTTTCATCTTCCGTTGGTGCATAGCCTACAACCAGGTTCAGAAACTTATTTCCCTCCTTGAAATAAGTTTATTGATTCTTCCATTTCCTTATGGATTAAAAATCCAACCCCAGCCCTAGCTCTGTCATTCATTGCAATTCCTCAGTACAGTAGGACGAAACCATCTTTAGTAATCTCACATCCGTGTCCCTTTTTCTTTGTTTCGGTCATGACAAGGTATTTAACATTAGCTTACTTAATTTCGTCGACGAGTTGTGCTTATTTTCCATTATTACTTCTTACCTTCCATGTTCCGTCAGCGATAGTCCTTTTTCATCGCCAGGTCGGTAATCTGTTTTTCGGGCCATTTTTATTTATTTTTCCTTGCGTTTTTTGTTGCATTGTTGTTTGAATTCGGTAGAGAGGGCTGCTTCCAATTGAGGTTCCCTAGGATGAACCATTCGAACAAACTTGCTCGGTGTTGATTGCATGGGTTGTTCTATAGTAATCCACCGCGACGTTCCCTCCTCCTTTCTCAACCGAGCTTGGGACCGGCACAGGGTGCGGCAATAATAAAATAATAAAGAACTTAGAATAATTTGTGATGAGGAAATCTGCATTTAAATATCATGTGATTTATAAGTTGCATTCCAATTGACTAAAAAACTTTCCTACATAGGGGGGCGAATTAAATCATTGATAAAATACGATAAATTTTGAACGAATATGATAGGAATTGACATTGAGCTAAACAAATTCCTAATGCAATGTTAACATTGTGTGCAATTATACGCTCCATCAATAGTTTGTTTTGACGCTGATGCTTTTGCCAATCGTCGCAACTTTGGCTTAAGTTTCACCTCTACTCAGATAATAAACTTATTTAATATTTTTAGTAATTCTGCATTCTGCAATAATCTTGAAACTTATCTCTTGTTTTAAAAGTATTTTGAAACTATGGCCCTCTTTATTTGTATTTGATTGTGCGTTTCTGGTATTTAGTGTTACACAGAAAATGTTTTTTCTTCTTCTACTGAACCTAATGCACTATTGAAACGCCAGTCAAAATGTCATATACGAGGATATAGACAATTCGAAATGTTAAATACACAAACAAAAGTAAATATTTAACAAATTTGTGTATGCAGTTTTTCGATAAAAATATCTTGGAAATGAGTAATTACTTAAATGTGTGTCACAAGTACGTTTATGCTTGATACTCGTATTCATGCCAATTGAATAATTTTATATGAATTTTGGTGAAATTATTTTGTTAAATTAAGAATAAAATTTTAGCTAGAAGTACAGCCACTTTAAATTATCGTTAATATAAATTCAGCAATAATTAGAGAAAACTAAAAACGAATTTAAAGTTAATTTTTTCGTACATACTCTTGTGTTTGGATTCTGTTAGACGGATAGAAAGATATATGCACAGAAGAAAAGTAGACGTCAAATGAACAAAAAATATTGTCTTTTGTTAAAAAATTTGCTTTGCGCTAATTTTTGTGAATTTCCACACATGAAAAATACTGTTTAAAAAAAACTAAACTTTATTTCATATTTACATTGAGTATTGTTGTACAAGATTGCTTAATCTCCGGTCCTTATTTCAAGCATTGTAATATTCGAGTAAATAGCTGTACCTCATAACTACAGTCCTATGTTCTTATAATATGGAAAAACAGTCTTAGATTTTGTGAATTTGTCTATAGAAAAACTTCCAGCAATTCTGATAATACAAATATTTTATATAGAAAAACAAGCTCAGCCTATGTACATTTTTTTACATAAATGTTCCATATTCTAAAAATTTTCGTAGAAAAATCCCAGACTCTATTACGATTCCTATATTAAAACACTGTCAGAGAAGAAATTTTTGTTTTTCTTAGCATTTCTCAATAGAAATGCAATTTAAGATTCTAAGTATTTCTTTTACTTATGGAAACCAGTTTCAGACAGTAAACATTTTTCAATGGATAAAAAGGGCTCAGATTCTTTAAACGGGACGATGGTCACTGATATTAGAATCCCTCTATCCGAGCTGTCGATTCTAATTGAAGAGGCCGCTGATTTTGAATCAAAGATAGGGTAGACACTACTGACCTCTTGCCTAATCCAAGGAGAACGAAAGCACTTCTTGGTTTTGGTAATGGAACAATCAATTATTGGAGTACTCACTGGACACTGTGTAATAGGGCGGATTGCCGAAAGCGTAGGTATCCCAAGAGATGACTTCTTAAGGAGCTGTGTGGCCGTAGACGAGAATAAGTCAGTGTAACATTTGCTATGTGAATGTCCAGGACTGAAGGAGCGTCGCCTTAGATATCAAGGACAAAGCTTCTCCGATAACCTGGGCTGCATAGTAGATATACCACTCGGCGACCTTGCGGACTTCTTTTGAGGGAACCTGGCTCTTTCAGGAGAGACGCATAGCGGACAAACAGGCTCTTTTTCACTTTCCTTTTCTTTTATATACTTCCTACGTAATCTATCAGTACTTTTATATTTTTTTTCTATCTCTACCTTCCGACACTTTCTTAAGGGTATCGCAACAGCCATATGGCCTCCAAGTGAACCCGCCTTCGGCGGTCAAACCGTATAATCTACCCTAACCTATAACTCACAGCTGCTTACACTTAGTCTACAGAAACTAGTCTCAGATATTACAACTTTTCTTTAAAAAAAAATTATCAGATTCTAAAAAATTTTCTAGTTGTCTCAAATTCTAAGTATTTTACTGTACAAAAATAACTCGTGAAAGTTTTTGTCTAGATTAACAGTCTCATATTCCATTAATTTTCTATTTAGAAACAGTTTCAGATTCCGAAAATATTTCCATAAATAAAAAAAAAAACAATTAAAAAAACTCTTTTAAATTTTCCAAGATAAAGTCTAATATTCTTAAAATTTCTTACAGGAATGACAAGAGACGTCATTCTCAGTTGCTTCAAATTTGTATATAGAAATACAGTCTCAGATTGTTTTTTTTTTTTTTGTATAAATAATCTCAAATTCTAAAAATTTTTCTAGCAGCTTCAGATTCTAAACAATTTTCTATAGAACAGCATTTTATACTGTAAAAGTTTTCTATAAATAAACATTCTTAAATCCTGAAAATTTTCTATTGAGTAATAGTTGCAAATGCTAATTCTATAGAAATATAGTTTCAGATTCTGACAATTTTACAGTAAACAAGTACCCTTAGTTTGCGTACAAGGTTTATACGTTCTGACATAGGGACTTTCGCCCGTCGTTATATCGACTAAGAAAGTGATTTACCATTTCTTAGAGACCTTATCTCTTCGGTCCAATTAAGTGGATATAGAAAGTAAGCATAAACCAAATTTGAGTGGCATTGTTATTATTTTTCTTGGCTGCAGATATGAAAAAGTTCATATCGGGTGCTATATTTATATGGGCCCTAGGTCAAAAAATGGACCAATCCTGATCATATTTGGTAAAGTTATTTATATTTCGAAAAAATATATACAAACCAAATCTGTGCAATTTTTTTGTGTTTTTGATAGATTTAAGTGAAGATCGGGAAGCAGCTCTATATGGGGCCTACGACTAAGAATTGTCCTATAGTGATTATATTTGGACTACTGATTAGTGGATATAATAAACACACAGAAAACCAGTTCCAACGAAATCTGTATGATAATTTGGATCTTATGGCAATTTAAGTCAATCTCGTAGTGGACATTTGTATATGGACTAGGTTTGAACATTCGCCGGTTTCCACCAGTATCAATAGCGTTCGTCCAATGGTCCATAGTAGTTTAATTACAAAGTTTACATGGACACACAGACAGATGAACATGACCTAATCGACTCAGAAAGTGATCCCGAGTAGGTCAAAATTTTTGGTAGCTACAAACATCAGCACAAATATTAATAGGCAAGGCATTTTCTAATGACCCTTCCTAAGCTTTTAGTTATCAACAGATTGTGAGAAGAAATATACCATTTGAAAGGTATTTCTTTGCCGATGTGCACCATTTTTACAGATGTGCACCATCTGGTACATTTTTCTTTGAGTAATCATCATCTAAAGTTGCTGCTAACACATAAATAAAACACATATATAAGCTTCAAATAAAAAACTGTACAATGCTGTTGGTGTGTTTGTGAATTGGCTAAAATTGATTAGTATACCTTTAGGCTCTTATAAAATTATTTATTAACAAACGCACGTGTGTTAAATAAACATTTATGATGAAATTTAATGAATTTTAGTGTAAAATTCACAGTTTAATGAACTTTGTTTAAAAATTCCTAAATTTTTTATATAAGTATATGGATTTAAAAAACATGGAAAGAAAAAATTTAATGAAAAAATAAAATTTCCTAGAATTTGCACTCGAATTTGGAGAGCTGGGCTCTGCTTGTAAAAATATATAAATGAATTTTAATATAATTTCTTTTTACACCTCTGTTACTTCAATAACGAGACTTTAAATGAAATAAATAAAAAAAAATTTGATACAACAAAAAATTTTCAAATAAAAATTCTGTCATTAAATTTCAAATATAAAGTGATTGATTTTTATAAAAATAAAAAAAATCAATGTGAGTCCGATCACAGGGGAGATGTGTAAACATCTACACCTTTTCCAATTGTATTTCAGAAAACATCAATTGATTTTCAGAAATACTTAACTACGTATCAGAAAACATCAATTGAATTTTAGAAAGTATGAAATATATTTCAGAAAACATCAAATGTATTTCAGAAATTAACAAATGTATTTCAGAAAATATCAATTGAATTTCAGAACATATCTGTTGAAATTCAGAATTAAAAAGTAGTTTACCCTACAATGCCGAAAAGGTATTATTGTTTCTATTTGTGATTTGGAGTCGCAGAAAATGTTTAGCAATATTTGGACTTATTTGTTATGCACTGAAAAATCAACTATCAAAGGCAGCCTTTTAATCGAAAGAAGATGAGGACTTCATTTGTTAATCAGCTACAATATCAGCACCAGGATAGAACTTTGACTAATTTTGAAGTCATCATTGTGGAAAAAACACGTTTATATCGTCACCCAAAATGCAAAAGGCCGTAACAAACAAAAAGTTCAAAATTGACTTTTTGTATTGTAGTTACGGCCTTTTACTTAAAAACTACTATTTTATCATAAATTTGTTGTCATAAATAAAAATTCATCTTTATTTTTCAGCTTGATTCTAAATTTGGGTGTTAAGTTTAAAGTAGTTTTTGTTTTATGATGTTTTTTGCTTCTCCTGTAAAAAAATAATAAAAATATTAGTTACGGCCTATTTCATTTTGACGATATGTAGTTTTCAAGAAATAATACAAACCCGGTGTAATACTTAAAAAATATATTTTTATATAGCGTTCTGACTATTTTTCTGAGACTCAGTTTATATTTTCTGAAATTCAATTCACATTTTCTGAAGTAAATTTAAAAATTTCTGATATACTTTTGATGTTTTCTGAAATACATTAGATAATTGCTGAAATACATTTGCTGTTTTCTGAAATACATTTAAAATTTTCATTTGATGGTTTCTGAAATACATTTAATAATTTCTGAAATACATTTGATGATTTCTGAAATACAGTTGATATTTTCTGAAATACATTTGATAATTGCTGAAATACATTTCATAATTTCGGAAATAGATTTGATATTTTCTGAAATACATTTGATAATTTCTGAAACTCAATTGATATTTTTATACCCTCCACACGTCAGTGCCAGAGGGTATATATAGGTTTGTCATTCCGTTTGTAACGCATCGAAAAACTAATTTCCGACCCCATAAAGTATATATATTCTTGATCCTTATCACAGCTCGAGTCGATATAGCGATGTCCGTCTGTCCGTCTGTCTGTTGAAATCACGCTCATTCACAAAGAAAGCCATCTCACTGGATAAGGTTACAAAAATATCATTTGCCATAATTCCCAACAGGTTGGTATTGAAAATGGGCTACATCGAGCATCATTGTGATTAGATACGAGGAAAAATATGTAGATATCTCTAAAAAAAAAAAACATAAAACCCAGTGTGTTTGTTGTAACAGTTTAGTGGTTGATCATAATAATTGTACAACAACATAAAAAAATGCCACAACAAAATTATGCATAAACATATATTAACAATACCAAGAACACAATAACATAGCTCATGTTAGTAGTATTGCCACATATTTTTTTATCGTTATCACGTTATAATAAAAAAAATCGCCAATATGAAAGAAAAAATGAAAACGAAAAATGGAAATTTTCCAATGGATAATGAAAATGGAAAATGGAGAATGAAAAATAAAAATGAAAAATGGAAAATGAAAAACGGAAAATGAAAAATGTAAAATAGAAAATGAAAAATAGAGAATAGAAAATGGAAAATGAAAAATGGAAAATGAAAAAAGAAAATTGAAAAATGAAAAATGGAAAATGAAAAATGGAAAGTGAAAAACGGAAAATGAAAAATGTAAAATAGAATATGAAAAATGGAGAAAGGAAAATGAGAAATGGAAAATGGAAAAAGAAAATTTAAAAATGAAAAATGGAAAATTCAAAATGAAAAATGGAAAATGAAATTGAAAAATGGAAAATGAAAAATGAAAACTGAAAAATGGAAAATGAAAATTGAAAAATGGAAAGTGGAAAATGGAAACGAAAACTGAAATATGAAAAATGGAAATTGGAAAATGGAAAATGGAAAATGAAAATTGAAAATGGGAAAATGTAAATGGAAAATGAAAAATGAAAAATGAAAAATGAAAAATGGAAAATGAAAAATGGAAAATGAAAATTGAAGAATGAAAAATGACTGCTAGAAAATGGAAATTGAAAATTGCAAAAAATAAAAATGAAAAATGGAAAATGAAAATTGAAAAATGGCAAATGGAAATTGAAAAATTAAAAATGGAGAGTGGAAAATGGACAATGAAAATTGAAAAATGAAAAATGGAAAGTGGAAAATGGAAAACGAAAACTGAAAAATTAAAAATGAAAATTGAAAAATGAAAAATGGAAAATGAAAATTGAAAAATGAAAAGTTAAAAATGGAAAATGAAAATTTAAAAATGAAAAACGGAAAATGGAAAATGAAAATTGAAAAATGGCAAATGGAAATTGAAAAATTAAAAATGGAGAGTGGAAAATGAATAACGAAAATTAAAAAATGAAAGATGAAAAATTAAAAAGTTAAAAATTGAAAATGGAAAGTGGAAACTGAAATATGAAAAATGGAATATGGAAAGTGTAAAATGAAAAATGAAAAATGGAACATGAAAAATTAAGATTGAAAAATGAGTAATGAAAGATGAAAAATGAATAATCAATAACGAAAAATTAAAAATTAATAATTAAAAATTAAAAATTAAAAATTAAAAATTAAAAATTAAAAATTAAAAATTAAAAATTAAAAATTAAAAATTAAAAATTAAAAATTAAAAATTAAAAATTAAAAATTAAAAATTAAAAATTAAAAATTAAAAATTAAAAATTAAAAATTAAAAATTAAAAATTAAAAATTAAAAATTAAAAATTAAAAATTAAAAATTAAAAATTAAAAATTAAAAATTAAAAATTAAAAATTAAAAATTAAAAATTAAAAATTAAAAATTAAAAATTAAAAATTAAAAATTAAAAATTAAAAATTAAAAATTAAAAATTAAAAATTAAAAATTAAAAATTAAGAATTAAAAATTAAAAATTAAAAATTAAAAATAAAAAATTAAAATTTAAAAATTAAAAATTAAAAATTAAAAATTAAAAATTTAAAATTAAAAATTAAAAATTAAAAATTAAAAATTAAAAATTAAAAATTAAAAATTAAAAATTAAAAATTAAAAATTAAAAATTAAAAATTAAAAATTAAAAATTAAAAATTAAAAATTAAAAATTAAAAATTAAAAATTAAAAATTAAAAATTAAAAATTAAAAATTAAAAATTAAAAATTAAAAATTAAAAATTAAAAATTAAAAATTAAAAATTAAAAATTAAAAATTAAAAATTAAAAATTAAAAATTAAAAATTAAAAATTAAAAATTAAAAATTAAAAATTAAAAATTAAAAATTAAAAATTAAAAATTAAAAATTAAAAATTAAAAATTAAAAATTAAAAATTAAAAATTAAAAATTAAAAATTAAAAATTAAAAATTAAAAATTAAAAATTAAAAATTAAAAATTAAAAATTAAAAATTAAAAATTAAAAATTAAAAATTAAAAATTAAAAATTAAAAATTAAAAATTAAAAATTAAAAATTAAAAATTAAAAATTGGAAATTAAAAATTAAAAATTAAAAATTAAAAATTAAAAATTAAAAATTAAAAATTAAAAATTGGAAATTAAAAATTAAAAATTAAAAACTAAAAATTAAAGACTCAGGCGGAGGGTATCAAAAAATTCGGAACAGCCGAATTTAACACTCTTACTTGTTTTAAATTCAATTGATATTTTCTGAAATACAAATGATACTTTCAGAAAATCAATTGATGCTTTCTGAGATACAATTGATTATTACTGAAAATCAATTAATGTTTTCTGAAATTCAATTGATAATTTCTGAAATTCAATTGATAATTTTTTAAAACACAATTGGAAAAGGTGTAGTAATTAATAAAACACCTAAGTTTATTTTCGACTTCTTCAAAGTTTTCCTAGTATTTACCTTTTTAAACTCACAGCACACCTACGGTTCTGATTAGTAAAAATGTTCTGTCAATAGCAAATATATACTTGAATATTAAAAAAAAAAACAACTGTGCAAGTTTGTGAACATGTTAAACTCACAGCACACCTAGCGGTGAATAGCAAATATATACTTGAATAATTAAAATTAACGAAAAAGATTTGTGATTTTTCGAAACAGACAGCGAACTCGGCGGTTCTGCTTACTAAATACACCAATACAATTACATATGTATACTACACACCGATTTTCCCTTACGCTGTTTTTGTGATTGATTGAAATTGGATTTTACCCCCTCTGAGCACATAGATGTTTACACATCAAAAAATAAAAATATAAAATAAAACTTACAAAGTAAAATTAAATGTAGTAGAAATGTTAATGACAACAAGTTCCCACAGTCCCTAAGAATACCTAAAGGAACTTTAAGCCCTAAACAGTATCTTTTTATCATTAAGGACCGGAAAATATAAAAGTTTAATAGTTTTTTTTGGGCAATTTCTGGAAAATCTGCAAAGCCTGTCTCACCACAGAAAACTGCTGTGATACAAATTAATCCAATATAGACACGAGGACCACATTTTCTGATATCTTACTGTCTTGTGATTTTTCTCTCATACTGTATATGTATGTATCTATTATTGTATGTGGTAAATACAAACATGAGAAACGAATATAGAAAATAAAAAATTCTCAAAACTCAATTAACTCACAATATGAAGAAAAACAAAAAAGAAAAGTACTTAAGCCAAGAAAATATTAAATTTTAAGATTTTACGGATATGCTAAGGCTTAGTAAAACAAAAAAAACAAAAAAAAAAAAGAAACAACATTAAACGAAAAGACAACGACACGTGATTTGTAACGAATGAAAGTTATATCATCAAGTGGCCACTTGAATAGATGGATGGCTAGATGGATGGTTGAGTTCTTCTTCTTGGTTTTTTGGCTATGTACTTAACAACTGCAAAAATACTTTTATGTTAAATTATACTGAAAAAAAAAAAACAAATGTTGGCGTTAAATTTTTTTCGCTTCCAAAATCATCAAAAACAAAATATTGCAAAAACGCTGCTTTACATCATAGTCTTCGTGTTTTGCGCTGTTGTTGCTGTTTTATTCGTTCTGTCTTTGCCAGACATCAAAATCTTAAAAAGTGTAAAACTGTAGTGAAATAAAAGAACTTTTTTTTTATTCTTGTAAAATAAAAGCCACAACCAGTTTTGCATAATTTTATTCGTTTTGCTGATGTTGTTGTTATTGTTTTATTTTTTTAAGTTATCAACTACAAAATGCCGCCAACATTTAAAGTTACAATGCAACAACAAAATAAAATGTTTGTGTTTTTTTTTTTTGGTTTTGTTGTATTTTGTTGGTTGGTTCTCAACATAAAAGTATCAATTTAAGGCTAGAAACTCATAAAAATGGCTTAAAACTTATTCAAGAATAAAGAAGTTAACAAATGCTACCATAGTAGGAATAAATTGAATATGACGATGAAATGCAGTCAAAGTCGAAATCAGATAGCGGTAAAATTGATATTGGCTAAAACGCATAATCGAGTAATCGAGAATGGGCAAATGACATGATTCCTTAGATGAATTATTGAATTTTTGGAGTAAAGTGGAAAATAATTTTAATTTTTTATTACACTTTTTCCGATTTTTTAAACCAGATGCCCAATATCCGAAGTTTTTTTTTAGAGATATTCGAATTTCTTGGCAATTTTTAAACAAGATGCCAAATGTCCGAACTTTATTTTACAGATATTCTATTTTTTCTTGTTCTTTAAATCACACTTTAGATTGTGACATTTGTGGCAACAATGGAAATTGTTACAAACCATTCAATTTAATTAATATAACTTTCAGAACATTCCATAGCGAAGCGAATACTAAAATAGTAACGCAAAAATTATAATGATGTGAATAATGATGATGACGACGATGACGATGACGGCAATGATGAAGATGATCATGAGGACTCTTTAATGTTTTCGTGGTTGGTTGTTTTACCGCCACTTCTGTTGCATTACGTTAAGTTGGCTGTTGTTGTTGTCGGTTCCGGTTGAGAATAGTGTTGATGTTGTATGGATTAAATGTAGCTAAACTGACAATTAAATGCTTTACAAATGAGCCAGTGTTAATAACAACAACATGCAAAATCAAATTTTCGGCCAACAACATAAATCTATAAACATATATCCACGAAAATAATCGCATGAACGTCGTCAACACAACCCAAGAGGTGGAAGGAAATCTTTAGTGTTCTCCATAAAACAAAACAAATTGTGCTAAAGCAAAACAAAAGAAAACAACAATAAACAAAAAAGAAGTTTCGTTTGGCTTCAGTGATTTTAAATGATGGCTGCGTGTAATGAAACATGCTTATTTAAATAAAAATTAATTTTTTCATTTTTGTCTTACGAAGGTTTTTTTTTTGTGTCTTTCACGAGCAACTAAAAAAGCAATTACGGTGTAGTGTCTGAAATTTTAACCTTGAATTTAAAATAAATTCAAACTTATTATGTTTTGCTCAAAAAAAAAAGAAAACAAATTGCCATCTCTACTAACATAATTAATTGTTGCCTTATATGCACTTGATCCTTTGGTGCTTATATGTACGTACAAGTACTGTGTTCGAGTCAAAAGGTGGCTTCCGTTATGAAATAAAATATCTCTATTTATTCTACAAAATATCTTTATATATTCGTTTTTTCTAACCCGCGAAATAATTTTTAAAGCCGAATTCCGGAATAGAGTCCCCGAAATGAATTTTTGATTTTGTTAAATAGCTAGAAGTCACATGGTACGAAATGGTCTCCAAAATTCAGAAATCAGGAGTTATCTGCCAATAACTCTGACACCCTTTTACGAATAGTTTCACGAAAATTACGAATATCACTCAAATACTATAGCTTGTTAAGAAATTGGCGCAGAGGAAGGAATTCATTATGCACCACACCACGATAAGCCCATAATACTGTTGTCATGATTTAGATTTTTAAATGACTTCGGCGTGATATTTTCCGTCTTGCTTACTAATATTCACTTTATTGGTCGGTCGTCTGGTTCGGATCATTTGCATAGTAGAGTAGTCCTTAAAAATGAAAATGCGATTTTGTGGAATGACGGGATCCAATTTGTTTCCTTTCTATATAAAACTAATATATGTGAAGTTGCGCCGGAAATCGACTGAAAATTTCAAGTGTGTTTATACGGGGAAAATATAAATTTTTATCAGATTACGCGAAAATTTCGTTCTATAGTTTAATTTTTTGGACAAATTGTTGTATGAATCTACATTGGTACTAAATTATATTTTCAAAAAGCTATAAAGCTTCAAAATCGACCAATTGCGCATTGAGACCGAAATTTGGCATTTTTTGATAACATTTTTAAAACTCCTTTTTCAAGTTTTAAAAAATTTTCTTACACAAAATTTAAAAAAATGGATTTGGCAAATTAAGGTTTTGTGAAATATTCAATATATGTAATCTTTATAAATTCTTTATATAAAAGATTAATCAGTTCTCTATTTTAAATTCCAATATTTTATCTTAATAGCCCAGCGCTTCGGAAAAAATAATATGACCCCATTAACGCTCTTGGAATTGGGGTCACATATGAGCCCCAGATAATAAAAGACAATTTATTCAAAAACTAACAATATTTTGCAAATGCAGTTGAATTTTTAGAAGCGTTACTTAAAGTATTATAACCAATTGTGTATATCTTCCGTTCCTAAAATTTGGGATTAATCCGAGAACGTTAACCCATTACTTGCCAATCAAATAAAGATTACCGAAAACGAGTACTTTGGGACCCACTAGGCACAAGAAGGCACCTTCGGATCGAGCTAAAAAAAAATGGAGACAGCATTAATGACATATTTAAACAAGTAAGAAAATTATATTCGGTCTAGACCGAATATACGATACCCTATACCATGCGTTTAGAAACCCTATCTCTTAGGCCCAACTAACTGGACATAGAAAATAAGCAAAAACCAAATTTGAGTGGGATTTTTATTAATTTTTTTGGCTGCAGATATGAAAAAGTTCATATCGGATGCTATATCTATATAGGGACTAGGTCCAAAAATGGACCGATCCTGATCATGTTTGGTAAAGTCTCTTTTATTTTGCAAAAATATATACAAACAAAATTTGAGAAGAATCAGTGCAACATTTTTGTTTTTTAATAGATTAAAGTGAGGATCGGGAAGCAGCTGTATATGGGGCCAAAGGGATCATTTTTGAACTACTCATTAAAGGATGTAATGAATGCATACAAACCCAATTTGAGTAAGATCTATATGACAATTTGGATATTATGACAATTTATGTCGATTTTATAGGGGTAATTTGTATGGGGGCTAGGTCTGAACATGGACCGATTCTCACCAATTTCAACAGCATTCATCCCATGGCCGATGAAAGCTTATTTACAAAATTTCATCAAAATATATTCATATTTGCGACCTGCAGTTTGATTACAAGGTTTACATGGACACACAGACGGACGGACGGACGGACGGACGGACATTGTTAAATCAACTCAGAAAGTGATTCTGATTCGATCGGTATAATTAAAGATGGGTCTAGGTCAAATATTTTTGGTTGTTACAAACAGCAGCACAAAGTCATTATACCCAAACCACATAGTGGTATAGGGTATAAAAACATGTAAGAAAATTATAGTCGGTCTAGGGCGACTATACGATATCCTATACCATGGTTTAGAGACCCTATCTATTCCGCCCAACTAATTGGATATAGGAAATAAGCATAAACCAAATTTGAGTGGCATAATTATTAATTTTTTTGGCTGCAGATATGAAAAAGTTCATATCAGGTGCTATATTTATATGGGGACTAGGTCGAAAAATGGGCCGATCCTGACCATATTTGGTAAAGTCACTTATATTTTGAAAAAATATATACAAACCAAATTTGAGACAAATCTGTGCAATATTTTTGTTTCTTGATAGACTTAAGTGAAGATCGGGAAGCAGCTCTATATGGGGCCAATGACTAAGTATTGTCCTATAGGTATTATTTTTGGACTACTGATTAATGGATATAATAAACACATACAAACCCGTTTTGACTGAGATCTATATGGCAATTTCGATCTTATGGCAATTTATGTCGATTTCACAGGGGTCATTTGTATGGGGACTAGGTCTGAACATGGACCAATTTTCACCAATTTCAACAGCGTTCATCCTATGGCCGACAAAAGCTTATATAACAAATTTTATCAAAACATATTCATATTTGCGACCTGTAGTTTGATTACAAGGTTTACATGGACGCACAGACGGACGGACAGAAAGTGATTCTGGGTCGATTGGTATAATCAAAGATAGGTCTAGGTCAAATATTTTTGCAAGTTACAAACAGCAGCACAAGATCATTGGTATAGGGTATAAATATCTAAAAATAATGTATTATTCTAGTAAACTAAATGAAACCCTTATCATGGGTTGAGAAATAAAATACTGCTATATTTGGGAAACTTATCGAAAATATAAAATTCATTCACTCAGAAAATTTGATAAATAGTGATTTAAGTGCTTTTGCGTCCCAAAAAACTAAACAAAATTTCATCTGTTTTAGTATTTCTGCATAATTTATATTATTTCGTCCATCGACATGGGATTCTAATGACGATTTTAATAAGAGTTACAATTTCTGCAAGGAATTATTTGTAGTAACCGATACTGTCGAAAGAGGTGTTAAATTCATAAAAGATTTCAATAAAGTGTTAACAAATAATGAAGAAGAAAAGCAGTTTTTACTCCAAAAAACAACAACCTTAATGTACAAAGTCAAGTTTAATTTAACAATGTTGAGTTATAGTTCAAGAATGTTTTAATTCTATTTATAAAAATATAGATAGTTTTTAAAAATAAAATAATTTTATAATAATTTTATATTCGCGAACAATAAGCAAATAATTGCACAATGGATTATTTTGCTCCCAGGATCACTGAAGGGTTAAAAAAAAATTAAGCAAATTATATTTCTTAAATTCTAAATAGTGGTTTCATGGAGCTTAATAGAAAAACCCGTTATCGTTAATCTTTATTTTAAAATATCTTAAACTCTAAAGCTGCCCTTGGCAAATAATAGGTTAGCGTCCTCGAATTTATCCCAAATTTTTAGCGAAAAATCTAACAATTCAACAGCACAAAATATTTCAATGTTTTCAATAAATTGTCTTTCAGATTGTGGATATATGTGTACCCAAGTCCAGAATGGTTAATGGTTAATTTGTATTCCGAAATCCTATGCTATTAATATAAAATATAACATCTAAAAGTAGAAAACTGGGGGCAAATCGTCGCATTCGATAGCGAGTAAGATCAATCGAAATCCCATATTTTGGTTTCTTATTTAAAGAAGATGGACAATCATCAGACTTCGCTTCACTTTTACTATTAACTATGGACCATAACTCGTTAGCTGTGACAGAGTAAAATTAAAATTATTTAATTTTAGAAGATAAAAAATAATTTCGATAACGAATGCGACGAATTACATTTACTCTCGAAATCCACAAAAAATGAATCATTGGAAAAAAAAAAAATTTGCCACAGGGATTTACCTAAAACTGGACACAGTTAATCCCTAACATGTATTTAACAAAATCTTAAAGTGCCAGATATATTTATACCCTATACCACTATGTGGTTTGGGCATAATGACTTTGTGCTGCTGTTTGTAACAAACAAAAATATTTGACCTAGACCCATCTTTAATTATACCGATCGAATCAGAATCACTTTCTGAGTTGATTTAACAATGTCCGTCCGTCCGTCCGTCTGTGTGTCCATGTAAAGCTTGTAATCAAACTGCAGGTCGCAAATATGAATATATTTTGATGAAATTTGGTATATAAGCTTTTATCAGCCATGGGATGAACGCTATTGAAATTGGTGAGAATCGGTCCATGTTCAGACCTAGCCCCCATACAAATGACCCCTATGAAATCGACATAACTTGCCATAAGATCCAAATTGTCATATAGATCTTACATCCATTAATCAGTAGTCCAAAAATGATCCCTATAGGCAACTCTTAGTCATAGGGCCCATATAGAGCTGCTCCCCGATCTTCACTTAAATCTATCAAAAAACCAAAAATATTGCACTGATTCTTCTCAAATTTTGTTTGTATATATTTTTGCAAAATACAAGAGACCTTACCAAACATGGTCAGAATCGGTCCATTTTTGGACATAGTCCCCATATAGACATAGTATCCAATATGAACTTTTTCATAAATAAGCAAAAACATTGGCATATTTGTTTCAAAAAATTGATCTACATTCTGCATGACAGGTCATACAGCTATTTAAACATTTAATCTTGAGCCTGAATAATTTCAAACTCAATCATTAAAATTATAAAGATAGAAAAATAAGATTTCTTATTTTTATAAAAAATAATAAAATTATTATTTATTATTTCCACCGGTTAATTTTTTATTTTTCATATTTCGTTTTTATTTGTCATTTTTGATTTTTTACTAGCAGAGCCCAGCCCTCGGAATTCGAGTGCAAATTCTAGGAAATTTTATTTTATCATTCAAAATATTTCTTTCAATGTTTTTAATCTATTTAATTCATTAAGTTTGTTTTATTATAAACATTTGTTGAACATACGGACATAAAGGCTACCTTATATGCCACCTAAAGGTATTAAAATTTTTGGCAATTCATAATTCAATACAGGGTATGTGTTATGCAATTATTGTAATGAAATCTGTACGTTAACTTTCGTGTTGCATAATGTAAAGTTGATTGTGTACGCATAACTTTCCTCAAACTCAACGAATTTAAGCAGTTAATAGCTCAACAGAAAGAGCTTGATCCACTGAGTGTTCTGAGGGTGAAACGATCAAGATCCATTAATTAGAAGAGGAGCTACGAGAATTCAAATTGCTTGAGTGAATGTGTCCCATAAGAAATTTACAGGGAAGAATCGCGTTTGAGTATAACTTGAGTAAGGTGGGAGTTGAAAAAATTTCAATGATTGATGACATATCTTTGTCTAAATACCTTTCATTAAAAAAAATGAAGGAAATCGACCATATAGAACGGGCAGATGGACTGACTTTAGTTTATATTAATTTTTTTTAATATATAAGATTTAAAATTTTCCTTTTTTATTTTTAATTTTTAATTTTTTATTTTTTATTTTTTATTTTTTATTTTTTATTTTTTATTTTTTATTTATCATTTTTCATTTTTTATTTTCCCTTTTTCATTTTTAATTTTTCGTTTTAATTTTTCATTTTTCAATTCATATTTTCGTTTTTAATTTTTCATTTTTAATTTTTCATTTTTAATTTTTTTCATTCATTTTTTATTTTTCACTTTTTATTTTTCATTTTATATTTTTCATTTTTTATTTTTAATTTTTTATTTTAATTTTTTTAAGTTTAATATTAATTTTAATTTTTAATTTTTTGTTTTTTATTATACTTTTTTTTATTTAAAATTTTTTATTTTTCATTTTTTATTTTTCATTTTTCATTTAAAATTTTTCGTTTTTAATTCTTCATTTTTCATTTTCTATTTTCATTTTTCATTTTTCATTTTTTATTTTTCATTTTCTATTTTTCATTTTTCATTTTAAATTTTTCATTTTTTATGTTTCATTTTTTATTTTTTATTTTTAATTTTTTATTTTTCGTTTTTAATTTTTCGTTTTTAATTTTTCACTTTTTATTTTTCATTTTTTATTTTTCATTTTTTATTTTTCATTTTTATACCTATACCACTATGTGGCTTGGGTACAATGACTTTGTGCTGCTGTTTGTAGCTTCCAAAAATATTTGACCTAGACCCACCTTTTATTACACCGATCGACTCAGAATCTCTTTTTGAGTCGACTTAGCGATGTCCGTCCGTCCGTCCGTTTATGTGTCCATGTAAACCTTTTAATCAAACTACAGGTTGCAAATATGAATATATTTTGATCAAATTTGGTATATAAGCTTTAATCGGCCATAGGTTGAACGCTATTGAAATTGGTAAGATGCGGTCCATGTTCAGACCTATTCCCCATACAAATGACACAAATGAAATCGACATAACTTGCAATAAGATCCAAATTATTATAGGACAATTCGTAGTCATAGGCCCCATATAGAGCTGCTTCCCGATCTTCACTTAAATATATCAAGAGACAAAACTATTGCACAGATTTTTCTCAAATTTGGTTTGTATATTTTTTTTCATAATGTAAGTGACTTTACCAAATACGGTCAGGATCGGTCCATTTTATGACCTAGTCCCCATATTAATATTTCACCCGATATGAACTTTTTTTCATATCTGCAGCCAAAAAATTAATAACAATCCCACTCAAATTTTGTTTATGCTTATTTTCTATCCAATTAGTTGGACCAAAGAGATAGGGTCTCTAACCCATGGTATAGGGTATCGTATAGTCGGTCTAGACTGACTATAATTTTCTTACTTGTTGTGATTGTATTGTGAAGTAGAAACTTAACCCCCTGCGCGTATAGATGTTTACACATCAAAAAATGTGTAAAAACATTTTCAAAGTTGAAAAATAGAGAATTTAAAAAAATGAGTTTGGTGGAGTAATACGCTGTCTCAATATTACTTAAATATCGTGGTCATGTATTCGAAAAGCCTTAGTTTCTTCTTTCAAAATTCGCTGATGAATTCAAAATAGGTGGGTACTCAACAAAGTTACTGGCTTATATATGAAAAAAATGGCCCCGGTTTTACACGTAACTCAAGATTTTGGAAGTTTTACGCAAATTTCGAGAACAGAGTCTTATTGTACTCAACAAGACCAACCAGAAGAAAAGTATCGCAACCCATATATTTCTTCCTGTCACACATTGTTGTCTGCCTAGTTCAGTAGATAACCTTTCACCGTACAGATGTTGGAATTTAGCTTCCCAGAGAGATTAAGGTACAAATATTTTTCTGAAGAAACTAGTTGCGCTTAAGATTTTTCTTTTATTTTTAAATTAAAAATGTTGAATTTGGCTGACATGACCTTTAGTTTCATCTTGTCATCCATTGTTTGGTTACTTGTTGTCACCTGTCACCTCACTATGTCACTTGATTTTACTTTAAGAGAGCTGAAAATACTTTGTATTATAGTTAAAGAAGCAGAAGGAGCTGCCGCAGAAACAGCAGCAGCAGCAGCAGCAACAGAAATGAAAACAACAGCAACAAAAATTAACATTATGTCTCAACAATTTCGTGTAAAAAACATTTAAATTTAAATTACATTTTCGTGCTACCCAAAAAGATGTTTGCAATAAAATTCAACAAAACAAGTGAATTCCTTGTACAGACCAAATTTCAATACAATATTCACTCATTAATGCACTTAAAATAAAAATGGACTAACAAAATTGCTGAAAGTGTTGGAAATTAATTCGAATACTATGAGATTTTCTGTTGGAAAAATAATTAAAAAGTTTAATTAATTGAAGACATCGTTGTAGAACTAAGAACACAAATCCTTAATAAGTTAAGAATCAATCAAGTTTTTGTGTTCAAGTAAATTCCTTATTATTAACCATGGCTTATCTGTGGAGTGTTCGAATGCTCTGATTTAGTGATCAAGTATTTTTCTGTTGCCTTTGTCAAACATTTCTTGTGTGAAATTCTTTAAGTGTATTCCTACTTTAAATACGTGTAAACGACTTTGTACCAACCAAATGTTAAGAAAGTTTTACAAAAGATGAAGGTGATGATGGTGACGTTCTAAATGTTGCTGTTGTTGCTGTTAGTGACATTGTTTTGACCGTTTTTGGTTGGCGCTTGTTTTCTTAATGTTGTTCTCATTGTATTTCAATATTTTTTTTTTTATTTTCATTTAGATTTTGGCCATAATTTGGTATTTGTATTTTCTGTTTTCAGGCAAGTTCCCCCAAAAAACGAAAAACCACAACACAGACAGCTGAAAAATAAACCATGACACCTTTGTCAGTAAATGTTGTTTGTAGTAACCATCTAAAGAAAACATAACATCACAACAACAATTACTTGTTAAAACGACAAAGTGTTTTTGTGTAATTCCTTGTTATTGTTTTTTTATTTGTTTACCGAGGGCATTACAATGTGGCATGTGGCAACAAGTGCTTGTTGTATTTTTAAACGTTTTGTGTTAATTTGGTCAAAGAGGAGAACAAACATTAATACTTTAAAAACAATTTACGCATTCGCACTGTGTTGTCTTGTGTAATTACATATTAGGCAGATAATTACGAAATAACAAGAAAATGTTAAGTTCAATAAAAGTTCACTTTGAGTATGTACTGATTTTTCCTACTTGATTATACATATATTTTCTGACATTCTTGTTCAAGCAAATCGTTGAATCATTCAGATTGTTTTAAATTTTCTAAATTAAAATTTTCCAGCCAATTCAAAAAATTCAAAAATTCCATACATCTCAGCTCTGGAATATATGGAAATAGCTTTAAAAAACAGCTTTAAAAAATTTTTATTTTCTGAATTTAGAACTGTCAATTTTTAAATAAAACCACATTGTTGTTCTCTCAACTAACCACTCAATCCATTAGAGCATCGTTAAATAATAAATACATTGTGTGAACAAAATCCGTCAAAAACCAAAAATGAAATTGTTCGCCATTTAACAAAATTGATTTAAAAATTTTTCATTTGAATGCAATTTAAATTGGTGGAGAATAATATTAAAGTAGAAAGGAAACCTGGTCTGAATATAGAACTGTAAATTTTTAAATAAGACCACATCGTTAAATAATAGCAAGTAAGAAATTATAGTCGGTCTAGACCGACTATACGATCCATTATACCAGGCATGTAAAACTCGTGAATTGCGGGTCGCATGCGGCCCGCGGCATGATTATTTGCGGCCCGCAACACTTTTCCACAAATACTACTATAAGCAAACAATTAAATTAAAAATTGGATGAATGTATGAAAATAGCATGTCGTACTGTATTTAATATAACTAGCAGATTCCAGCGCTCGAAATTCGACTGCAATTTCTAGGCAATTTTTTCCAACTTTTTTTTTCTTTTTTTGGTTTATTATTATTGTGAATGAAGATAACAAACTGATTAACAAACACTTAACAAATTTAGTAAACACACACATATCATATGTATAATTTTGTGTATGGGTTAGTAGCAACTTTAAATGCAATTTACTCGAAATAAAGGACAAAATTTAAAAATCTGTAAATCTGGAAAACAGTTAAAAAGAAATACCTATTATATAATATACGATTGGCCAAAATCGGGATAAAACAGTAGAACAAAACATCGGTCACAAGAAAACGCCTAGCCTATTAACATTATACATAGAGTACAGTTGGCAGCATCACTAGATATAAGTACACATATGAGCAATCTGGCAGCGCGGCTGTCCAGTAGCTCTTAAGTAGAATGTACATGTGTTTTTCATTATTCATTAAGTGATAGTGAGAGGGAAAGTACGAATTTGTGGAAAGCATATATAAATAAAGAATAAATTGCACCTTATAAAATATAGATTATTGCAACTACTTCATTGAGGTCACACTGTAATTGTTTAATGAATATTCATTTATTTTAGTATTTCAGTTTTAAAACCCTTCGATTTATGATGAAGCCAAGTACCAGGAAAAAACGAACGATTGAAATTGAGCATCGTTGTTTTCAAGAAAATTGGGTAATAAAATATTTTTTCATCCAAAAAAATATTATTGTACGAATGCGTGAGGAAGAGTTGATCGAATTAAAGGCAGTTCTGCGTTAACAATAAATCATTTTCACTAAACCAATTGCAGAAAATGTGGCCGCTGTAAAAGCTAGTTATCGGATATCGCAAAAAAATCAAAACAATTTATGGAATGCGAATTTATTAGTGAATGTTTAATTATAGCAGCTGAAGAGTTATGGCCCGATATGATAAATACAGGCCAACTTTACGCAGTTGCATTAAATTTTGAAGCGTTTTCAATTGCAATCGATGAGGGATACAGATACAGATACAGCCCAGTTAGTCGTTTTTATTCGAGGATGTGACGGGAATATGAAAATAACTGAAGAGCTACTAAGTAATTCCAATGCATGGTACAACAACAGAGTGCTATACATTGTGTCATTGGTAGACTAAAAACTTTTGTTAAAATTCAACATGACAAATCTGCTCAACACATCCATTCAATATTCTCCAGCAAGTCTTATGTTTAAAAGTAATTAAAGTTGATAATGTATTTAAAAAAGTTGGAAAAATTGTTAATTTTATTCGAGCAGGTGGAATCTGAATCTGAAAGATGTGGAATCTGATTACGAAGATTTGCCATATTATACTGAAATTCGCTGGCTTTCAAGTCATAAAGTTTTAAGAAGATTTTTACAACTGCTGGACGTAATCGCTCTTTTTTTAGAAATTAAAGATTATGAGTGCTCTGAACTGAAAGATGTTAATTGGATACAAGATTTGGTTTTCTCAGTCAATTCAATATTAACCCGCAGGGCAGAACATGCCCATAACTGCATTGTATGACCAAATAAATTCATTCAAACAAAAGATATCTCTGTGGAAAATACAAATAAGAGAAAATTTATCAAATTTTTCTAGTTGTAAGAATCTTCTGCTTAAATATCGAGAACTAAAATTTGACAAATATGAGAAACAACTGAAAATGTTGGAAGAAGACATCGAAAAGAGGTTTTCGGATTTTCAAAGTACAGAATCTCAGTGAAATATTTTTTGCTCTCCGATGTCGGCCGACATTGAAAATATTGATGAAAATTTGCAAATGGTGTTTATAGAACTACGAAACAGAAAGAAGATGAATAAAACTGCGCAGCGTACCAGATTAACTGAAGAACATTTAGCTTCGATATTAAAAATAACATCAAGTTAAACTCCAGACTTTCATGATTTCAAAAATGACAAGCGGTGCATTATATCCAGCAAAATATAATTTATATTTATAATATTAATAGGCTAGCCGATTTCTTGTGACCGACGTTTTGTTCTATCGTTTTATCCCGATTATGACCAATCGAATAATATTTGAAAGGTATTTTTGTAGCCGTTTTGCAGATTTACAGATTTTTAAATTTTTACCTTTATTTTGATGAAATTACATTTAAAGTTACTACTAACACATACATAAAAAAATTACACATATGCTATATGTGTTTTACTAAATTTGTTAATGTGTTTGTTAATGAGTTTGTTATCTTCATTCACAATAATAATAAACCACAAAAGTGTTGGTATGTGAATTCGCTAAGTTGAAAAATAAAGCTGCCTAGAAATTTCACTCGAATTTCGGGTGCTGGAATCTGCTAATTCTTATTAATATATATATTTCTCTAAATTTTTTGTTTGTTTTCCTTATGGTTTATTTATATTTAATTCCACTAAAAATGTGAAATTTTATTAAAAGAAAGTAGATGCGGCCCACAAGAGGATTTGGACTGCAATTTTCGAAGAATTTGGCCCGTACACTAAAAAGAGTTTGACACGTCTGCCCTATAATATGGTTTAGAGACCCTATCTCTTCCGTCCAACTAATTCGATATAGAAAATAAGCATAAACCAAATTTGAGCGGCATTGTTATTAATTTTGTTGGCTGCAGATCTGATGCTATATTTACTTGGGGACTTGGTCGAAAACTGGACCAATCCTGACCATATTTGGTAAAGTCACTTATATTTTGAAAAAATGTATACAAAACAAATTTTAGAAAAATCTGTGCAATATTTTTGTTTTTTGATAGATTTAAGTGAAGATCGGAAATCAGCTCTATGTGGGGCCTATGACTAAGAATTGTTCTATAGGGATTATTTTTGGACTACTGATTACTGGATATAATAAATACATACAAACCCAATTTGACTGAGATCTATATGATAATTTGGATCTTATGGCAATTTATGTTGATTTCATAGGGGTCATTTGTATGGGGACTAGGTCTCAACATGGACCGAATTTCATCAATTGCGATAGCGTTCATCTCATATGGCCGATGAGAGCTTACAGACCAAATTTCATCAAAATATTTTCATATTTGCGACCTGTTGTTTGATTACAAGGTTTACGTGGACACACAGACGGACGGACGGACGGACGGACATCGCTAAATTGACTCGGAAAGTGATTCTGAGTCGATGGATGGATCTTGGTCAAATATTTTTGGTAGCTACAAACAGCAGCAGCACAAATCACATAGCGGTATAAGGTATAAATACATTGTGTGAACAAAATCCGTCAAAAACCAAAAATGAAATTGATTTAAAAATTTTTCATTTGAATGCAATTTAAATTGGTGGAGAATAATATTAAAGTAGAAAGGAAACCTGGTCCAGGTGGAAAATGTACGTACAAGACGCTAAAGTTCGAAACCATGGGCCACAGTGGAAAGTCGTACCATGAGTTGGAATAAAAATTTGAGTACCACAGAAGAACCATCAAAAAATACCTTTAACAGAAAAAACACCCCAACTACCACTGAGATATGGGGAAAAACGATAAAATGCAGGTTCCCAAAACCAAACCAAATTTGAGTGTCATTTTTATTAATTTTTTTGTCTGCAGATATGAAAAAGTTCATATCGGATGATATTTCTATATGGGGACTAGGTCCAAAAAAGAACCGATCCTGACCATATTTGGTAAAGTCACTTACACTTTGAAAAAATATATACAAACCAAATTTGAGAAAAATCTGTGCAATATTTTTGATTTTTGATAGATTTAAGTGAAGATCGGGAAGCAGCTCTATATGGGGCCTATGACTAAGAGTTGTCCAATAGGGATTATTTTTGGACTACTGATTACTGGATATAATAAATACATACAAACCCAATTTGACTGAGATCTATATGACAATTTCGATCTTATGGCAATATATGTTGATTTCATAGGGGTCATTTGTATGGGGGCTATGTCTGAACATGGACCGATTCTCACCAATTTCAATAGCGTTCATCCCATGGCCGATAAAAGCTTACTTTTCAAAGTATTGCTCAATAAGGCAACTAATGCTAAATGAAAATTTTGTGGGTAAGTTTGAGCAAAAATTTATATAGAACCATGCTAAAAATGTTAACTGTTAAACATTATACACAAAAAATTCAAAGCTCCAGTGCTGAAGAAGTTGGTAAAGTTAACCAATATAGTGTTAATTATACCCTCCCTACCAGTATGCAGAAAAGAAAATATGGACCCCATAATATATATATATATGTATTATTGATCTATATAACAAGCGGGAAGATATAACGATGTCCGTCTGTCCGTCTGTGGAAATCAAGATCACTCCCTCAACGAAGCAGCTGTGTCGATCAGTTCTAATGACCATCATTCACCAACACAAGGAGCAGGTTACGGTTGAAAATAATCGAAATCAGTTAAATTGGTCTCGAGATTTCAATGAAAATGTAGAAAAACTCGTGAAAAAACATAATGACTTTGTGGCTGATGTTTGTAACTAACAAAAACATTTGACCCCATCTTTTATTATACCGATCGACTCAGAATCACTTTTTGAGTCGATTTTGCGATATCCGTCCGTCCGTCTGTGTGTCTTTAAGGGGGACACTTAATCAAAAAAGTGTTCAGACTCTCGGTCTCACCCCCCTAGAAAAATGCAAATAGCAAAAAAAAAACTGATAATACAAAGGTTTAGGTCAATCAAAAAAAATTTAGAGGTGCGACTGAAAATTCCAAGTGTGATTATATGGGAAAAATATCACTTTCTTTTCAGATTTTACGAAAATTTCGTTCTATAGTTAATTTTTTCGACAATTTTATTTCCCAGCCCATTGTAAGGGGTTTCATCTGGTTTACTATAACAACTGATTTATTTAAATATGCCAAAATAGGTTAACGTTGTTCGATTTATTCACAATTTTTGGCATGGAAGACTTGCACATTTGGTTATTATATTTTAAGCGTCACATCTTAAAATTCAACAATACTTACAAAATATTTGATTTTTTTGAATAAATTGAGTTCACTTTTCGCAGTTCTGGTTGTGGACATGTTTGCAGCAGATTTAATCGCTTTTCGTGATTCGATTACGCTCCATGTTTCGTCGGAAATCCACTCTTTGCGGGTGCGCTCAGTATAGCCAATTACATTAATAGCGGGTTACATGAATGTCTTCTTAATTGTTTTCCATTGGCCGCGTTGGGTTTCAGGCATGGTGTCGAACGAGGACGTTAAAGCATCAGTGTACCGCGTTGTAACTGCACCATTTTTCATTCTGCGTACGTCGATTCGTCGTTGAATTTGGGATTTGTTTTCATTAATGGCTGCAAGCTTAATATGGTTGCCTCGAGAAGTTGATGATCGATTCCCAGATCTGCTCCATTTCTCAGTAACGAGATCAGGGGATTCCTAAGTTACTTTATGTGTTCGTTTGTGAGGAAGCAATGAACCACCAACCACAAGATTATTTGAGGCACACATTTCCAGGAAAATTTCGCCATTATTGGATTTTCGACCCATTGCATGAGTACCCATTATTCCCACAAGATTGGTATAATCTGGACTGATTTGAGCATTGAAATCTCCCACAACCACTAAAATGTCGCCACGATTAGTTGTTGTTATCGCCTTATCTAGGATTTTATAGAATTCATCTTTCATGCCGCGGTCGGCTGATTCTGTTGGGGCATAGCATTGGATGCATGTAAGATGCCGCGCACGAGTACGAACTCTGATAGATATCACTCTATCCGAATAGGGTATCCAGCTTATTAGGGCTTACCAGAGTATCCTTCAGGAGCGGCGGCCTCGCCAGAATCAGGCCACCTTATTTCTCAAAGTCCAAGAAATAGTAGTTTGTAGTTTTTAAATTCTCGAAATATGGTCAGGATCGGCCCATTTTTCGGTCTAGTCCTGAACTTTTTCATATCCGAAGGGGAAAAAATTAATAACAATGCCACTCAAACTTGTTTTATGTTAATTCCCTATATCTAGTTAGTTCGACCTAAAAGAATCGGTCTCTAAACACTATAGGTTTAACCCGATAAGAATACACGATTTAATTTTAATATAGACCGCATATCTTTTCCAGCTAGCCGGCATAGACACAGTCCCTAGCATTTTTACACAGTCCCTAACATTTTTCATGAAATTTTCGAAGATATTTATTAAAATTTAAAAAAGCCCGCAGTACAAACAATAATAAAAAATTTTAAAGACAATGGAAATTATGAAAATAATGCCCGTATTCTAGATAACCGAAGAGAAGCTGTCGTTATTCGTTACGTTCAAGAAAATTCTAAAAAAAGTGCACTCGAATTAAATAGAAAACTAAAGTCATGTTTGGGAATTACTGTTTCCGACCAGATAGTGCACAGAAGCATTAAGAGAAATGGATACAATAGCAAAGATACGAGAAAACACCACTTCTTAGATCTATGAACATCCAGAAATGCTAAGTATACGCCCAAAAGTACGAAAATTTTAACGCAAACAATCCAACATCTTTGAAAAAGGGTAATATTCACCGATGAATGCAAAATTGTGGTTTTCGGAGGTGATGATCGGGCCAAAGTTTGGCGTAAACCAAATACGGAGTTAGTGCCATGTTAATTCCACAGTGAAGAAATATGGAGGAGGTTAAGTATGGTCTGGGGATGTATTTCTGTAAATGCAACTTGGTAAACTCAGATTCATCGATGGCAATATGGATAACGCTATGTGTATAGATATTTTGAAAGACACCTATCTCCCTAGTGTCTAAATGTTGCATCTGAAAGAAAATTCAATATTTCTCCAGTATAACGAGCTCAAGCATTCTTCTTCTCTATAACGTGAGTCACAAGTTAGAACATCTCCCGTAGTCGCCCGACCAGAATGTTATTACACACTTATGGGACACTTTAAAGAGACGTCTCAACAAACGTCAAATTACATACATTCCAGTTATGAAGAAAATGGAGGAATGGAGTAGAATTACAACTGAAACAAACAAAAAATTAGCTTTATCCATGCCTCTTGTTTATTTTCTGTAGTAAGGGCTAAAGGAGACCATACTAGATATTAACGAACTATTTTCGAAGTATTATTTATGATCGTATATAAACCGTTGTAAAAACAGGTAAAACCAGGAACAGAATTATTTTGTGTTATTTAATATACTGTGAGCGTCAAAATAAAGTAAACACCTTAGTTCCTCATATTAAAAGTTTTATTAACATGAAGTAATTAACTTAAAATCTAAAATAAATATAGGGAATTCAAGAATTATTTAATTATTTAATTAAACAGAAGCATTGCAAAACCGAAATAAATGCACTTTATTCAGAAAATGACCAAATTTTACGCGTCAAAAAAAAAGTAAACAGCAAAGAAAAGGCAACAGAACTTCAATACAAAAAGTAAACTTTTAAAATGTTTTAATATTTGGTTTATTTTCATTTGGCCTTAAGCCCCTTATGCAGTCTTTTAGGCAGCGACTCGACAATTTTTTTTTTGATATATCAGGGGAGATTATGCTCCATTCTTTCTTTTGAGGCGTCTTTAAGTTTCCCTTGCTTGAAAAAGCCATTCGACCTATTTTTCTGTCAAGATTTTCCCACAGGTGCTCGATTGGGTTAAGGTCCGGGGACTGCGACGGTTGATCAGGTGTCTTAGGAGTCCGGTACAGTAGCCACTCTTTCACAATTTTAGATGTAAGCTTTAGATCGTTGTCCTGTTGGGAGATCCTATTTCCAGCCATGCCTTATTTCTCGACGCTGGGGCCAACATTGTCCTTCAAAATGATTAAGTAATCTATTTGTCTCATAGTGGAGTAAATAAAAACATAATTACCCACCTGTTCCCGCCATATAGCCCCAAAAAATAACTGAACCACTGTATATAACAGTTTTGGTGACACACTTTTCTTTGCATGTTTCATTCTTAGCACGCCATATTTTTGGAGGCTTTTTCGCGCCGAAAATTTCGAATTTCCTCTTATCTGTATATAGTATGCTTTCCCACAAGGATAGAACCTAATTTTTCTACTTTTTATCGAAATTCATTAGCTTGCTCTGGTTCGCCTTGGATATGTATGGTTTCTTGCATGGTATCCTTCCATGTAGACCATTTTTGTGAAGCGATCTCCTTACTGTACTCGAAATTACTGGTTTTCCTGATGTCTGCGTTATGTGTTTTGATAATTTAACTGCATTTTAGGCTGAATATGTCTTCACTTATCTTACTACAGCTCTAATTTTAGTACCACTAAGCTGCTTTGGGCGTCCAGATCTCGTTAAATCTTCAACCTGATAGTGTTTGGCGCATTCATCAACCATTTTTTTATTGTGCAGTGGTTCCTATCCACAATTTCGCCAATTTCACGCAAAGATTTGATCTAAAATATTTTCGGAGTATAATCCGATAGTTGCTTTCCCATAGTGGGAATATTTGCATCTACATCTTTTACATCTTTTTAGCTATTATTAATTAGTACAAATCAACTTCAAATGATTTCTAGTAAAGTAGAACACGTGATCAGTACACATTTGTCAGAAAAAGTTTAGGTTCTTCCCCGAAATATAAAAAGCGTAAATAAGTGTTACCACTATTTACTTTTTTTTTGACGCGTAAAATCTGATGCATTTTCACTTTCGACAGATTTGTGCAATATTCCAAATTGATTTGATTTCATGTTTTATGGTAGTCAATCTCTAAATGGTATAGTACTAAACTCTGCAATATTACTTTTTATCGTAAGTCAATAATAATTTTGTCATAAGACAATTTAAAGATTAAAAATTGCTGTTTACTTTATTTTGACGCTCACAGTATATTTATGAATTTGTAATATTTTTAAGTTTATTTAAATGATCTAACCCATAAAAACAAAGTTTTTATTAAAACTCTTTCCTTATGCTTATGAGTTTTGAATATATCCGTGACTGTGCGTGACTGTGTGTGACTAATTTAAAATTAATCTTCGGTCACAACAAGTCTATGGACCAAGTTTCAGATCGATCGGATGAGGGGAAATAGGGTTTAAATCCCTCCGTGACTTTGCGTGACTATGCGTGACTATGTCAAAGTTAATCCTTTTTCACAGCAAGTCTATCGACCAAGTTTCAGTTCGATCGGATAAGGGGAAATGGGTTTTAAATCTCTCCGTGACTATGAGTGACTATGTCGAATTTATTCTTTCTTTACAGCAGGTATATCGACCAAGTTTCAGATTGATTGAATGAGGGGAAATCCGTTTTAAATCTCTTCGTGACTGTGCGTGACTATGCGTGACTGTGCATGACTACCCCAACATTAATCTGTAGTCACGACAAGACTATGGGCCAAGTTTCAGATCAATTGGATAAGGGGGAAGGGGGTTGACCCACGACAGACAGACAGAGAGTATGAGGTAAAAGAAAGTGTTTAAAAAAAATCCGATACAAAAAATTGAAAATCATTGAAGATTTTCTATTTATAATTTATATAAAAAACTGAAATACATCAGGGGTGTGTAAAGTTTTGTAAGACTGTATTATGCAACCAACTGTGAACCTATTTTTGGTCCAACTAAAAACTCACAATTAATCGAAATTCGAATATTTAATTTAAAGACTTTTTATAAATGGCCTAGTTTGCAAATTATAGGTCTAATTATATGTTACCCTTATTAGTACACACATAACGTCGGTATGGTAACTCTATATTAGCGACAATTTTTAGTTTCGGTCATTCTTTCATCTCGATAAGACGTTTTTGCGTGTCGTCCGCTTAGTAATATTGAAAATAATTGTGAAAGTGTTTCAATTGATAAAAAAAAAAAATTATATATGCAATTCTAATTATATAAATCGGGTTTTGTATAAATTATTGCATATTTGTTTTTAATTGTTTTAAATATAAAATATAATATACATAATTGTTCCTTAAAAGAAATTGCATTAAATTACATTATAATATAAGTATGTAGGTTTTGTTGTTGCATCCAAATTTTTTTATGCTTTTGTAAAGCAAGTCAAATCATGCATTAAAATTTGTGTTTTAGTTTTAGAAAAAAAAAAAAATATTACTCTCTGAGCAAATTTAGCACTAGCACATAAAAAAAATCCAAAGCTATACACATAAAATTAAGAAGAGACAAAGAAATTTAGTCTTGTTATTGTGATGCTTGGTGTGTTTAACTAAAAGAATGTAAAGAGTAGAGATTGAATATCTCTGTTTAATTGAATGTAAGTGCAAAAGTCTTTTATTTATTTAAACGGTAGTCGGTTCTCGCGGTCTAATAAATAATGATTTCACTGTACTAAAATAAGTTCTGATAATTTGCACGATAAGGTAGGTACAATTTTTAAGTGAAAAATAGTTGCCAAAATAAAAATTTTCAAATAATTGAAATTGAAATCAAGTTTTTGTCAAAATGGTTGGAAGAAACTAGGGGAAGAAACCCCCTAAAAAATTTAAAACCGAATTAAATTATTTTATTCTTTTTTTCAGCCATATTAAAGATCGTATTTAAAACCTCCTAAGAAAATTTACCCGTTTACCTAAAAACTCATTATCCCTTTCTCACTTTTATTTCAATACAGTTGAAACTTTTGCACAAAAACTTTACTTTCAGAATGCAAAAAAAATTTAATCGTATTTTTTTAATTTTTCGTATGTCAAATTGTGCATTCTAATTTCTGGAAAGTTAAAATTTTTGATTTGATTTTAATCTGTGAATCTTAATTTACAGAAATGATAAAAACATTTTTCAAAAATTCAAAATTCTGCTTATTCTTCTCAATAATAAAATTTCTTAATAATTTATAGGCTTATTCTACAAAACGAAAAGTAACGAAACGTTTTTATTCGTATGAAGAAATATTTAAAAGTTCTGAATTTTTCATACAAATTTTTATCGTTTCATAATTCAAAACAAATTAGAAAAATAGAATTTTTGAAAATCCACTTAGAAAACAAACTGTTATACCGTAAAAATCAACTAAGCTCTAAAAATACCTCTAAATATAGTTTCATAAACCCCTAAATGCAACTGTGCTCTACTAAATATCTTTGTATTCTCTTTCATAAACAAAGAGAGTATATAGAGGACAAAGCGCAGTTGCAAACATTTATTGAATTAATGCCGTTTTCTTTTCTGACAAAAATATGTCGCCTTTTTTTTGCCCTTTTTTCGAAAAGTGTATTTTTTTATATATTCTGAATTAAGAGCAACCTTATCTTATATATCAATTGAAAGGTCTCAAAGTCGAGCCCTCGAAAATCACAAAAAATTATAGCCATTGACTTCATTCAGGTCATATTGTGAGAATATTTCCCCATTGTTCCTCTTTTTAGAATATTTTCACCCTATGACTTCCAAGAGTGCTAGTGATAGTAATCAAAAATTTTTTACATTTATGAACACAGCACTTTGAGACCTTTCGATTGATGTATAATAAAAGGTTGCTCTTAATTCAGAATATATACAAAAATAAATTTTTCCAAAAAAGGGCAAAAAAAAGGGCGACATTTTTTGTCACAAAAGAAAACGGCATAAGTCTCGTATAAAAGGAACTAAAAGCAGCATTTCATACACAGCAGTATGCAGAGAATGTACAGCTCCGTGCAACTTTGGGAAATAGTGCTAATATGGGAGCTTCAAGCGAACGAAACAAAATGTTCTGTGATTTTAATGCAATTCAACTCCTTATCCTGGAATATATATGCTAATTGTTATATTCAGAAAGTTCACACCAAAGCTTTTATAAAAAACAAACACATTTTTAACATAAATATTTTGCTGCGAATCCTTTGTTATAGTTAATAACTGTTTTACATCTGCGAGACATTAAGGTTACCAAATTTTCACGCGCGCTGTTTGGGTTGCCTTCCCAAACCTTTTTTATTTCGGTGCTGGTTAAAGATAAAAATTAGCCATAAATTCTTAATCGGGCTGAGATCTGCTCTACAATATGGCTTAACCAGTAGAGCCGTATGCTTCGGATCATTGTCTTGCTAAAATATTCATGTCACCGGTATATTTTCGTCAGCATAAGGCATCATTGTGTGCCTTACGATTCTTGAATATTGGAACTTGTCTATAATACCTTAAATTTTTGCAGCGGTCTAACTCCATGTGACCACATAGCACCCCATAACAAGATGGAACCTCCTTTATGCTTCAACGTGCTTCGGACCAAAATCTTTGAATGACTAACATATTTATTCCAATCGGGGAAAACGCTATTAGTTTTTGTTTGGCCCGAAAACAATACTCTGAGCATTCCAGTACTTTCTTGCAGACTCTAGTCTCTTCTTTCGGTTACGCTTAGACATTAGTGGCTTTTTCAGGGAATTCTTCTAATTTTGCAGGAAATTCTTCCAAAATTCTTCGTCATGCATTTGTACAATAATCTTCCGAGTAGTGACATCAAAAAATTTGTTTTTACCTATGTAAAAAAACCGTTAACACTTTCCAAAAAAATAAAAAAAACTCCACGAAACCACAATCAATTAAATACAGGGACCGAAAATAACAGTTATTTTGAAATTCTAAAACAAAAAAGCATATACATAGATGCAAATATCGGAAAACTGATTCAAGTATACCTTATTCATTCTTATGAACTAATCCATGATAAAATATTTATTTTTATTTTTTCGAGCAAAAATAGCAGTTACTTTTTAAGTGTTATTTTTTCGAACAAAAATAACAGTTATTTTTTGATTTTGATTTTTTCGAGCAAAAAAATAACAGTTACGTTTTGAACAAAAATAACAGTTATTTTTTTTTTCAGCAAAAACAACAGTTATTTTTTGATTTTTATTTTTTTGAACAAAAATAGCAGTTATTTTCTGATTTTTATTTTTTCGAGCAAAAATAACAGTTATTTTTTAATATTATTTTTCAAAAAAAATAACCGTTTTTTCAGGGACGGAATTTTTTTTTTTTTTTTTTTTTAGAAAAGGTTATGCTTAAATTCGATTTATTTGTTTAAGGGAAATTTTAACATTTATCGTAAGATATGAAGTATTTTGGTTATTTTAACCAATTCAAGTGAGAAATAATTTTTTTTTTGTTATGAATAACCATTATAGCAACCAAAAAATGTTTTTGGTTAACAATAACCATTATCGGAAAAAAATTTGTTGTTGGTTATTCCTACCCGGATACATATCGTATTTTTGATGTAATGTATGCATTTCTAACGGGTTTATAGGGCAAGGAATTAAAATATCTTTGGTAAAGTAAACAAAACATGCAGTTTTGTAAAAATTGTTTATTAAGTTTATAAATAAATTTTTATTTAATGGAAAAGTGGATTAATAATTAAACTTTAAGTATTTTCATTAAAGTAGTTTACTAATTAAACTACAACCATCTTAGAAATGCATACATTACATCAAAAATACGATATGTATCCGGGTTGGAATAACCGAAAAAAAAAAAAAATATTTTCGATCAAAAAATATTTTGGTTGCTATTCATTCATAACAAAAAAAAAAAAAAATATATATTTCTCACTTCAATTGGTTAAAATAATCAAAATACTATATATCTTACGATAATTGTTAATTATAACCATTATTTGAATTCATCAATGTTAATGGTTAAATAAGACTTTTTCGTCATTTCTCTTATAACTGTTTCGTCCCTGTTTTTTTTTTTTTTTATTTTTATTTTTAAAAGCAAAAATAAAAGTTATTTTTTATTTTAATTTTTTCACGACAATATCAATGCTAATATCAAGTATATTTTAAACATCATAATTTAGTTTTACTAAGATTAGTGCTTCCAAATTTTCCACTAACAAATTGCACCGCAACTCTCCTAGAAGCAATTTGACGGCTGAAAAGGATCTCTATTTTTCTATGGATATAGTTATCAATTTCATAAAAAGCTTTGCGAACATTGTCATTAATTATTATGCAGTCATCGTCATCATCAGAGGAAGAGTTTAAAATTTCCATTTCCCGCAAACCACTCTTTAGTAAAGAACATGATTTTTAACACTACTTTCATCTACTAACAATAGTTCATCTTCACCATGTATTGGCACGATAGACTGATCGCTTTGCTTGAATTAATAAAAACACTTGTTAATGTTTAATAACACAGGCAGTGTCTGACGGACACTCCAAAGATAACTTATCAGTTTCAAATTTTGAATTTGCTGAAAAAATTTTTTTAGGTACCGCTTTGCTGCTTCTTTTTTCTGACGTGTTAACAAACATCTGAATCTAGGGTACAAGCATATATTATCATTTTCCAGTAACATAATTTGTGTTGATTCTATGTTGGTCAAAATCTTTTTATTTATTTCAATGTTTATATTTTTTTAAACTTAAAAGACAGTTTCAGCCAAAACCTACAGAAGTCACCTAACTGACTCTTTTGCAGTTTTAAAGTTAATACATTTACATGTGCTAGAACTGAGACAAAGTTTTCGATTGATACCCATTCATGAACCTCGAGTTGATCAGATGATGGTAAATTACTTATGCAGAACTCCTTTAACTCCAAAACAATATTAACTTTTATTTTTGCTAGAAAAAATAAAAATAAAAAAACTGTTATTTTTGCTAGAAAAAATAAAATAAAAAAATAACTTGTTTTGGTTTGAAAAAATAAAAATCAAAAAATAACTGTTATTTTTGCTTGAAAAAAATAAAAATCAGAATATAACTGTTATTTTTGTTTGAAAAAATCAAAATCAAAAAATAACTGTTATTTTTTTCTCGAAAAAATCAAAATCAAAAATAACTGACTGACTTTTATGAAAAAAAGAAATAACTGTTACGGTCCCTGATTAAATATAACTTTTAAAGTTTTCTGAATATGCACATTTTTCACTGGTCCTAATTAGTGTACCATTAATTTATTCAAAAAATTTTAAGAACCACCACAAAGAATAAATAACGAAAAAATAAGTGTTATGATAGGTGAATGTTAGATGAACTGTTTGTTTAACTAAACAATGTCAAGTTTTAGCGTTTTATTTCATGAGTATTACAACAAAAAAAAAAAAAAAAAAAAACAAAAAATCTGCAACGCATAAAATATATATTTTCTTGATCCTTATAGTAAGCAAAGTTGATACAACAATGTCCGTTCTGGTCGTCGTTCGTCTGTGGAAATCACGACCACGCCCCCAATAAGTCGGCTGGGTTGATCATTTTCAGTGAAGATAATAAAAACAACATCCTGAGCAGGTTTAGACTCATCAAAATCGGTTCAATATCTCCCAATATTTCAATGGAAATATAAAAATCTCTTGAAAAAATATGAGTTTTCTGTGCTAATCTTGTTGTTATTCTAGATTTTGTAGTTTGTGTGTTGTAGCTCTAATTGTTGCTGTTGTTGTGATCGGGGTGTTTGTAGGATTTGCTTATACTCCACGTGTGCTATTAGTTTAGGCCAGTATTGCCACACTTTTTTTTAACGTTATCTCGAAATAAATACAAGAAATCGCCAATATGGAAAAAAAATAATAATAAACAAGTAAGAAAATTATAGTCGGTCTAGACCGACTATACGATACCCTATATCATGCGTTTAGAGATCCTAAATCTCAGGCCCAACTAACTGGATATCGAAAATAAGCATAAACCAAATTTGAGTGGGATTTTTATTAATTTGTTTGGCTGCAGATATGAAAAAGTTCATATCGGATGCTATATCTATATGCCGACTAGGCCCAAAAACGGACCGATCCTGACCTTGTTTGGTAAGGTTTCTTGAATTTTGCAAAAATATATACAAACAAAATTTGAGAAGAATCAGTGCAATATTTTTGTTTTTTGATAGATTTAAGTGAAGATCGAGAAGCAGCTCTATATGGGGCCTATGACTAAGAGTTGTCTCATAGGGATCATTTTTGGACTACTGATTAATGGATGTAATAAACACATACAAACCCAATTTGACTAACATTTATATGATAATTTGGATCTTATGGCAATTTAAGTCGATTTCATAGGGGTCATTTGTATGGGGGCTAGGTCTGAACACAGACCGATTCTCACCAATTTCAATAGCGTTCATCCCATGGCCGATGAAAGCTTATATACAAAATTTCATCAAAATATATTCATATTTGCGACCTGCAGTTTAATTACAAGCTTTACATGGACACACATACAGACGGACAGAAGGACGGCCGGACATCGATCGGTATAATAAAAGATGGGTCTAGGTCAAATATTTTTGGTAGTTACAAACAGCAGCACAAAGTCATTATACCCAAACCACATAGTGGTATAGGGTATAATTAATTATTTATTTACAGATTTTATTAAAACTAAATTCTAATCAGATTGTACTAATTTTTTTTTTTGCAATACTTTAGATGTAAGCAGTTTTTCTCTTAAGATATCTAAATTTTAACTTATAGAAAAATGTATATAAGAAGGTTTTCCATTTGAAAACATTTCCAATTTTTCTAATTCAAAATTTTTTCTATAAAATTTATCATGTTTTGATGAATTCGGTATATTTGTTTTATAAAAAAGATTTAACTTTTTAAGCTTTTTATACCCTCCACTCCAGTGTGCAGAGGGTATATATAAGTTTGTCATTCCGTTTGTAATAATTAGAAGAAAAATTTTGGACCCCATAAAATATATATATTTGTGATCCTTATAACAACCGGAGTTGATATAGCGATGTCCGTCTGTCCGTCTGTGGAAATCACGATGACGGCATCAATGGGGCAGATAGGGTGCTCGTTGATATAGAAAATGATTCACTAACATCCTGAAAAGTTTGCTGTTTAAAATCGTCCAAAGCGGTCGATTAGGGCCCGAGATTTGAATGAAGAACTAAAAAAAGTCTTGAAAAAATATAATTTTCTATGTTGTTCTTGTCACGATCACGCCCTGAATAGTGCAACTACAGTAATCGTTTTCAGTGAGAATGATTCACCAAATTCATGGGAAGATTTCTGTTTCAAAAATCATTAAAATCGGTGGAACAGGTCCAGGGAAATCTCTGAAAAATTAAAAAAAATATGAAAAATATGATGTTTCTATATTGTTCTTGTTGTTATTCTAAATTTTGTGTTGTTGTCATAGCTGGACTTGTTGTTTTTGTGGTCGTTGTGGTAATAATATAATAAAAAATAACCCTTTGTACATTTTTTTTATTAACTCCGGTAGAAAAATTTAAAAGTTTCCATTGTTTTGACATCAATCTAAGAATTTGTTAGATCATTTCTGTTATTACCACGAGCCTGCCTGCAAAATTTCAGATCGAATGGCTCACGGGAAATTTGTTAAAATCGATCCAAAATTTTTTCGACAAGCAGACACTACGAGTTAATATAAAGGGAGTAAAAATTCATCAATATCTAAAGCAAATAATGCTAAAATACCTAGTTGTTAATAAAAAAAAAAACAATGTAAGTATAGCAAAAAAAAAATTTTTTTGTATAAATTTATTTATAAATTTATATAAACGTATTAAATAATACAAATAATATACATATATTATATATCCATAACAACTGCATGTTAGAAATAAATCGGTATATTATTTTATTTACATAAAATTCTGCAATATTTTGTTGTGGGGAAAAAACATTTATTTTGCATTAACAGAGTGTCACTTCATTTTGCTCAGCGTGACTATGCCACAATAGATGGCGCCACAATTTTTGTTCTAATTAGCTTTGCAATAGTTATTTCTATTTTAACATGAATGTCAACATTTTCGACTAGATATCACACCTAACAATGTTAAAAGTATACACGGGCTGGTCTTTTATTTTATACGTATTTTCATTATTCTTTTACAAATATGAACATAAGTTTGGCATATTAACTTTTTGTAATCTTTACAAAATAGAGTACCGAGTTCATCAATGAGTTTTTTGCTTTCAAAACAGTTCTACATAGTTATATAGAATTATTATTCTGCTTTACCTACAAAATATCTGATTGCGATGCGATTACGTCTAATTTTTAAAAATTGTTTATAATTACTAAAGCATTATTATTCACATAAATACAAAATTGCACTTTTTAAATTTTCCATTCAAATTTAAGAAAATATCAATTCTAAAAACTGGAATTAAAAATTTCCAATTATAAATTACAATTAACTGAATTTCAGAAAATCATATCAAAACGTCGGAAACTATAATTTTAAATTTAGAAGACATCAATTGCATCTTTAATATATAAATTTTATTCGTTAAACACAAATTGAAATTCCAAAAAAAAAAAAACACCAAATATCTATGTTTACATTTAAAAAAATATTGACTCAGGAGAAATTAATAGCTTTTCAGTACCGCGATTCAGTAACTTATTTTAACGATATTCGAATCGTTAAAAAAAGAAAATTGAAAAATTATCAGTAAAATTTTTAAACGATATTCGCTATTGTTAAAGTCAGCTAAGCGACAACCATTTTTGTGTTGTTTATTCAATCGATAAAAACTTAAATTTTTAGGTTGAAATGTCGTCATACATAAATAGTGAAATATTTTGCTTCTATTCAAAAACTTTTTTATATAAATAAAAAAGTTAAATAGCATATTCAATTCATTATTTCATTTTCAAATAAATAAGCAGAAATATTAGTAAAAAATAGATATTAAACATAAACATAAAATCATCCTGTCAAATACGAAGTAATTTGTTTTTCTATGCTTCTTTGCGTTTTTGACAGAGATGCCACTCATTTACAATTTAAATAAATAGAAAAATAGATTGGTCGACTGTCGTTAAGATGTCTGTACTCAATCCTTAGTGCAAACAACAATAGCTGTCGATATATTTTGCGATTGTCGGATCGTTGAAATTTACAGAATCGGACTACTGAAAACATTAATTTAAATTCAATGAATTTTAGAAAACATCAAATGATACTTAAGAATTGCGAACATAAAAATTGTTACATAAATAAACGCAATTTGATGAGAATGTTATTTATATAGGTATTATTGAATAATTTATTGTATTATAAATTTATTCTCTATGTTTTCCAAATATGGCAATATTTTAATAAAAAAAAAATTGAGTTTTTTTTTTGTTATTATTTTGTTACTCATCCGACCTATGAGTATGGCCGCAATGAAGAAATATTTGGCCAGTTAAAAGAAACTATACAGCCATCTCCAATTAGCACGATTTAATGCATGTAGCCACCCTACACAACTATAACCTTTGCAATGGAAGTTAGGGCGAGCTATTTAATTAGCAAAAACTAAATTAAACGAGAAGTTATGTCATATAACCGGAAACGCATGCATATAGGTATATAACCTAAATGCATGCCGATCAGCAACCACGATGACCAAAAGCAAATACCGAAATAATAATTTGGTATTAAGATTAACAAATTGTTTACTTTTTCCAATATTTTGTTTACATTTATTATCAATACTCAAACCGAGGTGGAGGGTATCAAAGATTCGGCACAGCCGAATTTAACACTCTTACTTGTTAAATATATTTCCTATTAAATACGTTTAAAGTACTTACATATGATCCTTAATATATGTCAGATTCTATTATCTTTCCTATAGAATCATATATTCCTTAATATTTCTCATATTCTGGTATCTTTCCTATATGTAGAATCACCGCAAATATAAGAAAGCTTAAGCTTATTTCCCGTAGACTTGTAACCCTTGCTTTAAACCAATATACGTATTTTTCTTTAACTCTATAGAGTTACTATTGTTACTAACAAATTCAAGTATTTGACGCATTAATTGTGAACAGGATTAATGAATTTTTATTTTTTTTATTTTATAAAATGGTTTTAGGTAAAATTTAGAAATATATTAACCTTATAGAGCCTACAAATAACAACAAAATTTATATAAAATAATAATAAAAATACCATCATAGTTTTTATATAAAAAAGAAATTAAATAAAAACTGATCAAAAAAGAAAAGCAATTACTTTAAATTTAAATGGAATTAAAGTTTAAAGGTGAATTATTAGCAGTAGTTTTAATATTAAATTTAAGATGCATGTGTAGGACATCAAAGATCTGGCACATACGAGTTTAACACTCGTGGTTGTTGTTTTTTGTTTTGTGGTAATGTAGTTTGCCATGAAAAACAATAACTGTCTGAATACATATTTTTGATTTTAAGTAGGAATTTGTATTGCATATTTTCATAATCTATAATATTAATAGGCTAGGCGATTCCTTGTGACCGATGTTTCGTTCTACCGTTTTATCCCGATTTTGACCGAACGTATATTATTTGAAAGGTATTTCTTTTTAGCCGATTTGCAGATTTACAGATTTTTTAATTTTTCATTTGTTTTGAGTAAATTACATTTAAGTTTGCTACTAACACATGCGTAAAATTATACAATGCGATCTTCACTTAAATCTATCAAAAACCAAAAATATTGCACAGATTTTTCTCAAATTTTGTTTGTTTATATTTTTTCAAAATATAAGTGACTTTACCAAATATGGTCCGGATCGGTCCATATTTTGACCTAGTCCACATATTAATATAGCACCCGATATGAACTTTTTCATGCAGCAAAAAAATTAATAACAATGCAACTCAAATTTGGTTTTTGCTTAATTTCTAAATATATCCAGTTAGTTGGACCGAAGAGATAGGGTTTCTAAACCATGGTATAGGGTATCGTATGGTCGGTCTAGACCGACTATAATTTTCTTACTTGACTGAAATCTGCTAGTCATAATTAAAACATTTTGTTTTATTTATTTTATATTTTTTTATTTTAATGCAAAATTTGATTTTCCATTCAAATTTTTGGGTGTTCCTACTCTGGAGCAAGCTACATATAGCTGCCCATGAGAAAAACATTGACTTTCCAAATTAAATTTGTTTTTGCTATTTTTGATTTTGAAGATTTTTATCTTTATAGATTTTTGTTTTTCGCGTTTTTTGTTTGGCGATTTTTGATTTTGGTGATTCCGCCCACATTGTAATTAATGTACTTGACAAAGTTTCAAGACTGTCACTCTCGTAGTATATAATATTTTTTTGTATAGGAGGTGCCATGCCCACCAATCTTATCCTACCCATTTTATATCTGACTACTCAAAGTAATATCCGATGCACTCGCACATTTTATATTACTCCAGTTATATAATGTTACATATATACTTTTTATGGACGGTAATATGCCCACTGATCCAATCACACCCACTTTTGTTCCACTAATCATATGAATAATTTATGGGCTCACGCAAAGTTCCAAAAATTTTATTGCAGTGCTCCAGATATATGGTATTTATTTATTTTTATGTATGGGGCTGCCACGCCCATTGGGCCGATCCCGCTCGTTATTTGTCCGATTATTCCTATTAACAATAGATAAGCTATCTCTATCATAGAACTAAAGATATATGATATTGAACATTTAATTTGTATACCACGCCCACTTTTCCGATCCCATCCGTTTTCGGCACGTGCAGGTGACCTAACACAAATTTGCAAAGCTCTCCCCGTCATAGTAGTTAAGATATATTATATGAAAAAATTACTTTGTGTATCAGGTGCCACGCCCACTAAATATATAAAAAGACTGTTAGCCTATAGTTTCTTCCAGAAACACAGTAAGACTCTATAAAAATTTCAGGAAGATCGGTCCAGTGGTTAGCCTGCTTAAATTACAAACAAATAAACATACTTTCTTTCGATTTTATATAAACTGATCGGTTAGAACCTTTAAGGCAACTTGACTATCAACAAAAAATAATGTGTCTGCTTATTTTTCCATTCCCATATTCTCCAGGCCAAACTCCCAGCGTCTAATATTTATTTCCAAATGAATAAAAAAGTCATATCGCAAAGTAACCGAGTGCTGTTTCGAAAAGTTTGACATCTCGTACTTTTCCAAGGGTATCAAAATTTGGATTCACGTACTTTTCCAAGGGTATCAAAATTCAGATTCTTTCAAGAAATGCTTGGCCACGGGCTTGTTATACACAAAGATTGTTCGTAGCCCGCAGATTTAATTCAAGTACATGACTCTTGACTCCAATCCCCCGCATTAAAAATTTTCCTATTTGTTCTTTTTTTAGTCTGTTTAATATTCAGAATGATAGGAAGAAAGTATGTGCTTTTTTCTTCGTGTGCAAAGAATCATGTATTTTTCTGTTAAATTCAATCCATTTTCGGCTGCCCGTTTTCCTAATTGCTCAGGCCCAAAAGCATCATCTGCATATACTACCAACTTAATGCGTAGCATACTTAATATTTTTAGAATGAAATCAATGACTGAGAGCCATAGTAGCGGTGACAAAACGTCACCTTGCGGCTTTCCCCTTAACAGATATTCCAATGATAAGCCTTACATTAATCAAAGTGCATTTCACACTTTCATGACTGAATTCTTTAATATTTAAACTAAAAGATGTTATAATTCCATGAAGCCATTTCGTGGAAGATGTCTTTATCAATTTCAATCATATCACAAATCCAATATTGAAAAATATCTAACGATATTTTCATTTATATAATGCGAAAGAAAAAAAAATTACAAAATTTATTTACATTGTCAAACCAACGATTTAAACAATTTATCCTTCATAAACAAAAGACAAGATAAAAGCTTCAACAACTCAACGCATTTATGGACATAAACCACATGTTCGTATACACTCCCGTATACGCTCGTTTGTAAGTATACAATGACTTTAGGAAGCAAATATTAAGACATTCTACAGCAACTCAAAATGTTGGAGTAAGATTTTATATACAACAAATATATCGAAGCAAAACATGACATTAACAAATGTTAATCCATTAAGGCCCTGTCAATAGGAAAATATGTCAAAAACAAATTGATCAAGAGTAAGAAAAGCTACTGAATATACTTCCACACACACACACCCATATCAACTGTGGCTACATTAACTTTAATATTAAAAAAATTTCTAAGTAAATTTTGTTGTTTAGCTCGAAATTAAAAAAACAGATTGAATTTAGTTTCCTTTGCTACAACTTTCGAGGTTTATACAAGACATGCATGTAAAAGTGAATGAAACCCAATAGGAAACTTACGAAAAATTACTATTTTATTTTTATATAGTGAAGATCCTCTTTAGTCCATGAAATTAGGTTTTTAAGATACTTAATCATGAATTTATTGAACGAACTTTTTATAGGATAATTCAAATAGAAAAGTTTAGAGCCATTAAAGTCGTTTTCAAAATATAATTGCATTTAAATTCTGAATTTAAATAATGATTTGGCGGTGAAGCCAGTTTGCAAAATGGTCAAAAAGTAAAACTGTCAATCTGTGAGAAAAAAAAAATTATTTCATTTATTTTTCTCCATTTTGTTATGTGAAAAAGCAAATAAAGGGTCCGCCAAATAACTTTTTTTTTTTTTTGAAAATGCTATAAAAAAAAACTACTGAATATTATCTCAAATTTCTTTTTTTATTTGAAAGTACAATCCTTCCGGTTAATAATGGAAAATAATTTCATTCAAATGGCTGCCTCGACTGGCCATGCAGTAGCCTAAACGATCGGTCCAATTTTTAATCACATTATCGATTGTGTGCAGCTGTATTTCACCAATGGCTTCACGAATATTGTGCTTTAAAGCGTCAATTGTCTCTGGGTTGTTGGCGTAACACTTATCTTTGAGGGCACCCCACAAATAATAGTCCAACGGTGTCAAATCGCAGCTCCGAGGTGGCCAAACGACATCAGATCTGCGGCTGATAATGCGATCTTAAAAACAGGGCGCAAAACATCGAGTGAAGCTTCGGCTGTGTGGCACGTAGCGCCGTCCTGTTGAAACCAAATGTTGCCAATATCCTCCTCGTCAATTGTTGTGAACAAAAATTCGTTCAACATGGCCCGATAACGATCGCCATTGACTGTAACGGCCACTCCTTGCTCATTTTCGAAGAAAAATGGCCCAATTATGCCTCTGGACCAAAATCCGCCCCAAACAGTGACTCGTTTTGGGTGTATCGGCTTTTCAATGTATGCGTGCGGGTTGTCTGTGCCCCAAATGCGACGATTTTGCTTGTCTACATACCCGTCAAGATCAAAATGAGCTTCATCTGAAAAGATGATTTTTTGGCAAAATCGGCGTCTTCTGTAAGTCGATCGCAGGCCCACTTAGCGAAGCGAAAACGCATTGGATGGTCAGTTGGCTTCAACTCCTGAACCAATCGGACTTTGTATGGCGTCATACCAAGGTCTTTATGCAAAATTCGTCTCAATGATGCCTCCGAAATGTTCAATTCTTGAGAACGACGGTGAATTGATGTTGATGGCGCTTCACGCACACTTTTTGCCACAGCAACAATATTCTCGGGTGTACGCACTGTTTTTGGCTTTTCACGCTTTGGTTTATCGATCAGGATGCCAGTTTCATTCACTTTTTTTTCACAAGATAACGAACATACGGAGCTGACGGTGCTTCTCTTCTTCCAAAATCCGAACGCAATTTTTGCACACATTCTGCAACATTACCATGATTTTCAAAGTAATGTCGCAATATTTCCCAGCGTTGCTCAAGCGTATACATAACTATATTCGTTCAGCGGAAGGATAAAACTAATAATCTGTCAAATCAGACATGAGCTAAGTGTTACCATTCACGAAATAAGCACTAGTTGAAAAAAAAAAACGTTAGATGGCGGACCCTTTATTAATAGGCTAGGCGATTTCTTGTGACCGGTGTTTTGTTCTACCGTTTTATCCCGATTTTGACCAAATGTATATTATTTGAAAGGTATTTCTTTTTAGCCGTTTTGCAGATTTACAGAATTTTAAATTTGTTCCTTTATTTTGAGTAAATTGCATTTAAATTTGCTACTAATACATGCATCAATTTATAAATATGTTATGTATGTTTTATTAAATTTGTTAATGTGTTTGTTAGTGACTTGTTATCTTTATTCGCAATAATAGTGAACCATAAAAGTGTTGTTGAATTGGCAAACTTCAAAAATAAAGCTGCATAGAAATTGCACTCGAATTTCGTGCGCTGGAGTCTGATAATGCCACATCATTAGCCCGTAAGGAAACTCCTTTTTACAACAATAATGCCACATCATGGAGTTTCTCGACTAATTTGGGTGTCCAGACTGTGTCTATGTCCAGCGGTCCAAGGAAGACGACATTTACATCTAGAAGGATGTATTTTTGACATTCTTCTTTGCGTTCTGCTAGTAGAGCCGAGCTAATAGTTTGAAAGACTTTAAAGATCCTGTTGCCACCAACGAAATATGAATTATTAAAACTTAAATTAGAATAAGGAAATTTCAAAAAGGCAAGCAATATTTTCGTATATTTAAACTCTCAATCGAACGTCTTCCAATATTCCAAATCATAGCTCGGAAGTAGGTCTCTTTATAATCTAACTATTATAATCTAAATATTAGCTATTAGCGAAGACTGCTAATATTACTAATCAAAGTTAAGATGAAGAACTATTTATAGCTCAATCACTAGTCTCCCTATGGCAATGGTAAGTTCTTCAAAAGTACAAATCAATTCTTAAAGTATAACAAGCTCAATAAATCTTAAGTCAGCAGCACGTTCATAATTTTTCCTATTGGTCACATTGTGTACTTCCAACAGCCACTGCTGGCAATCTCCAGAGACATACCTAGAAATATAACATGTTAATTAAGTTAAAGCTTAAACTGGCTAAAGATGCAAATAAAATGCAAGTAAAAAATCTTAATCAACAACTATTAATCATCGTCGAAAAAAATGCCAGTAATTGCAGCTTGATTTAAACTCATTCATTCACAAAACTCAGCCGGAAGCTTAGCTAAAGACGCAGGCTCAAATTGTAGAAAATATATTTTTAGAAAAAATATTCAAAGCATTTATTTTTTGACTCGTGCTGTAGTAAAAATGCGTTGGTAAAAAATGTCACAACTGTGTTTAATTAAACCAGAAAAAGAAATAGTTGTGTTCTATAATCCTCTTTCTCTAAATCACTGATCTTTTTTTTTAGAGTAAGAACTATTAGAGTCAGTAACATGCTGGCTGGCTGACTACTCGTACTCAAACTCACACTCATAGTCGTTCATTTTAGTTCAGTTCAGTTTAAACATAATCCGAAACTGATTCATGCACCATTAAACAAATCACTTGTGCTTAATCACAACATTCAATATGTTGTGTGTAGTTAGTATAAACATTCATGCTGTTAACTGGAATCAGAATATGGCCTAAAAGGCTTTAACATGAACCCACTCATGGCATGCCACAACTACACGCAATCAGTCATTTAAACCACGCACCACTAAACTCAATACAAAACAATTTATATCGAGTTTACTTAGTTGGAACAACAAATAACAACAACAATAGCAACAACAACAAAACATCTGAAAAAGCATTAAACGCATTCACTAAGTTATGTCACCGTTCATAGAAATTATGTTAAGGATTACCTGAAGCCGGCTCTATATAAAACGGGCCTTTTGAGAAAGACTTTTTAACAAACTTTTAACAAAAAGCAGGACCCAGATTGGGACTTCTCTCATTTCTTTTGAGTATCTTTTGAGATTTGATGTTAATTTAAAGTCGGTCTAGGACGATAATAAGCCAAACTAAGATAGATTATCTCATGTATATTGTCTGCTCTTGGACAGCAAAAAAGCATTTATATGGGTAAAAATCATTTAATTTTTTCTCCATATACTCCCTTTAATTTCTATACTTTTCACTCAATGTTTGTCATAAGTGTAGATCAACTCTGAATATAGGAATTTGTCCAATTCTTCAAATAACTACTTCAACTTTAAAGCCAAATATCTTACTCCAAGCAATTTCTTTAGGTTTGGAAACAAGAAATAGTCACTGCAAGCTAAACCTAGCAAAAACGGTAAATCAGGTGGCAATTCCTACTCCAGTTAAAAAAATTTTCCTTTGGAAATAATTCAAGTGCTGAATGATTTGTTTTGGATCACAAATGGGAATCAATGTAGATTATACCGCATGTATTCCATAAAACTTTGGCCATGGCCTTGTTGGTCTTCTTTGGTTCCACTAATTCGCCACTAAAAATCCGCTGCTTCGAGTATTTTTTGCTCTTTGGTGTAGCGTCATACATCCATGTTTCGGTAATAGTTACAAAGTGATACTTAAGCGTCTTTGGAATGCGCCATAACTTTTTCTTTTCAAATTTAGGTGTGGTAGTAATTGTTAGCACACGCTGAACCCATCTAGCGCACAGCTATCTCGTGATCAGATATTTTTTTTTTTAAATGATATGAACCCACTCTATTGAGAAGCCCAGAGTTTCGCAAATCTCACACAATTTCAATCGCTGATCATTTATGACCAAATCTTGGACTTTGTCGATCAATCATTTCTGGAAAAGAAATACCCATATTTGCTTATTACTTAGATGGTCCACATCAAAAATGATTGTACGGCTGCGTTTAAAGTTGCCTACACAATATTTTAAAATGATGTAACGTAATTTTCGCTTTAATTCTATCATAAGTTTTCTTTTTCAAAAGCAAATATATTTTATCATGTACGACAAGATCTCGCTGATCAATTCTCTTTGTCTTCTATTACTTGCAATTGCTATTTTTCAACACATTACATCTGATGAGTATTGCAAGTATTTCAACAACAATTCCTCAATTACGATCAGCTGTCGTTGGCGTAATGAAGGCTGTTTTTTGCTTGAATATAACTTACGAAAGGGTTAGCTGTCAAACGAACTGTCATACTGCACTCACTTTTTGACATTTCTGATAAGTATAATCTGGCAAATCACCATGAAGAGATTTCCGCTTAAATAACGCTAAGCGAGAACTTCGACGCTAAGCGTCTCTAAATGATGCAGTAATCCCAAGAGAATATTGCCGCTGTAAACGAGATTGTGGGATATAATCTACATTTATCGATTCGACGTCGGTCGCAGGAATTCGGACTCTGTCCATGCCACGTGCCATACGACGACCGTAACTACCGGCTTATTGAAATGATAATTTGGCTATAAGTTGATCTCGAGAAATGCACCTCCAACATCGTGCGATTTGACACCTCTCGATTATTTTCAGTGGGTTTACGTAAAGCTACTGGCTTATGCTTATAAACCAGCAACAATTGGCGCCCTGGAGTTGAACATTGTTCGTGTTATTCGTGACATACGGCCAGTAGTGCTTGAAAAAGTAGCCCAAAAATGGACGTCCAGATTGCGCTTCGACAAGAAGACCGCGCTAGTAAAAAAAATTTTTGCCTAAAGTTGAATTTTCGTGTTATTTTTTACAATTTCGGGTTCTATCGTGAGGCTAATAGCCCTGCAAATTTTCGCCTAATGTGGACAATGGATGACACACTCAATCAAGACCAGTAACAATCTCCAAGTGTGGTAAAGGGAACAGGGTTCATCTTAATGCCCAGAAGACACATTATTTGTTTGTTGGCCCATAGGGCCATGGATACAATCATGTCATCTGTATATATTGTTGGTATAGTTATTGGGGAGTTGTGTACACTTGATTTTCTAGACAGGAGGATTCAATGTGATGTTCGTTGGAACGAGCCGGCTTTTCTAGTGTCGAAAAAAGCATTCAAGAGTCTCGATTTTCTAAAACGGCGCAAAATTCACGTCACATCTTCTGCTATCCTTAAAATCGATACCACTTACAACCGACCGGAAGTGGAATACTACCCCTATATATGGGCAGGAGCTTCAAAGTCTATTCTGGAGCTATAGGGCCATGTGCAAAGGAGAGCGTTGCTCCTCATTAATGACAGTATGTTACCCAACTCTATTGACTCGTTGGAACTTCGTCGGAATGTGAGTTGTGTAGCCTCTCATGCGAAATGTTCTTCTGAAACCGAGTTTCACTTCACTCTACCCGCTTCTCTAGTAGATCATATCTGTTTCTGACCCATTTTCCAGTTGACCGCACAACGCATTACACAGAAAATTCGTTTACCAGTCGAACTAGTCGTATGTAGAATAAACTCACCGCTCAAACCTTTCCTGACACAATATAATAAAATTTAAGTCAAATATCCGCAAACACTACTCCCTCTTTTCACTTTACCATAATCTATTTTCCCCAGATCAACGCAATAAATAAAAAAAAATAACAAAATTTCGAAAGAAGCCAAAGTCGAGTTGTTGAAGTTCACTTATAACACTTTTATATAAATTTCCAGTAAGAAACCGGTGCGCTCTCTAGAGACAATTTTTTACATAAATTTTGTTTAAGCAAGACGGAAGTCAAGACGGAATCTCCTTCGGTATCCAGGGTAAAATAAGTGATTTAGATTACGCAGATGACATGTGCTTGGTCGCCACTACCCATTGACAAATGCAAAATATGTTTGATCGTGTTGGTGCCAGGGCAGCCCGTGCAGGCCTCTCAATAAACGCTTTAAAAACAAAGGCACTATGCATAAACGACGCATCAAACCCAACTATGTTCAATCTAGGGAACGTGCCAATTGAAACCGTTGGGATCTTATGTAAAGGGTTCGCCAAATAACTTTTTTTTTGAAAATGCTATAAAAAAAACTACTGAATATTATCTCAAATTTCTTTTTTTATTTGAAAGTACAATCCTTCCTGTTAATAATGGAAAATAATTTCATTCAAATGGCTGCCTCGGCTGGCCATGCAGTAGCCTACACGATCAGTCCAATTTTTAAGCACATTGTCGATTATGTGCAGCTGTATTTCACCAATGGCTTCACGAATATTGTGCTTTAAAGCGTCAATTGTCTCTGGGTTGTTGGCGTAACACTTATCTTTGAGGGCACCCCACAAATAATAGTCCAACGGTGTCAAATCGCAGCTCCGAGGTGGCCAAACGACATCAGCTCTGCGGCTGATAATGCGATCTTCAAAAACAGGGCGCAAAACATCGAGTGTAGCTTCGGCTGTGTGGCATGTAGCGCCGTCCTGCTGAAACCAAATGTTGCCAATATCCTCCTCTTCAATTTTTGTGAACAAAAATTCGTCCAACATGGCCCGATAACGATCGCCATTGACTGTAACGGCCACTCCTTGCTCATTTTCGAAGAAAAATGGCCCAATTAGGCCTCTGGACCAAAATCCGCACCAAACAGTTCAAGAATAGTTCAAGAATATGAAAAATCTGGTGAGATGGAACAATTTTTTTTTTTTTTTTTTTTTTTTAAGCCTAGTTCCGCGAAGCCGAGGGCTTGTCTGCAGATTCTAATTTTGGCTATTATTATTTTTTTTTTTTTGCAGCGACACACCAAAGCCTCTGGTGGGAATCGAACCCACGACCCCCGCATGAAAGGCGAGCACGCTACCAACTCACCTACCGGGGCTCGTTTTGGGTGTATCGGCTTTTCAATGTATGCGGGTGGGTTTTCTGTGCCCCAAATGTGACAATTTTGCTTGTTTACATACCCGCCAAAATCAAAATGAGCTTCATCTGAAAAGATGATTTTTTTGGCAAAATCGGCATCTTCTTTAAGTCTTCGCAGGCCCACTTAGCGAAGCGAAAACGCATTGGATGGTCAGTTGGCTTCAACTCCTGAACCAATTGGACTTTGTATGGTGTCATACTAAGGTCTTTTTGCAAAATTCGTCTCAATGATGCCTCCGAAATATTCAATTCTTGAGAACGACGGTGAATTGATGTTGATGGCGCTTCACGCACACTTTCTGCCACAACAGCAACATTCTCGGATGTACGCACTGTTTTTGGCTTTTCACGCTTTGCTTTATCGATGAGGATGCCAGTTTCTTTCACTTTTTTCACAAGATAACGAACATACGGAGCTGACGGTGCTTCTCTTCTTCCAAAATCCGTACGCAATTTTCGCACACATTCTGCAACATTACCATGATTTTCAAAGTAATGTCGCAATATTTGCCAGCGTTGTTCAAGCGTATACACAACCATATTCATTCAGCGAAAGGATAAAACTAATTATCTGACATGAGCTAAGTGTTACCATTCACGAAATAAGCACTAGTTGAAAAAAAAAACGTTAGATGGCGGACCCTTTATAATCTACGCCAACGGTGGCAATAAAGATGACGTCAACAATCGCCTGAATAAAGCCAGGTGGGCTTTTTCGACTCTAAAATGTTTTTATAAATCGACAACGTGTCGGTCGGCACCAAAGTGAAGAGTGCCCTTCTATATGGTAGCGAGTCATGGAAATTAAAATTATAGCCTTAAACAAAATTCAATGGAATTCATTTGTTGAAGCCCTATGTTCCACTTAGAAATTTAATGGAATAATAATAACTAGCATAGCCCAGCGCTCGAAATTCGAGTACAAATTCTATGAAATATTATTTTTTCATTCAATTTTTGTCTTCCAATGTTTTTTTTAATCTATATATATAAAAGATTTATGAATATTTAAATAAACCGAAAGGTATGTTAATCAATTTTAGCAATTCGCAATTCAACACAGAGCGTCTGATATATAATTTAAATCATTCGCATTATTCTATTTTATTTAATTTAATATATTTTTAAGACGGATTAACAAGAAATTTTATCATTCTCAGCTTCTCCTCCATATGAACTATAACTATACCAATTTTCACACTCATCCATGCCCGCATATTGCTTAAAAAGGGAACTAAAATTTACCTTCACGTATTAATATTTAGCATAATAATAATAATAATGTTAAAGCACGTGGTCTATGTTAGGCCTCAAAAAACGTTAATACTTCTTCTTATCAACATAAGTTGTTGTTCGCATTTTTTATTTTTATTTTTTATATAATATGCCTCTGGACCAAAATCCGCACCAAACAGTTTTGGGTGTATCGGCTTTTCAATGTATGCGTGAGGGTTTTCTGTGCCCCAAATGCGACAATTTTGCTTGTTTACATACCCGCCAAGATCAAAATGAGCTTCATCTGAAAAGATGATTTTTTTGGCAAAGTCGGCATCTTCTGGAAGTCGATCGCAGGCCCACTTAGCGAAGCGAAAACGCATTGGATGGTCAGTTGGCTTCAACTCCTGAACCAATTGGACTTTGTATGGCGTCATACCAAGGTCTTTATTCAAAATTCGTCTCAATGATGCCTCCGAAATTTTCTATTCTTGAGAACGACGGTGAATTGATGTTGATGACGCTTCACGCACACTTTCTGCCACAGCAGCAATATTCTCGGATGTACGCACTGTTTTTGGCTTTTCACGCTTTGGTTTATCGATGAGGATGCCAGTTTCTTTCACTTTTTTCACTAGTTAACGAACATACGGAGCTGACGGTGCTTCTCTTCTTCCAAAATCGCACACATTCTGCAACATTACCATGCTTTTCAAAGTAATGTTGCAATATTTCCCAGCGTTGTTCAAGCGTATACACAACCATATTCGTTCAGCGGAAGGATAAAACTATCAGACATGAGCTAAGTGTTACCATTCACGAAATAAGCACTAGTTCAACGGTGGCAATAAAGATGACGTCAACAATCGCCTGAATAAAGCCAGGTGGGCTTTTTCGACTCTAAAACGTTTTTATAAATCGACAAACGTGTCGGTCGGCTCCAAAGTGAAGAGTGCCCTTCTATATGGTAGCGAGTCATGGAAATTAAAATTATAGCCTTAAACAAAATTCAGTGGAATTCATTTGTTGAAGCCCTATGTTCCACTTAGAAATTTAAAGGAATAATAATAACTAGCATAGCCCAGCACTCGAAATTTGAGTACAAATTCTATGAAATATTATTTTTTCATCCAATTTTTGTCTTCCAATGTTTTTTTTAATCTATATATAGAAAATGTATGAATATTTAAATGAGCCTGAAGGTGTGTTAATCAATTCAACACAGAGCGTCTGATATATAATTTAAATCATTCGCATTATTCTATTTGATTTAATTTAATATATTTTTAAGACGGATTAACAAGAAATTTTATCATTCTCAGCTTCTCCTCCATATGAACTATAACTATACCAATTTTTACACTCATCCGTGCCCGCATATTGCTTAAAAAGGGAACTAAAAATTTACCTTCACGTATTAATATATAGAATAATAATAATAATAATAATGTTAAAGCACGTGGCCTGTGTAAGGCCTCAAAAAACGTTAATACTTCTTCTTATCAACATTAGTTGTTGTTCGCATTTTTTATTTTTATTTTTTGTTGTGTGTGTATTTTCATAAGTGTTTGCTGCAAGGTGCAAATTGGTATTAAAAGAATAATATTTCTAAGCCTTATGCCATTATTGTTATATATCCTTAAACTGTGGCACGATTTATTTTAACTACAACTCATTAATCGCAATCGACATAACACCAACCTTCGCATCGTTCACTGAATAGAAAGAAAGAACAAAAATGTGCGAATCTCTTGTGGCTGAAGTCAGGTGGCAACTGTGGGCCTAGTTAATACTGCTGCAATGTTCTAGTGAACGAAATGGCTTAATTTTATTTACGCAGCTTTAGATTTATACGCTCGGCTAAGTTCAGCATCATTGTTTGAGAAAAGCGAGTTATATTTTAGTTTAGTGAATACAATTGAGCTCAATGGAAGATGTTGTTTATAATTCGTTTCCTTTAATTTTCTTATACATGGCTTTGAGTGGTTACGCCTTTTGTCATTTGTTTTCTAGTCAAAAGAAAAATTTTTTTATAGGTTTTTTTTTAGCTTGAAATGACAAATTTTACAAATTTAATAATAAAAATTGCTTTACAGTAACTAAACGAATTCCAATAAACTCGCATATATAAAACAGTATTATGTAGAGGAAGAATTCTAATATACATATTTAAAGGAATATGTGACTGGCTTTAAGTTGATCTTAATAATGACCGTTTACTGAATAAGCCATTTAAATTAACTTAAACTAATTTAGTTTGTAAGAAAAGTTTTTTTTACTGTTTTAGTTTGATTTTTACTATAGTGAAATTGTGATTTCTCTTGATTGTTTTAGAAATTGCAGTCCTTTTTTAAAACAAATAAACACAGTTTCCACTTTATTCAACTTTAACTTTGAAATTTGTACAATTTGAGTATTCCGACACCGAATAAACAAAACCAAACATGTTAAACGAAGGACATGTGAGATGTAGCAGTCAAGTGTTTTGCAAAAAAAAAAAAATAAATAAATATAAAAAATGTAAAGTGTACCTTCTAACATTACATGACCTCTTGATTTTATTTTTCTATTTTTGGTTTAAACATCTTTTCTAGAATCAATTTTAGACAAAAAAAAAAAGAGATAGAAAAAAGCTAAATGGACAATGAACAAATGAAAATTAGATAAAGTAAATAAAAAATCCAAGCTTTTGTAAGGAGTCGTATTTTCTTGCTTGCTCTTATGAAAGGCCATATAGCGTCTATAGAACGTTGTTGTTCAAGTAGGTTTTCATTTACACTAAAAAGAAAACATGTTAAATGTTTCATCATGTTGTTTGACACTAACACTTTTTAAAGTTGACAAACATTGACGACGACAACGACAACATTTGTGTAGATAAACAGCAATTAGAGAAAGAAGCACCTTTGCCACTGTTAGGGTTTCTTTCAATGTTAATATACTAACTGGAAGGAACATGGACATTAACACATACATTCTCTTCAAAATAAAACAATTAAAGCCACGAATTTTAGTGCTTATTGTTAGTTCCAAAGGTGATGGTAGTTATTTGAAATGACTTGAAAACAGGTGCTGTCGTTTGTCACACAAGAGGTTAATGGTGCCTATGAAGCTGATGGAAGATTCTTTTTATTGTTTTTTTAAATTAATTTTTTACTAAAATAGCCAGGATTAATTTTTTTTTTGTAATTTAATGATTTTTATAATAAAAATTCGTTTTGGTATTTAATCTATCAGACTAATCTCGCAAGTTATTTCATTTAGACCGTAAGCTGCATGTTTTAATAAAAGCCAGAAAAACGAAAGGCAAATTACGTTTGAGGAATTTTTAATGATTTTTTTTATTTTCAAATCAGTAAAATTTCAGCAAAATATAAAAAATTTAATTATTGCATATAAAATGGGGAAAGGAACCCATCTCTCCATTCTGCTCAACAACCATGAAAATGTTAATAAAATGGAATTATTATTTATAATCTATTTTTTTAATCTGTTTTTTAACAAATTCATATGAACATAGCATCCAGTGGTTCAAGTCCTGAGCTTATTCTATTTATGCTTTAAATATATATATATATATTAAATATATATATATTATATATATATAAAGGGTCCGCCAAATAACTTTTTTTTTTTTGAAAATGCTATAAAAAAAAAACTACTGAATATTATCTCAAATTTCTTTTTTTATTTGAAAGTACAATCCTTCCGGTTAATAATGTAAAATAATTTCATTCAAATGGCTGCCTTGGCTGGCCATGCAGTAGCCTACACGATCGGTCCAATTTTTAAGCACATTATCGATTGTGTGCAGCTGTATTTCACAATGGCTTCACGAATATTGTCCTTTAAAGCGTCAATTGTCTCTGGCTTGTTGGCGCAACACTTATCTTTGAGGGCACCCCACAAATAATAGTCCAACGGTGTCAAATCGCAGCTCCGAGGTGGCCAAACTACATCAGCTCTGCGGCTGATAATGCGATCTTCAAAAACAGGGCGCAAAACATCGAGTGTAGCCTCATTCTCTTCAATTTTTGTGAACAAAAATTCCTTAAACATGACCCGATAACGACCGCCATTGACTGTAACGGCCACTCATTGCTCATTTTCGAAGAAAAATGGCCCAATTATGCCTCTGGACCAAAATCCGCACCAAACAGTGACTCGTTTTGGGTGTACCGGCTTTTCAATATATGCGTGCGGGTTTTCTGTTCCCCAAATGCGACAATTTTGCTTGTTAGCATACCCGCCAAGATCAAAATGAGCTTCATCTGAAAAGATGATTTTTTTTGGCAAAATCCGCATCTTCTGTAAGTCGATCGCAGGCCCACTTAGCGAAGCGAAAACGCATTGGATGGTCAGTTGGCTTCTACTCCTGAACCAATTGGACTTTGTATGGCGTCATACCAAGGTCTTTATGCAAAATTCGTCTCAATGATGCCTCCGAAATGTTCAATTCTTGAGAACGACGGTGAATTGATGTTGATGGCGCTTCACGCACACTTTCTGCCACAGCAGCAATATTCTCGGGTGTACGCACTGTTTTTGGCTTTTCGCGCTTTGGTTTATCGATGAGGATGCCAGTTTCTTTCACTTTTTTCACAAGATAACGAACATACGGAGCTGACGGTGCTTCTCTTCTTCCAAAATCCATACGCAATTTTCGCACACATTCTGCAACATTACCATAATTTTCAAAGTAATGTCGCAATATTTCCCAGCGTCGTTCAAGCGTATACATAACCATATTCGTTCAGCGGAAGGATAAAACTAATTATCTGTCAAATCAGACATGAGCTAAGTGTTACCATTCACGAAATAAGCACTAGTTGAAAAAAAAACGTTAGATGGCAGACCCTTTATATATATATATATTATATTCATTATATGGAGGGAAAAAAAGTGTTCGAACTCTCGGTCCCACCCCCAGGAAATACGCGAATAGCAAAAAAACTGAGACATGCAAAGTTTTGGGTCAATCAAAAAAAATTTAGAGGGCCCTCAACGATCCATAGTAAGGATTTCATATAGTTTACTAGAACAATTAATTTATTTAAATAAGCCAAAATTCAAAGTTTAAATTTCGATTTATTCGAAATTTTTAGCATGGAAGACCTGCACATTTGGTTATTATATTTTAGGCGTCACATCTAAAAATTCAACAGCACTTACAAAATATTTGATTTTTTTTAATAAATTGTCCTTCATTACCTTGGGGTCATATGCGATCCCTAGTCCAAAAGGGTTAATGGGTTCATATTATTTTTTTCAGAAACCCTAGGCTGTTAAGATAATATATAACATTTTAAAGTAGATAACTGATAAATTTTTGATACAAAGTATTTAGAAAGAGTACATTTACTAAATATTTCACAAAAAACTAAATTTTTTCGAAATCCGCAAAAAGAAATTCTTTGTAAAAAAAATTCTGGCAAAGGAATTTACTTAAAAATCCACATAGGTAATCCCCAGCATAATTTTAACAAAACATTAAAGTGCCAGATCCATTTTTTGAAATTTGGTTTAAGAAAATTTTTTAAAACTTAAATAAGGAGTTTTCAAAATTTTTTTAAAAAAATTTTCCATTTTTGATCGCTTTTCGCAATAGGTTAACAACGTGGTAATAAAATAATACTTCATATCTGAATACTTCTAGGTATAGAGACCAAAAAAATTATGGCTTTAATCAATTTTTTAAAGTTGAAAAATTTTTCATCACATTTCATGACCTAGAGTTTTTTTGGCACAAAGGTGGTCTGGGGCATTTATTACTTTTTGGTGAGTTTTTATTCGATTTTGAAGTTACATAGCTTTTTGAAAACACAATTTAGTACTGATATCGATTCATATAACAGCTAGTCGAAAACATTAAACTATAGAACGAAATTTTTGTAAAATCTGAAAAAAGTCATATTTTCCCCACATAAACACACTTGATATTTTCAGTCGCGTTGAGGGCCCTCTAATTTTTTTTTTGATTGACCCAAAACTTTGCATATCTCAATTTTTTATTTTTTTGCTATTCGCATATTTCTAAGGGGTGGGACCGAGAGTTTGAACACTTTTTTTGTTAAGGGCCACTCTAATATATACATATATATTTTTGTGGAAATTTACTTCTTTCACATTTCGCACACATAATTCAAAAGTGACTCAACTCAAAATTTTCATTTTTCAGAAATCGACATTTGAAACAATTAAATTATAAAGAAAGACATAACATAAAGCAAGACATAACTGTTTTTAGCAACAGTTAACAACAACAAAACACACTGATATTTTTTTTTTATATATTTAAGCATATAAACCCGAAAAATGAAAATTTTGAGTTGAGTCACTTTTGAATTATGTGTTCGATTTTTTATCTTACTATCTTGGTTTGTTTGTTTATTCGTGGCGGATTTTTGTAACTAAATATTCCGAGTGAAACCTTCAGCAGTTCCTAAATTGGATCACACTACATTATTGAATCATTTACTTCTTTTACATTGTTTATCTAAAACGGTGTGCCTGGAAATATTTGTTTGAGGTGGATTTCGATAGTTGACTTTCAGGAACTAGTTACAGTTTTGATACTTTCAGCATTTATGCAAAGTTATTGAGAACACATTATTTTATCATGATTGTATTCTTGCGGTTAACTTAGAAGAAGCGTATGAAAACATATTTTCAAACAATTTGTTCAATTACATATTTGTTTGTTGCATATTTTTTTTTTAAATTGCTGTATGCTTAATTCAAAAAAAAAAAGTCAAACAACAACAAAAAATTGGCTTACAAATTTTCTAAGGGGAATTTTATTAAGAAAAGTTGGTTTTTTTGGAAGAGGAACTTTTTCAAGAAGAAAAGGTACTTTTTGAAGAAAATATTGTTTGGAAAAGATACTTTATGAAGAAAAGTTACTTTATTAAGAAAAGGTACTTTTTGAAGATAAGGTACTTTTTCAAAAAAAGGTACTTTTTTAAGGAAATGTAATTTTTGAAGAGAGGTACTTCATTAATAAAAGAAAATGTTGTCTTTGAAGAAAAGGTACTTTTGAAGAACAACTTATTGGTAAAGGAAAGTACTTTCTGAAACAAACGTTATTTTTGAAGAAAAGGTACTTTATGAAAAAAAGGTTATTTTTGAAGAAAATGTACTTATTGTAGAAAAAATTCTTTTACAGAAAGTTTACTTTTTGAAGAGAATGTTCTTTTTGACCAAAAGGTTCTTTTGAAGAAAATTTACTTTTTGAAGAACAAGTTATTGGTGAAGAAAAGTACTTCTAAAAGAAAAAAAAACTTCTTGAAAAAAGGTTATCTTGGAAGAAAAGTTAGTTATTGAAGAAAGCGTACTTTTTGAAGAAAATGTGCTTATTGTAGAAAAAAATTCTTTTGCAGAAAATTTGCTTTTTGAAGAGAATGTTCTTTTTGAAGAAAAGGTTCTTTTTGAAGAAAGTGCACTTTTTGAGGAACAAGTCATTGCTGAAGAAAAGTACTTTTTGAAGATAATATTATTTTTGAAGAAGAGGTACATTTAAAAAAAGGTTATATTTTAATAAAAGGTACTTTTTGAAGAAAAATTATTCCTTGAAGAAAAAGTATTTTTCAAGAAAACGTACTTATTGCAGAGAAGGTATCTTTTGAAGAAAACGTACTATTTGGAGGAAATACACTTTTATAAGAAAGGGTAACCTTCTTAAGAAGAAGTATTTTTTTGAGAAAAGGTACTTTTTATCAAATGGTACCTTTTGAATAAATGGTTCTTTTTGATGAAAATGTACTTTTTAAAGTAAGTGTTCTTTTTGAAGAAAAGGTACTCTTATAAGATGCACTTTTTTAATAAAAGACACTTTATGAACTACTTTATTTGCCTAAGAAGTACTTTTTAAGAAGAGGAACTTTTTTAAGAAGAGAAATTTTTTCAATAAGAAAAGTTACTTTTTGAAGAAAAGTTTCTTTTGTATCAAAAGAAGAAAATGTTCTTTTATAAGAATGAGTACATTTTTAAGAAGAAGTACTTTATTGAGAAAATGCACTTTTTGAAGAGAACGTTCTTTTGGAAGGAAAGGTGCTTTTGGAAGAAAATGTTCTCTTTGATGAAATGATACTTTTTTGAACAAAAGGTTTTTTATTAGAGAAAAGTAGTTTTGAAGAGAAGGCAATTTTTTAAGAAAATGTACTTTTATGAGAAAATGTTCCTTTTTAATGTACATTGAGAAAATAAACTTTTTTTTATCAAAATGTACTTTTGAAGAAAATGTTTTTTAAGGAAAATAAACTTTTTGAGGAAAAGGTTCTTATTAAAGAAAATGTTGTTTCTGAAGTAAAGGTATTTTTTGAAAAAAATTTCCTTTTTGAAAAAAATTATATTTTTTAATGAAGGAACTTTTTTAAGAAAATTTACTATTTAGAAAAAGAATTCTTTAAGAAGAGGTAATTATTTGGAAGAGGCATTGTTAAGAGAAGTTACTTTTTTATGAAACGTGATTTTTTTGAAACGTTTTTTCTCTAATCAATTACTTTCTTTACATAAGAAAATTTTCTAGATTCTAATTAAGCAGATTCTACATTATTTTTCAATATCAGTTACCTTAGTAAAAAACGGCATTTGCTTAGATAAGTCATGATTTTTATATGACGTATTCGAACTTAGGAACACTAGTATTAACGCTTTCAAATGATTTCCTCATTTTGTCCTACTTCAAGATATGTAATACATCTTTATTACGATATTTTTTTTGTAAAATTATCCATAACTCTATTAATCGAATTAATATTTTGCGTTACTATTTGTCTCTAAAAAATCATTCATAATTTCATACTTGTTACGATTAAAAAGTTTATGGTGTTGTTAACACCATAACGAAATAAATACTCCGCTAATCTCATGTAGTGAACGACACAAAAAGATGTAAATAAATCTTCGTTTGTTATGTTCATACAAATATCGTTCATAATTCTCGTAGCAGGTACAATCAAAATAAACAATTTTTTCGTACAGAAAAAAAGAGCAAAAGAATATTAGCAATATGATATACAAACAACTCTGAATGTAACAAAAAAAAAATAATAGTAAAATCATATCACATCATATCAAATAGATGAACAGTGGAACTAGCTAAAGAAGGATTGTGGCAACCTCAGTGTTCACTCTTATATGACATTCGTGTTTAAGTATTGAAATGAGGCCAGTTATGAAAGAAATTGATAAAGAACCATCAATGAATATTTGATTTGGCTTGAAAATATTAGATCTCAATATTTTTTGTAATAAAAAAACTTTTACTGTTGAAAGTAAAAATCCGCTAATGTCAGTTTTGAGCGTTTCCTTATTTTTTCAAAATTTTCAAAATTAAATTCCTTATTGTAAACTATGGTCTTATATATGACTAACATGCTACAAAGCTCTAATTAATATAAACTCAAACTTCTCAGGCAGAAAAATACAAATGACAGAATGTGGTTCAAGTAGTGACAAGTGTATTATAACGGTTGGCAGAGAGTACTGTCATAATAAATAGATAAGATCTTTGGATCTTGTACGACGTTGTTTTTTTTTTTTCTTAATAACATTATTGAGCATAAATTTTGTAAACGAAACTTTGTCAAATGGCCGTATGTCTTGTAAAAATAGTGGTATGCCAGTTTTTCCTTTTAACGGTTGACATTTTGAACACAAATGAACATAAAATTTAACTTCTAAAGATTATTTTTGTTATTTTTTTTTATCATTTTTGCACAATTGTCAATTTCTTTCTTTGTATTGCTAACAGATCACTGCATATATTCGAACATTGGCACATTCTTCTTTTTAAGAGAAGCCAATGCCAAAGTACAGTGGTGGCCATCGAGAGAATTGAGTTAGTAATAGTGTTTATGAGCATGTGTTAGTTGTACTACACTGATCGAAATCCATGGACGTAACACAATGCTGATATTAAATTGGTTTGTGTAAATTTTGTATGAATGACTAAATTGGAAAATAGTTGAGTTCATTATCGAAAATGCCGTCATCGCCCTCTTTTGCCAAGGCCAAAGCAATGGTGTACGTGGCCTTCATTCTTCCGCATTCATAGGTATTACCGTTTAAAATGTAATTATATATTATTTTTAAATTTTCTTTTAGTTTTAATAGTAATTTTTTTCTTTCGTTTTAGACAACTAAAAGAAGTTCTATAATGGCGTTTAAAGTTAAATGGCTTATTTATCTTTAATACATTGTCACACACTATTTAGCGCGTTTAAACAAAAGAAGAAACTACTTTCCCATATTTCATCCCACATATAGCTTTATTTTTATTAAAAATCTATCTAAAAAATAAAATCTTTAATAAAACAAAAATATTGTGTGTTGCTGTAAATATTCTCCGTGTACCTATCAAAAATATACTCGCAGATTCCAACACTCGAAATTCGACTGCAAATTCTAGGAAATTTTATTTTTCCATTTAAAAAAAACACTAAAGGTACGCTCTACAATTCAATTCATTTTTAATGAAGAAAACAAACTCAACACAATAAAACAAACACATAAACCAATTTAATAAACACACACATAGCATTGTATAATTTTATGTATGTGTTAGTGGCAACTTTAAATGATCATAACTCCAAAAAAATATTCCAGACGATGAAAATCTGTAAATCTGGGTAACGGCTAAAAAGAACTACCTTTCAAATGGCAAATTTTTTGTCAAAATTGGGGTAAAACTGTGAAACTTACATCGGTAACAAAAAATCGCCTAGCCTATTAATATTATAGATATATATGAATTTCAAAAGGCAATGCGACATAGACCTTCTTTGTTCAAAAGCTTTCATAAGACTGAATGAAATTGTTGTTTACTTTTACTCTTTGGTGAGTAATTTTGTTTTCGTTCGGTTGTTTACATGTAAGAAGCCGAGCTCCAGCGTGCATGGCATGGCCTTCACTGCTTTAGTAGAACATTTTTCTTTGTTCAATAAAAAATTTCTACCAGGGCACAGTGGACCATTTCACGAGAAGGCGGTCAAAAATCCATTACTTTTGATTGGACTGGAATTTTTTTTGTTTGGTAGGTGGGACTTTAGCCTCTAATTTTTGATATAAAACGTAAATATCGACCAATATTAAGAAAAGTTATGGAGGGTTTAAAATACATTTTAATTTTTAGTTGAATTTTAGTAAAAGTGAGGTGTTAAAACCCTAAAAAAAGGTTTTTTTTTATATAATGTCTTATTTTTACTGTTAATTTTACAACTAATACTTTTTAAAAATTTTGTAATACATATAAATTTTGTCAGAAAATGCCAAACTTTGGCTCCCATAAACTTTTTAGTCCTAATGTTCACAAGGGCCAAAGGTTGTTTTTTTTTTTTTGAAAGAGCCCGAATTAAAATCTAATTTAGTAAGCATAAAAGCGTAAAAGATAAAGGGGTTTTCAACAGGGACGCTGCAAAAGTAGAAAGACAGGGACAGCAAAGGACGCCTTATTTCTTGCCGCTCTTTTGACATTTCTCTTCAGTAAGGTTTGCCATTTCATGATGAAGATATACGAGCCAACAACGAGTCGAAATTATTAAAATTTACTACCGAAATTTGGAGTCAGTGGCCTCAACGTTAAGAGCGCTACGTCCAATTTATCGTCGTCATAATCATCCTAGTAGATCAACAATTGAGCGTCTAGTTGAAAAATTTGAATCCGCAGGCACAGTACAAAATATTTTTCGTGCCAGTGAAATAAAGAAGTGCCCGTAGTGTCAAGAATATTGCTGCCGCTGAGGCTTCAGTTGAAGAAAGCCCAAATGTGTCTCTCACACGTCGTTCTCAAGCATTGGGCATCTCTGTGACGTCGTAGTGGCGAATTTTGCGAAAAGATCTTGGCCTACATCCTTACAAGATCAAATTGACGCAAGAACTGAATCCGCTTGACCACCAGAAACGTCGTATGTTCTTGAATTGGGCTGAGCAACAACTTGAAAATTATTCGGATTTTCATCGAAAAATCATCTTCAGCGATGAGGCTCATTTCTGGCTGAATGGCTTCGTCAATAAACAAAATATGCGTTATTGGTCAGACAGCAATCCACACGTACTCCATGAGTCATCATTGCATCCCGAAAAAATTACGGTTTGGTGAGGTTTATGGGCCGGCGGTGTCATTGGGCCGCACTTCTTCCGTGATGATCAAGACCGGCACGTTACTGTGAATGGAAATCGCTACCGTTCAATGATAACCGAATATTTTTGGCCACATTCTTATTGTTAATCGACCTAAGAAACCATCTGACCCTAACATTTTAGGTATAAAATGTGTTTAGCAAATTTATGTAAAATATTACGGAGAACATTTTTGTAGAATATATTATGGTATGTGTGTTTTAAGAATTTTATTTTAAAGTACCCCAAAATTTTAGCATAAAAAAAAATAGTTCAAATTTAACTAAAAATCACCAATATCTCTATTATTCTACCTTCGATAGCAAATTTAGAGAGGAAGTATTCATTAATTAAATTTTTTTTAGCTCTAGGCAATTCCACTTCATTATCATACAATGTCCAGCATATTTCAGCTTTAAGCGAATGAATGGTTTTGCCTTTATAGCGTTCTTCAATGGGTGCGCATGTCTGATGAAATTTTTCACCACGATCATCAGATTCTGTTGACAACTGGTTCTCAAAATAATCCTTATGGGAATATAGAAAATGAATTTTTTTTGACAACGATTTTTGCCTAAGACATTGTATATCACTGCCTTAATGCTTTTGCACGCATCAAGCTCAATTGGTGAGAGCATTTCGTGGAAGTCAGCGTTTATCATTAGCTTTCTTATATCTGGACCAACAAAAACACCTGTTGATATGAAATCAATTTTAAAGCTTTTAACAATAACAACGACTTGAAAAACACATACATACCTTCCTTAATCTTTGCTTCGCTTAATTTTGAAAAAATTGTTTTCAGAAAATTGAATGCTGATCCATTTGTATCCAGACATTTAACAAAGTTTCTTACCACAGCAAGTTTGATATGCAATGGGGGTAAGAGAATTTTTTCAGTTGGTACCAATGCTTGGTGAACGATATTGTGCTCTCTTAATGTTCCCTCAGCTTTCAATTACCATTGTTTTTTGGAATATTGGTCGCCCTTCCATCTGCTATCCCAAGTGCATAAAAAGCATCCGTACTTGGCGTATCCGGCCACTTATTGTCTTCAAATTTTACGGAGTCCTTTACTAATTTTATAGAATCATAGGTTTCTTTAATGTTCATTCCATAGGCTATTGGAACAGGATTTTTGGTATTATCGTAATACAGAAGTACATCACTTAGACTCTTATCAATATTCTGAATCAATAAATATACGCCAAAATTCATTGCATTCATTATTCCTTTAATACCATCGCAACGTGTCATCATCGTTTACGGAAAAAAACGGCAGATAGCTGTCTTGACGCTTACGAAAGCTGGTAACATTGACACCAGGTTCAAGTAGAGGAAGACTTTTTAAGTCTGCAGCTAAAATTTCTGACTTGCGACATTAATATTGGTCTTGGGATAACTTCAATTACTGTGTAATCACTACCTGCGCAATAAAGGATTCCTGTTTCAGCGCTTATTCCACCACGATAATGACTAGGACTTCGAAGTTGTAGCACAGGCACTGGAAGTTCATCAGAATGCGGAATTGGGAGCATGGATGATGGTACAGCTTTGTATACAAAACTCTTTCGCCTATATCTATTCAACTTTAATATAGAACTATTTTGGCACACGTAGCACGTAGCGTCATTATGTTCACCTGCATCTAACCACCGCATAGGAATTCCAAACTGCATTGAATTTCATTGACCTTCAGCGAGAGTTCAAAAATAAAACTATAGTTTTAGAAAAAACAAGTAAGAAAATTATAGTCGGTCTAGACCGACTATACGATACCCTATACCATGCGTTTAGAAACCCTATCTCTTAGGCCCAACTAACTGGACATTGAAAATAAGCGTAAACCAAATTTGAGTGGGATTTTTATTATTTTTTTTGGCTGCAGATATGAAAAAGTTCATATCGGATGCTATATCTATAAAGGGACTAGGTCCAAAAATGGACCGATCTTGACAATATTTGGTAAAGTCACTTTTATTTTGAAAAAATATATACAAACCAAATTTGAGAAAAATCTGTGCAATATTTTTGTTTTTTGATAGATTTAAGTGAAGATCGGGAAGCAGCTCTATATGGGGTCAAAGGGATCATTTTTGGACTACTCATTAGTGGATGTAATGAACGCATACAAACCCAATTTGAGTAAGATCTATATGACAATTTGGATCTTATGGCAATTTATGTCGATTTCATATGGGTAATTTGTATGGGGGCTAGGTCTGAACATGGACCGATTCTCACCAGTTTCAATAGCGTTCATCCCATGGCCGATAAAAGCTTATATACCAAATTTCGTCAAAATATATTCATATTTGCGACCTGCAGTTTGATTACAAGCTTTACATGGACACACAGACGGACGGACGGACGGACGGACGGACGGACGGACATTGTTAAATCAACTCAGAAAGTGATTCTGATTCGATCGGTATAATTAAAGATGGGTCTAGGTCAAATATTTTTGGTTGTTACAAACAGCAGCACAAAGTCATTATACCCAAACCACATAGTGGTATAGGGTATAAAAATGTGAATTAGCTTTGGACCTCAAAATTAAGCCGTTATAACAAATGCGACAGCAATGCTTCGTCGCGACGTTGTTTTTATACTCTATACCACTATGTGGTTTGGGTATAATGACTTTGTGCTGCTGTTTGTAACTACCAAAAATATTTGAAAGATGGTTCTATCTTTTATTTTACCGATCGAATCAGAATCACTAACTGATTCGATTTAACGATGTCCGTCCGTCCGTCCGTCCGTTCGTCTGTGTGTCCATGTAAAGCTTGTAATCAAACTGCAGGTCGCAAATATGAATATATTTTGATGAAATTTGGTATATAAGCTTTTATCGGCCATGGGATGAACGCTATTAAAATTGGTGAGAATCGGTCCATGTTCAGAGCTAGCCCCCATACAAATGACCTCTATGAAATCAACATAAATTGCCATAAGGTCCAAATTATCATATAAATCTTAGTCAAATTGGGTTTTTATGTGTTTATTATATCCATTAATCAGTAGACCAAAAATGATCCCTATGGGACAACTCTTAGCCATAGGCCCCATATAGAGCTGCTTCCCGATCTTCACTTAAATCTATCAAAAAACAAAAATATTGCACTGATTCTTCTCAAATTTCGTTTGTATATATTTTTGCAAAATACAAGAGACTTTACCAAACATGGTCAGGATCGGTCCATCTTTGGCCCTAGTCCCCATATAGATATAGCATCCGATATGAACTTTTTCATATCTGCAGCCAAAAAAATTAATAAAAATCCTACTCAAATTTGGTTTATGCTTATTTTCTATATCCCGTTAGTTGGGCCTGAGAGATATGGTCTCTAACCGCGTGGTATAGGGTATCATATAGTCGGTCTAGACCTATAACACTATGTGATTTGGGTATAATGACTTTGTGCTGCTGTTTTATACCGATCAGAATCAGAATCACTTTCTGAGTCGATTTAGCGATGTCCGTCCGTCTGTGTGTCCATGTTAACTTTGTCATCAAACTACAGGTCGCAGATATGAATATATTTTGATGAAGTTTGGTATGTTAGCTTCTATCGGACATAGGATGAACGCCATTGAAATTGATGAAATTCGGTCCATGTTCAGACCTAGTCCCCATACAAATGACCCCTATGAAATCGACATAAATTGCCATAAGATCCAAACTATCATATAGATCTCAGTCAAAATGGGTGTGTATATGTTTATTATATCCATTAATCACTAGCCTAAAAATAATACCTTCTTAGTCATAGGCCCCATATGGTACTGCTTCCCGATCTTCACTTAAATCTATCGAAAAACAAAAATATTGCACAGATTTTTTCCAAATTTGGCCTGTATATATTTTTTCAAAATATAAGTGCCTTTACCAAATATGGTGAGGATCGGTCCATGTTTTGACCCAGTCCCCATATAAATATAGCACCCGATATGAACTTTTTCATATCTGCAGCCAAAAAAAAATAATAACAGTGGCACTCTAATTTGGTTTATGCTTATTTTCTATATCCAATTAGTTGGACCGAAGAGATAGGGTCTCTAAACTATGGTATAGGATATCGTATAATTATCTTACTTGTTTTTATATAATGTATTATTTTTTCAGTTCATCTTACAACTAATACTTTTTTTAAAATTTTATAAGCTAATTTTGTCGGAAAATGCCAAAATTTGGCCCACGTAAACATAGGGGCTAAAGGTTAAAAAAGGTTTTTTTTACATACTGCCTTATTGTTCAGTTAATTTTAAAATTAACCTTTTTATAAATTTTGTAAGATAAATTTTCTCGGAAAATGCTAAACTTTGGCCCCCGTAAACATATTAGTCCTAATGTTCACAAGGGCCAAAGGTTGGCTTTTTTTAAAGAGCCCGAGTTAAAATATAATTTAGTAAGCAGCGAACGTAAAAGTTACCTGATATTGGTTAAAGATAGAGAAGTTTCAATGAAAAAGTCGTATGTTTTTACTTTAGTTAAAAAATGTTTTCTTTTCCTTTTAAACATTTCTACATCAATTTTTTATTGTAAATTTATTAAATACATAAATTTTTAATTCAAGAAAAAGTGTTAACTATATAAAAAAAAGAGTATAACTTATTATTAGTGTACTGAAAAACTACTTTAAATCAAACAATTTTGGTAAATATTTCTTCTAAATTGCCTTGATTTTCATCTTCTAGAAGTTGTTTAGCTTCTTCGTCTAATTCAATACGTTTCTTGTGTTGTGCTCGCGAAAGAATTTCAGATAGATCTCTTATTGGTATCATATTGTTTTGAATTATGTGTTCCTCATGGTACAAAATTTTATGAATTGTGGATGGCATATATCTCTAAGAGTATTTTTCGTAGCTGTTTGATTGGCGTACTCTCCAAATTATTTTGCATTTATCTTTCTGCTGCATGCTAGAACTTCTAATATGATTTTGAATCATCATATTAATGATCTACACCTCTGATAGATGCTGGAGTTTCTGGATCGGAAAAAAATCTCCTTTCAGTATTTCCATCATATAAGTTTCCTTCTCCTTGTTTTGGTTGGTCAATTATGAGGCCTAGCTGTAGAAATTTTTCTTGAATTTGTTTTTTTTTTTGCATTTTTTCTTCACTTTCTTTGTTTTTTCTCACTGTTTCGCCTAACGGACCAAATTCCAAATCATAACCCAACTCTACCGTTTCCTTTTTCTGTCAGTATAAAAAACAAACAAACTTACCCAAAAAAATACACCGGTACGACCAACTTTTGTATTCGTAACACACAGACGGACGGACGGACATCGTTAAATCGACTCAGAAAATGATTTTGAGTCGATCCGTATAATAAAAGATGGGTATAGGTTCAATATTTTTGTTAGTTACAAACATCAGGGCAAACTCATTATACCCTAACCACCAAGTGGAAAACTTTTGTATTCATAAACTTGCACAAAATATCTGACCTTGGGTCAGAAAAATTGTTCTGTTGCAAACGGGCGGAAACTTGCGGGTATACAGTGGGGTATATGAGTGTTGTGTGCAAGATTTTTTTATGCCTTTTGATGGGCAGGAGTTATGCTCTATTAAGTAGGAGAATTTCGGGAAATTTTCACCTCTTTGAAAATATATTTTTTTTTTAATTTCTAAACGACTCAGTGCCTTTATATTTCTAACATTAATAGCTTAGAAGTTGCAAAATTATACAAAATTTATTTTCCTTCAAAATCTTTTAAAACAAAAAAGTTACAGTCATTTAAAAATTAAAATTTACAAAGATATTTTTAATTTCCATTTCCATTTTCGAAGACCCTGTTCGCTGTGATATAGTTGAAATAGAGTGGCATTTTTTTGGCTCCTGAGGTTCACTGGTATTAACTTTCAAATGAATAACATATCCTTAAAATCGGTCACCATAAAAAAAAAAAATGATTTTTGGCCGCCTTCTCAAAATATGGTCCACAGTGCAGGGTTCTCGTGAAGAATGAGTTACTATATATGTCTATGCAATAGATGCATTTTCATACAATCTTAAAAGAGATTTAGTGTAGAAACTTTAAAACAAACCATTTAACATCAAAAACAACAACAAAAACGAACACATGTTAGGATGAATTTTAACAAACCTTAATATTGAATTAGGGCGTTATGCAATCCAGATGTGAAAACTGTTTGTTTGCTGATAAAGGAAATTGAATTTTTTATAAAATCTTTGGCAAGTTACAAGCACCTTGATGTATTAAATATGAGAGAATATTTTAGATAAATTTAAGAAACAGAAAACATATTTCATTGCATAATTAATTTAGGTGGTATACAGATACGAGGGCTGCATGATAAGTATCTGGCCTTGAACAGTATAGAAAGTTTTAGGGGGCAACCATCATTTTAGTTAAAAAAAACTTTCTATTACCTCAATATATTTACTTAATACAACTAGCTAGTGAAAACCTTGTACTTTGTTACTTTGGGCATTTTACCAAAAACGTTTTCTTTTCGATTTTTTGCAATCCTTAAAACGGAATATGAATTCCTTTAGCCCAAAGAGTTTTTTCCGATTTTTAGGTCGCTAAATAAATTTGTGTTTCAAAAAATGAAGCTGTGGAACTTAATTTTTTTATTTGTTCTTTGGTGCTTAATTTTCACAAGATCAGAAAAAATTTTCGTGGTAATAAATATTAGCGCTATTTGATGAGCGCAAAACTAATTGAGTTAGATAGGTCTTCGATTGGTCTTAGATAGTTGTGGCATTTGTCTTATGAGTGTATGGTTATAACGCACGTATCACATCAGCTTATACTGTATCGGTACTCGGATATAGTTAAAAGTCTCCAATATGAAAGAATAAATATAATCCCTAAATAAAATACTTTTCTTTAAAAAGTATCCTTTTTAAATTACCTTAAAAAGTACCCTTTGTTTAAAAAGTACTCTTTTTTTAAAAAGTACCCTTTTTTTAAAAAGTACCTTTTTTTAAAAAGTACCCTTTGTTTAAAAAATTACCTTCTACAAAAGTAAGTTTCTTCAAAAAAGTTTTTTTTTAAGTACCCGTTTTTTAAAAGTACACTTTTAAGAAAAAGTACCACTTTTTTAAAAAGTACTCTATTCTATAACTACCCTCGTTTGTAAAATTACTTTTTCTTAAGAAAGTAGTTCTTTTTTAAAAAAATATTTTCTTAAAAACAACCTTTTCTTAAAAAACTGCGATTATTTTTGAAGTACCATTTTTAAAAATGTATCTTTTTCTAAAAATGTACCCTTCTTTAAATTACCTTTTTTTAAGTACCCTTTCTTTAAAAAGTATTCTTTTTTTTTTAAAAAGTACCTTTTCTTAAAAAATTACCTTTTAAAAAAATACGCTTTTTTTTAAAATGCACCTTTCTTAAAAAAGTACCTTTTTGAAAATTACACTTTTTTAAAAAAGTATTTTCTTTTTTAAAGTACTCCTTTGTAAAAATTATTTTTTTCTTTTAAAGTACCCTTATTTAAAAAAAGTACCTTTTCTTTAAAATGTACCTTTTGTTTTGTTATTTTTGATTTTGAAAATAATACGATACCCTATACCATGCCTTTAGAGACCCTATCTCATAGGCCCAACTAACTGGACATAGAAAATAAGCATAAACAAAATTTGAGTGGGATTTTTATTAATTTTTTTGGCTGCAGATATGGAAAAGTTCAAATCAGATGCTACATCTATATGGGGACTAGGCCCAAAAATGGACCGATACTGACCATGTTTGGTAAAGTCTCTTGTATTTTGCAGAAATATATACAAACTAAATTTGAGAAGAATCAGTGCAATATTTTTGTTTTTTGATAGATTTAAGTGATGGGGAAGCAGCTCTATATGGGGCCTATGACTAAGAGTTGTCCCATAGGGATCATTTTTGGACTACTGATTAATGGATGTAATAAACGCATATAAACCCAATTTGGCTAAGATCTATATGACAATTTGGATCTTATGGCAATTTATGTCCATTTCATGGGGGTCATTTGTATGGGGGCTAGGTCTGAACATGAACCGATTCTCACCAATTTCAATAGAGTTCATCCTATGGCCGATAAAAGCTTATATACCCAATTTCATCAAAATATATTCATATTTGCGACCTGCAGTTTGATTAAAAGCATTACATGGACACACAGACGGACGGACTTCGTTAAATCGAATCAGATAGTGATTCTGATAGTGATTCTGATTCGATCGGTATAATAAAAGATGGGTCTAGGTCAAATATTTTTGGTAGTTACAAACAGCAGCACAAAGTCATTATACCCAAACAACATAGTGGTATAGGGTATAAAAAGTGTAAAGCAAACTAACTGGAAGAAACTGCATTTAGTGCCTCAAAATTGCAAAAATGCCGAAAAAATTTTATCTACAAAAACGAGAAACCTCACACGAGGCACTCGATGACTTCAAAATTGTTGCACTGTGTAACATTTAATGATCTTTACAGTTAAAATATATTAATTTTTAAATATTGTACGCAGCTTAGAAATAATATTGCAAAATATGCAAAACATAACAAAACCCAAGTTAGTGCAAATTAATTTAATTCTTAATAATGCCTTATGTTTTTTAAGTCTTAACATAACATTCAAAGAATATAACTTTATTTATGATTCTTTCAAATTATCATGTTAATTCTATTTTAAATGCAAACTTAAAGTCGGACTTAGTTGATTATAATGTGTTATTACTTGTTTTTTAATATCTTTTTTTTTTATTTTGGTTAGTAATAAAACATGTTCTTGCAAGTATTTATAACAACTGACATTAATTACAGATTTCAGCTGGTGATAAAAAGGAAAACCATACAAGAATATGATGATATTTTACACGCACAGTTTCACACATAAATTATGATATATTTCTGGACGCACTTTATAATGCACATTTTCTTTTGTATCTGATTGATATATTGTACAAGTTTATGTTTGTGATAAATATAACAAATGATTGTGATAATAATTTGTATGAATTAGTTAGTTGTTAATTAACAACAAAAAAATATACAAAGATTGCACTTAAGAAAAAGTTTAAGGAAATAGTAAAACTTAAGATTTTATAATTTATAGAAAACCGACTTACTGATAACGATATTCGTAAGTCGCGAATAATATAAACCCTAAAAATTTTTATTCTTCTGTGTATTAAAGATTGTGAAAGACTTGAGAAAAGCGGTTTCCACTTACAAAAATTTTAAGAAATACAACTTAAAAGATAGTAACGCAGCTTTAAAGTCATTGTTAAATTATAATTCCAGTAAAAGAGAGTACTACAGTGTTAATAAAATTCAGATGCGAAAGATGCATGAACCACAATATGCTTAGTTTTGTATGAGCAAAATTTTGAAGTGGTGATACAAAAGTGATAATTATCTTTGGCATATTAAGGGGAGAATTAGGGACTGAATCGTATGCTTTTTTTTAGCACGCAAGTTAAATGAATATTTGGTATGTTATGTTAAAACATATAGAACCAACGTAATGATTTAACGAAATCATACACAAATGTCTCTGAAATAACTAACGAAATTATAACTCGATAGTGTACAGAACACGTTTGTGATCAAATTGTACACAACGTGTCGTTGTCGAATTGACAATGCATCGGTGTTAAATTGACACCCTACCGGTGTCGAAATGATATTTTGCCGGATTTAAATTGACACCGTGATGGTTTTAAATTGACACACTACCCTTGTCGATTTGACACCGTTCGAAAAGTTCAATTGTAATAACTTGCTTTATACAGAGTTCCTTTAAAGAGGGTGGTAAGATTTTAAAAGTTAAAAAAATTCATATTTTCAAAATTCTTTTTTGAACATATGAATAATGTTGGATTATTTATTTCATATAGCATTAAATTTGAAGAATCTTCCGGAGGCGTTGTTGTTTTGCGGTGAACATAATAACTCGTTACCGGATCATGTGAAATAAAAAAAACGAAATGCGTTTAAAAGGTGACATGTTTCCCGAGGTAATCACGAAGAGTTTTTTTTTTAATTTTCTATTTTATTATTTGTGGCAGCATTTTGAACTGAAAAACACGATTTTTGATATAAAATTTCGGGAATTTGTTGTTAAAAAATGGGGAAGAGAATGGAAAATAAAAAAAAAGAAACTCTTCGTGGTTACCTATTATAGAAGATTCAAGTGAAATCAGCTGAAAAAATTACATTTTTGATCATTCCTCTAAAAATTTGCCGAACATTGGCAAGATCGTGGTGCACTGCAAGAGTCATATATTTACACTTTTTTTTTGTGAACACCGTCGTGGTTCAGGAAATATGCAAATATTTTAAATGGCATACCACGTTGTTTAGTAATAACACCATATGCCACTATGTGGTCAGGGTATAATGATTTATGCTGATGGTTATAACTACCAAATCTTTTATTATACTAATCGACTAACAAACACTTCCTAAGTCAATTTAGCGATGTCCGTCCGTCCATCTGTCCGTCTGTCCGTCCGTCCGTCGGTCCATCTGTCTGTTGAAATCACGCTCGTTTACAAAAGGAACCATTTTGCTGGGTAACGTTACAAGAATACCATTTGCCGTAATACCCAGCAGGATGGTATTGAAAACGGGCTAAATCGGTCATCCATGTACTAAGATACAAGCAAAAATATGTAGATACCTCTAAAAAAAAAACCATAAAACCCAGTGTGTTTGTTGTAATATTTTAGTGGTTGAACATAATAGTTGTACACAACATTCACAGTTCAAAAAAGCCACAAAAAAAATGATGCAATCATACCAACAAACACAACTACCATGAGCTGTGTTAGTAGTATTGCCACATATTTTTTTATATCGTTATCACGTTATAATAAAAAAATCGCCGATATGAAAGAAAAAATGAAAACGAAAAATGGAAAATGAAAAGTGAAAAATGAAAAATGGAAAATGAAAAATGGAAAATGAAAAATGAAAAATGGAAAATGAAAACTGGAAAATGAAACATGGAAAATGAAAAATAGAAAATGAAAAATAGAAAATGACAAATGGAGAATGGAAAATGAAAAATGAAAAATGAAAATTGAAAAATGGAAAATGAAAAATGAAAACCGGAAAATGTAAAATGAAAATAGAAAATACAAAGTGGAGACTGGAAAATGGAAAATGGAAAATGCAAAATGGAAAATGAAAAACGGAAAATGGAATATGAAAAATGGAAAATGAAAACTGGAAAATAAAAAATTGAAAATGAAAAATGAAAACTGAAAATTGCAAAATGGAGAATGAAAAATGAAAAATGGAAAAATAAGCATGGAAAATGAAAAATGAAAATTGATAAATGAAAAACGGAAAATGAAAAATTAAAAATTGAAAAATAGAAAGTAACAATTAAAAATGCTAAATGGAATTTGGAAATATTAATTTG